>JAJQWJ010000003.1:36713245-37913245 GCA_023637945.1 Phaethornis superciliosus | reverse complement strand
TCAATGAAGTTATTCTGATTTTACTCTTGTGGCTAAAATCAGAATCTATCCTTGCTTTTTCTACTCTGCTGTCTTCATCAGAGAAGGAGAATGTTATACTTGATAATCTTAGGTCAGAGCTAATCTGTCTACATTGAAAAGACATTTTTTCACTCCGTCAAAGACTGTGCAGGTTTACAAATAGGTATAACTGTTTTGGGGTTTTTTTCAGAGAACTTGGATTTTTTTACAACTGCTGAATTCTCCAGTATTGACTTAAGGCTGAATGTCTGTTCCTCATTGCCCTCTCAAAGTGTGCCAGATATTGGGAACAAGATAGCAGCTGACATTAGAAACAATCTTTGTCAGGAAATTCTTCTTCTGTGAGAAACAGAATTGCTGGAGATGCATCCTCTGCCACGTCTATGTTCCTTACAAATTTTAGACTTAACACTGTCCTGAGTTTTCATTTCTTTATGTTTTATTATTAGAAAATGTCTATTCACAATTGTGAGATGATTCTCCTTTGTGAGTTCATCAACTTGTATTGTTGCATTGCTGTTTTGATAACTGTTGGAGCTTATGTTTCAGGCCTCGGAGGAGGTGCACCAGTGAGTAATCCTAGCTCACTATTTGAATTATGTATATAAGGATTGGCAGCTCTCTTCCATTTAACAGCATACTTCCGAATAATGATTCTTCTGATTATATACTTTTTTTGGTATATAAAAATGTACTTCTCTGACTAGATAGTAATTAAGCCAGGAAGGAAGTGTGTTTAGTTACTTATGTTGCTCGGATGTGTAATGATTTGGTACTTATATTTGTCTAAGACCACCTAATTGAAAGTTGCTCAAGGACACCAAGTTTATGACAAGAAATCTGTTAATCTCTTGGCATCCTCTGTACCTCTCAGTAGTGCCATTTTTACCTTCCATTATATTCTTGCCATGTGGTTAGATGCATGTGTCTGTTCTGTCTTTGGCTTGAGTTCGGTTTATTGAGCATAGGTTATCTGTGACTACTTATTGCTAGTTAACCTAACACAAATGAACACCATCTGTATTGAGAGCTCAGTGAATAACTAACCAGACGTTGAAGTTAAGATCTAGAATATGGCCTGGCAACCAGCTCTGTGCCAGCAACAGATTCTTGTTTTCATTTTGTGTTACCAAAAAGTTGAGGCTGTCCTTTTGGTATTAAAATTGTTATCTCTTTGATGAAAGGTATAAGGAATTCCTGAATATGATCTATCTGCCTGTTAATAGAAAAGTCCTACTATCAGAACAGATCAAGTCCTGAATGCAGAGAGTGCTAGGACAGGAGTGGCTGATGGTTGAGCAGCTCTGTTTCAGACACTTCACTTTCACATGCCCATGCATATACAGCTATCTGAATTGCTATTTAGGCACTGATGGTGTCATTTTTTCTGACAGTGATAATACAGAAAGTTATGAAGCACAGGTATGCTCAGCACCCATTGTCCTCTAGTTCTGTAACTGGGATCTTCAGTTATTTCTTCTGCTGCCTCTGAACCCTCCTGTATAAATCCTCTGTAAACAAGGGTCACAGTCACAGCTCTGTCCTGTCAGACCATGGGGGTGTGTATTGCTTGATGTCCTGAGCCATGATGTGATGTTAATGTGACAGTGACCGAACCACATGCATATCAGTAAAAACCTTATGTGCAGCTAAAGTTTTGATTTAATGACTTAATACCTCAGCCTTGACTTGCAACACTCCAGCTACTCTCCATCTTTTGCGTGCACTGTGCTATCTGCCATCTTGCCTATAAAAATGGAAGGGTGCTTCTGCTGTTCTTCAGCTAAACTTATTTTACCTTTGATCATCATGTAAATTTCTGGCAATTCAGGCAGAGCTTTTCAAACCACAATCCACTGAGCAGGGGTTTTCAGTCTCTCTCTTCATCACAAAGGCTCGCAATCTAGCTCTTTGTTACTGGCTTTCAACTTGCAGGCCATGCTCCCTGTAATAGTTCCTTGTTCCCCTATAATTATTCACAGCCCTATGTGGGCTCTTTGTGAGGGAATTTATCCAAGTGTACAGTATACTGCATCCGCTGCAGTTGGTACTGCAGTTGCTATATCTGCTGCCTCAATGGTTTAAGATCCGTGAGGGGCCATACAAGCACCTTGAAGCACTTCATATTTGACCTTGTGAGGTCACATCAACAGTGTGAATATTGTTGACCAATAGCTAGTAAGGTCATTTGGCTGCATCCAAGGTTACTCCATCTGTGTTACTGTCTTTCTGATTTGTGTGGATTAGATCTAGGAAATTTAAGAGGATTGGGGATTATTTTGAAAGGATTTAAAGTCATGTATCAAGGCATACTTTTTAAATTTTTTATTTATTTTTTTAAAGACTTTCTTGCTTCTCATGTCTGAGTGCAATTAGAGAGCAGTTGCCCAGAACAGAGTTAAGAGTCCCTGTCTTCCAGTCAAATATTTATCTCCAGTGTCATCCTCCCTTGCAGTCCAACCATTAACCTGTGTCTACTGGGTTTAGAGCTTACATTTAGAGCTTAGAGATTACATCTACATGTCTTTTAAACACCTCTAGATTGGATGGTGATTCAGCTACTTTCCTGTCACTCTCTTCCAAATTTATTCTCACAATACATGGCAGCTGGGCTAATACATTTTGGTTTTGTTTTGTGTTAAAAGTATCAGTATGTATAGTTTGGGCTTCTAGAAAAAGGCAAACACTACAGTGACTGCAACAAACTCCTACTGCACTGAGACTTAACCGGTACTAATTTGTTAGTTGGATTTCCAAGAATAAAATTATAGGGGCTTTTTGCTTTCACAGTGTATGACTGAAGAGATGCTGACTGTTGAGTTGCAAATTCTTTTGTAATACATGGAACCGTACTTAGATCTTGAGAGATCTTGTTTTATTGTTAACAGCAGATAGACTTGGCCATCTTTTGGCCTCAGTAGCCACACCATCTCAACCCCCTTTTGCCTCTCTGATTTGTATTAATTGTTGCTATGGAGGAAGTATTTTAACTTGATTTTGCAAGTAAAAATATTTCCATATGACATTTTGTATGAAAATGCTTCAGGCTGATCTTGTTAACACATACGGCTTACCTAATGGTGTTTTCTCTATATAAAGTCCTGTGATGATACTTGTGATGTATCCTCATCCCACGTTGCAGAACTTGCTACACTGTTGTTTTTCAACATAAAGTGTCTCTTTTGCTACTGTTTATTTTAAAATGTTGAATAGTTCAGGGCATTTTAGTTAAAGATCAGTTTTTTTCTCAGCTCTTCGTAGAATAAAGTTGCTTTGCATCTAGGCTTTGGACTTTCACAAGTTCTGGTTTTCATTTCATAGCTGTTTTTTCAGTGTCTCAAAGCTCCTTTTTTCCTTGAGAAACAGGGAAGATTCATCTATATGAGCTTTGAATTCTGTCCATGAAGTCTGGTTGAAAATAACTGTTGCAGGAGTGCTGTTCCTATAAATTAGTAGTTTTACTAATGCTGTCATAAGTATTGTGATGTCTTTCAACTCTTAAGTAAACGTAGTATTTTTTTTCCTCTATACTTCATTGATACCTATGATCAGTCTGACTTTGTGTAGATATATATAAAAATCCTGATAAGTGAGGATGGTAGTACTGGGTTCCCGACAAATATTTCTGACATAAACTGTTAGATTAGATTATTTTCAAAATACTTTAAGTATTGAATCATTTTGGTTCCTGTAAGGTTTTGGTCGAGTTAGTTTACATTCCAAGCTACTTTTGCCTCCCTACCTTCTCAGTGGTTCAATAAAATAATTTGACTGCTTCCACAGTGAAGGAAACAGCTGCTTTTTACTTTCCAAAATGGAGATAATACAAGCAATCATCCAACGATTTTGAAAGAATTGGAATTGCTTTTGGCCAAGGCTCTAATGCACTTTTAAAAACCCTGTTCTTAGAAAACTGAACATGCATTATGTAGGTTTAGCATCTGATGTTTTCATTCTGTGTGTGTTAGGCCCTTTGAAACCTCCCAAAGAAACTTCCAAGGTTGGCATGCGAGCTTTATTGAATGTAAGCTTTGAATTGCTGTGCTCCACACCACTGGGCTCCTCTCTTACCCTCAATTGCAGGGCGTGCATGTTTCTCTTACTTTGCAGATCGATGTGGAAAACTTATCTCTTTGATTTACACTGTACTAGATGTTGAATTTTATGTCAGTGTTATAAGTTCCAGTGGTGTTTTATCTGCTGATTAGTCTTATAATGTAAAGTGCCTGCTGATGCATTGCATAGCAGCTGCTATAAAAATAGTTTATGGTGTGATAGCAAGGAGAAATGTAGGGAGTGCAGATTCAATTTATTAGAGGAGCAGGAGTCCCCAAGCAACTGTTTGTCAACAGTAGTTAAGGATTAGTTTATCTTTAATCATTGAACCTTTAATAAACTGTTTTTTAGCTGAAGTAAAATGGTTATATTGAAAATAAAGGGACTTTATATGTTTGTGTTGGTTTTAGCTATTGAGAGAAAAAATCTGATTGTGTATCTAATTTTCACCCCAAATATCTTTTCCAATAACAATGTTGAGGAACATAAAATCTTATTTTTCAGTGTTATATGAACAAAGTCCTTTCCTGTGACAAAAGCGGCTAAAATTAAATGTTTGTTTAGTTTTCTATATTATATATGTATTATCTTTAACAGTAATTAAAGTACAGTCATTCTGTATTGAGATAATTTTTAACTGCAAACATAATTGTTTTTTAAAACTGTTTTTTCAAGTGTTTTCTGTCATATTGTGTCTTATCTGGTAGTGATCAGCTTGTTTTCAGTCCTTATTTTCTGTAGACTTAGTAAGAATCTTGACAAAGTCAGCATCAGGAAGCAACTTGGAGTCTTGGCTTCTGAACCTTAAAGCTCTTCCGAAATATTAGTCAAGGAAACTTCAAACAGCCCTGGTAGGTGATATTGGTATTACCATCTTGGTTTTACAAATGGGTAACACAAAGCTCAGACAGCTTTAACAAAGTATCTGAACTGACAAATGCTTCTTTTTTTCCTTTTTAAAAAATATCTCTTTTCTTTCCCCAGCCCCCCTCCCAATCTCCCCCATTTGGGAGTGGGTTTTTGACAGACTTCGAAAGTATCACCAGGATTCCTGAATCTGGAAATAAAGCTATTCCTTAAATCTTTTAAACATTAGCAGCAGTTTTACAAATGGCTCTTCATGTGACCACACTATAACAACTTCTTGGGCTGAGGGTAGAGCTACGTGCAGGAGAGACACATTTTTCATATGTGGGTTAGCTTCTGCCAAACGTAATTGCTGTCTTATGTGGGTTTTGTCTTCAGTGTGGGCTTTGTGTTAACTTTTTTTCAGAGAACATTAATGTCATATAATTGTTAGCTGCAGATAAAAGGATTGTCTTTGGATGATTCTGTCTGCTTGTGTTTTAGGGATAATTTTACTCATCCGCTGTTGCTGAAGTCAATGAAATTACAGGAAAATGGCTCTCAGCAAAAGAAATGTGTGCATTAACTGTATTTTTCAAATATAAAGAGATGTGCTTTGTTTTTGTGTAATTAGATAACTATCACTTGCGGCTATGACATCTGATCTTTATATCAAAGATGTAATATGAGGCGGCAAAATAATTAGCATTTTAAAAGTAAAGAGTAATGTAGGGAACAGCAACCTTCTGTCTTTTTTCATACACATTGAACTCTGGATATAACTGTGGAAATGTAATTGCAAAAAGCTATAGCCTACTCTGGTATTACAAGCTAGCCTCAAAATTAATCCATGAATCATATCTTAGTATTGATTTCAGTAAAAATTTCCAAATTTCAGCTGATTTCACAAAGCCAATATTTTTCAGGTGGCAGACCTACCAAGTTTCCATTGCTTCAACAGCAAAAATGCAAGGAGGTCCACGGGCCTTCACATCATCTGCAGAAGTGGGAGCATTTCACTGTTACTTAGAGGGAGATGCACCATTCCAATGCATATTAGGCATGTGCATCCTTTGAAAACCTCTTACTGGTGTTCACTTATATCCTTTCAGAAATAATGTGCAAATTTTTTCTACTCAGTTGCCATGCCTCCAACTGACAAGTGGTATTCTTTAAGCTGAGATACAGGATTTCTTTCTTTGGCCTTATTGTTGTACCTGTTATTACTAATTTACTTTCAGAATCAGTTGGCTTCTAGTTACTTTAATGGAAACGCATTGAACCAACATATTTCTTCTTTGCAGTTCTAAGTATATAAAGAGGCTGGGGACTGGGGAAAACAGTGCTACGTCATTTTTGTGCAAGTGCTGTTTAAATATTAAAGCCTTAAGCTGAGGGCTTCTAATGACATGGCAAGTATTTCGTAGGATGACTTTATATTGCAGATGTCTAGTTAATGAAAAATAAAAATGTGCTTATTAATTATTGAAAGAAAAAGATTTGCAGAGCTACTGAAATCTACAGGAGGATAGTTGAGAAACATTGAGAGTTTTGAGAAGACATAATAATGTGAAGAATATGAAGAATTTGAAAAAAAGGAACTGTCTCATACAAGTAGGCTCTAGTGAGGTTAAAGAAAGAAAAAAATACTAGTTTAGTCCTTTATGTAAAATACAAAAATTGTATATGCATCTGTCATTATTCATATAAAACTGTCAGTTTCAAATTTTGTTTTTAAGAGACTTTGCTTCAAGTTCTAAGAATTTTAGTGTGATATAAACAGATTTTTCCTGTTTCTGCAAGGAGGATGAGTAGTATATGTTGTTTATGAAACTGCAAAACAATTTTGTGAGTGTTCAAATTATTCACTTATAGTTTTCTTACAATAACAATCTTTAACACAAATTCAGTGCAAGCCCTCCTGAGTAGCATTGTTATAATAATTGAATATCAGAGTTGATGAAATATTCAAAAGGTTCTCTTCCTCGTTTTCTCTTTTGCCCATCTGTTAGTAAAAGCAGCAGTTAATGAATCTTGAGGTAGCACAATTGTTCTGTTACCCTCTCAATATATATGGACTTGCAGTAGAAATGAAATTTTTAAACCTACAATTTAACATTTTTTCATTGTCTAAGAGCTGTCTCTTGCTAAAAATATTATTTCTCTGTATTGAAAGGCTTAGAAAAGAAATATGCTAATAAAAGAATATCTTATTCGTTATCCCGAGAATAATTCAGTGTTGGGGGGGGATTTGAAAATGTATGATTCATACTAAAACTTGGTTTTTAGTTGAATCTGTAGCAAATTCTTCTGTTATACTTTTACAGTAAAAAATAGATAGTGACTACTATTAAATGGGTGCTTGTAATGCAAGAGAGGAGAATGTTTTGTAATGGATCAGATCCTTATGGAACAGGAAGCCAAACCATGGGATTTCTAAGGCTATGTTTATGTAGTTGTCTATTGCTCAGTTTACATATCTATTATTGAATTCATGCACTCCCTACTAAAAGTGTAAAACACTGTATATGAACATTTATAGCATAAATCCTGTCTTGGAGGTCTCAGACTCCAGAAAGGGGGAAAAAAAAAAAAGAAAAAAAAAAAAGAAAAAAAAAAAGGAAAAGAATAATAGAGTCATAGAATAATTTGGGTTGGAAGGGACCTCTAAAGGTTATCTAGTCCAACCCCCTGCAGTAAGAAGGGACTGTCTCAACTAGATCAGGTTGCAAAGAGCCTCGTCAAGCCTCACCTTGAGTATCTACAGGGATGAGGCCTTAGCTACCTCCCTGGGCAATCCCTGTTCTATTCTTTCCACTACCCTCACGGTAAAGAGTTTTTTCCTAACATCCAATGTAAGTCTATTCTTCTTTAATTTAAAACCATTGCCCCTTGTCCTATCACTACAATCCCTTTCAAATAGTTCTTCTCCAGCCTTCCTGTAGGCCCCCTTCAGATACTGGAAGGAGCACTTCTTTTTGTCCTGCTACATCTGTGACAGTTTAGCAGGTCCAGTGAGCTCAGGAAGGGATTTGGGGGCTGCAGTGAGGTCTCCGGCATCCCAGTACCCTGGGTGTCTTGGTCTATCTGTCTTTCCTGTAGGGCAGAGTATAAAGGCAGCACTAAATTGTTTGTGGGATTAGTGCAGTGTTCCTCACCTACCTATCTATGAGACAAAGGGAAGAAATTATTTTTTTTTACTCCTCCTCCCGCCCCCCCTTTTTTCTTTTTTTTTTTTTTTTTTCCCCAGTAATATTGGTGTCCAGGCTGTCTTTGCACATTATCTTTTCATGCAGTGAGACTGCATCACTTAATTCTCTCACATTGGGTCTGTCTGAGCAGATTGAGAGTATAGGCTTATTTTACTCCTCAATGTGTTAGAAAGAGAATCTTTACTATCTAGAACCATTGTGTTAAATACCTGTCCTGATGAGATTTTTGTCCTGTCATTCACAAGATTTCTGTGGCAGTGAGACTCCTGAAGCTACTCTAGTTAAGTTCTAGAGAACTTCTAGAGAAGCCTTCTCTTCTAGAGAAGCCACTCAGTTAAGTTGTACTATTTGTGTCATCATTTCATTACTGAGAAGAAAAGCTTTTTCCTGCAGGAAGTTTGCTGTTTCTGCTTTGATGGAAAGCACTTCTCACATGCTGTTCTTCTTATAACACTTCCTCTGTCAAGTTTAAGAGTCAAGCAAAGGAGCAAAAGTGCAAGTTGCTCTTGCAACAGAGAAGAAAACCTCCCTCCTTTCCTCTGGTCAGGTTTATTTAAAATAGTTATGCCTATTCAGCTGGTTATTCCTGCCTTTCTGTAGGTGGCTGCAGTGTTGTCTCTGCTAAGGACTGTGAGCCTATGGTGAGCACTCTGCTGCCAGCCCAGGAAGGCAGCGCAGGATCCCATGCTCAGACCTTGCCAAAGGCCAAGAAATCTGAGTACCAAGGGGAGCAGTGGGGAAGGTTGACTTTCAGGGCTGAAGCCTTTTTATACTTACCAGAGATTCTCTGTCATCCACATGACTACAAATCAGATCAAGTGACTTAAAACTATACTTGGGTGACAGATGTAGGATACGAATATGTGCGTCTCTTCAGAATCACTGAGCTAATGTAGTGCTATGAGAATTTTAGGCACAGTAGTGAAATTTTAACTGAAAATATCCTTGTAAACATGTTCTTTGCAATGAAAATCTTGTTCAATGGAGATACGTGACAAACTTTACAAATCTTTTTAAGCATTTGTGCAAATTTAAAATAGTTCAAACTTCTAGAGAACACAAGACATATTCATAGATCTGATAAACATTTTGCCCCCTCTCTTACTGGGTCAGATTATAGACTGTTTCAAATGTGGGTGTCTGAAGTTGGACACCTATGGGAACAGCCTAGTTTTCAGAGGGGCTAAGCACCTACTTTTCCCACTGAATATTAAATAGCTGTTGAAGTCCCAGCAAGAGACACTAAGTTTTTCAAGAAGCTCTTACTGAAGTGTGCTTGGTAAAATGGTGGCAAGACAGAGAGTACAGAGCTTGTGTTATGAATGGCTCAGTCTCTAGGGTGAGCAGCTGGACTCACATTTCTCTCTTCAGTGACTATGTAAGCATCTAGCAGTGCCTTGGGGCATATACAGTTCTCAGACCTGTGTAAACCCCATCAGTCTTTGAGCACTACACATGCAAAATGAATTTTAGGTGATTTTTCCCTTGTAGATCCCAAACAAATGAAAATTCATGAAATGGTGAATGCCTCTCATTATTTCCAGGCTTGTTTTTGAATATTTTAAACGGGAGAATTAAATGAGTGAAACTAATGGATAAAATATGAGAAATGGTGAGGAAGGCTCTCTGTGGCAGGAATTTGTAGAAGCAAGCTTTCAATGTAATCATTGTAGTTTCACGGTCTCTTGTATGTTTGATATGTTGGTTTTGTTTTTTTTTTAAGAAAAGATAAGTCAAAAATACCAGTAAGATTCTTTATGAGACTGTTACCATCCTGCCATAATCTGTCTTCAGGCACTGGTGTGTATAGATGTCATCTATGGGATGAGGGGCCCAACTGAATAAGCAGTGCATTTGTCATGTTTCCAAAAAGTCTGAGATATCATCTTTTTCACTATAGGAGTTTCCTACCACTTCCTGTGTGTATGATTAATTACACTTAGCCTAGCACTTGCCAAATGCCAGTGACCCCATCATCCAAATGAAATAAGCTTTGGACATAAGCAAAAGCTTTTTCACCGTGAGGGTGACAGAGCACTGGAACAAGCTGCTCATTGAGGTTGTGGAGTCTCTTTCTCTGGAGACATTCAAAACCAGCCTGGATGCATTCCTGTGTGACGTGCAGAAGGTGATTTTGCCCTGGCAGGGGGCTTGGACTCTATGATCTCTCAAGGTCCCTTCCAACCCCTAACATTCTGTGATCCCGAGTGATTCTGTGATTGTGATAATGTAAACCAGACTGCAGCAGATGTTATGAAACCATTGGCTTTGGTGCCTATGCAAATATCTCATACGGGACTGTGGATTACAGTGGACTCTGTATTGCATGCCCATAACTTGGTATAAGCTTTGTTCACTGCAGGGCTTGAAAGGGCTTAGTATATGCTCAATAACAGAGAGAAAGCGAATTCTCTGGTCCCTTTAGGAGAGTTAGACAATCCTTCAGATGTATCTTTATTTCTCAAAACAAGAACCCAGCAGCTGTGTTAGCAGACTGATCTCATGCCCTGGCTTAGAGGTCACCAAGCTGCTTCTGGTCTCTTTTACCTCTTGACATTTGAATCTTGGCCATCCAGCTGCCCTGAACTTTATTCCCTTAGTTTCCCCTTTCCTTTTGAGTTAGGGGACCACAAGTAGCCTGTTTCCCTGGGTGGCATCTGTTGATGCTCTCTTTTGCAACAATTCTTTAGGGCTCTGTAACTACAGACAGCCAATTCCAATTTCAGCTTTCCTTCAGCATTGTCAAGAATGGACAAAAGGCTGCTGATTGCTCAGCTAGTCTCCAGGTGAGTTACAAGCCCTTCTGCTTGTATTCTTTCACCTGGTCACATCTTTTCTGGAATCCTGAATATCAGAGGGAGAGTAACAACTCCTCCTGTGACAGTCCAAAATATGCTTTTCTTTCCTCACCAGTTAAGTGTCCCAGTTAGCAAAACTATCACAGCCCACAGCCATGTATGTACTGAAGTGTGTTTATGACTCAAAGTGTATTAACAGTTCTGTTCATCTCAATCTGGCAGTTCCAGGATCGAGACTGCTTCTTTTTAAGTCTCATGAAAATTTAAATTCACTGAAAATTAGAATGCAAATAAAAGAAAATAAAGTTTCCAGCAACAGTGGAAAATTTAGTTAGCAGTGCTCTGATCAAAAGCCAAATTTAGAAGTGAATGCAAGTAGGAAGTTGTGAAAATCGAGAGCAGTTCTCATGTTTATCCTAGACAGCTACAGCAATTATTGTGGTGCCTTTAATACTGGCATAGAAGCCCTGCGACCCTTTCAGCTAAATAAAAGAAAACACAACGCAGGGTTACTACTGATACAGCATACTTATGGAAAAAATACACTTTGAAAGGTATAACAAAAACGTTATAGACTAGAGGTTTGGTTTAATAGTACAAGTTATTTCTTAATCTTTAGAAAGCCTTCTCCAAGTGAGATATTGTATTTTTAGCCTTTAACTTTGAAAGGCATGCTGTATGTCAGTTTTAAACCTGCCTGACTAAAAATGATCATAAGTACCCATTTCTTCCATGTACTTATGTGCGTTTTGTTCAGTGATCCTCAGCCTGAGACTTTAGAACAGGAATTATATGTGGACGTCTCCGTATTGAAGGATTACCTGACACTGAGCTTTGCTGAGACTGTCTATATGGACACTTGCATTAAATGAGCATCTGATGGCACTTAGAAACATTACTGCTGATGTGGAAGGAAATTATCAATGAGTTTCTGAAAAAAAATAAGGAAAAGACGAAAGAAATTGCTGGCTAGGTAAATAACACTTGGAACTAGAAACTAAGACCACAATTTTATGCCTGCAAATATTATATCTGTGCATCACTGCCTCAAATAGAAGTACGGATTTTATCTGATTTGGTGTAGATGTATGATCAAATTACCTGAGGCTTGTGATACGAAGCTTATGATAGTTTAACTTATTAGGAATAAGGGTGAAAACACAGATAATTCCTAATATGGCTTGATGCCCTCTGAGGGACTGTTAATCTATCAAAACAATTTTTGATGAGTATGATCTTGGAAAGTAAATTTATTTCAGTCAGACTTTGCATCATAGATCTGGAGACTTTCTTAATGCTGAGTATTCAGAAGTGGGTCTTTCTGTACTATTCATCCTACACTTTTCAAGGATCTCTTTACTCAAACTCATAGTCAGATGGGGTCTGTTGCAGGGTTGTCTGTGTTGGGACAAGGTCTATGTCTCATATTTAATTTAAGGTGCCTCCCTACATGCATTTGGAAGAATTGTGAAGTATGACTGAAAATAATAAAATGAAGCAAATGTGGGTTTCTAGTGCTATAATAATGGAGGCAGCAAGATTTTTAGGTTTGTTAGAAGTGCAAAAAGGTTTAGACAGACAGACATGCAGCATTGCTGCTGTAGAGAGTATTAGTGAGAATGATAAAATTGTCTATTTTTGCTGTCTGCATGTAGCAAAAGCTGCTGCAATTTCAAAATCAAATAAACAGAACCTTTTTTTTTTTTTTTTTCCTTTCAATTAATTGAAATACCTCAAGGTTTTTCTTCTTTATCATTATTTGGTGTTGCTCTATTTTTTAAACAGATTGCAAAATTGCGAAGAAAAAATATTAATTTAGTTCCATTTTTAAAATCTCTCATTATTGGACTTAGTTTGTGTACTAAGGTCTGAATCAGATTGTTCCATTGGGAATTTTTGTCAGTAGCAGAAGTGTTTTAAATCTTTCTTTACTGGTCTGATAAAGAATCAAAGATCTTCCTGAAACACTAGGGAAATCTACTTAGTATGTTATGGAAGTCTATATGCTGATGGTCAATTACTGAAGATTTTACAGGTAGGAGAGTAGACTGGGTACATCAAAATATCTAAAGTTTCAAAAGGACTAATGGTGTCTGAAAGCTTAAGGTAGGCTTTACAAGCTAATATTCGTAATCTGCAGAATTTCTGAGCATTGTGTTGATGTCCAGAGCTTAGACAGAGGAATCTTTATAACTTCTAAAATAGGGAATTGGCTGCTAGGTTGCAGAAAATGGAAACAGAATTTGTTAACCTTGTTAATGTTGTTAGTAAATATCCTCGTCTTTTTGCCTATATCTTCTTAAAAAGTGCTAAATTGAGCTTAGAGTTACATAGTCATAGTTGAATATCCTTTCTTTAATGCATACATTTAATGCTCAGATTTTACTTCTTGGTGAGCTTTATATCATGTTCATTCTTCTCTGTGTGACAGAGTTAAAGTAACATGAATATTAATCAGCTTGATAGAAAGTATATTAGAAATCAGCATCATTATATGAATTAACTAAAAAAAAACCCTAGTCAGTGCCTAGTCTCTTGATAATTTTATGTAAAGTCAAATTCTTGTATCTTTAAAAATGTTCTCCTTAATATATTCACTCTTATTGAACTTGTCTATTGTTGTGCTTTGTACTTTGGCCAAAGAAGGGCCAAGGGTCTTCCAAGGGTCCTCCAAGCCAACATCCGATTATTCTTTGACATGAATTTATTAATAATACACAAGCTTTATATTTCAATTTTCATTGGCAGTTATCAAACAATTATTACTAAGGACATAATTAATGCATGTATATGTATATATCTTGTATATCCAGCTTGGTGCATACAAGGGTAAAGCATCAGACTGAGCTGTTCAGGATGCCCACTGAGATGTAAAGATGCTGGGCTTGGCAGCATGGGAACCTTTCCTTCAGTCCTGTTTTGGGCAGGCAGAGCAGTGAAGGGCCTTGAATGGGAGGGCAAAACCCACAGCAGATCTGCATATCTCTTTGGAATATTTTTTTACATCAATGCATATTCTTAAAAAGACCTCAAATAATTTTTTTTTTTTTTCCCTTCAATGATGTGTATTTTAGCGTGTCTGTTATCTTGAAGTTCACACTGAGAGCCACTGGCTCTAGATAAACAAAGGTATACAAAACACAAATATACAAATAATCAGAATACAATTGAAGGCACAGTGTATTGCAGAGTTCATAGCAATTACTTGCTGACATGACTTAGAATTTGTCCAGGATGGCATGTGTTGAGTAGGATGGAGAAAACCTGTTCATTTCTAAAAATAGCCCTACCTTTTTAAAACCAATTGGAACATAGTACTGTTCAGAACAAGGCACAAACCATTTTATTCTTTATCTGATAATTGTTCTGTATGGTTTTCATGAGTAATACTAATCTGCAGCCCTTCTGTACTGTTTGAGATAGCATCACCTCTGGATCTTGAGTTCCACTGAATGTTTGAATTCCTGCTTTCTAATAACTGGAAAGAAAGAAAAAAGGTCTGTTTGAAAATAACTCACATTTTTCACAAAATGGAATTAATTGAAAGCAGCTAATCTTATTCACAATCCAGTACTTGCTGCTAAAATGCACAAACCAAGGTAAGATTCAGACTAAGGCGTACAGCTTAGTCCTTATCTTACTGTGCTTATTGGTTGATGGGATTATTTAGAATTTAGCTGGTGTGTTTGTTTAAGATAGGGTTTCATGTTGCTGTATAGGCTGTAAACCAGGTTTCTATTATGCTGTGCCATTTATACTTGGGACCTTACAAAACTTTTCATGGCCTTTAACCTAGATGACAATGCTGGGGATTCATTACATGGCTGCCTAAGCACTTTCTCTTTGTATCAAAATGATTTATATGTTCTGTACTTTTCCCATTTCCTCTTTGGAGAATGCCAGAAAGGGAAGACCAATGCAACAGTCGTGATTGATGCTATGCTTCTGAAGACAGATGGGAATTATTTAATGCTAGGGGACTTTCCAATTAGCTCTCTATCCTACCCATGTTGAGAATTATCAGCCAGTTTTGTATGCTGAGTTAGCTCAGCAGCTCCTGTCACACGCACACTTAGCAGCACCAAGAACTGAGAAGCTGATACCAAATGCTTTCCATCTGATTATCATACCACCTAAGCGCAGTGGTTTTCAGGTATTTATTCAGGAGTGATCCTTAATACTTAAGATGTTTTACACCAATACAGGGCCACTAACCTTGAGGAAATGTCTCCCAAGTCTAGGCATTAAAAGCAGCCTTCTTTTACTAGCTGATTTTTCCATTCCTGATGAGGGGAAGGTACACTAAATGTAATTAATATTCTGTCCTCAGTGTTCTACCCCAAAGCTTGTCAAATAAAGTTGAAACACACAGAAACAGGGGTTTTAATAACTGGCAAGTGGTCAGAGACTGCCCAGTCACTGGGCTTTTGAAATCTGGTGTTGGAACACCCGAAGCACAGAGTAGGGAAAATCCCAAGATATTTCAGGCAGTTGTGCTCTTTGGCATTAAAAGCAGATCCTGAAATTTCCATTATAACAAATGTGTTGGATGATGAGTCTGATGCTACAGAAGTAACCCTGCTTTTTAAGAAGACCATGACAACTACTCTTAAGTGAATGCTGAAAATCTGTAACTCTTTTTCAGACAGAAGCCTGTCCAGGTAAGAATGAATATTGCTCCACTGTAAACAAAACACACGAGATTTTCTTTTTAATGGTTACCCAATAGTTTGCATAGTTTCCTTCTCTCCAGCCCTGTCTGATGATAGCATTGTGTCATCTGACAAGAGGATGCAGTTTTAAGAACTTGGCATCTTCTAGACGTGGAACTTTTAAAGAACTCAAATAAGTACTAGAGCAACAGCCAGGCTTTATATGCTTTACTTGGAGATGGTATGCTACTATAGTGATTTTGTAGCATTCTTATTAACTAATACGTTTATCTGATATTTCATTATCATTATGTTTCTTTCAGGTTTATAGTGGCAGAGACTATAGTTTGAGTAAAATAGTTTCCTAGAAATACTCTTTCCTGGAGAGGAAACAATGTTTTTCTTTGCATGTAACGTTTGTTTCTGCAAATACACAGAAGAATGTGACATGCTCCTGCAGGTATTTGAGAAATGAAACTACTGTTCATGAGAAACAATGTCATTCTATGTAACAGGTTTTTCTAGTATTTGTGATAAATAATAGTGATTACTTTGTTTCACTGCTGCATAGCCATTCTGAAAAGTGACATTTGCCTTTTTCATGAACAGGGAAATATGAACATCACTGATAAATTCTCTTTCTATTTGCCCTAGGCAATATATCATTTATATGTATAGCTTGTGAGAGTTGATTAAATTTTCTTACTTTCTATTAATCAAAGTAAAAAGACTGACAGGTAACATGCAAACAAATTTATCAGTCTAATTTTCTACAATAGATTCACTGTTGTCCTTTGCTTTATTAGAATTGTGCCAAGCAACAAATAATATTACATCATTAATTTCTCATTAGTGAGTAGACTGGTGGAGGGAAAATCCTCACATTTCTTTGAGAAAGGGAAAATAAGGGATGTATGAGTCTAGAAATCCCAGAGAAACAAATTCCTTGAAAAAGAATGCTCCTGCAATTCTAATGAATGATCTTATCAAGTATCACATACATTTGTGTAGGTAGTCAAGATTAATTATTTTTAGCCAATCCTTTTGTTTTCCTTGCAAATAGTAATTTTTCATTTGTTCAACTAATCAGGTGACAAGTACCTGCCCATTGTCACCTTCATGTTAACTTGAATGTTGCACTGTAATTGAACTCTTTCTTTAACTTTATCACATGAAGGATGTAAGTGAACTGATTATTTAATTCCTTTGCTTAGGAGGCAAAATGCACCCACTGAACTCAACTCCCCTGGAAGATTTATAAAAACAGTAGCACTCTGAAAATCACTAATTAAGTCTATTTAGATTTCCACTTATTATGCAGACATACTCATTTCACATTTAACTCATCCTGCTGTCCAACCATTTGTGTGCCACTCCATCTTTTGCTAAGACTCTAATCACCAGCTTCTTGCAGCAGGGACTGTAGGTTGAGTCCAGCTCTGTCAGCTCCAATGGGAATTGTGCCATTGGTTCCTATAGGTCAAGATTTACTTCATTACCATTACTATTTTTGTTGACTTGACAAATTGCCTCTTGTCTTCTAGAAACTTGTATCTTAGCAGTGTAATCTCAGTGCTATACCAATATGTGGAGAAGTGCACGTTTCTGATGTACGTGTAAGGTCATAACATAAGGACATAACAAGGTCATATATACTATGCTGATATGTAAACATCTGTCACATGACAGCTTCTGATTTGTGTATTTGGGTAAGGCCGCAACTGTTAAAATGTTTTTTTTTTCTTATGATACTTACTGTAAACAGTCTTGGTGTGTTGAGTGTTCCTGCATTCAGTGTGTCCTGCACTTGGATTTTATTATGCATTTGGAGATAGCTTGCCTTTACAATAATTACAAGAACATTACAAAGAAGAAAATGTTTTTTGTGCTTTGATTTGTGTTAATTTGTATCTGGAGTCTGAGAGAGGTTTTTTTTCTTGTGCTGCATTGTGCCTGAGGTGGTATATGAGCCCCTGGATACTGTATGTTTAGGCAGCTGCTTAATAGTAGTCCTTAAAAACATAGCTAAATTCTGTCAGTTTTTCAGAACACCTCCTCTTCACAGCAGCACAGTCTAGTTACTCCTGAAAATCTTCCCTGTTTCTTCAACATGCAGTACTCATGGCCAGTGACTGGTAAAGCAATCTGAACAGTGTGCAAAATACAGTCTTCAAACCCTTGCAGAAATATTATTTTTCCTAGGTTTTGTTTTATTTATCACAACTCTCTCAGAGGCCCCTTCCAACCCAGCCGATTCTATGATTCTATGATCCTACTTCAGGCTAGTAAAGAAAGTCTAACACTAAAGTCAGGGCCTTTTTTTTGTGTGTGTTTGTCATCTCTCTGTCTCCAACAGTCTATTCAAGATATGGATGCAGAAGTGCCCTCTAAAGCTTTAATTTAATCTAATAATGTATGTTTACAGAGAACTGTACCTATCATCTCTCTGCTTCAGGGGAGAAAGAAGTAACAGCCAAGCTGTGCTCTTGGTGGTGCGCAGCTGCACGCACCTTTCCAAGGGTTCCTGGGCAATTACAGGTGCAATATCAGGTTCTGACTTAAAGATAATCACAGAATTGATTTTAGGAGCAAAAGGCTCCTTAAAGTACCCTAGGACTTTTAATAGAGCACTGTAGGCAAGCTGGTAGGGTTGGTGTGTTGCAGTTTTTTACATACCGTCTGTTTAAACTAATTGTATCTGTCTTAGGCAGTGAAAACCCAGGACAGCTATGGCACATTTGAATTGTTTTCCTGGATAAGGGTCTTGCTTGCAGGGTGATGCTGCAGTTTTTGGTTTTAGTCCAGATGTTAGATCTGGAGATACAGACTCTGTTTCAGTGTTGGAAATTTATTTCTTCTCCTGATGTGTTTTAACAAAATAATTTTCTGGTGTGTTTTATTATAGTCATCCATTATAGTCCTGTTTCCCATCTGATCATGTTCAGTTTCTCTCTGCACCATCTCTTCTTGCAAGTTTGCACTTGCCTAATGTCGTTCATGATTGCAAGCAGATTCATGTGATCTCGTCACTCATGTACCTCCCAAATCCACATATTCCTGGTGTTGTTCATATCCAAAACAGTTTTGATTGGATGTCAGGATGTATCCTAGGAGATGCTTTTGGTCTCTCAAAACCTTACAGTTTATATTATTAATGGCTGGGTTTGAGTTTGGGATGTTCATACCAACAGAGATCAGGCAGGTCCCAATTATTTTTTCCACTTGTCTCACCAATTTCCATTTACCACTCTTAAGTCAGAAATTGTCCAAATAGAAACAAAAGCATAGGGTTTTTCTGTTCTTTGACAGATTTGGAGGGGGAAAAAATTTAAACAAGTACTAAATGGAAGTCAATTAATTATAGACAATGCTTTAGAATGGGATATTTTCAATGCCTCATCCATTTATCTCAGGCTGAAACCATATAATTCTAAATTTTGTTTAAATTTAGCTGCATATAAATGAGATGTTGTCAAATTGAAGAAAGATTATTCCCCCCCCCCCCTTCCTGTTTTTTTCAGGGGATGGATTGTGTCACTTCTTTTTTTAAGGGTTTCTTTCTTTTAGTGGGTCTGTCTGCTGCTGCCTTTGTTTTGTGTACTACAGCATCCTACAGGAAACGTGTAATTGTCAAAATAGCAGTGGACAAGAATTTGTTCAGAGTCAATTTATTCACATCAAAATAGTTTTTGTGCCTACTCCTTGTTTCACAGGTTCTCGTCTTTTACTTTATTCCCAAAGTTTGTTATGTCAGACAAATGCTCATGTACTGAATAGAGGTAATTAAAGATCAAGTCTGTCATGTCTTGGCAGTATTTTTGTATTCACAGAGAGCACTTGTAATTGCTTTGTGAAAATACTGAGCCTGTTTTAAAGCTACTCAGACTGCATCATGATTTTATATCAGCTGTGAGTTTCCCTTTGGCTGCTCCAAACCATGGAAGTTGAAATAAGTACTTCTGTTAATGTGACAAACTGTGGTAATACAGGATGAATGTTCCTCGTGCTATGCTGTCCACCACAGTCAATTCCTGTTTCTGCATTCCCTTGTAAAAATTCCCCACCCCATTGTAGACAGGCATTTATCCAATTATAGTACATTCTTTTGCTGATTTGTATGTTTGGACTGGTAGGGAGCCACCATCCAGCAGTTCAAACTGTACCATGTCACAAACATCCCCTCGTTGAAGTGCCTTGATATCTGGGTTTTTCACCTTTCCTATGCTCTTTGCCATGTGTAAACAGGATAGGTGTGTCCCAGCAAAGTCCCCCCCACACCTGGCACTGCTGGGTGGATGAAGGGGGTCACTGGCACCTCCCTGTTTGCGTAGGGGCAGGGAGAGCGCGCATCGCAGGGGCCACTTGCAGCGTAGAGGGCACACTTGGCTCCAGCTCAGCTCCTGCAGGATGCTTCCTGCACACTCTGACATTTGGGAGCCAAGATGTATGTCTGAACTCAGCAGAAGCCCTCACGCCTCTAAAAGGCCAGATACTGCTGCTGGGGATGACAGAGGTTCTTGAAGTCATTTTGGTGCTGCCGCAGCTCAGCAGGTTCCCTGAGCCTTACTCCTTCGCATCGGTATATCCCAGATAGAAGAAAATCAGAGGGGATTATAAGATGCCAGAGTGCAGCATACAAACACTTTTCCAGTGCTGTCCTCACCTCTAAAGAACAGGGATGAAAGTGACATCACACAGACCTTGTTAAAATGGAAAATAAAATAAAAAAGCAAACCAAAAAACCAAACCACAACATCAATAAAAAGGGTTCAGAATCTGACATATCTGTAGCTCAGTGTTGCAAAACATTTTAGCATCTCTTGTGAAGTGCTGTCTGCTCTCGATTCTCACTTACTTTAATGGACATTCAAGGCACTTAGCACCTTGCAGGAGGCATTCAGCATGGTTTAGCATTGGTCCCTTCCTAGGTCTTCACTTATGAAATAACCAGCTTTGCAAAGCAGAATAAAAGTTTATTTTGACAACCTGCTGTGATGTATGGGTCTAATTACTGAAATCTCCAGACTCATGTTGATCCTGGAATATTTTTTTTTAAATAGTAGAAGCATAATCTAAAACAAGGAATTCTTTATGTTACATTCCCTCTAGGCAAAAAAAGTAAATATAGGAAGGAAAGGAATTAATGGCTCCTATAACTCATGCTTGTTTTGTTTGTTCATATACATTGCATTACTCTGCCACACTCACTTATTCTCATCATTCTTTTCCCACTGCCAGCTATCCCTATTCTTATCATATTTTTACATCAGCATAACTTTGGATTGTATAGGATCCCCTCCTAATTTAATCTAATGCCAACAACATGGACGTTGGAGATGTAATTTACACCATCAAATTGAACTGGGGCCAGGCAGTTCTCTAAGAGCTGCACCTGCTTTCTCTAGGCTGTATTTAGTGGAGTTTTGCCTTTCATGTTTAATTCATATTCCTTCTGGGAAAATATTTAGTGAGCTAACAATTGAATTTAGGGATAGGGGAACTTAGGACAGCTTGAAGTTCTGTATTGCAGATAAAACATTTTTCAAATGTTTTGGATATCACAAAGTGAGTTTTGGATTATGGGAATTTCTCCCTCTGCTCTTTCTCATTATTAAATCCATGTTCCTTTTTATTTCATGTCCATTAAAAGCATATATTTTTCTGCCCCAGGGAGGGAACAGAAAAACCTCCAAAACTCACCAAAGGAAGCTCAGCAAACCCCAGCCGCCCCCCCCCATGAACAAGCAAGCTCTATAACTTACCCTTCTCTTCTGGAACAATGCTCAATCAGTGGCCATCCCATCTTACAGGAGAGAAATAAATATTGTTTTGTCAAGAAATCTGTCATTACAGCATAAAAAGTTCTTAACTACACATGCAGGGATTTATCAATGAAGATAAAAAGAGTTTTTAAAATGCATTATTTGTGGGTTTGAGGATTGATTGATGAGCATATGTTATTTGAATTTAATGTAGCTTAGTCAAGAAATCTCTTTTTTTTCCTATAATTCTATATTAAAAATCACTTCATGCTTATTGTCATCAATATTGGAGCAGGTTCTTCTCTATTTTTGACACAGATCATGAAAGACAGATGTCCTAAGGTATGTGAGATTAGCAACCAGCCATCTATACTTCAAAAAGTTGTTTGTTCTCTTGCTACTTAAGTTTTTTATCATTCCATTTTTCAAGTGCATTTAATCCCTGGCAACAACAATATACTTTTTATTGGGTATGAAATAAGATTCTCTGACCATGTGCTGAGAGCTCAGTCCTAAGAGACAGCAGATGATAATAGCGGAAGTTTCATGGTCAGTGAGTGGGCCAGCAGACTGAGGACCTTGCTGGCTCTCTCCCAGAGTTTTGGGCTTTCTGAATCCGATAATCACCGCTTCATTGTCGTCTGTAAAATGAAGAAACACTATAGACTTACACAAACCAAAGGTAGTCAAAAACGTTTTCATCTCTTGACGATGTTGTGTCAATTGTCCATGTCCATTAGAACAGTAGGATGCATGAAGCTTCAAGTCTTTTTTTTTCCTTTTTTCTTTTTTTTTTTTCTTTTTTTTTTCTAGACAACTCTGAGGCAATTTTTATGTGTCTTTTTTATCTCTCTTGGGAATGAATGCAAAGTTCTCTGCATCATGTGTAATGCAGTGGGTAAATGGTACGATTGCTACAGTAGGGCAAACCTCTGTGATACCTCTTTTTTAATACTATAGACGTGGCAAGAAGCTACAGGACTTCAGTTGGTAGATCTAAGAGAGTATATGAGCTAAGCATACGTGTCATTGGATTGGATGAAGATGCCTGGTATAAGTAGCTAGAACTTCTCAGAAGTCTGGGGTCTAACAAGAAGAAAATATCATTTTAGAAATTCACTTTTCAATTTATTATCAAAACTATGCTCCTATATAGCTGTGACTTTTGCAAGGTCTTCTGTCAAAAATGATAAATGCTCAGATTGCTGGTAGCAATCTATGTCTCCTCTTGTATTCCTGCTCAGCTGAACAGCCACTTCGAGCATGTACTTCTTAGTGGGAAACATTAGAATTCAAAGGGTAGACTTAAAATTTCAGAATAATTTTTTTTGTTTCTGGTGTAGAAGACAATAGCTTGCAGTACCTTTAAAGAGTTCATTGCAATAAAGCTAAGAAAAAAAAATCCCTAAACCTCCAAAGAAAACAACAACAAAAAAGCCCCAGGAACAGATTGTGCAGCCTGTGGCTGGACTGGTACAAGCAATCTGTGCAAGATTTCTCCAGAGGAAAAAATCTCAAAACTTGTGCTGCTGAGAAACACAGCATAAAGTGGCAAACTGAAAATTGTTGAAGAAGCAGAACCTGTACTGGGCTTATGACAAAAGCAAATCCCAGAGAGTTCTGCTGTGTCTGTAATTCTTCTGTTCAGCTGGCATCCCTGTCTGCAGCATTTTTTTGTTAGAAATTAATATCCTGCTGGGCTACAGGTAAAATCTGTGAAACTTTTACAGCTGGACCTGTTCTGAGAACAACCTGGTGATTTTTTGATTTAACTTTCAGTCTACCACAAAATCTCTTAACTGTTTAGACTTTGGTTTATCTGTATGTCCCATTTTCTCAATATTTAAGTTATAAAATAATTGTTTAACTATTAAAAGCCTATGTCAGAAGTTGTACCTTGGAGTCCCAAACCAGAGAGGGAGCAGCAGCCTTGTGGCTTCATTGAAAATCTCCTATTTGTGAAAACTGCATGGTTCCCTGGGTTCGTGCAGCACACAGTTGATTCCAGATGGAAATCTGATGCAAAATCAATACTAGGATGGCTTCCTGTTTTCATACATTGATGTTTACTTCTGTAACTGTGATGCTGCCAGTAATGCTGTGTTTGCTTGATGCCTTGCACAGGAGTGGGGTATTTCCTCTCTTACGGGAGGCACGCAGCTGCACGAAACGGAGTTACTTGAGTAAATTGTGTCTCTGCTTGGTAGGTTTTTGATTGTCTGGAATTTAATGCAGAATGGGGGGAAAGTGGCAACTAATGATATAGGGCTAATGTCTTGATTCATCAGAGTAGCTCTCTCTGTGCTTGCTGCCTGGCCTGGCAGTGGCCAGCTGCTGTCAAAGCTGTGAGCTGTTGGGAGCATTGGCCTAAGATAATCAACTTTGGGCTCTTCAGGGGTGTTGGAAGAAGAGGATAGCCTGAATAAAGCAAAAACTGGATAAACATGTAAATTGAATGCAGTACATCTGCCCCTTTAAAATGCTGGCAGTGGATTTCTGCGGGCCTGAGTGCTGACTGAGGCCAGGACCACGGTGGCTGAATGTCCTAAGCACCACGATGCTGAACCATGGCTACCAGTGTGGGAGGAAGATGGGGTCTTGTTTCATCCTCAGCCTAGAAAAACCACTTGCTGATTACCAAGTGCTGCAGGTTAGAGGTTTTTGCTGTTGATTTCATCCCTACGTCCTCTTAGATATTTGTCCAAAGCTGATTTTTTGGAGCTGTTCTGTGAGATGGCAGGAGAAAAGGCGTTCTCACAAAGTTACTGGTAGGGTCATCTCTGTAAGCAGGATGTGGGCACAGTGTGTTTCTGTTCAATAGCATGTCATAACATATGCTAGACAGAGTTTTATGTCCTAGACACATCCTGGAACAGACCTTTTTGGTTGCTTAGGGTTTTGTTTGTTTGTTTGTTTGTTTCTCTTTGTGCGGTGTGTTTTGGGTTTTTTTCCCCCCCACCTCTAGTTTTTGCCTTTGGGCTAAACAAGATACTCAGATTCTTTGGAGACTGAATCAAACAACACCCACCTCTCATGTCATTGAAAACATATTCTTGTTTTTTTCATTCAGTCTTCTGAAATGCCAAGCTGCATACATGGCTTGTGAGCTTGCACAAGATGTATCGTTTGCTGAAAGCCTTATCCTCAAGAGCTTTAAGACTGTCTGTATCATTGTTGTTCACCCTGTTCTCAGACTGTTTGAAGAAAACATCACTTTTATTTCTAATTAAAATGCCTGCAGATTAAATAGTGTGAGCTTTTGAAAGACTTCCATAGGGATCTGTGCCACTTGCAGTAGATATTGTCAAAGGAAGTCAATGAGCAATGACAGATATGTCATCTCGTACCTAATTGCCTGAAATACATCGCTCTCCCCTCACTTTCTTTGTGCATCTTTATAATTGCAGCACACAAGGCTTAGCGCATTAAGGGAGTTTCTTTCAGGAAACCATTTCTCATAAGAATGAAGTACTACAATACTGCACCAGTGCTGTCACCTCAATTACTTCATGAGGGAGAGGGAACAATGGGTTTTAAGCTGTTGTGGGGTTTTTTTGTTTTTTTGGTTTTGGTTTTTTGTTTGGTTTTTTTTTTGGTTTTTGTTTTTGTTTTGGTTTTTTGGTTTTTTTTTTTTTTTTTTTGTCTGATATTCAGAAACCTCTTTAAAGCACAAACATAAGTGAGGGTGAGCTCTCTCTTACCCAAGAGAGAGCATGTTCTTTAACCCTCACCTTAGCTCGTAAACAGTCACATTTCCCAAAATAATCATGTCTGTCTCAATTACTGGTTGCTGCTACCTAAATTGCTGCCCTCCATCACATAATGAGGGGCCACGGCTTGCTTCTCTCCAGGGCCTCACATCCTTGCTGTGTCTAAGGCTGGAAGATTTTTAAGATAAACACTTTTTCTTTAAGTAGTGCAGAACCAAAAACTCTGGTCCAAACATCATTTCACAGTTTGTTTCCAATGACCTTTGTATTTTTTCTCTGGCTCACCAAAATTCAGTTGTGACCTCTTTTTGTGGCCATCTCATTTATCTCTTGATGTGTTCAAGGCCAGGCTGGATGGGGCTTTGAGCAACTCAGTCTAGTGGTTGGAACTAGGTGATATTTAAGGTCCTTTCCAACCCAAACAATTCTATGAATCTATGATTCTTACCTGTTTCGGATGCTGCTGTAAAGGTCATATCTTGCCTTGGCCATCTTACTCCTTTTTTACACTGTCTTTTTCTAGCACAACAGATGGACACATTCACTTCTGTGGCCTTTTTTCCTTATGATTTCATACTGAGAAGTCAGCTGCTCAGCTGGACCAGCCTCTCTCTTATATTCTGAGATAAGACCTTTTATGCGTCCTGCAAATTATTTCCCTTCTTCTTCCTGAAAACATGTATTAAACATTGTTAAACCTTTCTTGAAAAACATCCTTTGGCAAAATACTCACAAAATAGTTGACATCTCCCTGCATCCATCTGTTGTCTCTTATCTTATAATGAGTCTATGAAATTCAGGGCGCTTTTTTATTGTTGTTGTTGTTGGGTTTTGTTCAGACAGTATTTCTTAAGTGAGCCTTTCCCTTGCCAGTGACCTTTGAAACACTACAGCAGCTACTGTTGTGAGGGCCAAACAGGCTGTTGATAACTGAAGGGATTCCTGCCTGTGTGTTATCACGGTCTTTGCCACTAGCATCCCCTTTGTATAATCTATTTTTAAATGACACTAGGGGGATGTTCCCAGATGGTGAGAAGACTGCATCTCCATATGCTTTGCTGAAGTATAGTGCATCTAGCATCCTTGTCAATCCAGAAAATACTTCATAGATAACCAGCTGTTCTTCAATCTAAGAGCAACAGGGGAAGATTTGCTGCTGGAAGCATAAAGTCTCATTGTTGTCTCTATGAGGCACAGTCTAATCTACTTTCTGCAATTCAGTAATTTCTTGGAGAGAAGCAAAAAGTGTGTTCTTGGTGGTAATCATCACTCAGTAAACAAAATAAAACAACATTTAAAATAATTAAGTTATTGTGGCCTTTTTATAGTAAACAGGCATTTGTCAGTTGCAGGAGACATCAGAACTAAGGTGTTTACAGAATGGTGCTGATTCTTCCAGATTCAGAAAACCAAATGGCATGAAACCTGCTGATCTCCTCTGAAATGTGACAACAGTGCCATCCTGTTTTACAGTATGATCAAGGGCTTTTTACTAGTAAGAGTCACATCTGCATATTTTCATTAATTCCCAATAACAGCACAGATTTGGAGGAGTTTTGCATGAGCAATACTGTTCCTCTGAGGCATCCTGAGAATATAAAATTTACTTTGTGAAGGACACCCAGGCTGCATTGTGCACTGCTTGTCCAATGTATTTCATGCACGTCAGCACACTGACACTGGTCCTGTTACTATATTGCTGCAGCAAAGAAATCATCAAAAATTTGAAGTGAAGTGAAACTGCACATTCGTTAACACCTACTGCAGCCACTTCTGTTGTAGTTGTTATAAGAAAAGAAATCAAGTGTTAAACTGGTCTGAAATGTTTCAGTGAGATTTGGTTGCATCATTCGAAGTGTTTATGCTTTATTATTCCACAGTGACATTTGTCAGACACACAACACAATGGCGTAATATTGGAGGCAATAAAACATAATCTAAGTAAAGGCACTCCTAAGTAACATCATCTCAAAGTAAAGGCACTCCTAATTCTCTTTCCCCCCACCTTTACTCTAGTCATAAATCCTTTATGTTTGTCTGTATGTCAAATTTTTCCAACTCCTCGCTCTCGTTTTGATTTCCTCATTTGTTGTCTTTCATGATGGAGTGCTGCTTATTTTGTACAGGCTGGAAAGCTCTTGGAAGGTATTTTTGGACTTCTAGTTAGTGGGAATCTACCTCATTCTGTAATGAGCTATGACAATCAAGCAGGGAGTGTGTTACTAGCTGGGAAACCAGAATATGTATTATCAGGACAAAAATAAGAACTACTCTTCTCTTGACTAAACCTTAAAAGCTCGGCTTAGCTCTCATTGCTTTGAAAGCAAGACATTTTTATCCATCTTTATCCACTGTTTATAGCAGTATTCATGAAATTGTCAGGATGGCTTCAGCTACAGTTATCTTCATGCTCTGCTCTTTCTCATTATTATTAGGTCTATGTAGCTCTTGGGTGTGTATTACGTTCTAGAAGTGAGCAGACTAATATCATCATCCATAATTCTGTGGCTTTCTCCTGAAGCCATTACCACAATTAAGATAATGATATGCAAAGTGAATGTTTATTTCATACTACTTTGTATGGCAAAATATAATTAGATGTTTGTCTGCATATGTATGCGGTTGAAAAGGATTTAGTGTTTTGAAAAAGGCTGTAAGTTTGAATATAACAGTAATTTAACTCAAAGAAAAACTCTGAAATTTCAAGCAAGTCTGTCATGAGTACACCATGAAATTTACTGATAGAGTGAAAATGCTCTCTTAATTTGCCTCCACTTGAGGAATTGTTTGTCCAGTGACAACTGTAACTTTAAATTTACATTTCCAGAAGCCTTGTGTTAACTGTACTAAGATAATCTTATAAATATTTATCTGCTAAATATTTGAAGCTAAATAAAGAGCATCTTCTTATCACACTCTGCAGTGCAACGTGGGCTTTCCCCTCTAGGAGCTTGTTTATGTTGCCCACGTAGCCTTTCAAAGCCTGAGTTCCTGAGCACTGGAGCAGATTGCAAGTGAATGACATCTCTTGTCTATCTTGTGGCTCTAATCCTTCATTTTCTATTTGAAAAGGCAAGCATTGGAAGTGTTGATATTTTACAGTCAAAGTTGAGTGAAAAAGAAGTTGGCCTTCATGTTTCATGCTGGCATTTTAGGCCTCACTTGAAACCATTTGTTTTTTCTTTTAGACAGAAATTCTCAATTTTTTTAAATGTTAGGAAGGATAAGACACAACCTGGCAACATGAAGTGCACTTTCTCTGTATCTCATGTGGCGTGTTAAAAAAAAAAAAAAAAAAAAGAAAAAAAAAAAAGAAAAAAAAAAAGTGAGTGGAAAAAGAAAGGATGAATATCTACTGAGGAACAACAGTACAAGTAATATAAGGGTCAGAAAGCAAAAGAAGAGAAAAACTAAAAGATGTAAGCTTAAGTATGAAAACTTTTTGCAAAACCAATTGAGTGCTGATTAAATTATTTGAGTACAATGGTAATTAATTGAGTTCAAAATTAGGTAAAATGTTTAGACTGTGGATTCTTCGTCCCTGGAGATATTTAAAAAGAGACTGGATGTGGCACTCAGTGCCATGGTCTGGTAACCGCAGCGGTAGTGGATCAAGGGTTGGACTTGATGATCTCTGAGGTCCCTTCCAACCCAGCCGATTCTATGATCTCTGAGGAAATCCTTTCATTGTCTTCATACCCCCAAGAACATGCATTCTTAGTGAAGTCCTGAAGAAGGTCTCACTTTTTCAGTCATTTTAGCACAAATCACATTTTTCATTCATTTCACATTTCCATATACTCTGTTCCGAATATGTGTATCAATATGAAAAATGATTCATTCATTTCTTTCTGTCCAACAGTGATCCCTACAGATACTTATCCTCCCATTTTTTTAGCAGTGTTAAATGCTGGACCATGTCCATTTCTGTAAAGTGACTCTGAAGGTTCTTTTTTGTATCAGTGTTACTCTTGCTCAGAGTTTCCAGTAAAAATCTTCATCTTTTGTAACTGCTACATCATTCAACTGTGTCATCAGAACTTACTTTTCACCTTCTAGTTGTTCTTCTAGGTAAACTGTCTAGTTTACCTATGTGAAACAATTTATCTATCTTTCTATTACAAAACCCACCATAAAATTTCAAATTTAACCTGCTGTCCTGATAGTTTTTAAGATAAGGTACTGTTACTTTAATGTTGAGCAGTTTGTAGTGGATGCAGTATGGGCTGGCTTCTAAAGATGCTATCCTCCTCCCCTTTTCTAAGTCCTTGCTTTACACCTCTTGAATATTTGTTGGTAAGAGTCAGTAATAAAGCACAATTGGTGGTTAGCATACCTAACATGGAGTCTTCTCACTAACAGCTTATACATGTAGCTATGTGGTATCTGTTCTTACCCCTGCCTGGGCAGGAAGCACATGGGAGCAGTTATGGCAATTGAATGCCAAGATCAAGCTGTCACAGAAACAGGTCACACTCCAGACCCCAGCAGCTCAACTGTGCTGAGAATTTGGTTAATTCTGCAGTTCAGTCAGTGGGAGTCACCATACTGGATACAAATCTTCATCCTTGCTGGTGGGGCTTGGCTGTATCCTCTCAAGAGTCCACCAAAGCCCTGAATATGAGTTTGAAAGGGTGGCTCTTCACAGAGGGTGGGTTTGGGAAAGGATGTGACATGCCTACTTTATCGACTCAAAATTCCTTCTAAGTCTCAACCACATGCTCTGTCCTTGACAGAGCTGTTGGTAGGGAAGTGTAAGTGCTTTATCTCTTTGTATTTCGCTGCTGTAACAGGACGAAGTTGTTTCTTCTTCAGGATTTTAATCTCCTTGTTCTTGTAACCACTGACACTTATTAATAGCACTGGTAATATAATGAAGCACTACTTTATACCACAATTCAAAGCTTTAAAACAAAACATCTGATGCTTGGAAGAGGGATGAAAGGGTTTTCTTTAACTACAGAAATTAATTACTTTATGTGAAAAACAGCATAAAATATGAACATTAGGGAAAAAAAGGGAAAATGTAAAGTCATACCTATATTTTGCTTTCTTAGAGTTCACAGGTTTTTGAAATTATCCTCTTCTAGCAAGAAGTGGAAAGGCCATTCAGAAGCAAAGGCAAGGATAGATCATTTGCTGTAGGGCCAACAATTCCACCAATATATTCAATTTTAACCAGGAAAGAATCAGCACAAATGTTTAATAATTTTCTGTCCCGAGACTCAGTGTTTTTGTTGCTACCTATTATTTACATTCCAAGATAATAGATTATATAGACTACCTCTATCTGGACATGTTAGTAGTTAATTCAGGGAAATCTGTAAGACTTAAAGAGTGAGGTGAGGAGTATGTTAGGTCTTAGCTCCTCACCAACCACCTTTTGTGTGAAATGATCCCATTTTTAAATGGGATGAGCATATGAAAGAATAACTGTTCATAAGCTGTTATGTGTATTCATGAACATGTATACACATACTTAGCTCAGTATATAGAGGCACAGAAGCTAGCAACAAGGTCTGGCAAAGTGGTACCTGTTCATAGCAGGCTGGTCATCAGATGAGTATTCTGTTTTATTCTCAACACAGTTCAGTCTTAGTGTGTTCACAGTTCAAGGCCTGTCTTTAAACTGATCTTATTGCCATTGAATTTTATAGCAAATTCTCTGGGTTCAGTGAAACTATGATTTTACTTCCTGTGTTTAGCCGTACCTAAAAGCAGTTTGCCAGATTTGTCAAAACAGGGAATATGCTTTGTATGCCATAACATCTGTACAATTGGTCTAGGTAATGTATATACATGCCTCTCACCTGAAGATAATTATATTATCAAAATGTCATTAATTTGGGCTGGCAAAAAATACAATTAAGATTTTAAAAATTAGACATATGATAATACTTATCTTAAAATATGTTTCCAGCCTTGCATTTTGCTGTATTTGATGTTCTCCTTTGACTGAAGATGAAATTCAGTTAAAAAACCTAGGTCCAAAAGACCCCTACTATTTTATGGTAGGTGGAGGCATGTCAAGTGTTGACCTTTTACATGAGTGTATGAGAAGTTGTTCTCCAGTGGGTGGGGAAAAAAGGGAAGTTTGAGTGTACTCCTATTGATACCAAATAGAACAAATGTCCTTTAATTCTTGAGGTGGAAGGACAAATGTTTTAGAGATAAAGAGTAAAAAGCCCAGTTCTGATGACTTCATCAGTGAGTACATTTGCTTATGAGCTGTATCTCAGTTACATATTTTTTTAAAAAATTAACCTAACCAAAGCTGGTGAAGCAATATTGTAATCACAATGTCCTTTGTTCCCACTAACCAGTCTAGAAGTCTAGAAAAGTATTAAAAAAAAAAAAAGACCTCTAACATTTCAAACAACCTTTGTTAAGTATTCTAATAGAATCAAGAGCATTTGCCAGTTTATTTTATAATACTTAAAATCGTTTAGCATCAGAAATTGTGTTATTTTTTTAAGCTGCTTATTTTGGAAGTTACTTAAATCTGTTGTTAATTTTACTGAGCCCATTGCCTTTCATGAGAAATGTGCAGGCTACTTCAACTGGCTATATATGATTTTAGGTTTCCTCTATAAAATTCATTGTCTTTGTAGTGTAAAAGAGAGACAGTTTCAGCTGTCTTATGCTACTTGTTATATATATGCAGATACTTAAAACATCATGCATAGGGGTATATCTTTACTGTGAGATTTCTCTGAGAATCATTCTTGACAGTAGAAATGGGCAAATTTTAAAGGAAAAATTACTTTGAAATATAAGGCACATTTCAGATTTAAATGGCTTATCTTGTGGAAAGAACTATCTAGGAACTTCAATGCTGGTGGTGTTTTTGAAAATATGTGGAGTTCAGTAGACCCTAATAGCAGCAAATTATTTTTCAGTATCTGTCTTTCAGAGTTCTGTTACTCGTTTTCTTCCACTTTCCTCCTTTGATTTACAGGCTTTGTGTGTGAGATTCAGTACATTTGGGTAGATGCAAGCAGCTGGAAGTAATAGAGTTAGAGCACTTTGAAAGGCTGAATTTTCACAAGTGGTTTGGGGTTTAGATGCTGGGAGTCATTATCTGCTGCTTCAGAATAACATTTAGAGAACTTGCTCTCATGGCAGAGATTTGAAAGAGGTTATTCATGGGTTGTATTTCACTTCTAAAAAGTAGAATAAAATTACATTGCATTATATTTTAAAATTAAGAAATTTAATTGAGCCATGCAGACACATTTTAGAATAATGTATATTCTAATGGCACAAATCACTACTTTTATTCCATTTATTCAGAAAAACATTCTCCCAGAAGCTTTGGAGAGAACCTTTTTTCTTGCCAACTATATATAGTACAGTGAGTGTTTCCTTTAAACTCAAGCCAACATCCCATGTAAACATGATAAAGTTAGCTATGGCAGTTTTATGGGGGAGCAAGAATTTGTGGTCTTACATTGTACATTCTTTTGTTGCTGTGTTTCTTTCATGGCTATCCATTCTGTCTCTGGAGGTCGGTTTCATTACTTGTCATACAAACAAGTTTCCCTTGTTTTATCCATACCTCTCTGTGATTCCATGTCCTCCACTCATTTTATTTTATGTTTGCTTTCAGTAAGGTTTTTCAATGCTGACAAAATCTTGAGGGGTACCTATTTATAAGGCACACAGTGCATTATTTCCTCATATTGCGTCCTCTTTTTCTTTATGGCATGTCAGATGGATTACTTTTCCCCTCACTAAGCACATAGGGAATGGAGCCACAATAAAGCAGAATAACAGGCCCAGACTGTTTTCAGCGGATGTGTGTTTGTTGTAATTGCCATTCCAGCTTCAATGCGCCAGTTCTCACAACAAATTGCTCTGTAGACATGGGGAACACATAGCACATCTGGTGTTATCCTTTCCTTAGCTGTTTTGCTGTTAGTCCTGGGGCTGAAATACTGGGTAACTTTTCCCACACCTGCCTATCTCTGCTCACAAGGTAAGCTGTAGGAGGGCAGTGCCACACCATTTTACACACTCTTTAGATACTGTTGTACACTGTCACTTTCAAACAGAAGACATAAATGTGTGTGACCTATAAAAATGCATGAATGAGAATGTGTACTGAATCTCTGCCTTCTGGAGTGCCCAGACAGCACAATATTAGTACCTTCATCCAGCCAGCTTTTTAAAAATAAAACTCTTTAAAGGGCTTAATACCAAATCTCTACAATTCAAGTTTGGATTAAGAGACCATTAAAACAGTTTCAGCCCCTCCCTTCTCTGAATGAACCACAAATGACAGTTTAGCCTCCTTTAAAATTTACGTGTCTCAGTATAAATGAACATAAATTTTTTAAGAATAGAGTCATCCAAAGTAACATCTACAGGGAGCTGGAAGCTAACAGATCTTCTGTGCTGTTCACAGAACAAATAGCAAAATACCATTGTAGACAAAACTAAACAGACTCTAGGGTAAGGCTGTAGGGGATACAGTGGAGTCTGGAATTCTTCAAAAAAGAAGGTGAAATATCATAAGCTACATCTACTTCTAGTCAAAATAGGCATGGGGTTTAGTGGAGCTGTAGCTGTGTAGATGTTCATATTTGTAATTGTAGTGTCAGTGTGTGTTCAGGACCAGTTTTTACCTCTTGCCTAAAAGGATTAGCTACTGAGGCAGGCATCATTATCTAGCTATGTGCTGATCAGTGGTTCTGAAAAGGTGATTTTAGAAATTTTGTGATGTCCATGCTGCCTTTGTTCAAAGAGAAAACGTAGTTACTTGCACTCTGTTACTTGAACTTCTGCTGCATGAATGTGATTTAAAACCCACCTTTAACAGAAGTTGCAGTTAAGATATCACTTCCATGAGGTTTCAAACTGATACCAAGATAAATTTTTTTACTTCTCTTCATAGACTGAGTATTCTCTGGGTCAATTTCTGGCAAAATTTGGTGATGATTTCTATACTTGATATATTCTACCTAGGGAAATAAAAAAGGTGAAGTAAAAGTTGGAATCAGCAGCTGAAATTCTCTCATTTCCTTCTAGACTATTTGCCTTTGGTGTGTTTTGAAGTTGATGTCAGTCTGGAAAAAAAATAATGCAGTTCTTTGAAAATAATTACCCTTATCTTATAGTCTGCTCAACTCAACTACTCTCTGTTTAAAAGAAATTGAGGTCAAAAGGCCCATAAATAACCATCTGGTCACTAACAATACATAAAGGTGATAGTACTGGTATTTTCTAGAAAATTTCAGGTGCCAGCTGCCACTTGATATTTGCCTACTTACACAAACAAATTTATAGGAGTGTTTTGATTTCCAGAATGTTTTCATGTTTGCATTTTGAGGATGAAAGAAGAAAGACATTCTTCTTTATAGAGGGGAAAAATAATATATATTTTAAACCAAATCTGTTTTCCACTCAATGCTTTTGCTCCAGAAAATATTTGTTAGTTTTGTTTTCTGCATCCTCAGTTTAAGTGCAATTAGAAGTCACAAAAGGTCTAGCTGACAATGAAATATTCCATGCCAGATGTTGTTTCTCTTCGGTGCTTTATATTAACATGTTGAAAGAAAAATAAAGCCCATGTTGCTCAAGTAACAGATGCTTCTACCCATATCCACGGTCCATTTACCAGTATTACATTAGACATTTTTCTTTTCCAGAGACCAGTCAATCAGAATTTTCCACAAATCCAAATTCTTAACATCAGAAAGCAAATGTTCATAGCAAACAGAGCTTTTTACTTACTCACTGTGAAATTCTTTCCCGAAAGAATGAATGACTCATTTTAACTGTAAATGCCATTATTTGGATTGATGCAATGCTGCCCAGCAGATTACAAAATCCTTCCCACTTGTGTGGAAGTCCATGGGAACAGATTAATTTTGGGTCCAGGGGAGGCAGTGAAATGCTATTCAGTGGAAAGACTCAAGTGCAGATTGTGGCTTGCAGTGTGTCCTAAAAACCAAGTGGTCAAGGTTTGGTGGCCACAAGGTGTGATCATGGATGAGGAACTTCTCCACTGGTGAGTTGTCTCCACATTTACTGTCAGCACATTCAGCTCCTGCTGCTACTAAGTCACCTCCATGTGGAGTGTTGAGAGTTTTGAGCCCTTGGAAATGCTTTCTCCCTGATAATGATGGTTGATGGTCGGACTTCATGCTCTTGAAAGTCGTTTTGAACCATGATGATTCAATGATTCTATGAAATGACATTGAGGGGTGGCACCACTATTTGCATGTCAGGTTCATCTTCTTTTATGTGAGCATAAGAGGACCAGGCTAGACTGTGGGCTATGTGAATAGAAGACGGGAATTCTGCTGTCTTTAATCTGTTTCAGAAAAAATTAGATCATGAACAAGGACAAGAAGTCAATTTGGGTGTAAGAACGAGGGATCCCTGAGAAGCGCATAAGTATATTTTACAAATATAATTGTAAAGTGCTACCCCCTCGCTCTCCAATTCTATATGCACTTGATTCACAATTCTGAACTATTGAAATATTTACATGGGATGGGATTATTAGAAGTTAAGATCAGCTGCTGCCAATTAGGATGTGCTAATTTGCATAGGCAACTTGATTGTCTAGCATTGTTAATCCTAATTACTGTAGGATTGGTGTCTGAGGAAGCAACAAGAAAACCTTACTGCTTTGTCAGATGGTTGTAGCTGATCTCAAGTCAAAGTGTCTTTGGCATGTATAACTGACAGTATATTCATAAATGTCTGCAACTTCTTCGTATCATATTTTTACTACATTTAACTTTGAGGCAGGGTATAATTTTTTGCTGAGAACTGGGTATTTAGAAAGATTTCAATCTTCCAGTCAGCTAGAGGGAATGTGTTTGAGATGTCATGCAATAGAACTTTTATGGGTATTGCTTACTGAGAGGAGAATCGCATGGCATACAGTTCCCTTGAAATATGCATCACCTAGAGTTCAAGTTTCTCCAAGTTACCTAAATCCCTAAATCCTGTGTCTTTGAAAATAACTAATGATATAGCTTGTAAGGTTGAGAGAGAGCAAAATGTCTCAATTTCAAGAAAATATATATTTCTGCAATGAGTGTTGGTACATTCCTTTTCTTTTAGGACACATGCACATTAGAAACAACATGGTGCTCAGAAATAATGACAGACAGAAAACCACTGTGATGTTAATCCCACTTCATCACCTAAGCACAAAGCTACAGGAGAAAAGTATACGGTGCTTCTATGCAATTATCAGATTTTTTTGTCTTTTTGAGTGGAATTGTGTCAAGTATAAACTACAGAATATAGCAAGAGGAAAATATTAGAAATTCAGATGTGACTACAAATTTGGTATTGCTTATTCTGGTTTCTCATCATGGGATTTCCTCTCATTACCTACTCCTGTCTTTTTGTTTTATCAGACTCAAAATTACAAGTTTGCAAATTGGAGTATGCCTTGTATAGTTTGCTTCTTTTCTGCTTTTTCTAATATAGCTGTGGTCCTCACTACAGCATTCAGGTGGGAGCAATGTGCTATTTAAGTGTCACAGGATAGTTCAGACTGGTGAACATGCTGTCAGAGGTTAAGCAAAATTTTTGTTTCTGGAGAGTATTCATTTTATTGTGGCAAAGAACTGGTCATTGAAGTTTGCACTGGTATATGAAGAAATAGTAAAATACGATTTTTCACATTTTCTATTAAAACTTCGTTTGGGATTGTTACGCTTACTATATCGGGTTCCTCAGAAAATATTTCTTTTGTTTTGTTAATCACAGCCAAAGATTAACTTCAGCTTTGAATACTAGAATTTTAGTTTATATGATATGCTTAGTCTCAGGCATGCAAGAAAAATTCTGAAGGTTTAGAGGCTTTATACTCAGGCACTTGAACTTGAATGCGGTCAGGTAATTATAGAAAATTGTGATATTATTGGATGGCCAATTTTCTGAAGTGAAAAGTCTGTTGGAGAGTAGACACATGTTTTTTTCTGCTCTTCTGTGTTTCCCTTCTGCACAGGTTTGACAGAGGCCAGTGGTGAAAAGGGTAGAAAATCTGCTAACTCTCTTTGTTCTGAAATGTAGTGGCATTGTTAAAAAGTCTAAGCAGAGGATTTCAGGATCTCTAGCCATTAATTTGGCTTTTCTGAGTAGTGACACTGAAGAGTTTTATTTTTTACTGAATGGTTAAACTTTTCAACTTGAGGCATTACTCTAAAAGAAGTTTAGGTGGTTTTATATATTTTTTAGTCTCTGAACAGTTATATAACTTCTTTTTGAGAACTGGCTTTCTTTGGCTTGCTTGGTTTGCATCATGAGCTCTGCCTCACTACACTAGTAGCCTTTTAGAACATCCACATGTATTTATGGACTCTGAGCTTTGAAAACATAAGATTTATGGGTTACAGTTAGGCTCTAGTCAAGTTAAGTGAACTCCTGTTCTTTCCAAATATTATCCAGAATGATAAGATGTAATTTTCATCATTACTCAAATAAAAGAGCCACTGAAAGCTTTTTGGGTTTGGGGTTTATTGGGTTTTTTGTTTGTTTGTTTGGAGTTTTTTTACCAAAGAAAAGAAAAATCTGTATTAGACTAAAATATAGGGAATATAAGATGTGAGCAGAATTGGATTCCACATCTCTCTGTAAATTGTCAAAACTCATGTTGAAATGAACTGCTAGAGCAGACATCAGACCTAGGAAGTCGGTTTTGCTTTCTGGAGGCCAAAATATACTTTTGCTATAAAAGGGATGTTGGGAGGGAGCCTAGAGAAGTTTTGCTCTTTGGTGAGTCTGTTGCATAGAGAGGGAGTGAATTTCCCCAAGAAAGTTACCAGTTCTTGTGGACCTGACTGAAGAAGCTGAAGGAAGCTGTCCTTCTGAGGACTGGGGCTTTGGGTGCATTTATGTCTGCGTGGCAGGGGCCTCTCTGTACTCTGCTGTGCCATGTGATGCTGGAGGACACAGGATGCCACACACAGGACCTCTGTGGCCACCGGTGTGAGTAACCCACCATAACAGATTTTTTTGTTGTTAGATGGCAATAACAGGTGCAAAAACTCTCCATGCATTAAGTATCGACGGGGTGTGTTTAGATTAAGAAAAAGAGCGAGTGCCAATTTGCAAACTAGATGCACAAAAAGACACTTGAGCAAATGTAAATGTTGCCTGAAACACCACCAAATTCACATCTGTTCATCCTTCTGTGAAAGGTATTGAAGACTGCTGTTGCACAGGGAGGACACACCTCTCTCAAACAAAATATCTAGTGTGGCACCAAGGACTTCAGAGGCTGGATCCCCTGGAGCATGAATTCTGAGAACTGACCTTTGCTGCCTTATTAAAATCTTCATTACTGGTGTCTCACACCTGGCAGGGAATGGCTTACTGGGGATTGTTCTTAAAGACTTAGACAAAGTCTGGATTTGTGTGGATGCAAATCAGAAGCACTATGTGGCTGCTGCAGAGGAGCTTACCCTGCAGCCACCGACACAGCTGCTGCCTCCCCCAACCCTGACCCTGGCAAGAGCCTTGAGGTGCTTTCACCTCCCGAGATAAGACTGTCCCTGGTTGCAATCTGATTCCTTAAAGAGCAAACCTTCACTAAATTCATTGATAGGTATTTTTTTCAGCCAATGGCCTTCGTTCTTTCAGGTTTATTTTTTTTATTTTTGTCAAGAAATCACCTCTGGTCTACCAAGGCTTAACTATGTTTACTGGGAGTTTTTCTTTTAAATCACAGATGTGTTTCTGAAGAGGCTTTTCATTTTTTTTTTAAGAATGGCAAAGTTTCACTTTCAATCAGTAATATGAAATTTGAGTATTGGTTTATAAATTCCAAGTTAATTGCTTATAGTTATGTAAAAAAAAAACAAACAACACCAAACCAAAACCTCATGTATGTGAAATGAGATATAGATGCTGAACATATAAGATTTTAAGAAGTATGGTATGAATAGAGAACTTGAATTTTAAAAAAAAACAGTGTTTCCAGGCAATTAAATGCTAGCTTCAGATTCAGTAATTGCAAAACCAGTTAATGAGTGTATTGTGTACACGCCAGCATTGTGAATGTTAGCCTTATGAAGGTACAAGGCAATAACAGCTCAGCAACTGTAGTATTTAAAAGGGAATGATTTCCTGGCATGTAATAATTTTTAAAATTGTCCTTCTGTTTCCTGGGATATACATCAGTGTCCCTTTAGTGACAGTTAAAGGGCAGGGTTACAAAGTGAAAAATGACAGCTTGGTCCTCAAAGGGAAAAAGTATTTGGCATGTGTGGCCAAGAAGCAATGTGATGGGACATAGTGGAAGACTGACCTCAGCAAATTGAATGGCAGAATTGGCACTGACCTTACCAGAATACCAGGATGTCCTTTGCAAGTGACTGTCTGCCTTGATTCTTTTCTCTGTGGAGTAAAATTGGTTAAACTGCTTCTCTTGTTATGCGCATCTGTTACCTGCTTACATGGCTCTGTAATTACCAGCTGTTACAGAAAATGAATCAAATATAGAGGGGTTTGATGGACAAGGGACATTTTTTTTTGCTGAAGCATGAATCTTCATCATCAATTAACTGTGCTACTTTTTGCATTTTTACATTCTGTTTATGACATGCGATGCTTTCTTCTACCAAAGGGCTATCAATTGTTGTTGAGAAGGGTCTGAGATCACAGCAAATATGACTCCTTTTCTAACACTTTGACTACTTCCAGTTTTTAAAGCTGGACATTGGTCAGCTATATCTAAAGGTTTTCCATCCCTGGGGAGATGGTTTTGCGCTCTTTACAGCAGTTATCAGTTATATCAGTTCCAATGTTTGGCTTTCCTAGATATAAAATATGACCTGAAATGCTCTCTTCCAGTTCACTGTAAACAGTGTATTTTAGAGCTGTCGAGTCTGTGTATTTATGCTCCCATCCATGCTCTTTTATTTATCTTTATGACAAACCTTTGAAGTTCTAGCTAATAAATCACAAATGCAGCAACTAGTTTTGAGAAGTACAAATATATATTGGCAATTATATTGGTTCTATAATTTACCCAATCTTTTGGTTGATGCCAACAAAGCTGCCTAACTCTGGATGTTTTCTAAGTCATCTGATACATCCCAAATACAGTTCTGTCTTTCAAAGACTGGGGGTGAAACACTTTAAATACCAAAGCTCCACATGGCATTTGTGTAATTGTACTATTAATTCATCCCAAGCTTTTAGGGTGGTCAAAGGGAAAAAGCACAGTATCAGTACCATCCCTACAGTCTGGTGGTAGATGAGTTTTGAATACATATATTTAAAAGATGAGAGGCTTCACAAATCATTTCAGCTAAGTTAGAAGAATTGGATACTGAACAGGTGCTTTAATACCTCACTGTAAAGTTTGTAATTTAAAACATGCTTTTTGTTATATTCTGTGTTAACCTTCAGGGCACATTGCAAAGGCTCATTTCTTTTCAGGGCCAGCAGGGGTAAGTAGTCTGCTGACTGGAAGAGGAGGCCGAGTCTTTTGTCTGTACCTGCACATGGTGCTCTTTGACAAACACTTCAGCACTGCTTAGCTTTATGTATGCTGTTAGTCACAGGGCCTGGATTTAAGCACATTCTCTAGTGTTTCTTGAAACAGCTTTTGAATTGTTGTTGCAGGTTTTATGCGTGCTTTTAGATGATTATGATGCATAGATGTAAGCACTGGAATATTGTAATTTAAGGAGGTAAACTTTCATTTCCTGCTACATTGCTTCGTGGCAAACTTGAGGTAAACTTTTCTATGCCTTCAAAGCTGTGAAAGAAAGATCAGTCAACGGATAACTGTGAAGACAAATAAAAACTCCATAAAATACAGGCTCTTTTTTTATTAAGCAACACGTGAAGAAACTGTTGTAACCAAGCCAAATCATTCTCTGTATGGCAGTATTTTCAGTGATTGGGTTCTGATGTCTGTTTGTTAGGAGTGTGATACTTATTACAATACTTTTGAATGAAAATGAACCTAGGGCTTCATTTTCTGTCTGTCTTCAGTTGTGTATGACCTGGAAAGGATTCAATGTGCCTGTTGGCTTTGTAAGTGAAGAATCAGTTTCTGGTGTTTTTGACGGAATGTGCGCAAGATCACCGGGAGATATCAAACCTTAGAGAGTAGGTAGTGTGTAGGTGAAGATCAGAGACAGCCAAGGTTGGATAGCTTTAGCTGTTGCAAGGCAGAAAGATGACAGAAAATTAATTACTAAAAGAGCACATACTGGTTTGGAGGGTTTTTTTTTTCGTTTAGGTTGAGTTTTTTGACATATGGTTTCCATGGTGGCAAAGGCTGCCACTGTCAGTGCTCTCACCTGTTGAATTTTTTTCAGAAACTGCATTTTCAGCCCTGGCTGGGGACGGCAAAATAGTCAGGTGGCTTTGAGCTCGTGGTGAAGCACAGGAAAATACGTAGCATGGTCTCTGAAGTAGAGGACTAGAGCAACAAATAGATGTATATCTGAATTGTTCTGGTATGGGCTGCTTATTCCTGTTGCTCCTTCCCTAGGTGAGATGGTAAAGGAGCTGCCCAAGCTGCACATCCCTTAGGGCCAGAGTTGTCTGCTGAAATTCTGGGTTCCTCCAACAGTCTCAGCTTCTGCCAACCTGTAAATGCACCTGGGCATGGAAAGAGTGGTGAAAAGAAACTAACACGGACAAGTTTGCATCATTAACCTTCCAAAATCTTGAGAGGAGAGCTGTAGCTAGGACAATTGCCAGATGTCTTTGGGGATTGGAATCTCACTTGAAAGGCTTATGCTGATTTATTACTTACTAATTTTCATTTTTTTTTCCCTGATGTTTCTTCCTTTCCTACCTACCAGCAGAATTCTCTGTGTTTTAAACCATACAATTCAGTAAAGCAACCCTACAATTTGGAAAAGTAGAATTACCTATAAGGATTGCTCTAGGGAAGTGATTAGCTTCTCACACATTTCTGGGTGGGGATTTGGGTGGTGGTATTTAACTTTTAACATGGAATCCTTAGATAATATAAAATAGGTCTTTTTGGTACTGACTCCACCTGGAGCAACTAGAGATAATGGTAATTAATGGTGGCTGTAGACTTGTGTACAGTAAATCACTGTTATTCCATGCTTTTCACCTTCATTTCTGTTAACAAGGAAACAGTTAGTATTGTTTACAATGAAATTCCAAAAACTATGGGAAGAGAGGTTGCCCTCTGCTGCAGAAACTGAAACTTAAGATTGTTTCTCTTTTTGAGCATGGGGACATCAGTGCAAACTCCATCCCTGATTTCATCTAATATTCAGTGTTTCTCAATGCTGCTTTCCTCCAGATGGTATAGCCAGGACCTGGTTTAATCTCTATGGCAATGACAAGATTTTTGTGTGTCATTTCAGCATAACATCAACAATTTGTGCTAACAATCTCCTAAGGGGGGCTGAAGATCGCTGTGAAATTTTGTTATAATGAAATAAGAGGTGGATGATCAGATAGAGATCTGCAACTATTATGACTTGGTCAACAGTTTTACACTGAGAAATCCTTGCAGACATCGTCTGCCCTTGCATTTCAACATTGCAACAAGAGTTTTGTCTTTTAAGTACAAATAGTGGCCTTGAGGCACTTTGAGGCCATTTATATGGTACCTTTCTGTGTTGCAGCTTTTGGAGAAAATTGCTTTTTGGAATTTTTTTGAGAGCTGTAATATTAATTCCTACTGCTGCAGTTGAATCAAATATGTTGTCCTGACATGCAGTCAAGATGAATTTCAGAAACAGGGACATTAGAGACTTGGGAAAGTTTAAGTATCAAAGTTTTAATGGATATTCTTCATTTTACAGATTTAATCACCACATAGGAGGCATGTCATTGATTTTTAAGCATATTTCATTATTGACTCCAATTGGGAGCTCATTTTAAAAATCAATAGCATGATATGGCCACGTGTCTGCCTACTCTTTCCTCCATTTTTTTCAGGGCTGTGTATTGGTCCTTGGATTGTGTTAATTCAGTGGTCATGGATACTGTTTACATGGAAAATACTCTGCTTTCTATTGCTGATTCATAATCTTTGAGTATCTGAGAGAAAAAAAAAGTAACTTGAGGTGAACTTACTGAAGTGCTTGTTGATAGATATGGCAGATTGAGAGAAGTGAAACGGCTTTGCCATTGCTGCCTCTTAGCTGACAGGACAGCATTTGTGAAATGGGTGCAGAGTTCACCCTTTACCCTCAGCAACCCATAGTTAACTTCAGTGCACAAAAGGTCACTGGGACCTTGGTGCAATTTTAAGATCTCAGCGAAAGTCCTTTTGATCTCATTTCACTATCACTTATCATTCTCTCAGAACTTCATTATTTATATTTTCCCCGGACTTCCCCATACATGGGTGTCTGCCACCACATCTGACACCAGCAGAGATATTGGAGAAAAAGTACCCCAAACCCCTGAGTTTCCTTACTTCAAAGTTATGCTTACCATTTTGTGGGTAGTAAATTGAGAGAACAAAGCAGAATTCAATTTTTGTATGTCCATTACTTTCCTTGCACCTATAAAATATAGGTAGAGAAGTAGAGACTGATGTTGATGAAGTGTTGAGTAACAGAGAAAATTTTCATAAAATCATTTTGGGTATAGAACGGTGTGGTACAAAATAGCCAAGCAAAGGATTTTGATGACAGATGATTAGAAGCAGATTGAGATATTTATCCTTAGGGCAGGAAAAGGGAATGGATGGATGTAGGAAATGGTGTGGAGGATTAACTGCAGTTTGAAGAAAGGGAGGAGAGGGAAAATAACTGGCAATAGTTTGCAGCAGTGATTTGTATCACAAAAATGATGTTTCCAACCAGTGTTTCCCATGCTGAGGTTTCCAGGTTGTAATGACTGGAAATGCCTCCTTCATTTTCTTTTAAATAAAGATGGGTGAATACTGAGAAATAAAAAGTCATCAGAAAATCATCTGGAATTGATACAAGCAATGAATTTTTTTGCAGAAGTGTAAATGTAGTAGTTTTGTTTCAGGAGAGGGGTGGGGATGGAACAGGACAGAAATAGGGAAAAGTAATAAAAGCTCATTCTGCATGATTTGTGCAAACTGATTAAATTAATGGAAGAGGGAAATGTTGCCTGTTTTGTGGGGCTGACATATTAGCAACAAAAAATGAGTTATTTTGTCAGCCTGATACTCCCAACAGTTACTACAGTATCTCATAGTCTGGTTTAGGGAGGAACATAAGATTTAGTTGTGTCACGTACAGCATAACGCTTTTGAATTCATAAAAATTTATTGACTAGATCTTGTGTATTCATAGGGGAAAAATTCAAGAACATATAGATATATTGTGTTGTTAGTAGCAACGCAGTAAAAGGTGTTGCTAAAATCCACCACCTGTCCATAAGATGTCTGCTTTACCTGTAACAAATTTGTAAGAAACTGCAAGTGCCTATCTGACATTTACCGTTTTCACTCCAAGGACTGATGCCTCATTAATTCCTCCTGGGACTTCACTGTCCATGACAGTTTTGAGTTACTGTAAACAATATGCTGAAAAATTTGCTCATCATGTTTTCCTGTCAGCAACCTTTCTTCTGTAGCCTTTCCTGTTGGTGTTACAATGTGGAGGGCTTACTGGCACTCATGTCAAGCTAAGTTTTCAGAAGAGTTCATTATTTTATAATAAGCACATCTAAAATGAAAGGTATTAAATTTTGCAAACTCTGCCATTGCCATCTGTTCTAAATCCTGGTACTAATGCACATTATTCATCTTTTTAAAATCCATTTGTCAGAGCTTTCTTGTAATCATCTTGATGCCCTATTAGGAACTTGCTGCATCTTTCCTTCTAAAAATGACCAGCAAATATAATAGTGGGTTTTGGAGTGTAATATAGAGACTGCCATTAATAAAGAATGTATGCCAAATATTTTAAGTGATAGCTTGTATAATATTTAGCATTCAGTGGCTTTGCTTGCCTTGAGAACTAGTAATGAATTTAATTGAACACCATGGATAAATGTTATGTAAAACACTAAGAATAAATGAATGATTTTGTCCAGTATCTTTCAGGCAGAAGTGGTGCTGCAGCACGGATACTTAATTTCCTTTTAGCATCTGTCATAAAGGGAAGAGCTTCTTAAAGAGTAATTTTTAACTTTAGTTGTTGACAACAGACTTAAGTTGGTTTAGTGCCTACATGAATTGCTCAGATGGTTTGGATGAGTATGCCACCGAGCACTGAAGAAGAAATAACATCTGGGATGCTTGTTTGACAGCATTCATTGCAAGACTTAAATATTATGTGTGCTTTTAGATAGGGTATACACAGCACACATAAGACAGCATCAAATAAGTAAAGACATCAGTCACTGAAAATTCTTTATACAGATAGTCCCCCTGTGAGGCACTTTTCTTTGCCTGAAAGCTCTTTTATTCTAATAGACTTTTCTGCTCAAGGGTGTAAAGAAGGTAGGACTGGGAATGTGAATTGATAGATTGCTAGCAGCTCTCTATTGCCTCGTGGTGTGGACCTGCTTGCCTAGGTGACTTGTTTTAGCAGATGGGGGAGGCTTTTTTGGTGATCCAGAGCAAGGGCCTGCCCTGAGCTCTCCAGGGGATGCCTTCTCTACAAAAGAATATTCCATCTGGGTATAGGTTGAAAGATACTGAAAGATACTTCAGGCACCTAAAATCAGCCATTGTGAATACTCAGCTCCTGAAATCCTATTACCTGTGTAGATTCAGGTACTTCCAATGCTTGACCTGCTCTCAAACACATTAAGCTTCACCTGCGGGAGGTACTCACTGTGGAGGCAGAAAATAGCCATACTGAGATCAGTGTGAAGTAGCATGTTGTAAACTACTGCCCTCACTCATTTTCTGATAGCTTTCTTGTAGAGAGAGGCCTGATTTAAAACACCCATAAACCTGACACTGACATACTATACTTTCTGTTGCAATGAGTATATGTGTGAGTTGTAGTGATAATTTTTTAAAAAATAAACGTGTAACTAATTATTGTAAGAAATATCTTTGCTAGGTGCACAGATTAAATTGTTGGCAGGTTTTCTTCATTTGTGTAGTGTAGCACAGCCTGATGAAAGCCCCTTTCTCAGATGCAGCAATGTTGTAAAGAAGATTTCCAAGAGCAACATCCAAAAACCAGCAGGTTTCCTATGTGAAAAAGTTTATATATGCTTAAGAATTCAGGTGTCTCTCAGGAACTAGTACCTTGCCTTGTTAGCCAAGTTCTTGGGTTTTAACACAGGTCAAAGTGTAATTAGCTGAAATTAATGTGAGGATGGTGTAAGGAATGAGGAAAGCATCTGAAGAAAGAGAAGGGAGGCTGCCCCTCACCAGTGGAAACAATGATGTTTGAGGATAGGGTTAGGCACGTGCATCTCTGAAAGCCATGAAAGTGTGGAGCAAACACTTGTATAGATAGTGGGTCTTTCTGTATGTTTTGCAGATACAACCTCTTTGGGGCTTTCTGGCTTAGAAGGAACCATTACATCTCATCTAAATACTAGCAGCAGAATTATGTCTGAACTTTCTTTGGACCAGTAGTATTTTCTTGCGTCTTTGCACATCTAGTGCAATTTGGCCTTACTTTAGCCTGCTTTGTTTTCCAAATGTATTACAGGTGGGGCACATATATAATGTAGTCTCTGTGAACATGAGCAAGCCTTTTCCTCTTATATTTTCAGCTTGTGCCTCTCATGCATGGCATTTTCTTCAGTATTTGCATTCTGCAGACCTGATATTCATTCTGTATATCCCTGTCTCTCATGACCATAATACCAATACAAGCAAAAAACTCTTAACTTTGAAATTTTTATAGACACAAAGCTAAAGAGCTGAAGTGGATTTGTGACCCTTTCTATGTAAAGCAATCTGTAGAATGGCATGATGATTTTGAAAAACTCAGTCATCTCCATGGGTATCGGTAATACAAAAAGTACATTTAATAATTTTTTCAGGAGCTGCTTTATTACCTTATCATTGTTCCTAGTGGTAGCTTACTGTAATGGAGTGAGCATATAAAACACCCCTGGGAACTCCTGTGATTAAATTGAATTTGTGATAATGATTTGCACTGTGAACTTCAGAGAATCATTTAAAGCCCACCTGTGAACATTTACTTCCATATTGGAGAAGCTATTTCACAGAATTAGTACTGAAACAATGTGATGACTCAGGTGAGTAAATGCTTACAGCCTGGGCCTTGATCTGTCTCTGCTTGCTTGTATAAAAAGAAATGGGATACTTACCTGTCTCACAAATTATTGTGAAGATCGGCTGTTTGATGTTTAAAATCTGTTAAGACACAATTTTTCACGGAGGAAGAACAAAGGAAAAGGGTAATTACAATTGGTCTTTTTTTTTTTTTTTTTTTTTTTTTTTTAAAGATAAACTAAGTGTGCATATTTTCTGTCATTTCTGGGGTCTGTAATTTTTAATTTTGGATTTTATTCTTCAGTTAATTTATCTATGACAGCACATATTTAGAATTAAGCATGCATATTTTCAAATTCACCAGCCAAATATACAAAAATACAAAGACAATGGGATAAAGCACATGTTTGCGTTCCTTTGGCCTGATGCCCTGCTAATCACATGTGAGAAGCAGAGAATGACACACTGAAAACAGGTTTCTGTGTGAGGCAGAATCCACTATGTGCCTGAAGGGGACAACTACATGCAGTGAAGTCGGCTTTGCACTCTTTTTTTTTTTTTTTACTGGCATAACTTACACAGTGATACTGAAAATTCGATCCAGAACGTTTTACAAACAAACCCTAGAGGCTGTATGTATGCTAAAACAGCACTTTATATTTTGTTTACATCCCTTCCAGAAAACTGGAATGATATAAGTTACTGGCTGAGAGATCCTGTTTCTATATTTGCTTTTGAAACATGCTTATTTTAACTTCCTAGTTCTGGAATCTTAAAAAAAAAAACACAAAAAACCCCAAACAAGAGGCCTTAGGAAATTTTGAGCAGAACTGACCATTGCTTTTCATTATCTTTAGCCCAAGAAGACATAGTTAACAGCTCTTGCCCCTAGGAGACATGCTAAGATCTGTATAAAAGTTTTGTTGTCTGAACTTGTGCCTTGATCTGAAAGGAATTCAGGCATGCAGTTGTTACTGAAAGGGTCACACATTCACATTGACAGTCCCACATCTCTTTTTCAGATTTTTGCTTGTTGATGATGAGCTCCAGGTGTGTTTTTGATTAAAGTGTTAGTCCTGTTGAACAGGGAAGTGGGGAATAAACTCCAACAACACCAGCCACGATATCTGTAACACTGCTTCAAGGAAAAGGGGCTGTATGAGTCTTAGCTACTCTTCAGAAATGGCACTTAATCATTAGACCAAATTTCCCTTTAGTCTGAAGGGGCAAGGAAAAGGAGCCCCATTAGAGCAGGCACCTTCATGTATTGTGTGGTTGTATCTTCACTGTAGTCTTCTCAAAGAAAATGGTAGGTGGGTGTGCAAACATTTTTACCTATTTATTGAAGACATATACATGCAAAAAAATATATCTTAGATGAAAAAAAAAAAAAAAAAGGAAGTATTGCTTTTCTTGGTGACTCAGTTTGAACTGTTCTTAAAGCTAGATTCAAGCTCATCTGAATGATACATTTGCTGATGAGTGATGTGCAGAATGAAGGAGCTTGCAATTCAGAAGCATGTGTCGGGGCAATTAGCCAACATAAATGCAGACCATGGGGACAGTCCCATGAAGATGTTCATGAAGGTGTCTAGTGAATCTCTTTATCTGAGTCACTAGTGAGTATTCGTAGGTCTTTAGGAGCTGTGTCTAACCTGTATCTTGAAACAGGCCTCCAGTAATGTAGATTCTGCTTTTTCTTTAGGTTGTTCTTTTCCAGTGATTAACTGAATGTACAGTGAGGTAATTTGGTGAAGTAACTTAAACGTATGTTGCTGCAGGTTCAGCTGATGGGATCTCATTTCCACAGACCCCATGCTCCAAATGCATGGAGCATTTGAACTCTCAATCATGTCTCATCGTGTTGCTGGAACATGTTCTTCAGTCACCTTTTTGTAGACTGAACACAGACACACAGATTTCTCTAAATCTTTCTGAAAGTGTGTTTTTAAGCCTTTTTTTCTGTGTTCTTCTCTGGACTCTCACCACTTTACCTGGTGTTATCTTTTTTATATAATTCTTGAGAGCTCATAATTGTTTGACTAGTGATAACAATAGACTACTTTATAATACTAGGGTATTATGAATTTCACTCCTGTTAGCACATTCCTATAATAACTTTTTTCATCCTTTGCGGCAAATTTTGCATCACGTTGTTTATTCACTTACCCTATGATGCATGTTGAATTCCTCAAATCCTGTTTTCTCAGTCTGGCACCCTGTATATCATAGGTGAAGTGATTCTCACTTCTCTTTGATTTCAGACTACTTCTCAAATTCAGGAAGTTTTGTTCTCTAACTTTATTCTCCAAAGTAATTACCCTTCCTCTAAGTTTCTTAATTGGCCAATTTTATATGTATATTCATTCCATTGTGGATTATATCAACAACCAAGCATTGGAGCCCAGAACAGAGCCATTGATGCCTCTGTTGATGTATTTTCTGGTTTTGCCAGGAAATCACTGGTAATTGTCCCAGACAGCAGTTTTTGAGATAGCTCTGCACCTGTTCTGTTGTGGTTTCCTGCTAACCTACATTTCTGTTTGCTTAGGAGCACATCATGTAGAATATGTGAAGAGTATGACTGAAGTCAAAGTAAATCCCATCTGATGCTTTCTCTTTAGACCTCTGTAGATGACTATAGGAAGTTAGGTTGGTTTGACAGTGTTTGTTTTCAGAAGCTCCATGCTGGTCATGCTCAGGCATTTAAGTAGCTTTTAAATGTTTGGTTAGGCATAGTTTTATTATTATTATTATGATTATGATTATTATTATTATTATTACCTTTATTTTATTGCTCTGCAGTTCTGAATCCTCATTCTCCTGACTGCTTTCCCTTCCTTGCTTTCTACCCATCCTTTGGGGTTCCTCTTGTAATCCATGAATTCTTCAAGAGAATGGTCAATATTTCTTTTCACCCTCTAGAGTGATTTCATCAGACTCCGCTGACAATTCTTTTACCTAAATATGTTCAAATATATTCTTTCTCAGTTGTTTCATCCCCTCCCTTTGTTGTTGAAGTTAGTCTTGTTAAGTGTTTGACTATTCACAACGCAACATATTTATGAATAGTGAAGCAAAAAGACATCAAATGCATCAGTAGTCTCCATTTGTCCATTATTTTAGTATTTCTAAGTAAAGAACCTTTTTTTTTTTTTTCCCTTTCATTTTTATTGCTCTCAATGTATTTACAAGGTCTTTTCTTACTGCATCTTTTCTTGCAGCATTTTATATCCTCACACCAGAATGTTGTAAAATCACTGTCAGGCTAATAACCCATTAGTTCAGTAACTTTAACCAAACAATAGCTGCTGTTTATTCTGCATGATAGTTTGGAAAATCAGAGAGAGACACATAGAAAATACTGTCTACCTCTGTTATTGGTGGCTTTGTGGGTTTTGGGGGGCTTTACCAAGTATGCTTGAAAACAAACACAAAGCAAATGCTTGAAAAGGGAGGGAAAGGTTTCAAAAGTTGCTGTTTTGGCACTGTTACTCTGGTAAACTTTGCTTGGATCGAGCTCTGTATATTTTGAGGGTGGTCATCAGCTGTACCCCTTCACACTCCCATAAGGACCTGTTGCTTAATTGTGTCAGTGCTTTTTTTCTGTAATGTTTGAGATGTTTACATCTCTGGGCCACCATTTCCACCCTTGCTTTGGGTTCATCACCTCTTCAGTTTGCCAATCTGCTACTTGTTACAGGGAAATTATCCCACTTTTATCTAGAAAGGGGATTTCAGCTTTAGTGTTTTCCCTTCTCCTCTTTGTTTTTCTCCTTGGAAGAAGGGGAAACATTTGGCCTGTTGTCAGAAAGTGACATTAGAAAAGTCCTTTGAAAGGAAGCAGTAAGAGCAGTGCATATAGCAAAACCTAGATATATTGTGGACATTCCAGAATGTCTGTTGCATTGAAATCCAAACTGTCAGGCTGTGTGGGTGGTCAGAGATGAAAAGGATGATCGGGTAGCAGAGAGAGGATAAAAAGGTAAGTGTGAATGACAGTTGTGTCTTTAGCTATATTTAAAGTGGAAACTGTATATCAAGTGTAGGAGAGGGAAGATCCAAATAGGGATGAACTGGTAAAGCTTCATGGCATCAGCTTTCATGGCACTCTTTCCTGAAAATCTTTCAAAATCTTGGAGTTTTGTACTTCAAATCTATTGAGCTTTGCCTTCAATATTTGGAAAAAAACCCAAAACAGAATCTTAGGGTGGAACTGTCTTGGTCACAGAAACTACGCACTGGACAAAATCCATTATATGGAACTTTAGCCTATGCATGAATAAAAGGATATAATTATGTTATATAAGCTGTTAAGTAATGCTGGTGTTGTTTCTGGTTTTAATTCTAAAAGAGAAAGAATCACTTTGAATATGTAATTAACCTCTTCAAATTGTATGTGAAACTATGACCAATCATAATTTTAGTTTGTGAAAATTGCACCTGTGGACTTCAGTGCACTGGAGAACATCATGGATGTTACAGAATAAAACCCATAAATTTCAAAATACTCTTTTAAGCAGAGAAGTCTGCAAAGAGAATCCTGTAAATCTTGTAGTTTCAGGTGTATGGAAATGTAACTGGCAGAGTTTTACTTCCTGACTTGCTTGAGTGTGTTTTGCAGGTTTTAGTAGTAGTGATTTTTTTCATTATTTTTTTAAAAGTTTCTAACTTTTATTGTTAGCAGATGTATACATCAGATGTTTATAGGGGAAAATATTTTCACAAAAAATGAGATCTTGTGGAGTAGTACGAATTTTTATTATGTCTCTTTATGCCTGAAGCATTTGGTTTTGAAACACTGTGGGCACATAAACGTTAAAGAAGTAATGTTGTATATTCACAACATGATGTGTCTATCACTCCTCTTTGTCAGAACATGTCCCCAAGTGATACTTGCAATTGTAGAGTTCCTAATAGTTTACTCATCTTTATACTTCTGATGGCAACCTGGAGCAGTGATTTAATGTTCTGCCGGGACTACTTTCAGTGTTTGGATTCTTGAATGCTGGAACATTACTCTCGGTTTATTTGTGCTGCAGTTGTTTCACCTCCCTGTATTATTTCTTACATCACTGGAATAATAAGAGTATAATTCTTCTAGGAATTAGAATGGGGAAAAGCTTTTCTCAGACATGCATACATTATAAGACTGGAAAAAAGGATTGTCATGAGCTCATAGGCCTTCTGGCAGAGGCGAGGTATGGAAAGTCCTCTTGACTTCAGTTTCTTAACTTAGTTTTGAACTAGAATACATCTTAGAAAATCCATCTCTGTTTCATAAGGTAACTGAAGTTCCAGTTACATTGCTGTTAACTTCTGCACCTTAGTTCTAGCCTGAATTTATCTAGCTTACTTTTTTATCCATTTTCTTCAATCTGCAAGGTTTAATACTCTAGTGTTGTGTTAAGAGCTCATGTTTCATTCATTATAGAGTCAGAATCAAAGAGTAATCCAGAATGGAAAAGAACTCTGCAGACACCCTGTCCATGTTCCCTATCCAAAGCCCTTGGTGCATCCCTAGTGGTTTCTCCAGTAATATTCTTGTCCTTCATATGTTTGGAGATGAATTTGGGAGGATTTGCTCCCTGATTTGCCTGGGAAATTAAGTGAGGCTGATTAGCCTGACGTTTCTTGTATCCTCCTCCCCTTCTTTCTTGGACATGGGCATAATTGTCATAAGTTTTTGAAGATGAGGTTGCAGTGGCATCAGATGGCTGCCCAGAACCCTTAGTCAGCATAACCAGCATGTCCTTTTCACATTCTACTTTCTCGGATAAAGTCCTTACTCTCTAAATATGGTCTTTATTCTTTGTTTCTGGATTTACGTTCAGTAGCATCAGGGCAGAGGTCTGGTCTTTTTTGGCCTCTGCTTGGAAAACATCCAGTTCAATTTCAAAACCTATCAGTTAGCTGATCTTTCATATACTTAATGTATTACATTAAATATGGTGTGTTCTTGTTTCTAAACAAAATACTACGCAGCATCAAATTGCATACCTCCTGGCACTTTATCATCTCTGCACCTTTGTTAACCCTGTAGTGCATAATGTCATAAGTACATATCCCGAGTTAGAATGTCAAGACCATAAACACTTTTCATTGATAGAGTCCTTCTTCAATTATCCACTCAAAATAGCTGTGTTCCTGACTGATTTCAGGTGACAGGTCTCTACCTACTTACATCGTGTTTATTTTCTTCCAAACCTCTTGAGTTTCCTTAGTGTTCAAAGAGTTATTCAAAATTTACCTTGATGGTAGAAATTGCTTCTTGACAAATATTCTCTGAAGGTGTTGGCCTGAAGCTTATGCAGGCTGGCTCTTTAAAAAAAAGGACTGACTTTAGGAACTTCTCTTTAACATCACCCTTGGTTACATTTAGAATGAAAAATAATGTCATCATCATCATTAAATGGTATGACTTTGTCTTCTGCCTTATTTTCAAGATACAGGAGAGAGAAATTTATTAAATGCTTGTACTCTTTTACATCAGTGTTGGTAACTAATCATTTTCATTTGCTAATCAACAGGAAAATTTCTGTGACTCCCTTTGTTCCTAACAGATTTTTTTAAAAAAAAACCTCTTTTATTCCCATCTCAAATAATTGCCAGTTTCTTCTGTCTCCTCTTAGTTTTCCTTTAATTCCTACTTGCAGTGCGTCATCACCTTTGTTGGGTGTCTTACTGATATAGCATGTAAAAAAAAGTAATAGAATTCGTTTATATACATATTTCTACACATTCCCATTGCATTTACATTGCAGGGCCTGATCTGTCTGTGTGTATATCCATAGACTGATTTTTTTTTTCCCCTCAGTGTTTTTAGTGGTTGCACCTTTTTTCATTGCTTAAGCCATTCTGAGTATGTGTACCTGTTTTTCCATGGAAGGTTGTTTTCTCTCTCTCTTGTACCATTTTTTTTCAGCATCTACATAGCCTTCTTTCTTGATTGTGAGTTATGAGGCAGTTGTTGACAGTTTTTAATTATCTGACACATTTCTTACTCAAACTCCTTATTTTTTCTTCTTGGTACATAAACTTTTTTAGTTTGGGTGAAATCACTCTCCTAAAAAAAAAGCCTCAAAGTATTACAGAATATTTGCTTTGTACAGTAAAAATAATCATGTTTTGATCATTTCCATGAAGGCACTCATGACTTTTTAATGTGTCTATTTTTAGACACATGTGTGTGAGTCTATTTTTATCTTTCAAGATGATATCCAATGCTGAATTTACATTGTTACAGACTTTCAGAATTTTGACCAACAGGTTTTGAAAATTCTGAGGAAATTGTGCCTACAATTTATGTCTGTATTGAAAAAAAATATTACAAATTAACTGTGTAATATTACTTGTGAACTTACATTCACCTAGTGCCCACCATTGTGCATTCTTTGTTTACCTGAGTGGGGTTTATGGCGTTTCCCCAGCCAAGATAGCCTTTAAGTATTTTCAGGGAATCAAGAAATTTGAAAGATGGATGGAATTATTTTCTTCATTTTTTAGTTTGTGCTCTAAATCAAAAGGTATATAAGCACATGCTTTTGATTAGCTAATAAGCAAAAAACCCCACAAAGCTGCAGGCTTCATCTTCTGATATGCTAATTCTCAAAATAAAAAAGAGCAATGAAACTCTCTGTAAATGGAAAGCCCTGAACTTCTGACAACAATAAACTTGCCAGAGTTCTGTGAACCATCTCTTATCTCAGCAAATCCTTCCAGCCTTGACTGTCATATTACCCAGTTTTATTCTTCATTGCTTGTCTTTGATCATCTGCTGCATATTCCCATGGGAGAAAGTTATACCCATTTGCCTGTGAGCTACTTGCAATGTTTACTGAGTGTATACACTTTCTATCAAGGTTTTTAAAAGCACTTCTGCTTGAATAAATTGAGTAATCCTTTCATTAGCTTTATATATGCAGCTCTCTGTTCCTTTTAACAACAATAAGGAATTACAGTATTTACTTTGTGGGTGGACTTCCAAATTGCTATTTTTTAAAGTATACTTTGTCAATGTTTTCATTCCAACTGGATCAGAAAACCTAGTTTATACCATTTTTTTTTTTCCAAAGAGGCAGCAGAAGATTCCATTAGTAACACTTGTGTGTAACATGTTAAAATAAATGACATCTTATTGATTGTGACATCTGACAAGTTATATATCATATCAGCTATTTCCCAGGAAGGACTAATAGTCAGTATTGTTGGTACCGTCTGCCTTAAAGTGGTATATTTTTGCAATCAATCCTTACAAGCAAGTGCTTAAAATGGCTATTTTAATGCAAATCCTTCCATTCATTTTTTATTTTTAAAATCCAGATTATTATTTGTATTTTTTCTCACCTAGTTCTCCAATTTAATGGTGTGAATAATAAATATATAAGGTGCAAAACTGACTCAACTCAGTTAAGTACTCAGTGAGTAATACTGACAAAACTGACAGGTTAGGCATGTGCTGGGTAAATCTTGTGGCCATTGCATTTTATGTTGGCTGTTAATTTCTGTTCTTATTTTTAGGCTGTCTATATATTCTAAGTTTCTCCGTATGTGTAAATTATTCTAAATGTAATATAAGTTGTCCATTTGTGAGAGTATTATTGATTCCTCAACAACTGTTTTGTTATCATAGCAGGCAATAATTTTAGGAGAAAGCAGCATACCCAGTGGCAAGTGGATCCATAGCATTAGAAGGACTCCAGCTTACCTCTGGTCTCTTTGTGATAATTAGGAAGGGAAGGGAACAACCTGGTGAGCACTACAGGTCCTGCTAGCCTGCTAGTTCCTGGGAAGATCAAGAGTGCTTTTCATGCCTTAATTCAAATATTGAAGTACATTTGTGATACAAGCTCCATTTAGAAAGCAGGACAAACAGAAATGGGAACATTTTGAAAAGAAAGATTTTTTTATTTTTCTTTCATCAGGAAGATTTAATTTCATGCATAGATTAAAAATTAGATTTTATTATTATTATAGAATGCCATGAAAACAACCTTTAAAAAATAAAATTCTGGCTTCTCCGAATGAAATTTGGAACAAGACTGGGAACCAACTTAAGCTTTCATTTAAAATTAAAACACTGAAGTCTCTGAATGATGTAGTCAGATATACTGACTCTTTGCAGTGTTTGCACACTGGTGGGAACAGAAGCCACCTCTTTGCTGTGCCAACCTTGAGTGCATTGCAGCCTCAGTTCTGTGTCAATTCTCTGTGTGCAGAGCATGAAGGGCTCCTATTTAAAAAGAATAGGCTACTCCTATAGTCAGGAATAAAGAGGAAAAATGCTGCTTTGGGGTAAGCTGAAGCTACTATTTCCTCAGTGTGCATCTTGCAACCTGTGAACCAAAAAATGATACTGTTTCTTTCCTAATAATTATGGAGGAGAGGGAGGTGCGTTACAAAAACATCTTAATAAGTGATGCAAAGGTTTCTTACTGAAAACTGCACCTGTTAATATTCTTCATCTATTGAGGACATACTGAAATGCATCAGTTGCCTAATATTGGATCAAGGTGGTGAAACTCTTTTCAAAACTCTCTAATTTCATACCTTAAAAACCGAATGCAAAAGAGCTATCCGACTTGCTAGTTTTAGGTAAGATGGAAGCCTGCATGACCAGCACTAAGCAGTTCCAAAATATTTGGGATGAAATATTATGAAATTGCTATCCATGTGGATAGATTAGGGTCAGATAAGACTATCTTGTTGCAGCGGTTGCATTCCTCAGTATTAACAAGGTAAAGTGGACAAAGCTTTTCTGTCTGTGTATGTGTTATCTGGGCATTCATTTAGGAGCCATGTGCCAGTTCATTTACAGTTTAATTTCATTGCAGTGTGCTTGTTCTTATATCCAAAAATACAGAATAGAGAAAAATTACCAATTCAGTAGACAAGTATTTCTTTACTGCATTGTACAATGTCACAAATACTAATTATTTGTAAACTAGCTGAACAGCAGATGCAGTGATACCCTATTGTAAGATAGTCACACCGCGTGCATAGCTAGAAGCCTCCAGTGTTCCCACAGCAAAGCATTCACCATGACTAGCTGCTTTAGCCCACAGCTGCATACTGGCAAAGATTCCACATTTTCCTGGTGGTCATCTTGTTTTACTAGTCCAACCCAATATGACAGGACCATCTTCTTCTACTCCAACACCATTTCATGGTTTTGCAACTCGACTGCAGACTGTAAATCTGCCTGGTAGGCAAAGGAGAGCGTGTGCACAGTCTAATACGTAGTCAAAATTCCTTGACCCTCTGTCAAAGACTGCAATATTTAACCACGTGGAAGTCTGACAGACAGAACTTTACCCAGGTGTCATTCAGGGATTCTCCAGTGCTCTGAGTCTACAGATGTATTTCTGCATCATACTGCTCATTTCAATGCCGAACTCCTTGTTCTTCTGTCAGATCTCATTAACTTGTGTAGGTTTGTGAATTTACCATCATTTAGCCAGTTGCCTTTTGGAACCTGCCCAAAGCATAAGGATAGGTGGTGGTGGCAACAGAAAATTTAATCAAACAAACCCCTTCCATTCAAACCCAAAACTTTATTACTGTTCATGATACAGAAAGGAAAAAGAGTTAGTTCAGTAATTGGAAGGCAGAGCTCATAATTCAGAAAATCCAGTTGTCAAATCCTCAATAATAAATTTGAAATCCTAGTTTTAGTGTATATTCATTGGCTGTCCTTCAGTTCTGTGATACAGCTTAGACTTTTTCTCATGAAAAAGATAATTTATTAAATGTATTCTGAGTTATATGGAAACTGTTGTATGTTACAGCTGGAAAAGTTTTTCCCTTCAAACCTTTCAGTTACTGTATGTGACAGCTCCTTCAGTTTTATACCACAGTAGATCAGATGCACCAACCCACTTCCAAGATAAAAGTAGTTTGAATGTGGTCATGTTCTCTAAAAAGGCACATTCCAGATGTTCATTAACTCCTTGACTACCACCAAAAGAATGATGTAAATACTAAGGTAGCCCAGCATTTTTTTTGTGAAGTAGCAATAGTCTTCTACTACTAGCACAGCAAGGGTTAGCAAAATCTTTTTTTTCCACATGTGCTCAAAGTTTCCTCTATTAACTTGGCACAACTTGAGCTTTGTAAAATAATAACATGCTGCTCAACAAGCTTTATTTATAACTGTCTCATACTAATATTGCTCTTTAGTTGTAATTAGCAAAAATAGAAATTTATGTGTCACTAGTCACTTTCAAATTGATTTAAAGAAAGATAAATACATTTCAAAAAAATCTATAAACAGATCTTCTAACAAGAGCTCCTTAGCACAGACTTTTACGGATGACATTTCTGGCTTTTGCCTCAACAATTCCGTAATTAATTATTTAAAAAAATAAAATTCTCTTTGATTTTTGAATAAATGCAGTAGCATAAATAAAACCTGAAATTAGTGAGTTTGGGTACAAAGATTTTCTGCCTTGATTCCCTCCCCGCTAGAGACGAACATCAGTCCCAGATTCCAGACCCCTGCCAGCAAGAGACAAATGCCTGATTTCAGTTGCCCTTAATTGGGTTCATCAGTGTGGGATGGTTGTGTGCAGTAATTCAAGGTGGGATAGAATTAGATAGAATCATTAGTTTCTCTGCTTTAACTCTCATGTGAACATACGTGATAAGCACTAAGAGTGCCATTGTGCAATGTAGCCTGCTGGATTCTGTAAAATTAACTTGGGGGACTTCAGTTTGCTTTCATTAGCATGATAATGCAGAGGGACTCAGTTTATGGGGATCCTTGATGTCCTCTGCAACTTGGGCCAACCCTGTAGTACCAGTCTAGTGTCTGGCATATATGATAGGATCCAGATGAAGGACAGTATGCAAGGAAGATACAAACCCAGTAACAACTGGAGAAATTTCCTGGGATTCATTCATTTGCATGGAGTAATTCCCCTGGCTGTCACAGAAGCACGTTAAGGCACACAGCAGTCAAGCAGCTAGGGATGCTGCTGTTAGCACAAACATTGCACCAGTGCTTTCCTAATGACATCTTGCTAAAAGCTGTAACTTTCAGAAAACTGTTCCTCTATGGGAGCATCTTTTCAGAAGCAAAACACTGGGGAAAGGGCAGCTAGAAAAAGAACAATTTGACGAAATCCTTTCTCACTTGGGATGGGAAAAGGGAAAGGAGCTTAATACTGTTGCAAGTATGGAGGATTAGTAGTTAACTGTGCTTTATAAATATAATGAAACTACCATGGTGTATGCCATAACAACTTTGCAGTATATAGATAGCTAATGGTGAAATTTTTAGGGTGAGTAAAATTCAGCTGAAGAGAGGACACACAACTCTACAGATCAGCATGTAGGTACTCAACCATTTATGACAGCCTGTTGTCCCCGTCGTAATCTTTCTGTCATACTTGGGCAGGTAAACCATGTGTTAGTACTTTTAATGTCAGTATTGCCAGTACATAAAATGTTGGTACTTCAGTTTTTTACAGTTGCCTCATCAACATAATGCTATTGAAAGAATCCCTGGCAATGGTTTTGAGGATCTAAGACATCATAAGTGTTAAGGAAATGGTCAAAGTCTTTACTTCATTGTACGGCCAGAATGACTTTTCTAAGAGCTAATAAAGGCAGTTGTAATTTCTTCCTCATGGAAGCCTGTCTTGATTTCTTTCTTTTGCTTCTAAATGATAAAATAAGCTGAGAACAGCAAAAGATTTAATTGGGTCACTAATTAAATGTCAGGCATGGGCTGCTTGTTAAAATCGAAGGTTAATCGGCAGTAAGAGCATTTGTGACAGAGAGGATCCAATGTCTAGAGATTTGCAAAATAAGATCAATTTTTAGGGAATGTGTTGCTATCCATCCACAAAATGCATTTGTAGACTGCTTATCACTATTTTTTATTCATAGTATTGCCAAACACAGAGATCACATAGTTTCTCTCTCAGTAAGCGTTCCTTTTAAAATCAGGATATTAAAAGACACAGTAATTACTGTGCTGAGATTGCTACCATCTAACCAGCATATTTTTGCTCAGATTCTGACAAAGAGATAGGTTTTGTGTTCTTAGAAGAGCTGTTAAAGTATAATACAGAATTTAAGTCCCAGATTTTTTACATTGGACTGAGAAGTGAGCTTATTTGTGCCGTGATACTTAGGAATTTGTGGTTCATGTGATTGAAGAACCTGACACTCTTTAATATATTACAGAGCTCCTTTTTGGCATTGACTAATATCCCTGTTTTATAGATGGGGAATAGAGTACAAAGAGATCAAGGTATGTTGACACTCCCAGTGGGAGTTCAGTGTAGATAAAAGCTTTAGAGGAGCTATTTAGCCCTGGAAGTGTATGGAGGCTCTGCTTAGATTCCTTTACCCTGGTTTTCGTCAAGGTAAATGAACCTTCAATGCCAGTGTAGTTAGGACTGCTAGCTCATGCATATTTCTGGAAGAAATTTGAAAATATCACATTCTCTCAGGTAGCAGAAATATGTATCTTTTTATTTCAAGAATGAAACTGTTCAGAATGATTTAACTTGTGATAATGCTGATAGAAATACTGGGAATTATAAACTATGCTGTTGAATGTATATGTATAGGTGTATATGTACTTGTGTGTGTGAATCTAAAACTGAGTTTCTTTAAAAAGAGAGACATTGGGAGTGAATGGCAGGTGAATTTCAGGATTTTTAAACAATAGTTTTAAGAACCTGTGAGCCATAGGATGCTGGAGATGAAATCATAAATCTCCAAATAACACAAGCACATTGCAGTGCAATTTTGGCATTTTACTTCACCGAATATGTTTTTTGAAACAGAACAAAACACATCTTATCATTGTGTTGTGCTTGAATTCTTTATTACCATCATGATGGTGGGCAGAAATTCCTTGAAGGCCTCTTATTAGCGGGGTAGTGTATTAATATTAATTGGGTGAGATAGATCAAGTAGTGCCAGAAGACATTCAAAGATGACGTTTCTGTAGCGCTAAGGTAAGTTTATTATAGGCTGAAAGCCTTTTGCCTTCATTATGTCAGACTTAATGGCTAGTTCATCAGTTCATCTATTGTTGATATAAAATGGAGATCAGATGGTCTGTTTTGCAAAGGCAAGTGACCTGCTTTGATCAGAATCCCCAGAGTTTACAGTCAAGGCTGTGTTTCCACTTAACAGAAAGTCATCTGTCCTGAAGAATTTCCCACTTGTTTATCACACAGATAGCTTTTGGTGCTGCTAATCTACCTTTTCCTTCTCCTGTCAAAAACTCAAGTTGGTGGTTGAGAATAAAGCCTTAATGTTTTATACATTAAAGTATAAAGGACATTAAGGTATAAAGGGTTGGACTTGATGATCTCTGAGGTCCCTTCCAACCCAGCCGATTCTATGATTCTATACCAAACCGAGTTTTTTGAGTATTTTGAAAACTACTTTTGAGCAAAGAGACAAATGTGTGTTTCTCTTTCCAATGTTCACAATCATCTTCAGTCAGGGACATGCTTCTTCTAAGATGTGAAATCAGCAAGTGGGAAAGATTCACAAATCCTTGCAGAGCAAAACCTGGATTCATGAAGGCATCTTCTCTATTTGTGCACACTCAGACTAGATGGATTTTAGTAGAAAAGTATTTTAGTTCACTAAAACTGCACTACAGGATTGCTACCGTAAAGTAAGGCATACATTTATGTGCTTTCCTGCGTCAGGGACTACTCCTTTGTCATGTTCAAATTGGATCTCAAAACCTGTGTAACTGCCAAGACATTGCTCAAATATGTTCTTCAAATGTGCCAAGTTCCAAACCTTTTCCCTGCAAAAGCAGAGGAAGGAAGAATGATTCTTTTTATGAGAAAATTAGTTATAGCACATATATTTAATGTATAGCCATTGTATTGTTACTGGTTAGATGGATGAAATCAGCTTGAAATCAGGTTACTTACCTGGATGAAATCAGGTTACTTACCAAACCCTGATCAGACCGAGTAATTATACCCCAGTTCTTTTCTATTTTTCTTCCAAAAAGACTGGAAAATGGTGCAAGCCTTAATTGGGGTGAAGAAAATATTGTCTCAAATGATGAATTCTAATTTCCATGGCTGCCGAAAGAAATACAGAGGCCTTCTGCAGTTTGGATTGAAAGACATAGTAATCTGCTCAGTTTCCTATAATGCTCTGAGCATCTGAAAGGGATGGAAAAAGAACTACAGAAAAACATTTAACTAGCCTGTACAGACGGCAGTACCAAATTAAGATGGCTCTAGAGCTCTGAGGTCATATTAATCTCTCTGTAGCTCTGACTCATAAAGTAATTTAGGCTGAAGATTTAGTAAAAACCTGCAAAATCTGACAGTTTTTACATTACAGGTCACTCATTGTCAGAGCTTTATTCTTGCCGTGTGGTGCTCTGTTTCATGAACACTCATGCAGAAATCTATCTGAAATGTATTATCTAAGGTCTTATTAAATACGGAGGAAGAGCTCATGTAAAATTTAGCATGTTTGGAAATCAGAGTTTTTATGCTGAAGTCTGGCTTCTTTCAACCTTCAGACTTTCTCTGCAGGTAAATCTCTCTGAAAGTTCATCCTGAGTTTGAACAAAACTGCTGTGAATAACAGCTCTTGCTAAGAGAGAATTACAGTGTTTCACTCAGAGGTTGCCCCACGTTAGGTCAGCGTATTTTGAATGATTTCTTATGCCACTTATGTGACCAGTCTTTCTCACCTTTGTTTTTCAGTGCTTATAGAAATGTAAACTGAGGTTTCTGGTGGAAGTTACAGATAGAGTGGTCTGGTTAATGGTGTGGAGTTTGCTTTTAAGCTTGTAACACTGTTGTACGTGGTAGCACCAAATGATAAACCTTTTGTTAGGAAGTTTTCGAGGCTCTGGACTTGTGGGAGGGGTCATTTGGAGTGTTTTAGTCATTAATCTTAAGCAAGTCACCTGTACAAGCAATTGCTTTGTAATTTTTAGTTAAAACCATTACACAAGTGATGTGTTACATAGACAAAAATATGTTTTCTGTTATTTTTTAATTTGAAAATGATCAGTCAGAGTTTTTTAAGGTCTGGTTCTTCACAACGACTATCAACTCTTTCGAAATCTGAACAAATTCTGATAATTTTGAATCTTCCTCCTATTGATTTGATCTTCTTCAGTTATGAAAATGCCTTCAATATTGTACCTAAAAAAAAAAAAATCTGAAACTTTAATAAAACACCTGATCATTGGTGATGAAGTCGCTGGTACAGGAAAGCTCTCGGTTGAATTTCACAGATTCAATAAGGCTGGAAAAGACCTCTTAGATCATCAAGTCCAACCATCAACCCAATACCATCAGTCAACTAAACTATGTTCTCAAATGCTGTGTACACAATTTTTTTTTTAACACTTCCAGGGATAGTGGCACCACCAATTCCCTGGACAGTGGGTTCCTGTCCATTTAGGACTGGATGGCTACCAACTGTTAGGAAGTATGTGGGGTTTTGCATTATTAAAAGGATGTTATAATCTCTGTCTTTGGTGTGTAGCATTGGTCTCAGTCTTTCATCTGTGTACAGAAAATAGAAAGCTCAGTGTGAATATTGTTGGCTAATAATGAAGTTACCTGGAGCATGATCTCTGCCATGGTAAAAAACTGAATAGTATATATATAGTGTGTACCTCATTGAATTGGATAGTGAAACAAACAAAGTTTGCATTTTAAATCCTCTGAGTTTGTGATACCAAGTCTCCTTTAAAACTGTGGTATCATACTAATGGAAGTGAATGTACATATCCTTCCACCATATTAACAGCAGCTTTTTCTCTGTGTTAAAATACTGTTTATTTAACTTACTCTGTTGTGATGTTGCGTATGTAGTAAATGGTTTAATTACATCTCATTCATTTAGCACCTGTGAATCTGAGTATTGAGCAGCTCAGTGCCTTACAGATGATAAATAAGTCAGATGATGAAGAAGAAAGGCGTTTGTCATCTCTTCATTAGAGAAACATCAGAGGTCTGAGTTCAGAAGGGAATGTATAGTGAACTTTCCTCTTGATTAGTGAAGTCCACCTGTTATTACTTGACAGTGGGGACAAATATTATAAGGGGTAAATATTACAATTTGGAAAGATGTTTTCTGCTTCAGGAAAGCATGACAAATGAGAATTACAGCATACCACATATTTAATTACATTTGCTATGACATCTAACAGATGCTGGGAGAAAATGGGATCGATAGCTTTGTGTCCCAGGGGAAGGTCAGCTCACACCAGATGTACCAGTTTTCTTCCCCCTTTTTATAATATAAAAAATGTGCTGTGAATTGATTTAAATTTTACTTCAATCTCCCTCGAGAAGTATGTATGCAATAGTTTTTTAGCTTTACTGACTATATAGGTACCATTCATTTACCCAAGCTCATTCCACCATGCTAATGAAGTAATCTTATTCTGAAAGAACAAGCCATTAGGAGTAAAGTTTTTTATATACAGAAGCATAACATTTCTTAATGGGGTATGCACTGCCTTTTGATAGTGAACACCAGGGAGTTTAAAATAGGAAAGAATGCATCTGTGCCAGTTGTGTGCCTTTTATTTGATTTATTTTATCAAAAATGCAAAACTCAAGTTAAGTTTGGAAGTGAAGAAACAAGAATGGAAAACACTTTTATATGGGAATATAAAGTGTAACATGATGTGTCATGCAAAATGTCATTACTGTAGCAGTGGAAAGAAAAATGAAAACTTTAGGAAGAGACAAAGTTGATAGATGGTGTGTTATCAAAGATGAATTTTGACACCTGCCTATCTTTTGATCTTGAATAAAGAATCTATTTAGTTCTGAGGGTTTTTTAATCCTTACTTTATAGGCATATTTCCCACTAGATAGCTGAAGCTCTATCTTAAAAATGTCAATGGTTTAAGAAAATATATAATTAATCAGTGTGTTCACCTTCAAATTTCAGGCTGTTGACAACAGGGCAAGGTACTATATCTCTGCTTAGATGGAAGTTAAATCTGCTGGATGCTGTCAAACATTTAATTTGATGAAAGAATGACTTTGCAGATGGGTCCATCATTTTTGGATACCACCTGGGAATTAAGTGTTATGTAAAGGTCAACTGTATTTGTAGAAATCTGTAGTCTCTTGGTGCTTGGAAAAAGATTTCTTGGAGAAACTGTTTATTAACTCTATGGTGTGATATTTAGCCTCATACTTTTGGTCACACAGAGCAAGTGGCTATCAAAGAGAGGGCATTGCAAGGTCATTAAATTCCTTTTCATGCTGGGTAATCATACCCTCTGTGAATAACTAGTTGCCCTGTACTCCCTGTCTTGCAGCAAGATAAATTGCAGAATCCCTCCCTACAGGTGCACTTATTGATTGTAGTGTGTCACATCTGAAGGTCAATCATTCACTTACGGCAAATACAAGGTGTGTAGTTGGCTATTACTGGGTGGATGTCCCCTTTCATCTGGCATCACCAAAATGTTAAGATACGGAGATCCCTTCTGAAATGGTTTCCTATGTCATAGAATCATAGAATTGGCTGGGTTGGAAGGGACCTCAGAGATCATGAAGTCCAACCCTCGATCCACTACCGCTGCAGTTACCAGCCCATGGCACTGAGTGCCACATCCAGTCTCTTTTTAAATATCTCCAGGGATGGAGAATCCACTACTTCCCTGGGCAGCCCATTCCAATGTCTGATCACCCTCTCCATGAAGAAATTCTTTCTAATATCCAACCTAAACTTCCCCTGGCACAACTTGAAACCATGCCCTCTTGTCTTGCTGATAGTTGCCTGGGAGAAGAGGCCAACCCCCCCCTGGCTCCAGCCTCCTTTCAGGGAGTTGTAGAGAGCGATGAGGTCTCCCCTGAGCCTCCTCTTCTCCAGGCTGAACACCCCCAGCTCCCTCAGCCTCTCCTCACAGGACTTGTGCTGGAGTCCCTTCACCAGCCTGGTTGCCCTCCTTTGGACCCGCTCCAGGACCTCAGTCTCCTTCCTGAACTGAGCGGCCCAGAACTGGACACAAGCATTTGGTCCTGTTTTTATTTATGCCAATTAGCAACCTAGATGATGCTGGCAGATTCTATTCAGAAGTGGCTGTCCTTTCATGACTATCAGCCTTTGACGAGTTTTGGTCACTTGTAATTTGATTTACCTGACCTATGAAGATCATAAGAATTCAGGTGCAATTGATGAAATAGTAGTAAATGATGTTCCCTGAGGCTTTGGATGATGTGAACAAATAGTCATTGAAAGGGTCAGGCTAAGAACTGGGGATACAGAGGATCATCATGATCCAGTGGGTTTTGCCTTAGGTGTGATTAGAAGAATTGATGACCATATTTGCTATTCCTAGTTTAATTATCTAAATCTGAGTTTGAATAATGTTCTTAGCAGTAATATGAATCTGATAATTTCTGATGAGTTTTCAATGCCTTTCCAGTCCCTCAAAGAATAAGTACAGTCTTTATGCAGCATGAATAAGGGAGTCTTATATCTTTCTTGCAATTAAAAGCTGAAGATGGTTCCTTTAAAACATCCCCTTTTTGGCTTCTACAACCCTCATGCAAAGGACACAGGCTTTGTAATAGCTAAGAGAGAAACTGGCTACAACAAGGACAGAGCAGATCTGAGGTGAAGTTGGAAAGGGGATATCGAAGGCAGCCAAGTCAAGCCAGTGTGTACATTCAATGAATAATAAGACATAGTCAGCTCTGTGTTTTATTGTGAGGTAGTGTCCTTGGAAGATTGGTCCAAATCCTTTGTGTCCTTTATGTCTTCTATTAGTATTCTTTTTCATGGAAATTGAAGATACAACATGGTAACAAGAAAACCAGTCTTGGCAAGTTAATATTGTGTGGTTTAATAGTTTTACAAAATCAGTTCTCCATTTCAAGCCTGCAGAAGTAATTTTTTTAACTGGATTATAGATGCTCAACAGTTCTTGTAACAAGGGCCTTACCCCGAGAGAAAAGAGGAGACCATCTGGGAAGACTATATCATTTTCAGGGCTTTCCAGAGAGAGTAATACAAGCATAATTTTTAGACTCTTCTTAAGGGCTTTGTTGTGTCTCTTTTCAGCAGATGTGGGGAGCAAGTTGTAAAGATGTTCACTTGATGTAATGAATAGTCATTAGCTGATGTTGCTATAAACAGGTCAGAGGGTGTTCCTTGAATAAATGCTTCTTACTTCAAAAACCCACTAGACCTCTCTCCTCCTCAATTTATCATACAAAATGTGCAGGGGAAAAAAATGAGTCCAAATAATCTGCTTATCCAGCAAGGAAATATATTTCTCTCATAAACATGTTTCCCAATTTTATTAATTTTTTTGATGGAGGGTGTTGTTTGCTTGTTTGTTTTTTTGTTTGTTTGTTTTGCAATTGTTGAGGGTTCTTAGCAAAAGAGATTTTACATATTTCTTTCCTACTGCCATAAAGATCAATTTTTTTTTTTATTGGTTGAAAGTGTTCTCTTTTGGTTTAATGACAGTTTTCCCACACTATTCAACTGTACAGGATCGGGAAATTTCAGTGTAATGGATTTTTCTGAGAAAGGCATGAAGTACTGTTAATATGACCTGACTGCTTGAAGTTACTGGATTAGACCCATAATCTGACACAAGCCAATTAACCTGGTTTAACTCTGGGCTCATAAAATATGAATTATGATGAAGTCTTTTGAATAATTGAATAATAGATGTGGAGTCTAGCAGTATGAAATACAGGCAAACTAGTTTTATTGGGGAGGAAAAAAACCACAAGGCTGTAGATGGTATTCTGGGCCTTTGCTGTCCTGCCTGTTTTTTTGTTCAGTAGTGGTACAAACATTGATTAATCAGATCAGTAAAGATGTGACAAAACTGCCACTGCTGCTGCCTCATGTTTGTTTTCCCTTTTGATGACACATTGAGCAAGAGATGGAATCGTGTCCAAAAGATTGTAAGTGATAAAACATTACAGTCATGAGAGAAATGTAGTGTAAATGCTGTCTTTTAGTTGTGATTTCTGTCTTCCATCAGCAAGAAATGATTGAATCTACCAAATATGAGAAGGCTGCTGAGTCAGGGTATTATTGTAATGGATATTGATATAGACTGCTGCCTATACAATCGACCATTTAAGCAGGGGTACAGGGCATAACTGTATATATTCTGTCTATATGGTATTTCAAGCACCTTGAGAGGTTCTTTCCTCTGGCTGCTGTTTGTGGTGGCTAGAATTGGTATGAAATTACTTCATCCCTATTTTGAAGAACAAAAAAAAAATCATATGACACCCCAGAATACTGGAACAAGAACAGAAGTTAGTCACAGAGGCAAGGTGAACTTTTTGAAAACAGAAATAATATGAAAGTGTGTGAATGAGAAAAAAGGGGAACCAAAAGGAAAGGAGCTGTTAAGTCTAAGTGTGTTATACCATAGTTAGAGGAGCCATGGTACTGTATACCCAAAGAGAAAAAGGCCTGTGAATTGCTGAGTTAGGAATACAGTGCTGCAGTTCTTTAATCAAAGTGATCTGCTTATGTATGGTTTCCTCACTTATAACAGGACTACTCACACAGAAGGATATTGTATATTTTGTGTAGCTGCTTCAAAGCAGAGCCTTAAAGGTGGTAGTTGAGCTGTGAGGAGTTTATCTGCAGAGAAATCACTGAGAGCACTTTTAAAAAAATCCCAGATGGCAGAAGCACAGTCAGGTACACAGAATGCCACCAACATTGTACAAATGGTGTTAGTGCTTTTGTCTCCTACAAACTTTCATACTGGCTGAACAGGATCTAAAGGGATTTATGAGAAATCCCATTTTACCATGATTGCCTCTGCTGAGATCATTGGGCTAAACTTGCTCTTATATCAAGCCTCATCATCTGGCTCCTGTCTTCTGCCCCTGTCCTTGCTCATGCTCATAGTGTTGTTGCCATTTCTAATGTGTAACTCTCTGAATGAGCTGAATCAGTCAGCTAAAGCACTCTCACACCAGCGCCACAGGCTACAAAATTCTCTGTGAAAGGAGGGCTCCCATGGGGAATTTGGTGGGTGCGGATACACGCAGAGTACCATTGCCATCTGCATTTTATATTGATGCTGAATTCGTGGGTTGATCTGGAAACGTGTTTTAGCCTGTAGCAGGCAAAGCGAATTAGGAACGCTTTTAGTGTTTCCATACTTTTTTGTGTGTTTGGTGGTACAGTGGAAAAAAGGTAAATGGCAGATTTGTTTTACATTTCTGTAAGCGGTAATAGAATTTCAAAAACGATGCAGCTGAAAATACGACATGGCAAAATCCTGGCACAAAAAGATAACTTATGTCAGGATTCATGTAGCAATCTCCTAATTGCTATCAGAACCATGATATATAGTCTCAAAAGCATCTGGAAATGTGGAAATTTTATCAACAGGAAAATGCTTAAAAATAGCATATAAAATAAACACAGCTTTTTATTCATCTCCTGTGATTTTTCTTGGAGGATTAAGATCTCTCTTACATCAGCAAGTGAGCAGCTCGTGAAGAGTATTGTTAGCAAGTTTTTGCTCCTGCAGAATCTTTTTTTGGGCAAATCTTTTTTTTGTTTTGATCCCAGACTAATCATATTCTGCTGGTTGGTGACTCATATTGAGAAGGTTTCTTTATTAATTTTGTGCCAGCTCTCTGCTCTTTTAGCATCCTAGGGAATGGAAATTTACCCAGGAGGGCTTTCCTTTCCCTTTCTCCCAGCTTTGCTTGCAGTGGTTGGTTGCTGGAGTGGTGCTGCTAAGTTGGGCTATGTGTCTGTAAGAAGAGACCTGAGGGTTTCAAAGGATTAGGGAGAAGACCTGTGATCTGAATAAAACTGTTACACCAGAAAGATTTCATGGATAAATTTCTTTGTCGATGAGCAGAATTGTAAAAATATATTCATTTCATTGGAACTCCTCTTTTGAAAACCCCAGGTGAAGAGAATAGAGAGATTGAAATATGCTTTTTGCCTAGTTGTTACAACCTTTCTATTGCTCACATGGCAGCCCAGGTGCAGCTGGAAGTGCCCAGGAAGAGTCCAAAACTTGGACTCTTGAAATGTTTCTAACCAGTTCCCCAGTCCTGCCATTTCTCTTGTAAGCTCCTGCCAGAGAAATCGTGAGGTGACACATCACCACCTCCCACTGTGGCAGGCACTTATCGATCCCCCCAGTGACTCCATCCATCATTTATATCCTGTGAAAAATAGCAAAAGCTTCTTCCCTGGCTGCTCAAAGATGATACTGTGAACACAGGACCTGACAGCATGAATTACAATCTGCAATTGTCTTCTTTAATAATAATCAGCTATATAATTGCATGTCCAAGCCTAGTTGATGCATTTGCATTTGTAAGTAATTAGGATTTATTTGAAAGCATGCTGTTTTAATGTGTTGTCTCCACTTCCCACAAATGAAATTGCAAATAAATTTAATTTGAAGTAATAAAGTAAAAACAAAGCCCAAAACAAAATAAACACCAATCAAACCCAAACCAAAACAAAAAAATTTTAATGACACCACACATATTGATCAATCCCAGCTCAAGCAACACTGGCTTCTGCAATCTCTCATCGTGGGATAGTTTGCCTCAAATTCTGTTGAAGTTGCCCGAGTAAGATTTACTTTCTCAAATAATAGCTGGGAGCACATTGTGGACCCATTAAAAATGCAACCACACTTGTAATAAACTTGCAGAACTAAGTACCAATTACAAGTATGTACCTGCCTAATAATTTGCTGTACCAAATTATTTCCCACAGTATCTGCTTTTTTGTCTAAATGCCAACAATCTCATTTGTCTTTTTCCTAGCCTATATGCTCAACATAGATTAGACAGAATAACAAATGATACCATTATCCTTCTAAATGAATATAAGGGAGAGAAAATAAAATTAAGAGTGAGGCAGGAAATTGTTAATATGTTTATAGAATTACTGTTATTGCATTAGTGAAAATAGGTTTTCATCTACTTCTGGCTTTCCTTTGATTGCAGCAGTCATTTGAGTAAAGCTGGATCAGATATTGCTGGCTTTTAAATTTGTTTCTGTGCAGTTGCAGGCAGGTACATTCATAAGCAAGAGGGTGATGGTAACATAGTATTGTAAAGGAATAATATTTTCAAAGTTCAGTTGTGATTTACCATTTCAGATGATCTGGTTAAAGATCCATCTGTACGAGTTACAGAGAAAATATGTATTATTTGCTTTTGTTTCTGTTCTTTTTTTTGTGTTTGTCCATTTTTTCTGAGGAAAAAGGCAACGTCTTGAGGAAAAAAGGTTTCTGTCAGAGAAGTCACTGATACTCTTCATAATAAGTTTCCTTCAGATGTTTCTTTACTCCACATCCCCATGATGTTCATAATGAGCTAGAAAAACTGGAATAATCTGAAGTGCCAGGGCTGTTGTAGTCTCATTTGGGAGCCTAGAGCAGACAGAATGAAAGCAGGAGATGTTGAGCGACTCCTCCCCTAAGGTGCTTGAGTGGTGGCATTCTGCATGGATGGTTTGGGTTGATGCTTTTCACTCTCAGAAGAGAGTCTTTTCCACAAAAAGACTGTCTACAAAGTGGTTACTTTTGGAGAAGCATTGACTTAGCAGAAAGATACTTCTCATGTTTGAGGATGAGTCCAGCCTGAAATATAATTATTCCCTGACTGCATTCGTTCTCAGAAAGTCAAAGCCTCTTGAGGTGGCAGTAGGCAATCTCACTTCGTTAAACTACTGTTTCTGTGAGGCCACGGACATGTGTTCCCATCACATCTCTCTCAGTAGGGGTTGTATTTTTGCCATGAGTCTGGAAAAATTGTCAGTATCTCATTGTCAGATGCCATAACTGTTCTGCCCATTTCTCCTCTGCTTCCACCAGCTACTTAATTTGTAGTGAAAAAATATTCCCATTTATTTTTGTGTGACACTGTACATGTGGCTAGACCTTAAAATGTACATTTTGAAAAGACTGTCTCTTGGCTTTGTGGCTTTTTTTTCTGCGGGCAGCAACAGCCAGGAAGTAGACTGTTTATGAAATAATATTGCCCACTGGCGGTGAAGGAAGAGGCAGACAGAATAAATGTTTTGTGTTATTGTGACAGCTTTCAAAGCAACTCACTCCAACATTTTAGTCCAGGAGGAAAAAGCATTAGTCTGTGCCTGAAGGAATTTTATGTACAAAACCCGCATATAAGTTCATATTAGAAAAGATTACATACAATGAACAAAAAAGCTGAAGATCTCAAGAGACTTCATTTTCAGTACCAAGCCTCAGAGAGCAGGTACAACAAATGAGATATTTCATGTGCCACACTATAGTTGTAGCATTCAGAAGCCCCACTACTAAAAACCATAGAAATGGCACTCAGTCTTTAAAAGAAGCAAGCTTTATTATGGTTCCAAAGCAGTGAAAAAATTAAGAAATACCAGTGTTATGAGAATTTCTCCAGTACAAGTCCAGCTGCCTAGTGTCTCTCCTGCTCTGCTCATGCACAATACAGAATGCGGCTGAAGGAAGGTTGCATGAGCTATTTATTTCATGCATCTGCAAACTTTTCAGTGAACACCTTTCTTATGTTCTTTTCTGTAAGTCTTTAAATGCAGCTGCCAAGGATTATAAAGAGGAAACTGATGAGGCATCCACTTGATGCCTTTTTTTATTCACCAGGGCCCTCTGCACTTCACTAGTAGGAGAGCTGGTGGCAAAAGTCAGTGTTAGCATTGACATAAAGACACTAGAGAAGCACCCAAGAGCATATCAGGGATATCTGCTGGTAGACAAGGATCAAGAGTTGCCATGGTGACTTCTCCTCAGACATCCTGCAGGAGAAACTGATTTGTCCCTTCACTTGGACTTTTTTGGTGTCTTCACCTAATTTTTTTTGACCTCTCCCAGCTAAAATTTAAGCATGGAGTGTTTACCTTTTCATGTGGAGCACGGTCAGCCTCCTCCTCAGAGCTGCTGCTCTGGCAGATCCACCTCACCTCACGTCTTTCACAGATTTATCTTCCAAGTGCTATTGAAGTTTCTCAGCAGCATTGTTTTGTACACCATTTAAAATGAGATGCCAGTAGTTATTTTAGAATGACTTCTGTGCCAGTGACATTGACACTGGATAAGCATTCTTCAGTAATCAACATTTGGAAGTAATGTTCTTGGCAGAGATTTGATAAAAGCAATGAGCAAAGTAGATGTGTGAAGCCTGGGTGTGTTTTTATGGTGCAGTGGATTCCCACTGCAGCCTATCCTCTTTAATCTGGATCTATAAATATAGAAGTTGTTAATGCTACTGAGGCAGCTATTGGCTATGTCCAAATGTAAAGCTGTAGAATAAATATGAATGGGAATGTAATGTGTAGTATGAATAATTTGCTTAGAGCTAAGTGGCCATTCTGCTGCGTGTGTTAAATTAATTGGCAACATCTTGGTGTGTCTAAACTTACATTTCAGCAAACAGTAAGCAATGAAAAAGAGTATTTTTTTAAAAATTAGTGCGTTTTATATTTGTAGTTATATCTGATCTTTGATTGCTGAGGTTAACATCTACTTTTATTTTTGATGGATTTTTAATCATAAAATAATGAAATAATGCCCTGTTCCAAGCAGAGGTTTTTTGGAAAATATTGGAACAAATCTACAATATTAGCAAGTTGCTCATTAACTATAATAGAGGAGGTATGCATTTCAATATATTTGATTTGGTGGGATTATGAAGTTGGCATAGAATTAATATGGGTCCTTATTATTAAGCTATCAGCCACAGAAAATTATTATATATAATATTATCATTTATCTGATTTCTAATTTGGCTTCATACAAACTCTATTACTCAAATATTCATCTAACTATAAAAACTGGACAGTCAATATAAGCCTGCTGCTCACTAGGACTGAATGAATCCTAGGTGTTCAAAGGAGATATAAAAGGTATAGCTTGCAGTTGGCAAGCAGTCTGAAAGGATAAGGAATTCTCTTCAGAAACCTTAAAAATTTCAAGCTCATTTCAATCGTATCTTAATTAGAAAAATTACAGCTCTATCCCACTGCTTGAAGGGACCACTTATTAATATAAAAAAGTGCAATTGCATTTTTCTGTAATCATTACTTTTAAGAACTGCCTTGAACAAAGAATTTCTTTCATCGGTCTTCATAGGTCTACGTTGTGGCTAGGGAAGGTACCACCCCACAGATCCCCTTTATTGGGAACCTGCCATAACCACCAACTCAGGGACTGAAAATGTATAGATCTGGTGTGCTTTTGTAAGCATATGTTACTTTCCTCTTCTTTCGCATCTGAAATAAGTGTAGTTAAAAGTGCATCTGAATGGTGTAGTTAAAAAATGAACAATCTTTACCAATCTAAAAAAATCAAAGCATGCCATTTTAGATTTTTGTCACTTCTTATAGGACTATCACAAGATGTAATTATTGATGCTTAATATTTTAATCTGTAAAATTGCTTTTTTGTTTTTTGTTTGTTTCACATTCATTAATTTGCTTCATATTTCTCATCATTTTCATTTTTTATGTAACTTTAACCATATTTCTAAGGAGAGCTAGAAAATTTTCAGCCAAAGTAAGGAGCTGCGCTGTAGACTCCTAGAGCTCAATGATTGTGTTTGAGATTTGGGTCAGGAAGCTGGGAAATGGGTTGACATGACAGATACACATTTGCATGTATGTGCTAGACCAGGTGCAAGCATGGGGTTGTGAGCAAGAGATCCTTACTTTAGGTAGCAGTACAACTACACCAGATCCTGGGGAAGGCTGATCCAGGTCCCTGCCACTTGCTTTGATGCCATGTTCTCCAGCCCATCTATCTACAGCTGAGGATGTGAGTCTCTCAAGAGAGCTCCCAAAGGAAGGATTTGGAAACTGTCTCAGTTAAACAGCCTGGGGAATTTTTGCTTAGCTCTTTGGGCTTACATCGCTCATTTGTGGGACAGTAATGAATGGTAATTCCCAGGTTTGGGATAAATGTTATCTAAAGAGCTAATGAGATGCAATCATTGTCTTTGTCCATTACTTCTATAGATATTAAATAGTTCTTCTGTGACTAAGTTGTTCTCAATTTGGCTAAATAATGATGCCAGGAGTCTCAATAATCCTGAAAGGGAAAAAAACCCCTACCAGTTCTGTTCTATACATCCATTTAAAGGCATGGCAGTCTTTACTGTCACCTCTCTGTTACCATAGATGTTTGTCTACAGATACCTTTGTTATTTTGGCTAAAACAACATTCAACAAGATGCTCTCACCCTTCTGCAATGCCCATTCTATTGACAATGTGTATGTGCAGGGAAGGCTGCTTTATCCAGAGAAGGCAGAGGAGATTGCAATCTGGGGAGAGCATGGCCCAAAACAACAGATAGCTTACAAATAGCATGATATGACGCAAATATCAGACAGACAGAAAATATCTTTTTGTTTTGAAAAGCATGCAACTGATGGCACTTTGTCACGCTTTTTCTGTTTTGGATGAATCTGATGGAAAAGGGTGCATTCATTATCTGTTGTTTGAATTATCCACGGGTAATTCAAAACTCACAAATCTCTCACTGTTTATATTTTTTGAAGGCTGATCCAGTCCCATTTCCCAGTTGTAATACAATCAGGGCATGAGTTCAGAAGCTACTGCCATATCCTCTTAATTAATGTACAATTTAAAATCTGTGTGAGAATAATGGATTAGATGAACACAGATTTAGTCAAGGGAGACATCAAACATCTATCTAGCAATGAAACTCAAAAGGCAGAAAAAATTCAACTTCATTTCAAGTGTTCTCTTGGATTCTTTAGTTTTTATCTCAGAAAGCAATATGTGGGGAAAAAAAACATGCCAGCATTTGCCAGGGCAGCAGTAGCTGCACATGTAGCACACAGCACCGTCTGCATTATTTCATAGCTGTTTCAAGGGAAAGCATTTTATCTTTTTTTTTCTCCTATGCTGCCTCAGCATAATAGCAATGCTTCCCATGTAGGTCAAGAGACCATGATTTTGTTAGTCTCTTTACCCTAACATCGTAAGTGTCTAAGTGTTAGGTTATTTGAGTCCCAGTGGGGCTTACTTTCTGATTTTTGATTTTTATTATTTGGGTGCAGAGAGGGTAAAGGCAAGGTCTTGTTAATGATAAATTGGAGCATACAAATTAAAAAGTATCTAGTAGAAAAGATATGAGTAGCACTCTGTGGGATAGCTATGCTAAGCATCAGTAGATAACGCAGCACTTTTCACAGTAAATATCTGATCTTTTTGCTTCTCCTCCTCCACCCCCTCTGAGCCCCCCGTCTTTCTCCCTGTGATTACACTTTACTCCCTCTCCAGTCTGTTCCACACCTCTTAGTCTTTCCTGACCCATGTGATATTGAAAGTATGCTCAGCATCTGAAATGCCCTTGTCTCAAGGATCAGTCATCCTAAATGCAGAGCACTTTCTTCAGGTTCAGCAATATCAGAGTTGACTCTCAGTTTCTTCCAGGGAATTGGTTCCCCCTGTGAAAACAGGCTTTGTAAGTTTGAGCAATGGTCCTGCATGGAATGAAACAAGAAACATCCAGGGTAAGGAGGCTGGTGGTAGAGAAAAGATACCTGTTCCTTCTTTGTCCCACTTGATCTAACCTAAAGATTTTCTCATGTCAACATCTAAAACAATCTTGTATATGCTTGCATGAACAAGCAACCTTGAAATTTAACTTGGGCATCACTGGTGAAGGTTCTGTCAATAAGATTAGAAGAAATTGTGGTTTGCTCCCCAAAGGCTGAAGATTTTTGTCTTTAGGCAGTGCTGGTCTACTACATCCTTTTACTCTACCTCAGGCTTGAGCAAGGCTTTTCTTATAAGTAGGAACACTGTGATATTTTGTGAAATGTCAAGTGATTATTTTGTAAACTTCTCAGCAAAAAATTGTATATCAGTGGCTTAGCTGAACTTAAAAAAAAAAAAGAGAGAATATAATATTTTCCATAAATGAGAAAAAAAACCCAAATAACTCTGTGGGCCCCAATCTCTAATTCATTGTAGAAGCACATTGCCAAGCTTCCCTGTGAGCAGGGACTGAACTGAAGAGTCTCTGTTTGGTTCTGAGCTTCTCTGAACTGAACAGAGAGCTTCAAGTCCATCTGCATCCATCTGTGCTCATGGCTCAAGCCTGGATAATGGTGTTGAATATATTAAATTGTTCCACATATATGATAATATTCAAATCAATATAACATAAATAGGTACTGCAGTGCAACTGGAAAATTTGGGTTTGCTTATTAACTCTGTGTGTGAGGCACCAATACCTATCACATTCTATCAAGAAGTGATAGTTACAATGAGAATTGGTTTGACTATAGTATAGCTGTGTCGAATTCTTCATTTTTTTAAAAGAAATTGCAAGAATCTTGTCAGTGCCATGATTTCAGCAGGGGTCTCAATTTTCTTTTCCCTCTTGTAGAAAAAAGTAGCATTTTCCCTGAGGTAGGCAAGGCCAAAATATTGGTTATCCTAAAATGAAAATCTGAAAATGTTTGTATCTCAGCAAATATGACTAAGCCATTAAAATTGCTACTTGGGAAAGGAATTTGGCCTAAAGGAAAACTCGATGTCTGTAGCTGGTCCTTCCACAAGATTCCAAATACCTCAGCTTTTGGCTTGACAAATTGTAATTTCTGTCTCTGCCACCCGGCAGAGGAACAGGTTGACACTCCTGGCTCCTACCCACCCTTCTAACTCCAGTCCCTGGGAAACAGAGAATGACAAAGATGGAGATGAAAATTAGCCTTTCTGATACCAAATCAATTTGACTCTGAGGCTGTGTTGGGGTGGAAGTGCGTGAGGAAGCAGTCAGGGTGGATGGGAAGAGCACATGCTTCCTTATTTTATCTGTGCCATACACTATTTGTTTGTGTCCATGAACCCATGGTATTAAATATTTGCTATCAACCTCCCCTATAGGATGGGATTAATACTTGGGGGGAGGGGGGCTGAGATGTTGCAGTTAAGTATTTAGTATAACCCAGGATGAATATGCCTACAGGTTCGCAACCACATAGGTTTATATATACCAGTTTTCTTCAGCTGGAATACACAAAGATATTAATTCTCAGATAAATAATTAAACAAGCAGTGTGCAGTTAAAAAAAAAAACATCCTGAAAAATCTCATGCGTCTCATTATATGTGTTATCAAAGCAGTGGCTGTATGCTTCTAAATAAATATAGGAAAATTTTTATTTTTATTTTTAAATATTATATATTAAACATTATATATAAAACTATATGTTTAAACATATTCATATTCTGTATGTCTCCATATAGGCATTTACTGTAAATACTGGTTCAGATGCAGAGAGGTCAGCTAGATTTAAATTATCTGCAAATTATTTCAGTTTGTTCATGCCACATGAGAAAAGCTGCATGATGTTTTCCTTACATCTGCTGCTCACCATGTTTTTGTATTGACTTGCCTCTCATACCTTGGAACCACACAGACAATAAAGACAAATGAGCAAATAAAGTACTCTGTAAAATATTCTGCTGGAGACTTGTTGGTCAGTGTAATGACTTTCTGACCAGTATAGACACTCCATGAGGCCTAGTGCTTGACATGTCTCTCTGTGTCTGTTAGTGTAAATTTTAATTTAGTGGATTTAATTTGTGTTGTTAAGTGGCAAGAATGTGTGTTATTGGAGTAATTACTGTAAAGCTATTTAATTATTGATTTCCCCAACATAGCGGGCTTGACATTTTACCAGATATAACAAAGGAAAAGATGCGCATTAACAGGATGGATATGGAACAAAGAAGCATTTTCAATAGAGGCTTAATTCATTTTAATAGATATACAGTAATTACCTAGGAAGTAAGACTGTTTTCTTCATTGTGACATTAATGATTCAGATGAAGTGACACAGAGGTAATGTATAGGTATATTATGACTGTGGTTAAAACACCAGGGCTGGCTTATGAGAGTCTGGAGGACATCAGCCTTGGCTTTAAAGATGCATAAAACCTTCAGATTTACTTATCTTGTTTCTTTACCACTAAATAGATTTTGGTTATAACACATATTTAATCCCCATCCCTCCATCCAGTCCCTCTTACCTTTTAATGATTTCTTTATCTCCATTTGAATTACCCAGAAAAAAAGAATCCACTTTGTTCCTAGTTGGAGACTGCGGGGCTGGGGGGGAAGCAGCTGGTCTGACATGGCTCTGTCCTAAGCTGATGGCAGCCCCCTCACTGTCTCCTAGCTTCCATCTCCTTGAGGGACACCCATATCCTAAAGCCCATCCTATTAAATTTACTTTGCTTAGAAAGCTGAAGGCTTGAGGCAGCGTTGCTGGGCTTTGAATGCATTATTTCAGGGATCCCCAACCATTTTAAACTTGCTTTGTGGGCTGGCAAGCTCTTTTTCTACACAAGCATATGTGTTGCAGTTCGGTAATTCAGCCACAGCTCTCCTGGATGAGATAAAAAGTAACTATTCGTTCTCTTGGGAGAACAGCAGAGCATCAAACCCAGAAACAAACAGAATGAAGACTGTGCCAGGGAGTCCTATGTCTCTAAACATCCTGGGGCTATTAACTGAGGCATTAAGGAGAACCTGAACGGATGCAGGTGGTGATTTTTTTTTTTCCTCATTTTCTAATATACTTTTGCTATTTTGCATTTGTTGATGTGCAGTTACACCGGAACCGATTTCCCTAATGCAAGCCCAGCCCCAGGGCTGGTGCAGCCTGCCAGCCACTGCACAGCCCAGCTCAGCCCATCTCTGGCAGGGGCAAGCAGGAGTTCAGCTGCCATGGCCCTCTGTGCTCCACTGAAGCCCCAGCATATCCCCTCCCCAGCCCACCCCCTGATGCAGGGGCTTATGACATGGGCTTCAGCATGTCCCCAAATTCACATAAACCACTTTTAAAAGCAACAGGAGTGTGTTGTTACAGAGAAGTGTCGTGCTTGCTTTGTGGCAGGTTTTAGTCCTGTGATAGGCTATAGATAAGAGCACTCTAAGGGCTCAGGTTTATCTAAGATTTGAGAATTTTTAACCTACTAGGATGTATTCTTGTCCAGGGAGACTAAAGATGCCTGTAACTGCTGTGAATTCCTCTACAGCTGATGGTATCCTATAAAAGGTAAACCCATGTGCCTGCAAAAAAGGGAAGAGCAATACAAAGCACCATCATTTCAGATAACTGTTGGTTATTGCCTGGTTCCAAAACAGACATTCCCCAAGCAGTGTGGGCAGTGGGGCCTTCCTGCTTATCAAACAGTGCCTGTATCATGTGTGTTTTATCGTAACAATATTGGGCTTTCAAAGAGTGTGGATTTTGTGTTGGGAAGCTATGGGTAGTCTGCCTCATTTACCCAAACTAGGTGAGCTGTAGGAGCGGAGGGAACATTACTGAATGGATTTCTTGCCATATAGTAACAAGTCTTTAAATGGTTGGTATGACAGAAACACCCGAATTTTCAGTAAGTCTGTTCCTTGCTTGAGTTTTACTGCTATGAGAAGAAAACAGGCTGCACAGAAGCACAGGAGAAAATGAAGACAGCTGGTGTCTGGGTGTTATTTCTGACCCCCTGCCCTCTGTGTGCAAAGCCTTTACCTGGGTGTCTGCAGAGCTCCAGCTCCTCAGGTTTGCTGCTGAATGGGGAGCTGGCCATGAGTTGCATCCTCCTTTAAAATATAATCATACAATTTCAGCTGGTGTTCAAAACTGAATAGGCTAACATTAGGAAATGTGTAACAAGCTATGGTAGGATTGCTGGCTTTTGCAGTTCATGTGGAAGTGAAATGGAAGAGTTGCTGGCACCTGCAAAGATTCAAGCCCTGACTGAGGGCAGCAGATAGTGAAACCACTATTATTGTAGCGTGTATGGTAGAAAGAAATAAAAGGCCAGATTGTAGCTAGGCAAATTTTTTGTTATTCCTTCAAAGCCAGCTACCCAGATTGTATGTATTACCAAGGGAAAGAAAAAGCAGGCTGCCTGCAGCTGCCATGCCGTTTGCAGCTGGGTTTGTAGCCAGCACTCTGTAGGGAATACCCTGCAGAAGGTCTCCTCTTTGGATGGGGATCTCACCTTTCAAACCAAAGGAAAAACCCATTTGGCCAGCACAGCCTCTTGTGACAGACGTTTTGCATGCCTGACAGCTGAAAAAGCGTCGTTTTTTGTTTTTTTTTCTCTGTGTCTGTCTTGAGATGGATCAGTTCCCTGATGCCATTCACTGTGATCAGGGTCTGGGCTTGCTGTGGGGCAAAGCAGGGCTGGGAGGCAGATGGTGACAGACTTGGGAAACACTGCCACCACCTGTGAAAAATGTCCTTTCTGCGGGGCTGGGATGTGGGAGTGAGCTTTGATAGTGTCCCTGTGAGTTTCATGTGCAGAGGGAAGGCAAGCCCGGAGCTGCAGCCCTCCTTGGAGTGAACCACAGCTGACAGACAGCCCTGCAGCGTAGAGGCCACCATGGTGGCCAAGAAGGAGAGGAGGCACTGAAGCAGTGTCTGTCACTGCCATGATCGCCTGTCCATGGTGATGTTCAGGCTCTTGTTTCCCAGAATGATGGGAAGTGTATCCATTCATTTTCCTCATGAAAATTCCTTAAAGGAAAAGATTTTTTTTTAATGGTCTTATTTCATATACATTTATCCTATTTTACTTTACTTTGTGTTAGACCTGTCTTGCAAAGTAACCTGGTCAAAGTGATAAAGCCATGGAGTATGGCTGCACAAAATTCTCTATAAATTCTCTTGTCCTCTGGAGTGTTTCAGTAACTCCAGTACATGACCAACACCGTGACTAGCTCAATTAAAACTCCCATAAGACCCAAAGTCAAAATGTTGACAGCCTCCCGGAAGACTGATGCTAATGTCCTGACTATCTTGTGGCTAATGAAGGGGACCAGGTCCCATTATACGCACGCTGAAAGTCACAGGCCTGGCTGGTTGGTGTCCTGGCTTGTTGGTGTCCTGGCTTGTCAGCAGCGAACTGAAAAACATCCTGGATGTTTCATGCACACAGAAAAGTTTTATTCGTATTTCTTTCTGGTCATGAATATTTTAAAATAATTCCACTGGTATTTTCATTCTGTACTTTTAGTAACAATGTGGTGATGTCATTCTACGTGCAGTAGTGACACTATTTGAATGGTGACTTTGGTCCCTAAATTTAATTTGATTATGGTTTTTTTCCCAACATATAATTTCTCATTAGAGGTAAAAATTGAAGAAACTTAATGTAGATATCAGTTGTAAGCAACAAATCCTGAGTTGCTACAAGTCTTCCTAAATCTGTGTCCATAAAGGGCTACTGGGAATAAGGACTAAATAAGATGTTATGATCTGCTGAATTCATGCTCATTGGGAGGCTGTTTATCAACTTATGGGACTATAGATACCATTTATAAATTATTCTCTAATTTCAGTGCAACCTAAGTTGAAAAACTATTATCATTACAAAAATAAAAAACACATACTCATGAAGAACATAAATGTTTTGAGTTTTGAGGGTTTTTTGATTTTCAGAGTGATATTAGTTTTTACAAATAGAGGAAACAGGAAATTTCAGCATTTCAAGGAACATGATAGGTAGTGTAATAATATTACCACCTGTTTTGTACATACTTGGGAAATATTAGAAAGAACCAACTCTCTTGCTCTTTGTGAATCCAAGTCTGCACTACTCAAAATAACTGAAAAAGTAGGAATCTAGAAGTAGATCTATTTCTTGCCGTCTGTGTGAATGCCAGTTTTTGAAAAATTATAACCTTTACTTGACAAGGAAAAGCTATCTCAGCATCATGGCTGAATTTCACAGTGATAGTCAAGATAGTATACTGTTGTGTAAAAGTAATTCCACATTTTTGGATGAAGATGTAAACATATTGCAAAAGTTTCCTCTATTTTGAACTTTTCAAGTAATTTAAGAACTAAACTTTACACTTAACATGAGCGACCCTTTCTGGATTCATAGTAGTTTGCTAGAATGGAAGCAGATTTTGTAATGCTGTATGCTTGCATGTAATATGCTGCAGACTGAGCTTCAGCTGTAATTCCTGTAAATTACTAGCAAGAAATCCATGAGAGAAAAGATAGCAAATTGAACTTCTGTAAACTAGTATCCTCATACTGTTTTCAGTTGTTCCTTACCTTTACCTTGACTTGTCATATTGCTTATGGTTTAACAGATTCTCAAACTATTGGATTCCTTAGTTAAAATTCAGGTTTTTTAGAAGTATTCCTATTTAAGCAAGCTGTGGAAGACAAAATTTTAATTTTAAGGTTGATGTGTTTGTATTGCCCTACTGACATTATTTCTGTGGCAAATCTGCTGGATTATATTTTCGTTAGGGTTGAAACTGTATCTTCTTACAGGTAAATGCATTTATGGCTCAATGCAAATGTATGAAGAGGGAGAGAAAGATGTATACATAATCTTAAAAAAATTTATTTATGGTCCTCTTTTTTGCTGTTGTGTACTAAGTTTTTTGCTTCTCTGATGTACATAAATTGTCAACAGGAAACACTTGAGCTTTGAAGGTTGAAGCTGAGACTAGTGCAATTGTTCTCTCATCCACTTCCTCAGTCTTAAACATCTCAGACTTCTTCCTTCCTTCCTCCCTTCCTCAGTAGACAAGGAAATGTGTTTGAAATGATAAATAGTATCATTTGATGAGATTTCTTCCCTCAAATGGGCCTTGTAATCTTCTTTAAGCCCAGCAATTTTCAAAATGTATCTGCAATTTATTCACTAGCAGTTCTGCTTGTTTTCTTTAACTTTTGGTCACCAGACTGCACCAGTTTTCTGTTAAACAATTTAAATATTATGTGAATAGGAAACAAAGATAGTTGAATGATTTGGATAGAAAATCTTGCAAAGAGGCAGTATAATGCACTTAAAAGTCTATAACAGTAATCACTTTAATGAACAATCAAACATGCATTCTGAAAGTCTCAAGCAGTCAAAAATAACCTGCCATTTTCAGGGTGGCATATCTCCTTTCTGTTTTGACATTCATCTGCATTAGTGTACACTTGTTAAATTTGTATCTAAATCCTGCTTGTCAGATATTCTGGAATCTACTTACACTTTCACTCAAGGCTCAAGTTGCACCACTCTCAAACCACTTAACACATTTCAAGTGTCTAAGTGCTAACAAAGTCTTGCCTCCATCACAGAATGTGCTGCGATTATAGCTCCTCAAAAGTACTTTTAGGCATGCAATGGACAATTAATAAACCTGCATACTAATAAAAATGAAATAATGCTGCTAAAAGCAAGATAGGGCTGAAAAGGGGTCTTTCATTAGAATTCACTTAAAACACTTAAAATCTGCTTCTGTTCTCAGAAGTCGTCCCAGGCAAACTATTCTGGCCACAGAGGGTGATGTTTTCGAGCCTACTTTATAATCTTAACCTTTTTTTTTTTTTCTCTCTCTCTCTTTTTGGATTTCTGAGTTTTTCATCATCTTGTAGGCTTACCCTGGAAGTTACTTGTATTTCTGAGCTTGGTGGGATAAAAGGGAGTGAACCACTGAATTTGTTTTGAGGGAAGAAAAGCAGCCAATATTCTGCCTTAGCAAAAGCTCTACCTCTCTTCCATAATGCCAGAGACATGGTTTCCATCTGGCACAGGCACACCCAAACTTTTCAGTGGCTTCATCTCACGGCATTAACAACTCAATATAATGGCAGCTGAGAGTGTTTATCTACTGCAAGATCAAGCTGTTTGGACTGAATTCTGAAAACAGTTAATTCTATAATTAAGCACTTGCTTACAGTCCAGTGGCTTTAAAGACCCTCAGTGCTTAGCTCAGGAGTATACTAAAGTGCACTCCTGGACTGAGGCCAGAATTTGTGCCCAAAACTCCTTGTTCCTCTTGCCCCCAGATCATATATAGAAATGTTCTCTGACTGACAGCATTTCCCTAATTTAATTCTATTGCTGAGCATGTTGCTTGAACATACACAGCAGTTAAAAGGTTGTGTACACCTGAAAGATGCCATCTCCTTTCCTCCAAGAAAAATATTGCTGCCTTCAAAATGTACTGTGACCTGATATTGATTTAAATGAGCGGTGGTAGACTTTCACAATACTTTTAATAGTGATGAGTGGATTAGTTAACCTTCTTAGCAGCTTGCTGGTGCCGGTGATGATTAGGAGGGATCTGTTTAACACTGTAATGCGAGTTTATTTGGAACACTTGCTCAACACCTGAATTCAGTGACCTTAAGATGTGCCTGCTAAAAATGTATCTTCTCTTCCAGTTTGTGCTTATAGATGGGAGTTTTACTATGTGTTCCGTCTGCATTTGTGATGAATTTTAGCTGCACTACAGCCAGAATCCTTGACAGTGAAAACACTAGGCCAGGCACAGTATGAAGGGACAAGATATATAATCCTCTCTGTAATTCATACGTGCAGCACACATGGCACCTAAACAGACACTCTACTTTAGAAATGAGAAATTTATACAGATGACCTGATTCATTAATCATTCAGAATGTCTGAATATATTTATCTCAGAGGGACTAGCTCAACATTTTAATATTTTGTGTTATTTTATTTGACGTCATTATGTTTATTATATGTTGTGCATCTCCTTTGGAACATAAATTATTGCCAGTAAGTTAATAACTTGCATTGAGACACCCAAGCGTATGGATCCAGTCTTTCACTAATACAGCCAGATTGCTTTCATTGATGTTAAAAACAGATATGAACAGAAAGGAAGGCAGGGTAACTCTGAATAAAATTTTTGTTAAGGAAATCTGTGCATATGCTACTAAAACTCCCATATATCTGCAAAATATGTCATAAAAAGAGTTTGGAAGGTTTATTTTCTATGGGCTGCTTATGTATTTAACTTCAAACTTCTGATTCTCATCATTAATTCTTCCATATTTTTTTTTCCTTAATGGTAATTGCCATATAAACAAGATACTCTTCATTGTGTATATTCTTAAGGTCTTACTGTAAACCATAATTAGTGGAAAAATTCTGAACTTAAGCTAATTCTTATGCTTAGCTTAAGTAAGCATTCACTTTGATTTCCACTGGATAGACACCTAGACATTTTAGGTATTCACCATACCAGACGAGAAAAGAAACGTGCATTTGTGATGCTTTTAGCTTCTCTTTTCAAGTAAACTTTGTTCTAGGGATGTTACTTAGGTTTTGGCCCAGGTGTAAGATTATGACTATATTTTTAAAAACTGTTAAGTTCAACTTTATTGACTTTTTGGGATCTTTTGGAAGAGCTAAGTACTGCTCAGCAGAAATACCAAAACCGTGTGCATAACAATTACTTGCTAGCTCTCTTCTAAAGATTTAATCCAAACTCCATTCCAGTGATGAAATTTTTTAAAGTTATTTGCTTGATTGATAGCTAGACATCCTGTGCATACAAACTGCTATGGTTGCTTTTGATTACAGTGAGAGGTTGGCATAATCAGTGAATCTCTTTGAAACAAATATGTTTTGAAAATCCAGGCTGGGGAAAAAAGGTAGCTTAACCTGCTTTTATCATTCACAGAAGCCATTCGGATATTATGAGGTAGTTATTGAATTTCTGAGTTATATTTTCATGCAGCACTTGTCCAAGTGCTGGATCTAGAGGCTGCTGAGAGTGCTCCAAAGACCATCTGCAGTGACTCTTTTGGCAAGAAGCCAAAAAGTTTCAGTTTAATCCTGACCCACCTTTTGTTCAGATCTGTTCATGAGGTTGAATTTGAAGTAGAATTTGGTGCTCCCCTTTTTCTTTCTTTGAAAGAAAAAAAGAATCTGATGGGTTTGAGTTTAGAAACAGCAGTGCTTTTTTCTTCAGTTTACAAAAGACCTTTCCCCCCCCCCCCCAAAAAAAAAAAAAAAAAAAAAGGTCAAGACCTGTTTCTGCTTGCTTATGAAGGTGAAAGTTCTTCTGCTCAGGTATTTTTAACAGATCACATATTGACCTGTGGGACAGTCCTTCTCTGAAAAAAATGAGATTATATTCTTAAAGATTAGATGTAACCAGCTCTGGCCAGCAGGCAGCCTTCCAGAGTCCCCACAGCCTCAGTCTTGTACTGCTTCTGTTTACTGCTTCATTTCTGGTAGGGGTGAGCATGGAGTTTGATGCCCATGTTTCTTTCTGCATTAAATTATTAAATTTTGGGATACCAGTGTTATTCTTGCAGATGCTTGCAGATAACACAATACTGAATAGAAGTTATATATTCAGTTGAAACTCATGTTTTGGAGCACCTGTCTAATGAGGAAAGATTTAAACACTGGATCCATTTAGCCTGCAGAAGAGAAGACTGAGGTGGGATATTATCAGTGTTCATGAACACCTAAAGGCTGGGTGTCAAGAGGATGGGGCCAGACTCTCTTCAGGTGTGCCCACAATGGGCACAAGCTGGAATACAGGAAGTTCCATATGAATGTTAGGAAAAAAATTCTTTAAATGGAGGGCATGTGAACAAGCTGTCTAGGGCTGTTCTGGAGTCTCTTTCTCTGGACATACTCAACTCCCTCCTGGATGCAAATCCTGTGCAGTTTGCTCAAGGTGAACCTGCAGTAGCAGGGAGGAGTTGGACTAGATGAGCTCCAGAGATCCCTTTCAGCCCCTATCATTCTATTTTTTTGAGATTTACTGTTTGAAAAACATATTAGCTCTGTTGCTGTTCAGCACAGTTACTGACCCAGCAGTGGTGAGAACAAGGCAGAAGTGGATGGGACTGTTGTCCCATGGTTGAAGGTTAAGTGCCAGCCTTCACTACATTTTCTGTTTTTCTTAGACTTTTGTGCCGAATGAAAGCTGTCTGCTGTGAGCAAGTAGAACAAATACTGCATGAATTTAATTCATTCTGAAAAGCATATATAGTAAAATACATTTGTTTACTTCATGCTGTGGAATGAGGCCTTTAAGTCTGTTTCTAATTTATTCCAACTTAGAAATATGAGGTAAACGTAGAAATCATGCATTAATAAAATCTTTTTATGTTCCCAGCTGGCATGAGAAATAACAGTTGTGGTTCACTGAAAATGACTTTGGGCCAACACTTTTGATGTGATTTTAGGTTTTATTTTCAGCCATGCAAGAACTCTTCTGCAATGATTTCTTTTTAGTGTTTTATGAGCAGTTAGTGGTTTTGTGTGCCACTGAAGAAAGAGTAAAGAAAAAACTCCAAATTTTATTTTTCCTATATTTTTTGTCAGAAAATAGCAATAGAAAAGCCAGGTCTTTCCAATATTTATCATAAGCAAAAGAGCTGGTAAAAAAAAAAAATAAACTGAAAGCACATATTTAGAAGTAGTTTTTTATCAAGAAAGCAGTATCTGTGAATTACTTGGTTCTATCTAACAGCAAAATTTAGCAGTCAGTGGTAGCTTTGGTTTCTGAGAATCCTTACTTCTATGCCAAACATCAGTCTTGCTTGTTACTATTTCCCCTTCCTTTGTCACCCTGTCTTTAGCACATTTATCCCCTCACTTTTTCTTTATCAATCTTTTTCTTTCTGTATTGTTATCTACTTTCTAGTGTTGTGTAGTATTTTTATTTCTCCATTTTTAAAGTTTTTCCTCTTCTGAAACCTGTCTCTAACATGAATTCTAGCAGTTCTGTAACTACCTTAATTGCAAATTAACATTGCCAAAAAGAAAGATCTGCTGTAAACTGTAACTCAACAGTGATCATGTATTTATATTTTTAATAGTAACTATTATGCCCCATCAATTTGTACCAGATTTTGCAAATGAACTTGTTAATATTGTGGAATTCAGAAGATGTGTATGATTAGTATGCAAATTGACCTCTGAAATACAGAAATATACAAGTCCCATTTTCAACAAATTGTCATGTTTCCACTGGAAATACAGCATATTGTCCAGAAAAAGATACAGTCCATACTAAAGAGAGACTGTTTTCTAGTACTTAAAGCATTCAATTGTTTTTTACTTCAACCTGATATGCAGGCTGGGGTGTTTTATACATGGTGGAGCAAGATATTTCTTATTTTGCTTAATCTTACCACTCCTTAAGTAAACAATGTCATTTTCTTTATTGATAGAGTGCTGACATAGACATTTAGTACATCCCCCATCAAAAGCTCTTCAAAGATACATAACTAAATTCATGGACTTCAGCTAGGTGTGACTTTTTTTTTCTTGCTGAAAGAGGAAGCTTTCCTGAATCAGCATCCGCACCATTGTCCTTGTGACTGCTGAGCCTGAGCCTGTATGGCTGATGATATGGTAGGCCTTCCTAAAGGAGTTCTCAAATGTAATATAATACTTATCTCTGAATTCAGAGCCATTCTGGAGTCAAGGCTTGTTTGGTCCCCAAGTGTTTCATTCTGCTGTCACAGCCATTAATGCCATGGACAGTTATTTGTCTTATGGGCTGTCAAGTTAACCAGCATTGTTTGAAAACATTGTCTCACTTGACCTGCATGATCTGTAGTGTTTTCTAAATATCTTCCTACAATCTCTTTGCAATATTTAACTTGAAAATGCAATCCAAGTATTGAAATAGGATTTCTTATAGGGTGATCAGTGAATCATGCTTTTGTTGTATTTCAGTGTATCGGGGCAGGATTTTTAAAATAGTGCAGGATTGGTTTACCTTTACTGTCAGTGATGAAATGTTCTCTTTTTTTTCCCAGCACTTCCAGAAATGTCCCACATTTGAGTCAATACTGTTAATGAATGCCAGCAAGTTCCACCCAGAAGAAGTATTCCTTGTGCTATTCTATTACTAGATACACTAAGGCAGACTTTTTTTTCCTAGTAAAGGAAATTCCGTTACATAGAAGTTGTATTCTTTTCGGAAAACGAATTGCTGGGGGAAAAAAAAAAATAAATTCTAAACTCAATAAATATGCACTGCATTTAATTCTCATTCAGCAAAATAACATCGTAAGTTTCTTTTCTTGCTTGCTTTTATATGGGATGACACTTCTCTACCAAACAACACTTTGAACTGTTGCTTGAATTCTGCAAACATTTCTCACTATTGAATCAGGCTGGAACTTTTCTCGTGTGTTGATTGCAGTTCTCTTCAGCTTTACTTCAGACTTTGCACACGACCTTGGCAAGTGGCTTTATCCTTCTCCGTCATAACTTTCCTATCTATAAAACAAGCAGAATAATTCTTATCCCACAGGGGACCTTGTGGCTTAGTTCATTAATGTATATAAAGAAATAAGTAGAAAAGGCACTGCAGATGTTTAGAATATCACTATTGATATATCTGTGAGTCTACGGACATCATTCAGTTATTACAGACCAGAGGAGGATAGGATTCACATCAAAGCCACAGTGCAAATTTGTATAAATGCAATCTACATCTGGAGTGAGAAACAATTCATACATTATGTTCCCATAAGAAATATTTATTCAGCTGCAGAATATGTATTGTTTTAGTGAACATCAACAATGATGGGAGTTTAAGACACTCTACTGGCAGTAACCTAATTAACTCACTCTTGATCAGCTATTTCAGATGCCAGAATCAAAATAATTACATCTTCAGTCTCTGCTGAAGACAGTATGCTGGGAAATAACACAGGGTCGGCTCTTGGTCTTGTGTTAAATAGCACAGATTTGTTGATTTTGGTGGAGCCATGCTGATTAACTGCAGATGAGGGTCTGTCCTGCACAGTTGCAGCTGGAAGCTAAAAAGGAGTTGGCCTTTTCAAAAGCAAGGATATAGTATAGTTGAGCTAAGTCTTTAAAGTCAGAAAGGTGGAACACTTTACTGGTGCTAAGTTTTGCAGAATATGCTTTCCTGGAGGGGAAATTCTGATGGTGAAGGGCTGCTGAAGTACTGTGTCTGTCTGTCATTTTGCCCTCTAGGTCGATTAGATTTGAAATGTATCTAGCAGAGTATGCTGTTAATTACTCACTGTTCATCTTCTTTATATATTGTGGGGTTTAATGCTTTAGTTGCTTCCTTTTCTTTTCACAAATTTAGCATAACATGCTATCAATTATTGAGAGCATTACATTTATCTTGCAAGATACACTTAATCTCATGCTAAACTATGCCAAAAGCTAATTTGACTGAGAGGGAAAATCTGCAAAATGTACTCAGGGCATCTCAGCCTCTGATGGGGATTCTTGATGACTCAGGCTCCTTGATAGTGAACTTGAGAAAACAAAGAAGAGAAAAACTTCTGGATATAGGTCAAGAATTTCTAGCACCTTAATACTTTTTAAAACCTGCTCCTAATGTCTTTTTTTTTTTAAACAGCACTCTTTCAAAATGTTGCTTTGGGAGCAATCAGCATGGATGATTTAGGAAGCAGCTTTGAGAGTGCTCAGCATAGATGAAACTTCAGTTGTAAAAGCTGTGTCATGACTTAATGACTTACTTACTCACTTAGCATTCAATGTGAAAGCCTCAAATGTCAACTCCAAACTTTTAGACCTTCTGGGCCTTTGTTTGTCAGCACATAAGAGCTTTAGAAATATCAATAGCACATTTTGATTGTTTCATTGCGTTGGACTGCCACCTCTCATCTCCCTGATTCAGTCCTTGGCTGTTCATCCTTATCCAGGGTATTGATTTGTTTCTGCAACCATGATATTTTACAGTATTACTTCACACTATTAAAGGGCTTTATATCTCTTGAATATTAAGTGATTTGCTCCAAACTCAATCGAATTGCTGTTATGAGGATTTGCAGATAAAGAGATGGACACTTAAGGACTGTTTGCCCCAAGAATGATTTAGTGGCAGAATCTGGGACTCTCCTGGCTGTGGGCTCTGAATCGCGTGCTTTGTTGCCTACCATAATTTCAGACACTCCCCCTTCCGCATTTTGATTTGATTTTTTTTCACTTTTGAATCTCATTACATACTAGAAGGAGTGCTGGGAAAATACCTCAGCATTTTCTGTTTTCTGTTACTTTATAATGTTATAAAAAAATGTAACATCTTTTCCAGTGGCCACCTTTTCAGACACCTCCTTACTGCTCTCCTCCTTTCCACGGAGGAAAGGACTAAGGACTTTCTAACAGCTACAGAAGAGTCCCTTAGACAAAGGTTTTAATAGTGCATTTTGTTCCTTTTTTCTTGTAAAGTGTACTCAGGAATGCGGACCAGCTAGTAAAATAAAAAACCCCTGTGTACTTTGCCTTAGGATGTGATAACATCAAAGGGTAATTTATGGTTCTGTTTGCCAGGTGTCAATTTGTTCACAGGGCTAATTGAAGCTGTATGGGAATATATATTGGTTCAACAGTGGAGTGATCAATGAATTGATTTGTTGTAAATCGCTGTCAACAATTTAGCCTTTTGCAGCACTTAGCGGGCAGAGTTTATGTGTAGAGGTCCATGAATGAGCACTAGAGATTCATATGGACTAGTTATGCTTCTAATTCTTTCAGTGTTTTAACAAAGATTCTGCTTTTAGTCAATTTTTGTTTTTTTTCATTTCTTGCATATCAGGATTCAGATGCAGCACAGAACCTGGTAACATGCAAGATCTGGTGTCTTCTATAGTACAGTATCATTCTCATTGACCCTTCAGGCCCAGGGAAGGGGTACTGCATGCAATACAAGCTTTTTTGTACTTTGCCTCAGTTTTCACTTCTGTTGTGGCAGAAGGCATGGGAACAGGCAGAAGAGGTTTGCTTGTTTTCAAACCTCTCATTATTTTCTTGCAGTCACAGGGCTGTTTAACACTAATGCAAAGAGCAGTTCAACTTAGATGCCTTCCAGCTCCATGGGAGGCAGACTTGCAGGAGCTTGTAGCAGGGGATTCCAGCCCCATCTACCCAGTTCTGCTATTTTAGGAAACTGTGGGGTTGGGTACAGTGCCCCAGAGAAAATGATGTAGGTCTGACCTCTCTCATGTCCACTATGGACCTGAGTTGGCTGTCAGTGTGTCGGTGAATGCATCAGGAAGGTGGGGCTGTTTCCAGGACTGCTGCTATTCACAGCAGTATCCACATCATGGCATTGGCTACACAATCCTAAGACTTGGCTGTTGGCAGCTGTCTCTTCCTGTGCAGAGCCTCCTCTCCTGCCTTGATTTATCTTTAATAAGTCTACATACGCTGGATGGCTGTATACTTGAAACCAGAGGTGTGTGAATGTGTGCAGAGGATGAGAGGCTTTCCCTTATTTTAAAAATACTTAGATGCATATAAATTAACTATTTTTTCTAATTGACGCATCATTTAATACATCTTTTCAATGTTTACTGTGTACCAATCTATTGTTTTAATGACTTTCCAGTCAACGTATGTTCTGCAGTTGGTCTCCAGTGGCTACTCTGTGCATACACAATTATCACATTTACTGGAATGAAATAACTTCTAGAATATTTTTCTCTTAATGCCTGCCTTTCCCTTCAACTTTTTCAGCTGCACCATCAGTAGGATTTGCCATCAGACCAAAACATATTAACCTTCTTGTCATTGTGTTTTTGCATCTCCCTCCCTGATTACACCTAAGCACTACAGCTGGTTATCCATATTCATGTTGCTTTCCCACAGAAAAAAATAGTCCATCTGCGTAGACTTAGCAGTACATTTCCACCTGAAAAAGAGAGCTTTCCACCATCCATCAAACTGGAAGCATACTTTTCAAACCAGGATTGAAAGTGACATGCATTGCGGTGGTGTTCTGGGTATGTCATTTTAACATCCTAGGATGAATGCAGTGTAAAAAGAAAAATCAGAGAACAGAATCTGGGAGAAATAAAGAAAACAAATAGGCCATAATTCCAAGGAAATGAAGATTCAAAGAGATGATGTGATATATATGGCCACAGAATTAGCAGAAAGAGCTGTTTGAAATGTTTCACTCAGCCAACAATTTAATTAGTGATAGAATGAATGGATCATTCTGATAAGCAGATCAGAGCACAAAACAAATAATAAAAGGTCTGTAATTAAAAATAGTGTTCAAAATCAACTGAGCTGCATTTCTGATGCATCTCTTTCCCTTGCACGAAACATGGAATATTCTGCCTCTTTGCAATGAGCCTTTTAAAAAAGCTCTTGATGCCAGACGAGGAGACAGAAAAACAAAAGCCAGGCTTTTGTTAGTGGGAAATTTCCCACTAACTTGGGAAGTGGGAGCATGTTTGCTCTGTTCTGGAACTGATCAGATGAGCACAAACTGGGGACTTGGGAGCCTGCCAGCAAAAGGGCTGCCAATTCCTGGGTTTCTGCTGATGTAGTGGGGTGAAGCCACAGAGGCATGACAACTGCTGCTCTACTGCCTGCAGTACTGTGCAGACCAGGGATAGAAAGAAAAGCCACTTCTACTCCATCAAAAAAAGCCCCATAGCGCTTACAGTGCAAAGCTTGGGTACGTCTGTTGGCTTATATCTAAAGCTTCAAGTATCTTGGCAAAGTTTTCAAATGTCCCTGAGTAATTTAGTGTATAAACCCCACTGAAAGTGAGTGGAGCCGAAGGGCTAAGGTTGCTCGGGCACTTCTGAAAATGTTATCCTGTAACATTATCCTCAAAGATCAAAAACACCAAATTGGATACACCAGCTTAAATGAAATTACCACTGCGTGCCAATCTTTTATCAGTCACTTTGCTTGAGGGCATCATCTGCTGTGGTCAGAAGAAATCTCTTATTTTCCCATGCTGTAAATCATACGGTAAGGGTCAAAATCTGGTCTAGGGCTCAGCACTATCTTGGTTTCAGTTGAGTTATTTAGTATATGGATGAAAGTTGCTAGCAGCAAAATTTAAGCTAGCTTGTTTTTGAAGCATCTGGCACAGACAAGGGGACTGGACCCTCAGTCTGTTCTAAAACAGCAGTTCCTGTGTTTCAGAACTGAAGATACTTCAGATGTGAGCCCACGGTCACTGGCCATCTATTAGCAAGATTGATGATAAGTGCAAAAATGGTGTAGTTCAGTTTGTTTAGAACTAAAGTCAGGGCATTTAAGAGTTCAGAGTTTGGGGTTTCACTACTGCTAACTGTTACATGTGTCTAATTGTAAAGCCACATTTAGGTGTGTCTCGAGAGATTTCCTGCTGTACAAAGCTCTGCAAATATGATCCAAAGCAAACAAAAGCCATAATTCTGAATGTGTTAGCTTATGACACTTCACCTTCCACCTTGCATTTACCAATGTTACCCTTTGTCTTCCATCTCTGCTCCAAATCTGCAGTCCATAAGAGAAAAAAACTTCCTCCCCCTATTCCTTTGCAGTCTGGCAGAGTGGAGGAAGCAGTAGTGGGGAGTCCAGTGGCTGGCTGGCCAGATCAGAATATGGAATGTGAAGCCCCCTGGGTTCTCATGTATTTGGAAGGGAGAGGGATTATAACACAGGATGGCTTTCTCTATTTGCTATTGAAAATGGTCATTAGCATATATAAATAAGTAATATTTCTCCTCACCATCCTCGTTGATCTTTTTTGTTCTTTTAGCTGCTGCATTTTCTTTTTCATCTCTCTTTTGATCTCTACTTGTTTTCCTTTTTGCCCTCTTACACCTTTGAAATGAGTGGGAAGCATTTCATTTTGATGCACTCTCACCTATGTCCTCCCATGGGCAATACTTTGGGGGAATGGAAGCATAAGGGGAGGAAATCCTTCCTGAATACCTTTGAACAGAAGGATCAGCCTGGATGAGAGCTGCAGTCTGTCCCCAGACACCAGCTCCATAGGTCCCTCTCCTCCATTAAAAGCTGCAGAGTATCTATGGTATGGAGGCATTGCCTTCATTTCATAAATTCAGTGTCCAGCTAAGCACAAGAAAAATGGTACCTTTCTTTGCAACACTTGAAGTTCCTTTGACTTAACTACAGGGGACCCCTTATTACTTATTACACTAATTTTGAAAACAGGGGGGTTTATTTCCTTTATATTGACTGGTATACTTAGAGCTATTTATCAGGTATGGATGTGTTTGCACCCTAGTTAGTTAAGCGTGATGTTCCTTAATGTTTCAATAGGAAATGAACAAATGGGGATTTCTTTTCCTTTTTGCATGAATTTAACACCCAAAAGGGAAGTGCTGAATCAGAATCTACTGCAGTAAGAATAGTTTATAGCAAGAAGGCAGAAACATCCTGTATAAATACAGTTAACAACTGCCTTATATATGTAGAACTTCAGCAGGGTTCAGGTTTATTTAGTAATGACATGATGAAAAAGCTTATTGAACATTCCTAATGCTGAACACTTGCATCCTGTAAAATGTCCCAGACTGCTTGTCTTGAAAAGTAGACTTTTCAAACTGTTTTGGGGAACAACCCACTCATTCTTTTATGAAAATAAGGGAACATTTGAGATAAGAATTGTAATTGTAGTGTACCTGTGATTGTATATGCTGATGGTCTCGCCTGCCCGTGGGTGTTGGGCACTGAGAAGCTGTGCATTCATCTGGGTGCAGGAGCAGGTGCCCATGCAGACACCTTCACCATCCTTCATTATTACTCCATAACAAGCAAAGAGATTTTTTGGTTTGTGCCTGACACCTGACCTGCCACGTGTGCACCTTTGCTCTTGTGTATGTGCAAGACCATCTTTGGAATCTGCTGCACAGACCTTCTGCAGAGTTTTGTTCTGGATATCATACAGCAGTTAAATGCTTCCTTGTGTAAATATGCATTAGATATATTTGTGTTTTCCAGGTTTTTATGTTAGGTAGGGAATATCAGTTCTGCGTTTTAAAAGCAGTTTTCCCTTTCTCTGAATGCATTCATCTTTATGTCCTCAAAAAGAAAAAGCAGTTGGATTAATTACCTTGTTTCCTGCACAGTGCTGGGGATGAGTTTTAGTGACATTGTTTGGTATTTAATTAAAATAAACAGAGGGAGGAAATATTCTCCCTAAGGAAAGAACTTGACTAATTGATCCTTCTTTACATTAATTCAGACCATTAAAGCCTTAATGCTTTTATAAAACTGTTTTTTTGACCTGAATAGTTTTGTGTAAAATTAGAAGCTACTTTCAATGGCACAAATTTAGCCATACAGAAAAAAGTTGTGGTTTCCTAATGTTCCATTTTAAATGGCTTATGATGCTGCCTTTAAAGCCTGCATGAAATAAAGTTATGGGTTTAAAGTATTGTGCTGCAAGTGTTTCACTTACACTGGGAGGTTACTGTGCTTGGGTGAGGAGCTGTAAATTCTTGGCTTGCATTAACTTGATCACCTTATTTGCTTCTAACCTGAATTTGTCTTGAAAAGTGAACTTTTTCCACTTTTCAACTATAAATGTAAAATCACAGCCTCTGCAAAAAGCGTTGTGTTTTATGACTGAAAGGAACTTGGTATTAAATCACCTCTTGCCTGTCAGCCTCCTTCCACCTGTGGAGGACGCTTCCAGCAGGACACAGTGATGCTCTCTGAGATTCCCAAATTCTCAGAGGGTATCTCTCTGCTTCTCTTCATCAGTCTGCCAGCTTTTGCATGCTGGATGTGCATGTTGAGCTTTCCTGTGCTCCTGCCAGCCAAGGCAAGAGGGCACTCCATGCTTGTTAGGGCTGGCGTTTGGGATTCCTCTTAGTTGTCTGCTCTGACGTTCCTGATGCAAAGCCATGTTAGAGCTAATCTGCACAGATATCTAAAAGGGTCTTTATCTAGCCTTTATTTATATCTATATTTTTTTGTTTGTCAGGTGTAGGCTATAAATGATTTTCTTTGATCTATTTTGGGTAGGATTTTTATTGCACTGTAGCTTTAAGAACTTCCCTTTGGTTTGTTTCTGCTGTTTTTAAATACAGGTTTCATTCTTTGCCCAGACTAATGCATACATTAGGTCTTTTTTATGTACCAAAGATTTTCCCAAATGTGTGAAGTTTTATTTTCTCACGAAAAATTACTGTAAAATTTAGGAGGGGATGATAATATTTCTGCCATGATTTTTTTTAAAATTAAGCATAAAGTGTTATGCCCATGGGATAGGAACCATAAGTTGGTTCAAAAATATATAAAAAGCTTGTCATTCTTTGATAAATTCTTCAGCTTTTCAGATTATTTTCCTGTTCAACTCAATTAGTTTCAGTTAAAGGTATCTCGAGGCATTTTCCTTATAGGAATTTATGACACTGTTTATCCGGTAATTCCTATTATTATGTTGTAATTATACATAATGATTGATTTTTCATGCAGAAATCTTAACATTTTTCGTACAATGCATCTGATGATTTTTATCATAATACAACACTTTTGGAAAAGCCCAATACAAGCGAGAAATAATGAAATACACGGTTTCTGTGGACATTTACTAGATCTGTGCAGTTGCTATCCTGGAAGCAACCAGATTTAATGGTGAATATGGCACTTTATGAATGATGCTTCTTGTAAGAAGGTACTGCACTTCATACTACAGGTTGGTCAGACATTTTCTGTTCTTGGTACATCAGTGCTCCACAGCAATGCAGTGACCTACAATCATCCTATTGTTTTTTAAATTTGTTTCCAGTTTTGGAAGCTGAGCAAGTGTAATAATATTATCTTTTTTTTTTTTTTTTTTTTTTTTTTTTTCACAATAGGAGCTGTGAAAGAGTGTTACCCCCTTCCTTTTAATTTTTAAGTAATGAACAATAGAGATGTTGCTATGGTTTTGTTTCAGTTTTCTATGTTTTCCTATTTACAGTAATTGCTTTTCTTTTGGAGATTTTTAGATGGCTTTTGTCTTTTGTTTTGTATTTGAAGAAATTGGTGATGAATGACCTTTAGATCCTTTGGCAGTAATGTATTCCAGTTCTAATGAGCTGCTAAAGGAATAATAAGTGCAGTAAACTGTGTTTGTCACCACTAACGAGGATAGAAAGGGCTCACTTTTGAGAGAAGTTGAACTAATTGACTTAAAAATAGTAGAATGGTCCCTGTGGGTGGCAGGCTACAGGCAATCTTTTTTCTCACTTAAATCAGAACTTTTAATATGCGTGTACTACTGCATGTGCATAATCTGTCCTTTGCAGTAACTATTAGCTCTGTAGAAGCTTTAGAAGAGCATGCTGAAAGTAATGACCATCTTCCTGTAAGCACCTTTGAGACATTGCTTGATTCTGAGATTAAAGAAACTCCATGCCAGTAGAACTTCTAATAACTCTTAGCCTATCCAAATATTACTATTTCTGCATTGAAGACAAATGGATTGCAACCCTGGTCCCTATGACTTTAATGGAACGATGCCAATTTAGATCAATTTAAGATCTGTCGCATCCTTTTAGTTTTGCTTTGTTCTTTTGTATTATGGAAGCACTGTTAATTTATATCATTTATGCTCTATTAAGTTGAAATGCCATATACATTCTTGTACCCCTGTGTTTGTAGTGAGAACAAAAAGACAGGCAATTTGATTTTTAAACTTAACTGGTTCCCTGATTACATTTCTGTGGCTCGGTTTTCTTGCTCTGTGCATTTATATATACATAAGATACATGTCTACTCAGGATGATGTGACTGTTGAAAATGCACTTTGACATCTTCAGACAGAAGTTGCCAGTATAGTTTAAAGTATTATCAGTTTACAGCTCAGGGACCTTTTCCCAAAATAAGAAATCTACACTGTAAATTTTGGAATCGTGACAAAAAATTGTACAAAAAGGCTAATATAAGACACACCAGTTAAGCAGTAAAATGTAGTGAATTTGTGAGCTACACCGAGTCAGACCTGGACTGACCAGACCAGGATAGGAGTTAACCTGCTTTCTCAGCCTGGAGTGAGTTACTAAACTAGAGGTTCCTGATGTGCTGCACTACCCATTGTGTTAGAATAGTTTGTTTCACACATTAATTAGAATAAATATCAATAAATATAATTACAGAATGTGCTGATTTGCTACATTTGAATTCTGAATTTCTGCATACCTTTTCAGAGGACTCTTCAGCAATCCTTGAGTTACAGTTAGTAGCTCACAGCCAGCACTGGTTGCTGATTTCTTCCTGCAAAACTGACAGGCAGATTGCTTGCAATGATGTAAAAAACCTAGATGTCAAACCAATGGTAGGAGAAGAGAGGATGCTGACTGTGCATAGCCGCCAGGATTTTAATCTGCAATTATCCTGAATCATGACCATCAGATATTCTTTTCACTTGTGGACAGTTTTTACTGTTAACAAATTATATAAAATCTAGACAGGCTCTTTTTGCCTGTGTTTAAAACAATAATACTAATTTCTGAGGCCAGACTTGCGAAGTTTCATGAAATGCTGATTTGGCCAGTATGGTTGTGATCAGAATGGTTCTAGCAGTTTCCATTCTTTTGCCATACATCAGTCCACATGGTGGGGGATACATTTAAGGGAGTATGCAGGAGGAACATACACAAGCCTGTTTGTCTAGTAACCAAATTTAAGCACATACCTCCCAAGTACCTCTTTGAAATATTACTCTCAATTTAGCTCTTTGCTGCAGGTGTCAAGCAACAAATTTCAGATCCCGCTTGTGCTGACATTTGCTCTTGGGGAGAAGGAAATTAGATTTCTACTAGTCTGAAACCAGAAACAAATGTTAGAACTGAGAGCAGTTTGTTTGAGCTCTCAGCTGTAAGTTATAAGACTGAAAAAATAATGAAGTTGGTAGCTGATGCTGCTTTTTTTTTTGCCTTTATATGCAGGAAAGCTGAAATGATTTGTTCTTTATTCTATGAGGGTTTTGGGGGGTTGTGATTTTTTCTTCCTTTTTCTCTAATGTGTGAGATAAAAGGAGGGACTTTTCTGATCATAAGTCCTCTCTTCAGAATCACCTGGTCTTTTCACATTCACCTCTGGCAGACACTGAAGCAGATTGTCCTTACTTTTACTGCAGCTTGGCACAGAGGCTGAGGGGAAGTTTTTCCCCAGTTTGCACAGCTAAAAGGCATCACAAGTTGGGGCAAAGAAACCATGGCTCTTTGAAGAAGCTGCCCTCTAAAATGGGGAAATAAAGGCAGAGTGGGTCACACCAGTGAATCCCCAGCCTCTGGAACACAGTGCTTTCAGGGACCCACAGGTGACCCAATCCTTCACAAGCACATCACTGTGCATAAAGAGAGGTTCAGAGCATCCCAGGACTCCTGCTCTCATGGCAGGTTTCTCCTCACTTGCACTGGAAACAGCTCAGCTGGTCTAAGCCAAGGAGACCATGAGCAAACCAAGTTCCTTGCTGGGGCAAACAAGCACCTCACAGGTGTTCTCTGCATATGCCAGAGCTGCACTGTGTATGTTAGCAAGGGTTGGGACCATACTTTCCACTTTGAAGAACAGCTTTTGGCTGTGTTCATCAATGTTCCTAGTTTATTTATCGAGCCATCTGCCAGGTACAGCATAAAGATTTTGACAACAATATGTTATGGATTAAAAGTTCTCTTCCTCCAGTCACATCCAAAATAAAGTTACGGTTTTCTGAAAACAGAGGAATGAGGAGGAATAGGTCCTCCTTTTATTTAACTGAAAAGTAGATTTAATAAAAAAAAAAGGTTAGGAATCCTTGTCTCATCTGCATGTGGGTACTTCAAAGCAGTGTTAAGTTTAATAATTACTGTTTGTTCACTAAGAAAAATTGTCCCATCCAGCTTGTACTTGTCAGCTTAGAATTAGTGTACAATTCATTGAAAGTTAAAGAGCAAGTTTAGTCCCAAGGATGGGGTTTTAATGCCTGTTATTTGACCTACAGGGATCCATATGTTAGAAATCTTGTTAGCATATAGGTAACAATGCTTTCCTCTCATTGCTTCATCCTAGGGGCTGATTTTCATAAATACAAATATCTGCCAGGAGATTTAAATACACTGTTTTTCTTCTCCCACTGAAATTCATTATAGTATATTTTCAGTAAAATACCCAGCATAATATATGTTTTGTTTTTTTTCAGTAGTTACTGTAATTAGTCCCCAGCCACAGGCTTGGAGCAGATGATTAGAGAGAGTGTATGTAACAAATCTTTAAATATTCTTTAACTGTTGGGAAAAGGCTTTTCTTTGTTTTCCAGCAGACATTTCTGTGGTACCAAATGATGACAGAATTTGCTGGACTGAGCCAGTGAGCAAATTTGACATGCCTCTTCAGAGACACTGCCCTGGATATTGGTTCTGCTGGGGATTTTTTTGTGAACTACAGATAGAACTTAAACACCCCCCCCAAAAAAAACCCCATTACAAACACCCTGACAGCACCAACCCCCACCAGCACCCTTTAACCAATGTGGCTTAGTTGTTGTGGCTCCTTACTGGCACTGGGTGCTGATGGCCATATCCTCATGCAGTGACTGGCTTAGACTTTATGATCCATATGATGGCTAGGATTTCCTGGATTATGGGAACAGGGAACAAACAGGGAAATGAAGTACAAAGAAGTCAAGAGAATTTTCATCTGCCTAATTTTTTTTTATGGACTAAAATCTGTTGTGGAATCTGGTTCATGACTGCCATCAAAATACCCATCAGTTTCAGAAAAATAATCAAAAGCATTGAAGGAAGCAGCTTGTTAGTATCTGAGCTTCTGAAAGTGTATCAGATTGTCACTTCAAAGTAATCTCAGATTCTTTTGAATGTCTCAGACTGATGCATGTATTACCAGGTAAAATTATGGTAGACCTAAGAGGTGATGCAGCAGGAGAGGGCAGCAGAATTTCTGTAGTGCTTCCTAAAAACCCTCACCAGTTTCCCATAGCCCATGCAGGTCCTGTAACCAGACCCACAGCCACAGCTGCCTTTGGGCCTCCTCACTCCTGCCAGCATGCTTTTTGGGCTGGGACACATTCATGTCCCTTCTGTCCATCACAGCTTGAGTCTTTTTAATGTATGCTGATACTCTGCTGCACTCAAGAGACCTCAGACTGGATCCCACAGTTGGACATGTGTGTTTCAACAATACCATTACCTCTGCAATGAAATTGTCCTTTCTGTCTTCAAGACTTTCTGCCTTGTTACAGTCTAGGAGGAAATGTATAAGACATTTTTTCTTCTCTTCCTCTAGTCTTTAATGACTCTTACAGGACTGCCATTCACAAATTAGGAATTTGCCTTAATTTAATTTAATACATAATCTTCAGAAGGGATGTTTTCTTGACCTTTTCAAAGCAATACGAAACTATTTTTGCCCTCTCAGACTAGTTCATGCATATTATCACCACTGCAAGAAAATATACATTTTTTAAAAAAATACATTGAGTTATTTTTAATGTGTTTTCAGAACCTTATAGTTATAGATGACTTCATTTCAAATGTCAGAAATGTCAGACTTACTTGTAAGCAAAATATTTTGAGCAATGTAAGAAACCTCAAAAGGGTGGCATAGGGACAGTAGTGTGATGACAAAAGGCAATGATAAACCAATACCACAGTGAATGAGGTGGAGACAATGTGAGAGACATCTATGCATCCATAGCTTCAAAAGTACATTGATCCACAGGCTGAGCAGCTGCTGGCATCAAAATAACACCCCAAGATACTTCACAGACCTGGCACAACTGTAAGGAGCATACTGGTCCCCTCTTGATTAAACCTCAAGGTTTAATCCTCTTCTGTGGGCATTCTGTGCATTCTCCCAGACTATTTTTTGGGGTCCCTTTTTCTTGTACCTCGTGCTTTTTTTTAAAACATCCCCACTATCAGGCATCATCACTCAGCTTTCCTGACACCAACATGGAGCCGTATCTGCCTAATGAAGCTCAGCAAGCAGGACATGCAAAGCAGGACATTACAGTCATCTTAAAACGCACGCTGTGCCTCCCTGAGAAGAAAGGTGGCAGAAAAGCAAAAGCACTAAAAAGGCTTCTGACCAGCTTCAGGAGATTTATGAGTCCTTGCTGTAGAACTTGGATATAAACCTGTTTTATAGTGCAAGTGAGGTGGAACTAGCCAGCCGCTCACAGAGACAGGCTGGGGCAGAGGCACAGAAATAGAAATATTACATATAGAAGATGACTGTTAAGCTTTCTGAGGTAAAATGAGATATTAACAGTAATTCAGATGATACAACTAGCCAACACACTGTCACATGGTTGTTTTGCAAGGTGGGGGGAACCACAAGGCAGAGGTAGAATAGCAACTCAGGCAAGAAGGGATTTAATAAGACTTCAGCGGATGGAGCCGTGCTGCCCAGGAGAGAAGGTGATTAACAGCCTGCTGCTTTGTTGGAATTTAGAAAGGATTAAACTCAGTAAGCTGTTCAAGCTGTTGACGTGAGTCAAGAGAGGAGCTATGAAGATGATCAGAGGGATGGAGCACCTCTGCTATGCAGACAGGCTGAGGGAGTTGGGATTGTTCAGCCTGGAAAACAGAAGTCTCCAGGGAGACCTTATCGTGGCCTTTCAGTATCTGAAGGGGCTACAGGAAAGCTGGGGGGGGACTTTTTAAAGGGTATGAAGAAATAGGACCAGGGGGTATAGTTTTAAATAACTTCCCCTGTACTCAGTGCTGGTGAGGCCACACCTTGAGTACTGTGTCCAGTTCTGGGCCCCTCAGTTCAGGAAGGAGATTGAGGTCCTGGAGCAAGTCCAGAGGAGGGCAACCAGGCTCGTGAAGGGACTCCAGCACAAGTCCTGTGAGGAGAGGCTGAGGGAGCTGGGGGTTTTTGGTCTGGAGAAGAGGAGGCTCAGGGGAGACCTCATCGCTCTCTACAACTCCCTGAAAGGAGGCTGGAGCCAGGGGGGGTTTGGTGTCTTCTCCCAGGCAGCTATCAGCAGGACAAGAGGGCATGGACTTAAGCTCTGCCAGGGGATGTTTAGGTTGGATATTAGAAAGAAATTCCTTACAGAGAGGGTGATCGGGCATTGGAATGGGCTGCCCAGGGAGGTGGTGGATTTTTCATCCCTGGAGGTTTTTAAGATGAGACTGATGGGGCACTCAGTGCCATGGTCTGGTAGCCACAGTTTTAGTGGATCAAGGGTTGGACTTGATGGTCTCAGAGGTCCTTTCCAACCTGGCTGATTCTATGATAAAGTGAAATTGGGTAGATCTAGTTTAAACATAAAGAAGAAATTATTTCCTATGAGCGTGGTGAGACACTAGCACAGTTTGCCCCAGGGAAGCTATGGATGCTCTATCCCTGGAAGTGTTCTCTGTCAGGCTGGATGGGTCCTTGAGCAACCTGGTCTATTGAGAGGTGTCTCTGACCATGCAGGGTGGTTGAAACTAGATAATTTTTAAAGTCCTTTCCAACCCAAACCGTTCTGTGATTCTATGAAACACTAAAGGATTTGGGAACATTGTTGGGGTTTTTTTGCCTTTGTGGATACTTGAGGAGGATAAAAATCATAGAGGATAGGTAAAAGGTAAAGAATAAAGAAGACATTGTTCCCAGGCCATCCCATCATATGTATGCCTGTGGTGAGCTGTAAGTGCCACATGCCATTTGTTTTGAGGCCCCATGAAGGCAAAGAAGTTGTTAATGTAGACATATGTGGATCATAAGGACTCTACACAAATAACAGAACAGTGCTTCCTAGAATTAGTGCAACCTAATATGCAACTTTATTCACAGAGACAAAACTACTGGGACTATATTTTAAGATGATACTTAAAAAATAGGCTTAACGAAGTAAGGAAAAGGTAATGTCAACATATTTATCTCTTCATACTCATTATGGAAATGCCTTTTTATACAACGTACGTCAGAGGCTCAGCAACAGTGCAGTACCTTGGGCCCACAAACCTTCAGCATCGTGTTAAATCCATGCTTTTACTTCTTTCCCCTCAGCTACTTCAACCCCATTAAAAATCATAACTCATTAGCGTGTCACTCGACAACACATCAAGTGGTTGGCTTCCAACAATGGTATTTTAGCTAAAGCTGAAGTGTATATATTTAAATTAAATGAATACTGCAAAGTTGTTAAGATTATTTTATGAACACTTCTCAGCGAAGTGACACAGCTGGGAGAAGGAAAACTAATACATAAGTGTTAGTGTCTGAAAATTAACAAGAATTATTTAGCCCATTAGCTTGTTAACCAGGTGCTCCTTGCACTTAGCCTTATTTTCTAAACTCAGGCTATGCCTAATATTTACTTGCAGGTAATGAGGTAATGTTGTTAGGTGTAGAGGACACCTAATTCCTTCTTGGACTTCTTCCATTTTCAGACTTTGGCAGTCTAACAGCCTGTCAGAGAGACACATCTGTAACGTGATTGTTATTGGAGATAGCTGAAAATGTCTTGTTATAGTGGTTTTTGTGCAGAAATAGGGGGATTTTTCTCACTTAAAATTTGTGCAAGGTATCTTATTTTCTTGGTTAAAAGCAAAGTCTCTGACAAATGCAGCCTCTCTTCTGCACCCCTTCTTCCCAATTCCTTCTATGCCCCTGTTTTGGGGGAAGGCTGAGAAATTTTAGCTCTGGATTTATAGGGAAAGGTGCCTATCTTCCTAGGAAGAGAAGGCATTCCACAACAAGAAATTAATTGAAATATCTGGCTACATTCACGTATGTTTTCCTTCATTACTGTATCTGAGCATCTAGGAAGTTTTCTATTTCAGTACTTCTACTCTGGCCTCTTTCACCTTATTTAGAATTTTGTAAAACACAGTTTATTTTTATTTGTCCTTAATTTCCAATCGGTAATTGTGCTCCTTTTAGTGAAGGCTGAAAGAAGTCTCAGCACAACATCATAGCTGTTCCTTTCATCAGTCCAGCCCTTCTCCTGGCACACTGCGCTGCTTTTCCAAAAATACAGCTGAATTCTGCTCCCCTTATGTGCATCGAATAGGCCTTTCTTTTGTATGCAGCCTGAGCCCTGTAAACATGGACACTGCAGGAGTTCTTTTAATAAATTAGCTGTTAGCACATTCAAAACTTTTAAACGATAGGGTGTTTTTCTGCAGTGAGGGAGGAATTTTCATCAGATCAGAAGTTGTTCTCATCATGCTGTGAGTTACAGCTCAGGAAACTGCCACTAGTGTTATTAGCAGCAGCTCCCCAAGCATACCAAGGGAACTCAGAAATCAATGCTTAACCCTTACACTGCCCTTGTTTTCCTAGTTGGTCAGCCAAATGAGTGCAAGAGAAATCCTCACATAGGCAACTGTGCAGAGAATCGAACTATTTTCTCCAATAACCAAGCTCTCAACCCTTGCTGTGCGTGCAATTGAAAGGATTGTTTTAGTGCAAATACTCTTGGTAATAAGAGTCAGAACCAGAGGTAGGAGGTCAACTTGGATATCCCATATCTGGTTTTATTTGCTTCCCTTTATTGCAGGCTTTGCAAAGCAGCTGTAAACAATGTGCCTGTTGCATTTGATATGATGTAGTTGTTGGAAATAGATTCCTGCAGGATTAGAGGTGCAATCACAGTGCCTGACTCTTGAGACTCTTCTGAATAACAAGTCCTTGTATTGATTTCCCTTTATGGTGAGAAGTGAGGCGATCAGGGGAGATGGATATAGATAAGCACATTTCTACTTAGTCAAGAACTGGTTTGGGTCTGCTGAAATTCCCATTGCTGTGGAAGGTAAAATCTCCTGTTGCTTTCCAAGCTATTACTGTGTTTGTGATTACTTTGTTAAAAATTCCTCTGCTGCTCTTGTATAACTGTCATTTATAGGGTTAACCATACAATTATCTCCTGGTATTTGTGAGTTATTTTTGTTCCCTCTTATTTATTTTAAATCATTTGCAATCTAATATTAAGTGATGCAGTTAGATAATGGCCACAAGTAATTGTTCTAACGAGAGTCACCAGCAAAATGTCTGGTTTAATACCAGCCTGGGATGACCATTGCCTGTTAGAATGTAAGAAAAACTATGTCATATTGTGGTAAACCTCACCAGTTTCAGAGGAAATCATATGAATACCAAGCAGACAGGAGCTTTAGCAGCAGAAGTCAGGCAAAACCCACAACTATTTCTTTGTAGAAGATCCAACTGTGAGTTAGGTATAATATGCCCAGGAGTCATCACCTCTGTAAATGGAAAACAGAAGGGGGAAGCACTGTGTGCCTGCCTATCCTCTGTTCATGATAATGAGAAAATCCTTGGCTAATGCTCAGTCCATGTCGCTGTTTTTCTTGGAAGGTGCATTGGGCATCTTGAATGGTATATAATGCACAGTGTCTGCCAAAATGTGGTTTATGAAGTGTTCTGTGTTTATCTGTTGTTAGAGATTTGGCATTGTCTGTTGGGCTTATATAGTATGTGCCTTTAAAAACAGTACCTCCCCAGAAAAAAACTCAACAGCAAGCAGAGACCCAAACAGCATCTCAGCATATCAGCATTGGTAATTCAATACCACTATGCCATTCCTTTGGTGTTACATAGACAAAAGGAGTAGAAAGGACCCCACAGCTTGAAAGCTGACGCTATTTTGGTCTGTAACCAAAGTCCTTTGGAACAGAAGAGATATTTGTTAAACTACTTAAGGAGTTAATTTTGAGCCACTGAAGGCAGAGGTGACATTAAAAAAAAAAAAAAAAAAAAAAAAAAAAAGTTAAAACGTGTGTCAAGACGTTGTTTTTTCAGGAAATTAAAACAATAGTTTGTGGATGCTGATGCAGATTCAGCATTGAAGAATAGCGCAGCCCAAGGGGCAAATGGCAAATACTCCACCTTGCACACCAGGGGTAATCTCCCAATTTAATGTGAGGTTCTGCCCTTTCCTGTTTGCCAGCTTATGTGGAGAGGATCTAGGTTTTTCTGCTATCTTTTGTTATTGATTCACCAAAATTAGAAGTCTCTAATAGAGAGGAGGCTTAAAAGCAATCAATAGTGTTTATCTTAGGAGACAGTAGTTCAAACTGCAGTGGAAGGTGGTGTAATTCACCCTTTCCCTTGTTACTGATTGTCTCATTTAGTGTAGTACTGCACAAGAGCTCCAGGTTTTAGTGTTTTAAATCCCTTAATTTTGCACTCACCAAATATGTTAAAAATAATTTTGAAGTGTTTGTTGGGCAGTTCTGACTATATCTCCCTCCTCCCACGCACATATTCTGCTTGCAAATCACTACAACTGAACTATGTGATTTGTATTGGAAAAATTGTTTTTTTGGTTCATTTCCCTTTACTATCTTTCAGCAGAGCTGTGACATCCACTTAGATATCTTTACTGCAATTGTTTCTTGATGAGATCAGATTGCCCACTGCAGCTATATCACAGTAACAGTAAAATAAAATTCAGGCCATCTTGCTTCCTCTTGATGAGCTGCTGTAGCCTGGCTTCAGTGTGGGTAGGGTGTCAGGGGAAAGAAAAGAAAAAGAATAGCACGTAAAAGATGATAAAAAAAACATTTTACAATCAAAATTGCTTTGAATTAAGGCAGATTGAGCCTTTTAAATAAACACAACATGAATAAAAGGGAAGTAGATTATTCTGAATGTTATGACAGGGTAGAAAAAAAACGTAACTCCTAAAACCAGTGATTTGTATACTTGCCTCATTTCAACAGAGAGCACGTTTCAGTTCCTCTGATTGAAAATATTTTTAATAGCTGCTTTCTGTTGCCAGAACATGTTTAGTAGCAGGCTTTAAAACCTGTCCGTGGCTATACTGTTTACTGTAAAGTAAGTATTTTCCTTTTAAGTTGTACTAACTGCAGGAATCCTGTCTGCAGCACTTCCTCACTCACCACCTTGAATCATGGACTTTCAAATCAAGCAACACGCACTCACAGGAGTTTGCAACAGGCAGTATTATTGAACTCATTAATTTTCCAGGTAAACTTACTAGGTCAGGCTGCAACCTCATATGGGAAGTCCCACAGAAGGCTTTCAAGGGAAGAGACGGGATCCTGTCGAGGCTGTTTTGGAGTTTTCTTGCCATTTTTTTCACAGTGAAGGAAGGGTTAGGAGAGTGGTAGCTTTTTGAGTGTGAGTTACAACTGATTGCTGCTGCATTGCTCACTCTGTAAGAGACAGCACTGCTGCAGCTTGTCCTCTGTGTTGTTGGCTTTATTCCCTAGTGCTGCATTACAGGTTTCATTGGAAGAGCTTAGCAAGGAAATGATGCCAAGAAATACAGCCAGCAGAGGTCAAAGTTGTGAGCTGTGGCATGGAGAGCAGTTGGAGGCCTGCAGCTAGTGGTTTCCTCCAGGGGTCCCATCCCAGTCCACATATTCATCAGTGACCTGGATGAAGGGACAGAGCATACTCTCAGCAAGTTTGCTGATGATACCAACCTGGGAGAAGTGGCTGAAACACCGGAAGGCTGTGTTGCCATTCAATGGGACTTGGACAGGCTGGAACATTGGGTGAAGAGGAACTTCATGAAATTGAACAAGGGCAAGTGTTGTAGGGTCCAGCATCTGGGGAGGAATAGCCCCAGGCACCCATACAAGTGAGAGGTTCACCTGCTGGAAAGCAGTTCTGCAGAGAAGGACCTGGGAATCCTAGTGGACTACAAGTTAACCATGAGCCAACAACGTGTCTGTGTCCAAGAATGCCAGTGGTATCCTGGGGCCACACCTGGAGAACTGTGTCCAGTTTTGGGCTCCCCAGTTCAGGAAAGTCTGTCTCTTTCACTGAGGAGAATTCAGTGAAGGATTATAAAGATGATCAGGGGACTGGAGCACCTCACTCAAGAGGAAAGACTGAGAGACCTGGGTCTATTTGGGCTGGGGAAGACTGAGAGGGAATGTGATCAATGGTTTTATATATCTACCAGGCAGGTGTTAGGAGGATGGTGCCAGACTCTTCTCAGTGCTGTGTAGCGACAGGACAAAGGGCAACAGGCATAAACTGGAACACAGGAAGTTTGACCAAAACATAAAGAAATACTACTTTGAGGGTGACGTAGCACTGAAACAGGCTGCCAGGGGGTTTGCAGAGTCTCCTCTGAAGACATTCAAAGCCCACCTGGTCACAATCCTTTGCCAGCTGTGCTAGGTGATCCTGCAATAGCAGGGGAGAGTTGTACTAGATGATCTCCAGATGTCCCTCCCGACCCCGACCATTCTATGATTCTGTGATTCTCTAAGGTGGCAATATGTCCTTAGGTGGAAGAATAAAAAACAGCAGGAAAAAATCTCATTCTCAGACCTTTTTCTTCTGCTGCCACTTCAGATTCTCAGAGCACCTTCTTGGATTTTTCAGGATAAAATGCTTCCCTTTTCAGTGCCGTAAAGAGAAAATATTTACACAGAGACACATACAGATAATGGCAGGAGGGATGTGACCAATTGTTCTCTTCTACAGAGGAAGAAGCGTTCAAGGGCTTTCACAGAAAGCCTGACACATGTCCCCTTGTAACCAAAGGAGCCCAACTGAGTTCTGCATGAGCAGGTCAGAGCCAAAGCAACCTTGCAAATTATATCAGGGAGTTTCAGCTATGTCTTATGCTTCTGCCTTGGTAGCTTGGTTCCTGTACTTCTGAAGAATGGATAGAGAGGTCTATTGTTGCCAGCCTTTGTGGTATGTGATGTTTTTCTCCAAGTGTGATCTTTGGAGGCATGCAAGATGTGGATTTTAGTTTTTTAAGCTGTCATATGTGTTTTTAATATGTTTCAGTCTTCATAGTTGGAAAACACAGGTGAAAACATGACCTCAGTTCCTAAAAGCTAAGAAATGACAAGGTGGAAGAGATGCAAGAGATGCAATTACTAGTTTGTGAAATGCCATGATTTTTAAGCTGTTGTCATGATTTTGGATGGTTAAGGATGTAAATAAATATGGTGTTTACAGCAAGGGTATGTTTTCAGTTCTGCAGACAGAATGAGGAACTTATGAAGCGAAAGCTGTATTAGTCCCACAGTAGCTCAATCATATACCACTCCAATGAGATCTCTTATTAATAAACCATCTATCACTTCAATGGGATGTCTTATTAGTAGGCAGAGTTGCCTTCTAGGGAGGAAGATGCCATCTTCATTTTGTAAAATAACCTGAAAATAGCGGAAGTTTTTCTCCCCTAAGAAAGCATCATCTTGCCATGAATTGAGAGCCATCATATAACATCCCTTGAAAACTGGCATTTGTGGGTATGTCACATTTGAAATGTTACGGTTATAGGGATTCTATTGTATGTATTATAAATCCACATTTTAGGGGGTTGTAATTTAACTGTATACATTTATTCTGCTTCGAAACTTGGCATAAAAATCACAGCCCTGGAGCAGGTATTTTTATAACAGAAAATACATGAGAAAATTGATTTGGCTTTTCAGAGATTTAGACATGTTCAAGTTGCTGCTCAGCACACTAGACTTACAGAAGAAAAATTTGTTGGTGAGTTACCGGATACAAGATAGGGGAGCTTTGGGTGGGTGTTACGTGATTAGCAAGCAAGTAATAATTTGCTTTTGATAATCACAAACAATGCAAATACAGGGACATACCATGTGGATTTTAATAAGGGACTACTGAATGTCAGAAGCTAAATCAGTTGGACTCATCTCTCAGATAGTTTTGCAGATGCTTGATAGAGTACTTACAGGTAAAGCCAGCAGTAACGAGTCTGAATGGAGCAGTAGAGAGTATTACCTAATTCTGTGGCTTATTATTATTGAATAACGTATGTATCTGGAATTCTGACTGTACCATATAGATTTTTAACACCAAAAATTACTGGATGTGGAGAGCAACTGTATGAAAGCGAGTTCCCAGACAAGAGACTTTGCTGTTGTAAATTGCTGTATCCCACTGGCAGCTACACTGCCTTACACTGGGGCCAGCTCCATTCACAGCAGCCAACTCCCTGCATTTCCCCTTTCTCTGTCTAGCTAAAATGAAATAAAGCTGTTGCTTTGTGAGCGGGAAAGGCTGAGAGCTCACCACAGAGCCAGGCAGAATAAGAGCAGGTGCCGAGCGGTGTTTCCAGCAGTTCAGCTCCCTCTTGACTGGTTCAGTGCACCCCTCACTTTTGAGCCTGGGGCCCCTCTGGAGCCCAGCTTGGCAGCTGCACCACATTGAGTGTTAGTTCTGTAAGGCCACACGATCCTGGGGGCTGGTATATGATCTCACTGTGTTTACCTTATGGATAAGATATGCAGTGGAGCTGGCCCCAGAAAGGTTTGTAAACTTATACTGTAAACACTGTAAAATGTTTCGTCTGTTCAAAGTCAGTTGGTTCAAATATCCTTGCTTTTCTTTCTTTTTAATAATCTCTAAAATAGTTTCTCTGTTTCAAGGGGAGAAAATAGGTCTGAGCTTTATAGATCAATGTTAACCGCATCAGATATTCCCACTCTTGTTTTTATTTCTCCATTAGTTCAAGAATAAAAAAAGATGCTGAATAAATACACTTACCAGCTATCTGGGCTATAGTAAGGTAGTTGTTAATAGGAGGTGGGTGTGGTGTATTACAGACAAGGTTCTTTAAAACTCTCTGAATCTGAACATCCGGACATATTTGTAGAGGACAAATTCTTGGCTAGGTTAATCCCACACAGACTAATTTATATTATGGGTAGACATGTGTTTAAACCTATATAAGGCATGCATAAAATATCTTCTGATTTGAGACTTATGACAATGATGGAACATATCACCGCCAGGTCAGCCAGGAAGCCAAAACCTCTGGAAATGTGGGGCCAACCAGACTGCAGGTGGTACTCAGGCCAGCTGTAAGTCATCACCATTCTTCTTAACTAATCAGAACAGGAAAATGGTGAAGTTCTGTTCATTTCTGATTATTTTAGTCTTAGATTTCCTCCGTGAATGTGATCACGGAGAAGCAATTTTGTTAGACACAGAATTGCCAAGCATATTCTTTTCAAGGCTGATGCAACAGGTGTGCTTGTAGGTATAAAATGTGACCTTGTGAGAGCTCTCTGTGCTCTCACTTGAGAAGGAAAAGTCATGGTCATGGCATCTCTTCAGTCACAAAGGGTAAGAGGAGGGAAAAACCTAGACAGAGAGTGGTCAGAAGGAAGGAAATCATGGAGTGGGAATAATGACACCAGCCAGTTCTTGTGTAATGCTTTCCACCAGGAGATCACAAAATAATTTGAGAGCTACAGCTCTCACAAAGGTGAAAGGGAATTCCAGTCCTGTGTTTTATCCATTAAGCCTGTTGCATCTTGTACAGATCAAAGAAAAGGGGTTACGTCACAGCTAATGCTAGTGAGCCACTGTTCTCAAATGTTTTGAGTGAGAATGAGGAGAATACAATAAAATGTTTGCCGTCTCACCGTACAGTGTTAATTACAAAGCTGTGAAGGTACCTTACATCTGGTATATGTTGTGAACTGATCAGTAATGAATGTGTTGCAGAAAATTTCCAGCTGAAACCTGAAAAGGACCATTTACAGATGCTTTATTGAACAGAAGTGCCAAATCATAGGTTAGGTTTTGGCTGTGGACCAAAAATACTTTCCACAAGAGATGATTATTATATATGATTCATACAGTGAGTCCATACGAGTAAAAATAATACTGCTTAGCTCTCAGTGTTCAAAGTGCTTTTACATTTTCAAACTGCTGTGCAAACATTAGTTAATTAATGACATAAAGTAAGTTACATTTTTGTGTATTTAGCATTGACATTTTGATAATAAATGGTTTTGGAGACTTTATATGCATCAGCGCATTTGAGCAGTTCATATAAATTGTGGTAATGTTCTAAATTGTATTTGAGAAACATCTTGGTAATTTAGGTGCTTTTCATCTTATGATGAGCAGATAGATAGAGCGAAGGTTATCTGTAGATAGCAGTGTACCATAAATAAAGTGTCTTCTTGTCCTTTCTAACAAAACATAAATCTGTGCTTACTTGCCTCTGTGGCTTGTGCACTGTGATCTGCCACAGAAATAAACACGCTGGCTGAAGTCAGAAACCACTAAAAGCCATCATTAGCATTCCAGCTACAGTAACCAAGATCTGTCCAGAAGACTGATTTTCTGGAATTCGTGTACCCAAGGTTAGACACTGGGACTTGGTAACGCACTAAACATCTGCTGGCTATTTGCAGAGAACTGTCAGCCTATTACCATCTATTAAAATGAATTTTAAAATGATTCCTTGGAGATGAACCTCTTTTTTTCTTCCTCAGTCCTGGTGAAAAATGTTGACATTTATGTCCCAGTGGAGGTTTTTTTGGTGTTTTGGTTTTTTGGGTTTTTTTTCTAAACAATCTGTGTTGCAGTTGCAATATCATCTGTAGAAGACATTTGTCAATTGTATGAAGCTGGCTTAATGACCTTTTGGCTGAATCACAGACCAAGCTCACCTGCCAATCTATAATCACATATTCTCTCAAACATAGATCTTCCTGACTTGTCCCAGGCTCTCACAGGTGCAAATATCCCAAAAACAGGCTCTGAAATGCAGCCATTCCCTGCTTTGACCTAGGCATCATTTCAAGTTCTTGAGTTTCTGAGGACTAAGCATTTTACATCAAATTTTCATGTCTCACTCATTTTTCCTCCTGACCTCCCTTCTGAGTACCAAGAAACCCTGCAGAGGTTTCATTTTAGATCATACAGACTCCTGACTTGGTTTCTTCTAAGATGCTGGTAATCAACCATTTCAAAATCACATGAAAATAATTTATCATTCTACAGTCAGACTTATTTAACAAAAACATGTTATATTTTGCTACCTACCTATTCATGTCTCAGGCATGAATAGGGTGCAATTGTGACTGTAAGAAATGAGTTTCTAGAAAAAAAGGTAAATAGATTTAAAAAAAAAAAAAAGTTGCATTACCTGGGATCTATCTGACACACTGTAAGTAAATGGTCCTGAGTTAACCTCCTTTTTGGAGAAGACACTGGAGTGTTATTTTCTAGCAGTACTGGGAATTTAATAGCTTCCTCTTCTGCCTGCTTCTGTCTTTTTTGATGGTGAAAAAAAAAAAAAGATTATCTCCAGCATTAAAATGAGAGACATAAAATATTTGAGAAAATCAGCCTTTGTCCTTTAAAAATGGTCTTTAATAGCTTGCATTAATGAGTTTAATTTGATATATAAATGACAGATAACTTTATTGTAAAGCATTTTCTTCAAGGAGAGAGATAAGGTAATATTTACATAAATGAGATTCAGTCCAGGTTTTAGTATGAGCAATGATTTCAGAGCTGTTTCAAGTTATGCTGTGATGTTGTCTATATTCTTGGGAAAGCTGGGGTTCTTTGTTGTTTGGTTTTTGTTTTTTTTTTAAAGGGGCTCTTTTTAATCTACAACTAACTTTTGAATAAGAATTTGTCAAACTGTGTATATATTTTTCCTTCATAACCTGGGTAGCAGGTATGTTACTCCTTCATTTTGCTTCCCATCCTCTCAATGGGAAGTAATGATTAACTTTCCACACCAGTGTTATCTCTACCTATGTTCTCCCTTAAATACAGAAGAGGTAATATATGGAGGTGCTGGGGAGAAGGACTTGCTCTATGTTGCAGATGATCATAGTGCAAGTGCTGTTAATACAGTTCAAGTGAACACTCTTCATCCCTAAAAGTGCAGGCTGTATGACAGTTCCTGAATTTTTTAAATGTAGCTGTAGTCAAACAAGCTTGGTGTCTAAAGTTGTCTTTCCACCAGGTTGGAAGATGCTCAGAGGCTGCACTGAAACAAACCCCCCTTTGAATTAAGTGGCTTTTGGATAGAAAACTAGCGTGAGCATTAAGGCAGAGGATGAAGTTGAGAATGAGTAAAGAAGCGATGGCAAACGAGGGGAATACCCAGTGTGAGCTTCCTTCAGGGACTGTTTACAATTGCATTACTTTAGAGAGATTTCTACATCAAATCATGCATTTTGCAAAGCTTTTAAAGGTGAAATCTTATGAGTTCTAGGTGTGTGTATAATTCTGCATGGAGGGGTTATCTGGCATCTTTTGATGGAAATACTTAAATAAGTTGGATTTTAAACCAACTCTGTAAATCAATCCAGATTAACAAGATTTTTTTTTCCTGTCAGTAATTTAGAACATACTGTGAAAAGCCCAAGTGACAGCAGTCAGCAGCTCTAAAGATCCCTAGTCCCCAGTGCAAGGCAAAATCCTTGCTCAACCAGTGAGAAAATTCTTTCAGTGTTTATCATGACTGCAAATTTACCCTGCCTGTAACAGTGCACTAAAAAGTTATTTAAGCCATCATTTTCTGCTTCTAAGAAGTGTTTCTCCTGCTCTTTTTTTTCTGTAGTCCAAGCATTTATTGTGCATCCTCAGGAGCCTGCTCAGGGTTTCTCAGAAGCATAGCCAGAAATAGATTTCTGTACCAACCATGAGACACCAGCCCACTCCCCCTGCCACAGAGCAAGGGAGGCAGAACTTTTGGGGACTGACAGCCATGAATTTTCCATTGCTGACGAACTTGGTGACTTCTCATAATGCCTGTAAGACATCCGCACTCATTTCCAGGGCAAGAATCCACATTGCTTTCCCTGGTGGTCTCTAGCCTCAGGCATCTCTGCCTCTTCCTGGCTGTTCCTTCCTACAGCTGGATGTAACATCCAAATCCAAATTACTAGAACCTGTCTGAAGGGTAGGAGATACCATCACTTAGTCTCTCTGTGAGGTTTCAAAACAACCTGGGGCTGTTTTATTTTCAAAATCTTGCAGCAGTCACAAAGAGGATGTCAAGGAGGAGCTTACATTTCTGTTTTCAAGCATATTCTTTTTTCTTGAGTGGTGGACTCTGAGAAAGTACTGCTGATTCTCCTGCTGGCCCTGGAAAGGAGTAGGAATTTTATTGGTAAATATTACACAGTACTGCAGCCAAACTGGTAGAACTATCAAGAATACAAGAATTTTCTGTAGTGGCACCTCAGCCTCAGGGGATCTAGCAGAGAGATTTTGGTGCTAGTGGAACATGGCATCCTCTGGGAATGAGTTTACTGCAGGCTTGATGCCCAAACAGCCTTCGGAAACTCATAGTTATTGTGGGCTCTGGGGTTATTTAAGTCCAAATGGTAATAAACAGATACGGAAAAATTCATGTTGTAAGGTAAAATGTGGTGCAAAAAGTTGGCTGTTGGGCTTATAGCACCCCGTTTGATTGTGTGCCACCGTACCATCTTATTCAGTGGAGATCCACAATGAGGATATGATGATAACTTTTAAGTAAGCTGATGATTTTCCTCCTCAAAAACACATGGTGGTTGTAAAACTGCCTATCAGATATTTTCAGAGTACTATCCTTCACAAGCCCTTATTTAATGCAGTTGCATTTACATGCGTACCCGCTCTTCACATTTGCCATTTGTCACTGAGATAGCAAATTACATTCATCAGAATCCATTCATTCCCCCAGTTTCGCTGAATACAGGATTATCTTGGCTGTGTCAGCTGCCCTATGACTGGTAACTGTGAAAAATGGAGGTCGCCTTCAGATATTCCAAACATGTATCTTCAAAGGACAGTAGGTATTAAGCTGGAAAAGATTAATGAGCTTTATGTCATTGTGTTTGTGTGGCATAAAAGTGAATTGTGCAGGTTGATGGATATCTTGGTCAAAACAAATGCATTTTTAAACTACTCTCTTGCCCCTTCCATGACAAGTTTTAGTGACCATCAGAAGAAATATACTGAGACATTACCTTAAATCCTAGGCTGATTTTACAGGTTCTTTCACCTTTAGGAAACAAAAAAACTTTTAGTTGTTGAGCAAAAAACTACATGTGGACTAGTAACATGTGGTTTATTTTATAGTCTGTGCCTATATTATCACTACAGGACTATCATGTTTTACTTGTCATGCAGTCATGCAGTATAAAAGTAACTGGGACACATACATTTTTTTGGTTGACCATTTGTGAATTCCTGATAAAACATTGCCATAATTTTCTATTTTGGATAAAGATTGCTTTGTTAGGACAGACACTCTGCTTGTGTGGTAGGTGCTTTGTTCATACAAAAAAGTAATAGCTCAGCACAAAGAGTCACCAGGTCCCAAAGGGAAAGCTCTCCCTGTCCTTGAATAGTACATTGTATTACAGAGCTATTGAAGTCGCCAAGTGGATTCTCTCAAGGAGAATAATTAACCTTTGAAAAACAACCAATTTTTTGGGGAAAAAGTTATCATTATTGATTCTCACAATACATGGGTACACTGGGAGGATATTCCAGAGGAAAACTGGTAGTGTGCAGTGAAGCTTGTGAGCTTTTCTTGTGACATTGCTAGGATTATTTTTTTCTTTAGCATCTTTACTTAAGAGAGAAGAGGAGAACAAGTCCTCTGGTCCTGTTCTGGTTCTGCTGCTCTTGTTCTCTGTGACCTTCGGCACATTGAATTGCCACCTATAGATATATCAGATCTAAAGATCTATCAGAAGTATCACAAGACTGTAATGCTTACCTGCGTGTGACATCTGCAGGTAAAAATGCATCTCCACCTGAAAATATGGGGTTTAATGTATTTCAGTACTACTGAGTCATAGTGGTACCTGCAGTGGTGTGTCTGGCACCCATGTGATACGGGGAGTAATTTGCCCTCATCTGTTGAATAGAAGCAGAGCTGCAGACATGATAGACAAGGAGAGACATTCTGACCAAGTTTTAAATTTATGTTGAGTTTCATTGCTAAATGTGTGCTACAGTGAGTCCAGCATTTTGTTTTAGAGGCAGGGATTGCTGCAAAGCCTTATGTAATGTTCCTCTGGGAGGCTGTTTGTGTTAATATTTTAAACTTGTAATAAATTTCTGGTGGTTCTTTTTTTTTTTTCTTCTTCCTTCCTTTGTTTTTAAATTGCTTTTGGACTTTTAATTATTTTTTACTTCGAGTGAAGTATGCTTTCCCTCGTGGAGTCGGATATTAAAGCACTAATACTAATAATAACTTTCTGGGTTTTTTTAAACTTCAGTATGACCACCACAGACCTTCAGGTTGACCATTCCACTCTATTTGTGATAAGAATAAACATTTCATAATTCATGATTTTTGCATTTCTTTCTTTCAGTGACTGCCTAAGTAATATGATGTGTATAAGTCAGAGCTGCTTCCTCACAGCTAGTCCTCAACAGGCATTTGCTTTTCGTATAGTATCATAATGTTCCATTAATACCATTACTTGCAGGAGGTTTTTGACTAATGTGGGGATTCATTTAGATAAGAGTCAAAGAATTTTAGAGTCAAAAAAGAATTTTAGAGTCAAAAGAATCTCAAAACCATGAAAACAGAAGAGCTCTGTCCTGAGAGAGCAGGTATTTCTCCTTCCACCAGCAGGACCAAAGGGTGATCTAGGTGTTGTCCATTTGCCTGCAGCTGGGCTCACTGGGTTATCTTCAAGTTGAAGTAAATGTGGGAGGTGTTTTGGCTCAGGTCTGCAGTGCATTTGAAGTGGTGTCAGGTGTAAAGATCTAAGGCTAGGTGAATTGCTTTGTGAACATCATCACACAGTTCGCTGGTTGTCAAATTCACCGTATCATCAGTCTGACACCTCTGCGCCATTTAAATCGTATTATGGGTATAGAAGTGGCGCCGGAGGTTTGTATTTGCCATAAATACTTGAGTGAAGTTCTTTTTGAGAGTCATTCCACAATTATAGACCATGATGTCATGCAGAAAGGAGCAGACAGTCAGCTGGGCTCTACATTTTAATGGTTTCTATGAAATTAGTAATAATACCAAGAGGCTGAATTTTAGTTTACAGTTCTGTGAATTGAGTAGTTTTTGTAGGACCTGAAGCATTCAGCTTTGGGAGTAGTGTGTGAATGGTTCTGGCATTGACCACAGTTTGTTTCAAAGTGTGGTGCAGTCCTCTCTGCTCTTTCTTTTCAAACAGCTGGCCAGATGTGCACGGTGCTCAGGGAAGGCCGTGCCCCTGGCAAAGGGGATCACAGCTTCTGCGAGGGATATGGCAGATGCCTGTGTTATTTTAAAAAGCTGGTATTCCCATCTGTTAGATGGTTGCAGTAGCATTACCAGAGGATCAGATCAGGCAGAGGGTAGGCTGAAGGGCAGACTATTGGTATTGAGAGCATTATTTAGTGGTACTTTAAGGGGGCAGAAACAAATCTCAGTCTCTTTGAAATGTACCTCTGCATGTAGTCAATTCAGTGTGTCAACTTGGTGTCTGGTAGGGAGGAACTCTGTCAGAAAACCAGAGAAAAGAGAAATGGAAAATGAGGTCCCTGAAGAAAAGTGAGAGAGATGTGGACTTCAGAACAGCAAACTGAGCACTTGTGGAAATAGAAGTAATTTTACGCAGTGTGCAGGGACCAACTGGGACACTTGTAGCCTGATCCTGCAGTACAGTAAAAAATCTCTTCCTCCTTATTAGTTACTTCCAATATTTGAGATTTTGATTGCCTGAGAGCATGCCTTGAAAACCTAACCCAAGTGGGGGTTGTTTCCACTGGTCTCTATAAGGGAGGTCTGGTCAGGTGATGAAAGCCAACAGGACTGCTGCAGGATGCATGGACAAAAAAAAGGAAAAGGTGGGATTGTGGCACAGCTGAATGTTCAGGACATCTTCCTTAAAGGCACTGTAGTCAAGGGGACTTAATGGGTACAGACAGCTCTGATCTGTGACTATTAAGGATATGTTTGAGAAAGAATCTGAAGATTTAGGGTAATGAAATTTGAATATCAAAAGAACTTGAATTCTTAAGGAGGCAAATGTTATTTCTGGTGTTACAGGGTATAGGTGCTGATCCTAACATGCTGAAGTCAATAAAAAGCCCCTGTTCAGCTTCACTGAGTTTTGAATTAAGCCCACAGAATGTCTGATAACCTAAAAATGATACAGCAGGCTCCTGGTGTTCACCATTAACTTAGAACAATAGGTCCTGGTGGGGTCAGGCAAGAGCGCTTCATAAAAAGGATTTTCTACACATACAAAAAGCAGAAAGCTTCTTTGTTCTCTTTGGGTCTTGCTACTATTAATTTTATTTGGGATTGGGAAACATTTTTTACAAGTTAGCATTGTTTTTCTATTGTGCATTTTCTGGCAAGAGTTAAAATATGATGAAACTTGTGGCATATAATAAAAAGCATCCACTGCCTGCTGGGTGAATGCCTTCGTACTGGGGATACGCATGAAATACTTGGGGCTGCTGAAATACAGTTGGGTTTATTTTCATTGTGAGTTGTTACTTCGTTAGGACACAAGGTGAAATGCAAACCCTCCTTAGATGAAACAGTCTAGAATGGCTTTTGATCAGTTTCCTGCTTCAAATGTTTGCTTGATATATACAGCTTGGCACCTGGGTATACATACAGCTCTATGTATAACAACATTTGGCATTTCCTGTGGATTGTGCTTGGCAATGCCTCTTTGTAGCGATGCATAAGTGCTTGACTAAGTATTACTGTCCTCTAAACAGAATAGGAAATCAAGGCAGAGGAATCAGACAGACTGCCAGAGGCCGCAGCAAAAGAGCTGGGATAAAAACAGAGGTGGTTTTGGTCCTAAAATATATATAGGTACAGCTGTAGCATATAAACTCCTCCTTTGTCAGTGGCTGTGCATGCAGATGTGCACATAGACGTGCATCCTCCTCCTCCTTGGTGCAGCAAAGGACAGGGTCCTTTAGGGCACTTGATGTGTACTTTATTTTGCTGGGAAAGCGGGTCTTTTTTCCTACCAAAAGAATCCCTAAAAAAAGGTTGTAAAGTTGCTTGAAAGCATCAGCATACTCTTGATTTATTGTGGCCTTGGTCGTGCTGAGGTTTGTGATCATTTCTTCAGGCAGCACATGTCCATCTTGTCTTCTGCAGGCAGAGCTGTGGTCTGGCCAGCAGTGGCTGTGTGTAACTGGAGCTGAGCTGCTGGGGAGAGCTGCAGCTCCCACCTCTGGTCTGGGTTTTTGGGTCCCTTGGCAACTTTTCATCATTCCTGTGCTGCTGATGGTGCACCCACCTGCCCCAGCCGCCCTTAGAGCTCTTCTAAACCATTAGTGGTATCTAAATTAACCCCACGGTGGATTAACCTACCAATAAACTTAAAAGTCAGTAGGTTCAAAGAATTCTCAAATTCACTGGGGAAAACAAGCAAACAAAAACAAAGGCCCACTGAAAAAAATAAACAAGCAAACAAACAAAAAAACCCCAACCCTCAACCAAAAAACCCACAACAGGATAAAATAGTTTTGCTCTCTTTTTGTATTAGGATCAATGCTGCTGCTTTTTTACCCAATGGTTGGGGTTTCAGTGTGTGAGATTTGGCTGCATCCCTGTGAAATCCTGGCATTAATTACTGACTCTGGGTTCATTCCACTGCAAAAAAGCCTGATCCCTGTGAGCAATGCAGAGCCCCAGAAGCTTACTGATCCTTATCAGGTGCAGCTCAGATAACCAACAGGAAGGTATCCCCCTTTAATATTAAATGCAGCCAGGCAAGGGAAGCAGGGTCCAGGAAGAAAAAAAAAAAAAATCAATGTACACTCAGCCTTGAGCTGTGAAGCTGAATTGCAAGTGAACAGCTCATGCAATTTAACTCCCTTCTTCCTGTGTTGCAGGGCTCTTAATTTTGGGGTTCTTTGATCCAGCTATTCATAGCTGTGAAGTGAACAGAATTTAATCAGGCTCTGACAGGGGTTGGCTGATTTTAATACAAGCCTCCAAAAAAAAAGAGCTGTCAATCAAGGATGAGCTTTTATACCTTCAACTTGCAGGTCCTTTAAACTTCTGCTGCAGTTGAGTGGTGCTTGCTCAGCTGTGGAGGAGTTGTGCACCTACAAAAGGTGCTGGGGGCTCTTTGGGCATGCCTGGGGGAGTCCCTGGGGGCTACTCACTCCCCTCTGTAAAGAGGGGGCATGAAACATAAGCAAGTTGGCATTTTATAGCCAAACAAGAGGAGAGATTTCCTCTTTAAATAAGGAGCGGCTTTCATAAGTGCAACATCCCAAAAGGCCTGCTGAGCTTTTGTGAGCCTGCAGGCAAGGCAGGTTTGGAGTCGCTTGGATTAAACCTTTCCTTGTGGTAGCTGGAATGGAAAGAGTGAGGACAAAGGTTACTTTCCATTCCTAGTTTTGAGTTATTTTAGCTGAGGATGTTAGATAAAATAGTCAATGACTGGCAGGATGATAGAATATGGTTTAATTTCAGATTTACTATCTGCCAACACATGCCATTCAATCAGATAAACACGGGATTTCAGCTGTCATCACAATATCCTATGCATACTTAAAAATAAAGCACTTTTTCTCACACCAAGAAGAAACTGAACATGTTTATATATAGGATGTATACGGTCAGGAGGATAGAAATTTTGAAATAGTCTGCTGTTTCTAGAGAGATTCCCTATCTTTAAATTAAGGAATTATATTGGTAAATTGTAGAAATTTTTGAGAATGGAGAAGTTTTATCATTGTCAACTGCACAGAATAAATAAAAGTAAATGGAAGACCTAGAGAAGTTTATATAAAATGAGGGAAATGTTTGTAAGTATTTACAGCAGAGAATATGAGACTATAGAGAGAACAAGACAACTCAGAACTACCCTGTGTGGGTGTATCATTCCTCCTCTGGTTTATATGTTTCTTTCTGTCCTTGCTCTTTTGTCTGCCCTGGTTCACATGTTGGGCCTATCACTGTAATGGCTGAGTATCTGCTTTGCTCAAGAGGTGGAGAGAAGGTGACAATCTAGCATCACCCCATCACTATCCTAAACCAATTTTCACAATAAAAGTAATTTAAGCATTCACTGCCTAAAGCTTCCCTCCTGAAAACATACACCTTTACTTAGATGGAATCTTTCATATAGGTAAAACATGGCACATCTTTCTGGTACTTTACATTATAAAATTGTGAGTACACAGCTCAATATGGCTTTTTGGCTAGAGCACATGGCCAGAATTTGGAGTTTATATTCTGTCCCTTGTGAAGAGCAGCTGATGGCACAGCTCAGAATATTTTTGAGATCTAGCCTGGTCTGTTTACGAGGGATGCACAGAACAGCTTGTTTCTGTGACATCATAGGAGCAGACAGCAACAGGCGGTTTTCTTGCTCAGAAATCTGCTGATAAGCTTCCCTGGAAAGCAGTGACCACCCAAGCTCTGCCCTTTGGCTCTCTCTCCTGTTCACAAGCCTCTTTCTTCCTTAATGCCCACAGAAGCTGTATCTTCAGTCCCTTATTTCTTACCCAGCTCTTTAAGGCTTTGTAGTCAGCTTTATTATGAGATGTCCTTGTTAGCAACTACTAGCATTTTCCAGCATAACTGTTTCTTGCCTGCTGTCATTCCTTTCTGGGTTCTACCACACTGCTCCAAAAGAGCTCTGAAATGACATCCTGAGCTGCTCAGCATAATTGTATTTTTGAAGCCAAGACTTGTACTTTGCTTCGAAGAGCAGCTCTAGGAAAAGGGAAGCATTTTCTACTGAAGATAAGGGAAAGAAAGCATTTTTTTGAGAGCATTCCTCTACCAGTTTCCCTGCAGGGGGGTGGACGGTGCTTTTTCTAACATGTGCAAAGGCTCTCTTGAGGAGCTCAGATCGGCTTATTGCCCATGGAGACACAGCGACAGCATAACACCAGCCAAGATGCTGAATTTCATATTGCTTGGGCTTCATCCCTTTCTGGTTAAGCTTTCATGCACTTCAGAGAAAAAACCTGATTATTGAGTTGTGGGTCCCTCAGCTCAGCTGTGGGAGGGTCTTTTTGACTTCCACAGCTCTCTCCTGGAGCTGGGTTTTGGCTGCAGAGGCAATTTGTGCTGGGCTACGGAAATTAATAAAACAAAGAAATATCAAGGCTAGAGTGAAGTTTAAAGTGGGTGTTTTTCAATCTTAAAGGCTTTGAAAGTCTGTTTGGGTTTTATTTTGTTTGCCTTTTTGGTTTTTTTGGTCCTTTTTAGGAAAACCTTTCACATACCATGATCAGCCAAACAATTTATTTGAAAACATTGGTGGGTGGTGCATATATCATGGACTGTGGTTTCATTGATATGCTCAGCCTCTCTAAGTAGACAGCATATTAAATGTTTTATTTACCCTGTGTGCTACCTGTCATCTAATCAGCTTTTGTTTTTGATGCATTCTGCTTGTATTACAGCAAGAGTAAGTGGTTTCATGTAAATTAAAACCACATGAAACCTTTTAAAGACATTTTAAAATACTACATGGTTTTGCAAATAGGTTTATCGGACAAGGATTGGAAAAAGAGGTCTTTGTTTACCCATTTACTCATTTATATGCTTATTAGAAGCCCCCCATGTGACACTTTCATCAGACATTGCATTCCAGTACTCATCTAGAATGCCAAAAGTAGTTTACACTCTGCTCAAGAGTTTGCATAAGCAGGAGGCAGTTAACAAAGAATACAATCATGAGCTGTGGTTGCAAATGTTATTTTGTAATTACAACATATAAGCACAGTAGTCAAAACATGCATCCCAGTGATGTTTATTTGCTTGCTTGGAGTATATAAGCATCTTGGCTTAAAAGTTTCTTTGCTTTTGTAAACTATTATTGCCAATGTATATGGTTGCGATCATTTCACTGTGAATAATTTGTTCCTTACAGGTGGATCGTATCATCTTCTGTGTCTTTTTGGAGATTGACTACAAAATTTTCAAGAAGAAAATGGGCGAGTTTTTCCCTCTAGGTAAGAAAAATAATCAAGTGCCATCTGACTTTAAAAAATAATGCTGCAAAAAGCCAACAGTTGGCATCCTTTCTTATTTCCCTGCCAAAGCCAAATGTTAAAATGTGAACTTTCTTTACAGATCAGCTGCACATAGAGGCTCTGATCCTAGACAAATGCAGACATTTAAAAGTTATGAACTGATGAAACTAGTTGTGATACTGCCTTTGTAAAATCAAGGTCTGCCTTTGTATACTCAGTAAAGCTGGTTTCTTCTTTCTCTGCTGTATCTGTATCTCTTCTCAAAACCTGGTACATGGCACTGGATGAAGTCTTGACTGAGAAGAAAATGATTTGCACTAATGTATATAGCTCCTAGTGTATATTGCTTTTCCATGCACTTTGTAGATGCTTTACTCTTTCATTAACAATGCTGGCAGGGTTTCTCTGGGTCTGAAAAGATACTGCAGGGGTTAGAGCCCAACTGTGTCTGAATGAGAACTTTAAACTTGAGCTGTCCCTGTGAAAGAATGAATGGGAGAAAAATGGCTCTCACTGGAGCACTTGGGAAATGTTAGCCATTCGTCTTACGTTTCACACAGGAGGTTACTTTCTAGAATTTAAGAAAACCTGGTGGGTAGTAAATTTTTTAATCTCCCTCCCCCCCCATATACCAGTGATTTTGGTTTTTTAATCACATATCATTAGAAATCTGTGTTCAGGCTTTTCTTAATCAACCTACTCCCATTTAATTTTTTTTTCCCATGACATCAGTCCTAGTGTATGTGACAAGATTCAGACTTTAGTATTTTGATTTTTCACCTACTTCAGAAGTGGTGGTCACTTAAATATTCCCCATGCTTGCTTGTCTGGTAGAAAGGTCCCTTGAGTAGTAAGAAGCAGAACTGCGGTGTGTTATAAGTCTCTATTAATTTTACAGGTCTTCGTGGTCACTGAAGCCACAGTGGTTTTATCTTTTTGCTTTGGATAGTAGTATGGAAATGGTGATGTTTCTTTCTCATCTCACTAGAAAAAAGCTTTTCGTAGACGATTTCATAATCTCTAGTTCACAATGATTGGCAGCTGAAATGTAAAGACCTATTGAATTACTCAGGTAACACAGAATGGTGTGTAACCACTCAATAATAGATTTTTGTCTGGAGCACACTGAAAGTGCATTTGAAAGACCGCATTCATGTCTAATACATTTAAGTGTGTGATTTTAATTTTTTTGGCAGTGTACCCCAACACGTAGGATAAAGTGGCAGTATGTTGCCTTCTGTCACTGTCTCTGTCACTGCCCTTCAGATTAAGCAAGAGTAGACTACAGTGGCAGTTTGTCAAGAAAATAGAGTATTAGTACTCACCCTCATGAGTAAGGTATTTGAAATCACGGGTTAAAGCCTGGTATTTTTATTACAAATATAAAACCCACTTGGGTTGGAAAGCCTGAGAAACGAGAAGATGCTTCAGAGCTGAAGCATGGCAAGCCCAAAGGTGAAAAGAGAGGAAGTTGGTAGTTTACTTAATCTCTGGGGGTTTTCAAAACCTGAAATTGTTGAACTCTTGTCTTCAGAGAACCTCTGTGGTTGGGTGTCATATTATATAAACATTTTATATATGTGATCAGTTGTACATAGTTGTAATAGTATGTTGATTCTCATGCATGGAATGTTTTACAATTTTTTTTGCTTGAATTAAAACTGAGAGTTCAATTTGTGACCATAGAGAGGTGGTCTTGGTGGGGGCCCTCTAACATGCAGAAAATCCACTAGTTTACAGGTATGCCAATATGCAAAAGGTTGATCCAGTGCTTATGCAGACAGCTGTCCAGAGAAAAATATTTTACTTCTCAGAAGCCACGCTTTGGTATAGATCACTAAAAGATCTTAGGAGCCCTTTTCATAGGCTTCCTGCTGTAATTTTCTCATAACTTAACAATACTGAATGCCAGTTTTAATATGCCTAAATGATGCTGGTTTCCAGAAGGACCTGAGCACCTACTGGCTAGCGAGCTGGATCTTTAAAAGGAACCAGTTTACCATGTAAAACTTTATCCCTGACTCAGTGAGGGATTTCCTGTAGTTAGGAGAGTAGTCACGGACTTGTGAGATGTGATTGTAATGTCTTTTATCACCATAGACATTTGGTATGCCCTTATAGGAGTCACTTAGATCTTGTGAGGATATGGGGAGAGGCAGGAGAGATACATGCTACCCAAATGACTCTCCATTAGTGTACCTGGAGAAATGATCAGCATTTGGGTCTCACTCTTGGAGTAGTGCCCTAATGATTAATGTGCAGTCTCAGGCTTTCTTTGACACTTTGAACTGACAGTTTTCTGCAGGGTACCACCACTTCAATAGATGTCATCTGAAGTCAGACCCTTCCTAAATTGTTGAGAGCGAGCTGGTGAGAACATGAACTGAAGGTCTTGATGGTTATCACCAGATACCATCATGTCTACTGCTTGTTCCTTTTTCCTGGTCTGCAGTAAATTGCCATCTGCATTTAATGTAATGAACTGTGATGAGTTATCAGCAGACTCTCCAATTGCAAGGATATTCCATCTCTCATCAGGACCTGTTTCTTGCACGGAGCACTTTGTCATAAAGGCGCTGTGTCAAGGAATGCTCCTGCACTGGCACTGCTGAGGCTGCATCTCAAATACTGTGTTCAGTTCTGGCCCCCTCAGTGCAAGGAGGATACTGAGTTGCTGGAGCATGTTCAGAGAAGAGCAACCAAGCTGGTGAAGGACCAAGACAACAAGTCCAATAAGGAGAAACTGATGGAATTTGGGATTGTTTAGTTTGGAGGAGACTGAGGAGAGACCTTATCACTCTCTACAACTACCTGAAAGGAGCTTGTGGTGAGGTGTGAGTTGGCCTCTTCCTAACAATAGGAGTAGAGGAAATGTCCTGAAGTTGCACCAGGGGAGGTTTAGACTAGATATTAGGAATTAGATATATTTATTAAAAGAGCATTCAGGCACTGGAATGGGCAGCCCAGGGAAGTGGTAGAGTCATCATCTCTGGAGGAACTAAGAAATGATGCAAAAGGGGCACTTTAGGACAAGCTCTAGTGGGCATGGTGGTTTTTCTGGGCTGATGGTTGGAGTTGGTGACCTTAGAGTCATGGATTTTCCAACCATGACAATCCTGTGAATCAGTGAGCTATCAACTGTCTTTACCTTTGGCAATAATTTACTGATATTTAGACTGTAGAAGAAATTTCCAAAACTCTCAGTGGTTTTGTTCTGGTTTTAAGTAAAACTATTAATACAGTGAAAGAAAAGTCTTTAAGGTTGGACTTGCCCTCCATTTGATTTGATAGGACACTATGTGAACATTCACAGGAGAGAATAATACTGAGATTCTATTTTAAGCTTAGAGAAAAAAACAGAGATGTTTTTAAAGTGTGTCTTGCATTGAGAAACATAATGAAATATATCTACTGTAATAGCTGTGGACAAAAATGCTTAGAAAGAAGTATATATTAATGGAGTTATATACATAAATAGTTATTACTTTAAATCTGGTGCATTAATAAATCCAAAAAGACATCCAAGTGCTTGAGCTAGTCAAGTGATAATGAAATGACGCTAGAGTTACACCTCAGTGCATTAGAGTAAGTGGAATATAGATATAGGGAAATTGTTCCATTAGTTGAACATATCATTAGTCCTATTTTGCAAGTGGAATGCCAAAGAAATTAGTTGAGTAATAGTACTGATATTAAGAAAGCTGCCAAGAGCCTTGTCATTTGCAAACTTTAAATATATAGGGAGGAGACTTCTAAGTAATTTACTGTCTTTGGAGTGTAGCAAAGCTATTCAGCAACAGACCAGTTGTCACAATCTCATCATTTCTAGTTTGATCTCATTGACCAGTATACTCCAAGAAGTAGTGCCACTTAATCTTTAACTAAGATTTAGGATCTCATGATAGTGGTTGTCCAGAAAAGTGCTGGTTTAGAAACTAAAGGATCTTAGTCCACACAGAAATTTTATTAAAACCTCTGGGGTTTTGCTGAGAAATATTTGGATGTCCTGATAGAACAAGAGTATTGTGAAAGACTGTTTTGGTAAAACAACCAATCTGTGCTTAAGATGCGCTGCTGTTTTAACATGTTATGTGCCACAAACAGTGATTTTTAAATTTTTTATCTTTTTTTCTTTTTACCAACTGAGTCCTGTGTCCAGTAGAATTCACAGCCTTTCTGCCTTCAGCTGTGTTGGGAAATTCTCTCTGCATAACCCAAGAGAACTCCTTGTTACTTATCTTTCAGTCAAATAAACTATGCAGTTCTGGCTGAGATGTGTAGCTCTTGCATCACTGGATTAACAGCTATTAGTGTTATGAGTGAGCTTCCCAGTAAAGGAGATGATATACTATTTTTAATTTTGAAATTCTTTGTTTCTTCTAACAGAATTCTACGTGGAGCCTAGGTACTAGGCATTGGTTTTACTGCTCGATCTAGCTAGATCTACCAACATTTACCTTACAGTGATACGTACTTTTCAGATGCAATTTGTAGGAGCAAAATTAAGAGTGTAAACAGTTGCTAGCTGGAGGCAACCTTTTCTTTTTCCTCCTGTATACTGCATATACATAGCTACTTACTGTGTCAGATAGCTATTCTTGTAAGAACATTTGGCAAATGCTTATTTTTCATAGTGTCTGTTGTATATTATGGAAGGCTTATCTTAAATTTTAATGCTTAAAGTATTTCTAAATCTGCCACATGTTATCAGTGGATCGGAGAGGGGAATACTTTTTTCTGAAAAAGTTCTTTAGACAAAAATAATGTTATAAAGGGTACATACTGTGAAGTTGCATCATTAAGGATTGTATTATATTGTTACTACTTTATACAGAATAACAGAATTACTTCGCTAAAGCATCACAAAAATTGTTAGGGTGAGGACAGGTTTGCGGTTTTATTAGACCAATTGATAGATGGATGATGCAAACAAACTTTTAGACTTCATGTTCTTTCAGAGATAATGAAAGGGTGCTGAGATGATGCTGAGCCCAAGAGCTTTTTTTTTTCTTTCTTTTTTTTTTTTTTTTTTTTTTTTTTTTGAGCCATATCAGTTGGTGTTAGGAAACAGAGAGGAATTGCTTCATCTTGCAAAAACTTCCTCTCAGCTCTATTCCAGGTTATGACTATTCATGCATTTTCTGCTTTTATCCTGGTTGACAAAAACACCATCCCCTACCCAAAGCACATGGGTAAGAGCTACTCTCTAACATTAATTCTTCTGTTACTTCAGGAGGATGCACAGCATCTTCATTGTGCATAAATGTGCAAATATATTACAATTGCAGAGGAAATTCATTGTTAGAGATCTACCAGGCTTGGAATCAAATTGAAAACTGTCTAAATGGCTGAATGAAGGGCTTTGTATTAAAAAGGCAGATCCCTGCACTAATACGTGAGTGAACTCTTAAACAGAGATTGTAATATCTGTACTGGTATTGAGAAGCATCACCCTCTCCACTTAATATGGCAGACTTCACTGGGACTGAAGCAGTCCTCAGTGTGAGCAAAGGAATCATAAGTTAGCTTTTAGTAAGTAATCCTGTATCAAATGGGTAATTCATTTGATAAATTTAGCCTCTCTATTTGCATTTGCAGTGTTCATGAGCCGATTCGTTTCCTTAATTCATCACCTGAATGTATTCCACAAAATATTTTTCATGGGCTTTATTTTACTAAGTGGATAGGTGCCAAGCAGTTTATGGGAAGTGCCCAGTATCCTTCATCTTGAGATTTCACCTGGATGGTGATTTGCCTCATAAGTCACAAGGTTCTGGTTTTCCTGTCTGGTTCAGGCAGGCGTGCAAAGGATGTTAAGGAGTAAGATTTGGGGGAGCTGGAAATCCCTTTGGCCTTCTCCTGATGAATGAGGATCATCCTGAAAGTTGGGATTACAGCTACTCTCCCTGTCTCCATGCAGAGTTTTCAGGTTGTTGTGTTCACAGATGATAACTGCCTGTGTTTTCCAGGCTTAAACTAGAGGCAGTCAGACTGTCCTCTCCCTTTCTTCACTGTTTTCCTTCACAGAACTTTCAAGGCACTGTGGATGGTGACGTGGAGCCTAAACTTGTGTACAGACACCTGTGTGGGTACACAAACACATCTGGGGATGAGCAGAAGCTGGGACAGAGCTGAAGTGGCCAGCCACAGCAGCCACAGACTGGGATGTGGTGTCACAGGCTTTTGCTTGTTTTCTGGTTGTAGGCAGGATCACCTGCAACCCAGGTGTGTTTGCTGGAAGGAGTGAAAAGAGTCTTGCTTCCCTAACCCCCCAGCCCTGATGGAGCTGCAATCCCTCCTGTTTTATTGGGACACCTAGAGGGACTCTTAGAGATCCTGCTTGGCTTTTCAAATGGTGAATGTGCAATGAAATGGTGCATGACCATACACCCCTTCCCTTTTCAGGGCTATGTATCAAGCCATTGAGGGTGCACCAGGGTACTACTCATTATTTATGCATTCACAGCCATCTGGCCTGCTCTGGCCTCTGTGCCAGCATTTAATGTTCCCCCCAGATTGGAAATCTGAGGGGGTATTGATGTGTTCAGTCAGGAACAAGTGAGGATTTTTTGGTGGGTGGAAGGCAGCAGTGGTTATGAGGAAGCTGTGACACAATGATAGTTTCACATGGGTGCAAAACGGTCTGTGCACCCCTTTTAGCTATCTGTATATTGAAGGATGTCATCCTCAGATGGCTTCTGCATGAGCTCTCACTGGAAGACTTCATTCAAAACAGGAGAAGCTCAGCTCTGTGGTTTACCATGGTGGTTTCTGGTTCCTCAGTAGTGCAGGCTTTGAAGGAAGCACTGTCCATGTGGGGGGGCTGAAGGAGCCTGTGCACCAGAACAGGATGCTGGCTTTGCTCAGGTTCTCTCTCACAACACCTACACATCCTTAGAAATTACACTCCAGCATAAAACTGATGCTGTAAATATTGTTCACAATCCTGAAGTTTCACATGGCTATAATACTTTAAATATCTCTCCATTTCAAAGTATGTCTTACCTTGTAAAATCTCGAGCTAACTAAAAGCTGAAGGTCTTCATAAAAGTATAAGATGAGGGGTGTATATGGCTTTTTGTCTTCATTTGCCATGGGAATGACTGTGCCAGTGCTACTACTTATTGGGATTGTCCATCTTGTCTCTTTTCACTGGTGACTCAACCCTCAGGATGGTCTGTAGTGCAGGAGGATGAACAAGGGGCAGCTCAGGAACAGTGTTTGGGAGGCAGAGTGTGCAGCTGATAGCACAGAGATTATTTACAGCATCTTAAGAGATATGCAGACCAAGAGAGGTTCCCAGTATCTTCTAACATGACAGTAGGTTTCCAGTACCTAATAAAATGTCAGTGTACAGTTTCCTGCTTCAGTTTGTCAGAGGCTTGTGATACTGTCTGCTGTATAGTCAGAAACTCTTTTGCCTCCCCTTTCCTGATCACAGCAATGGCACTGTTTGGAGCAGGGGATGGACAGAGGATGGGACTGTAATCTGTTTCAGCAATGTTGTCAGGAGCTTTTGCTTTGCTAAGTGGAGCCTCCTCTTCTTTACTCTGATAGCATCTTGTAAACATTTTCCTTTCATCCCTTTGTGAGACTGAAGATGGAGCCTGCAGTCAATCCAGAAGCCAGGGGAAAGGGCTGTTTCTATGTATTTGCCCATTCCACTCACTCCAAATCCCTCAGCTATCCAGCTTCTGGGAGACACCTGGGTAAGAGCTGTGTTGAAATAGTGAAGTGGCAGGCAATGAGGATGCCCTTGAAGGGACAGGGGTCATGCAGCTGCAAGGACCAAGCTGCTGCTTGTCTTAACAGAGTGGGAGAGCGCAGTGAAGATGATGAGTGCAGTTATTAGAAGGGTGAATATGGATCTATTATTTACCATTGTAATGCAAGAAGTGCAGGGTGTCCCAAGAAATGATGAATCAGGGCTAAAACAAGCAAAAGGGAAAATTTTTTCATCTAGCATGCAGTTAGAGTATAGAATACTTGCTATGAGGTGACACAGAGCTTGTACGTGTTAAATATAGTTAAAAAGAGGATTAGCTCAACCAACAGAGAACTAGTCCAGCTGTGGCTATTAATCACCATGGTCTACATGTAACCTTAGGCTCAGGGAGAGGCTTCTAGGGGGAGGGAAATGTATTGCTGCTCTGTTCTGCATTCAGTCTTTCACACATAGATGCCTGACATCAGGAGGTGAAAAAACAGAAGCTTTTCCTGTATAATACCCTATGTGAATACATCTTTGATAGGGATATTTTCTTCCTGCTGTGGTGCGTATTGTGACACCCCATGTAAAGCATTCCAAATGCATTTTATGTCATGCTGAGAAATAACCTGCCCTCTCTGATCACTGACACTGAGTCACTTAACGTGCTGGAGTGCTTCTAATTGTAAAGGATGCAGTTAAACTGGTTTGTCTTATTTGATTGCCTCTGCCTCAGCTTACTGATGAGATTTTGCTAAAAGTTTGTACTTAGGAATGTTTTGCCGCATGCAAAATGTACCATTTTGTGTGTGAGCACTACATCAGCATACCTGTGGGTGAAAAGTCCACTTTAGCACTTGTGAAAACAAAACTCAGTTGTTTTTAGTGTTCTAGGGCAGGGAGGAAATAAGGAAGTTTTGCAATAGGTTCTTTTTTAAAAGCTGATGTATATTTTCCCAAGGACTGCCTCTTTCCTTTTGTGTAAGGTAGGAGCATCTGGGAAATAGAAATCCAAATCTGATCCTGGCTGTGAGCACCATTTCCTGCACTGGAACAATGTTGTCCAGTCCACTCACAGTGGGAACAGCAGCTACCCCGTGGCCTTTATATGCAGCTAAGGCTCACATGGGTATATGTATTTTACAGCAGATCAAGTGATATGGTATATAAAAGAAGCTGTCTGTGTGGTGACAAAACAAACAAACAAACAAAAAGCAAACAACAACCCAAACCCCAGTGCTTAACTTCTTAGGAGTTTGGTACTAAGGATTTCTATTTGATATGGCTTCAAAAGCTACAAACACATTTTATATTCGGCGAGGCTCCGGTGTTATGGGACCAGTGTAACTAAGCAACACAGGAAGAAAAACTGCACCAGTGCTGCAGTAAGACAAGGATGTACAGAGTGTATCAGTGGAAGTTTCTTTATAATCGGACTAAAAAAATTGATTTAACTTCCTTAGTGTCAGGAGAAGGTTTATATAGTGCCTATTGCACTGTATGCAAGATTGCATGATTAAAAGATACAGAGGTTCAGAACCAAAATATGTCCTATTTCTTCTTCCAAAGCAGAATATATTGTTTTACCTTTTCTTTTTTTTCTTCATCCTCTTGTGAGCACTGAAGATGAGGGAAAACTTTATGGAAAATACTGGTTTTTAGAAGTAAATGAGAAAAGAGTCAGGCCTGGGTGTAGTTGATCTCATCTGGCAGAGATTTCCAAATCTACTTTTCCTCAAAGAAAATGTTCCTTTTTTTTTCTGTGCTATTGGTCAGTCTGTTGTATTCTCCAGCTGGAGAAATGAGTTGAAGGGATCCGAACAACCCAAAATGCTCATAAGCTCCTTGATTATTGTGAGACTCATGTATCTTTGGGCTTCATCAAGCCCTAGGGTGTTCTTATATGGTTTACTATACCTCACAAAATATAACATCTTTTAGGCTGAGATGGACATAGAGCCTGTACACTATTGTGAAGCTCCTGTTGAGTAGCAGCAGGTTTCATAAGAAATCAAAAAGGTTTTTTTAAATTACTGAGGATTGAAAATAGAGATAAGACCAATAATTAGAAAGCTCCCTGAGGATGCTAAGATGATCACATGGGTAGATGGGTGAAGCTTTGGAACTATGTTTTGGAAAGACAAATGTAGTGGGGAGAAATACGGAGAATGAGAACCCACTTGGTCTTTTCAGCTGCTGAAAACATGGTATTATCATAGCTTAGACAGTTTGCCCTGGTCCAGATTGCTGCCCACTCTGAAATGGAACATGAACAGCTTTTCATTTGAGCAGGCAAAGACTGCCCCAAAATGGGATCCATTTTCCTCAGTGTTGTGAGGCTGTTGTGCTGCATGTCCTCTGCTACTGTAGTGGGAAACTATAGAGGCAAATCATCAAGTACATATCAGGCAAATTCTTGAGGGAAAGAACTTTTTCAGCTGGACCTCTGTGTTTCTACAGCAAATAAGCTCAGTGGGATGGTTGCAGCTGCCAGTGCTGAAAGGGTTTATTGATTTGTTTTTGGTTTTTGGTTTTTTTTAATCATAATTCTGATGCAGTCTCTTGTACAGCTCTGCCCATCTCATTGCTCTGTTTGCCAGGGTGTGTTCCCCTTGGCTGCAGGGGGAAGTTTGGTCTGGTCCCACAGTGCCCTCCCAGCCTCTCGCATGGTTTTGTGCGGTACGTGGAGCTGCACTTCAGAGGAAGGGTGGGCTGAGACGTGGAGGTTGGCTGGAAATCAGGAAAAGTCTGAAAATCAGGAAACAGCAGCAAGTGCTGAGAAAAGGACCAAATCCTGAAAGATGGGCAAGGCAGGAGAGGAAAGGTAAGGGGAAGGCAGGGAGAAGCTAGCAGGATGCAGTGCCATTAGGGACCAGCCCAGAATGCAGATGAAACAGCAGCCTCCTGCAGTGAGGAGCTGGCTCTTGTGTAAGAGCTCTTGAATGCATGCACAGTTAAAAATAAAAGTTGTTTGTATAGCACTGAGTCTCCACGTGCTAACATGAAGAAGAATGCAAATAGAAGTGTGAGCAATAAGGAGGAGGCGGTTTAATGGCTTTAGGGATTAGCAGTGGTATTTAGAGCCTTTCACCTCTCTGTTCCTAACATAAATCTTAACACAGATTGATGGTTTTAGCCATCTGGCTTATGTTTGCTTGTATGCAATGACTAGTCAGAGAAATAACCTGACCGGCAAGTCAAAATTTAAAAAAAAAGTATATAAAGATGAAGGCATCTTCTTCCCCAGTGTCAACAAGAGCATGTAGGGTGCAATTATTCTGTTTCACAGAGCTTGGCAGGTAACAAAGGAGAGGGGAATGAAATAGTGAAAGATGTCACTCGGTACATGGCTCCACCAGGGAGCCTGTGACATACAAATGTGTATGCTCTGAGCACCTTGCTCCCAAATGCAAAGCTCTGTGATCTTTAGAGATATAGTTACCCCAAATAACATGAGAATTAAAGGGTAAGTTTCAATCATAGCTTGACTCTCAACTGTAAATTATTTTATACTTGACTGGAAAGTCCCCTATACATCACGCATCTAATACCTTAATTTTATATACTACAGCATAATTTATGAGCTGGAATATCTTGCTCTCTCAACCATGTGACAAATTCTGGATTAGATTACTTACTTGTATCCTAAGCCTTCTAAACAATGATGCAAGTTTTCTCGGGAATGGGATGGCCTTTTAAGGGAGTCAGTGTCAATTTTTCTCTCACTCCTGACTGCAAGGTCTGAAATTCCTTTTCCAGCAAGGTCATCTTGGTATAGCTTCTCAAAGGGCCTAATGACCTCAAAGGGCCTTCTCTTCAAATGGAGAAACCATATGAAAAGTTGCTCTTCTGCTTCTGCAGACAAGATTAACCAAGAGTAAGTTCATACACGCGCACACTGTAACACCTTTTCCTAGTCAGTTATTTTTCAACAACTCTTGAATAAGCAGGAAAATTACAGAGAAACTCACTGTTGGTCTTTCCAATAAAGGAGTTTACTCAAGAAATGTTGATTATATGTCTTCATGGTAATGTTTGTTGGGGTCAGAGATTCACTCTGTGGCTTTACTCCATTTTGCTTTGGGGTTGAGTGTCTGTGGTGCATATTTCAAACCAAAGCAAACCTCTAGAAGACTTCCTCTAGATGTGGTAAAAAAAATGGATAGCAAATATTAAAGAAGACGCAAATAAAAGATGTAGGTATTACAAAGCTAATTTATAGCAAACTTGACACTGATTTGTCTTTATATTAGAATCATAGAATGGTTTCTGCTGGAAGGGACCTTAAAGATCATCCGGTTCCAACCCCCCTGCATGGGCAGGGACACCACGCACTAGACCAGGTTGCTCAAAGCCTCATCCAACCTGGCCTTGAACACTTCCAGGGATGAGACATCCACAACCTCCCTGGGCTACCTGTTCCACTGTCTGACCCTCTCAGTGAAGAATTTCTTCCTAAAGTCTAACCTAAGTCTACTGTCTTCAAGCTTAAAATCATTATCCTTTGTCCTAACACTACATGCCCTATTAAAAAGTCCCTGCTCATCTGTCCTGTAGCTCCCTTCAGGTACTAGAAGGCATTTAGATCTTCTATTGAAAGTATTTTTTCTTTGTTGTACTTCTTCAGGACCAGTAACCAAGAAACCACCTGTAATATTATTTTTCTGGGTGGGGAAGTGAATGGATTTTGGGTATAGATCTCTGAACACTGTTTTTTATCGCACATAATTAGTTTTGGCCTAGAATTCTAACAACTAAACATGGTGTTTATTGCTTCAGTCAGCCACAGCAAGGTCAGAGAAAGAGACCACTTTATATCTGACAGGGAAGCACTTCCACCAGATGCATTAATAGTATGAGAGTAAGACTATAGACACATACAGTGAGCTGGGGTTGCTGTGTGCCAAAGTAAGACTCAGACTCATCTAGATTGAGGTAGAATTTTCAAAGGCACCACAATGATCTAGAGATCACATCACCAAGAGGTTGGGAGCCAACTCCCATTTTCAAAAATGATGTAAGGGCTTCACTGCCTTTCAGGGAGATTTAGATTCCTTTTCCCAGAAAAAAACAGCCTTTAATTCACAATTAGTTCACAAAAGCATTTTTGCGTCTTCATAATTACAGTGCATAATGACTTCACTACTTTTTAATAATATCAGACTTCTTGTCTGTGTCCATTATCACCAGCTTAGAAGCTATTCTGTTGCTTTGGGATTTTCATTTTCCAAGTCACTTACAGAACGATAATTAAGAACTTCCATGGAAGACCAGGTGATATATGTATGTTAAGATAATATATTCTGCTGATTTAGTGTCAAGTCTTAGACTAATTTGCAATTTTATCATGCTGGTTTCAGTATAAACACTTCCGTGGAAACGACATGTTATTGGAAACTGAATAATTAATAATCTCTGTGTTAACCAAATATTTTCTGAGTGGTTTGTTAGAAAATGTTAGGACCTCAGTTGAAAATCCTGGCTCTGTTGAAGTCAGTGGCAGAATTCCCATTGTCTTTAACAAGATTTTTCATTTTCTCAAAAATTACTTGTTAAGTCTCCTTAAAGTTTCTGTGTATGAATTTATATTTGTACATTAGGGATTCACATACTTTTCTGATACCTGAAACAATTATTTGAAGAATAAAAGGAAAGGAATTAAAACGTGCAGGAACTTTTTTCAGTCCTTATCTTTCAGGATGGGCTAAAGTGTACTTAAGAGAAACATAACCTGTTGTCACTTAGTGGCTTCTGAACATCCTGCCCTCTGGATCATGTATGAATGAACTGGAAGGGAGGAGAAGGATGGATACAGATCCATCTAACATAGATACACAGTCATCCATGAACATTCTCATGCTCCTGATTTGAATGCTTATAGCAAACAAATTCCTAGTGGAAGCCTCAATTATTAAACAATTGTTCTGTACTCATGCTACTAATAGTTTCAGGCTCCAAATCTTGATAAAAGCAGAGTTTGATCCTTATAGTGTGTGACACAGCATTTGCATCTCAGCATAGGTTGTAGTGTAAAGACCTGACAGTGTAAATTAGGACCTAAGTATTACTGTTGGTTTCCATTACCACTGATGATAATATTGCAAGACTCCTTTGGGTTCAAATAGTGGTCATAATATGCACATACGTAAATTTGAAGGATGTTAAGTTTTAGAGGGAAATTGTAGTCTTGCTACAGAAATTACACATGCTTAGATCCATTTAAAAAATATCAGCGGAGTCTATATGAACTAGGAACAGGGTTGACAGAAATTTCTGTGGTTAATGATCTCTCCATTAGATGATTACACCTCTGGAACATTGAATTACCTAGATGTTAACTAAAGCTAATGATTTTTTGTTTTTTCTTCATCAAAACAATTTGCAGAAAGAAATAACACTGAAATGCAACTCTCTGCAAAAGGAATCTGCTTTCTTCATATATCATCTTAATAACAAGTGTTAATTTCTTAGCTAGCTCAAATTTCGTCTTAAACCAAAGTCCTGTCTTAAAAATTTGTAATAACTTCTTTATGTGGTATGATTTCTAGATAACGAGTTCATAACTTATCCAGCTGTTCCTGGGAAACAAAGCAAATTGAAATGTGGCAAACCAAAAACTCTGCTAGAAAAGCAAATGCAATTTCACTTTATGCAAATCATAATTTTAAGAATTCTGTAAATTATGCATAATTTTATTCCTTGTCTTTATTCCCTAAATTTCCTATATCTGGTAGTAATGGTTTGGTATCTAAACCTTGTTTTCCTATCCACCTCCAGATCTCATTACAAAATTTTAAATGGGAGGAGGCAAACCGAGATATTGGCAATTTGAAATGTGAAATATTTAATTCTAGATGTTTCATGGTATTCCAGTTAATAATTGGAAATTTCAAATCTTTTGGTAGATGATGCTAACGAAGAAGGGACTGAGATGAGTGAAGAGACAGGTGAGTACACAATATTTTATGCTAAAATATATAATTTCTCTGAAGCATCAACCAAACTGAAAGAATTCTTGAAACTATTTTCGTTGGTTGTGATAAGCAGTGCCAATCATTTATTGTCTATGTTATAAGTCATCTCTATGTTTTAAATGACACAGGGTAAACCATTCCTGACAATAAACAAATAGCACACAGTAAGCATGGCTGAATCTACCTTTCATTATCTCTTATGAGCCTCTGCATGATACCCGGTAGATTTTTATTAAAAACTAGTTTGAACATGAATGGGAAATAATTAAAATTCTGCAGTCTCTTTGTAAAAAGGTGTGAATACAGCAATTCTTGAGCATTTTCAGTTTCATATGGTAGCAAAACTCTCTGGCTAGCTCCTAAATACATTGAACTTCAATGAATACTATTTCAGAGGAATTTTTTTCCTGGTCCTCTTAGTTTGCTTTTTAAAATAAGTGTCAAAGCTTAGGGTTTGTGAGTATTGATAGACTCGAAATAAAAATGATGGATAGGTGTAAAGGAAAGAAAGATCTGAGTGGCAAAAAACCAAAAAAACAGGACAGGGAGAGAGGGAGACTCTCCCATGACGACAAAAGCTTCCAGTCAGAAGGCTTATGCTAGTTTCTGTAGAAAGCTTCATCCAATCAATTGTCTTGATCAGGCGTTTTGTAGCAGACTCTGAATACAGCACCTTGTATTACTTTCCCTGGTGACCTTCACCTGGATGCTCTCATCAGACATCTCCTGTTCCATAAGACTTCTGTGCAGTGAAAGACTTCCTTTTATACATAGCATAGCTCCCCCTACTCTTTTCCTCTGCCTCTCCTTCCTAACCAGCCAGTACCCATCTGTGACAGTGCACTGGGCACTTGCATTGTCACCTGGATCTCTGTAACCATCATAGCTGAGAACTTCCAGTTCTTTTATGGAAAGATACGGGATCAAGAAGGAGAGCCACATGGAGAAACGCAGAGATATGCCAGGCAGAAAACAGAGGTAAAGCCTGTTGAAGCAGTATGTTGGCTGATAAAATTGGAAAAATTGTCCTAAAGACAAATGGATTACGATGATTTATGCAACCAGTTAATTGGCTTAGGAATTAGAAATATTTGAAGAAAATGGTGCATATGGATAGACATGAAAACATGGATACCCACAGATAGGTATGTGTTACACTGATGGATTAACACATTCTTTTATGGATGTTCTGACCTGTTGATTTTATTACATATAGTTATAATTACTTTTTGGTATCAAGATTACTGGATAGGAACTATAAGAAATTTTAATATGATTAGTGTGATTGATATAGTTGCACATACATACTCAAACGTAGAAAAACGAAGACTGTCATTTTACAACAAATATTTGCCAAAGATTAACCTACACTTGAATTTGCAGTATTCATCTAGCATTTCAAATTTCATTTTTTACAGTTATCATGACATGTATACTTTTATAAGCTCAATTATTTGCATTTTTGTCTGCTTGCTTTTATGATTATGCAAATTACATCTATTTTTTTAAAAAGCATTTAAAATTAGAATTAAAAGGAAGTACATTTCTACTTAAATAGCCAGTCTCTTCTTTCTTGCCTTGTTTTCTTTAAAGCTTCATTAATTTAAGTGAAGCTACATAGATGCTCTGGCAAATTATGACTGAATTAAGTCATTTGAGGAAGATATTTCCCTACTTTGTACACATGAATGAGATGAGATCATAGCTTCTCTTACAGGTTTGCCCCTAGGGTTCTATGGGCTTCAAACAGCATGTACTTGCTTATTTCTTTATCTCTTGGAGATAAATTGGGAATCAGTGCATTGATTATCATTGATTATACATCAGTGCATCAATATCTACATAGCTAAAGAGACATTTTACTTCTTTTGTATATCTGCTCCAGTAGTGGTGCAGTTGTACAAAAATTGTCATTTTGACCTGTTTGTATATGGACTTTTTAATAATTGCAGGGTGCAGTTGAGGGAACTATAAATACATACGTAATTTCTGCATTAAGGGGAATTTTCACTTTTATTCACAGATTTTTGTCAGTTTGAAGGATCTCTTTTTTTTACTGTTGTAAGGCAAAAGCAGAGTAGCAGCGTGGACTCACCTCTTCAAGATATCAATTGAACAGTCATTCTTCATTCCATTTGACTCCATGGGTCATGACTCCAGCAGATGGAGTCAGCAGTTGGTACCTATACTGATGACCCTGTTTTTTGAGCTGTCCATATCTAGTCTGCTTTGGGGTTATTTCCGTCTCTTCTGCCTTTGGCAGAGATTAAGATACTCTCCATTTCACCCAAATTTCTATGCCTCCAGCTTCCTGTTGGCTGGATGTTTCTGAGGGCAGATATTTGACCAAGAGAAAGCACAGAGAAATACTACAGACACAATTTCTGTAGCAATTTCTGTTTGAAGAATGTAGTAGACTAAGGCGGAGGTAACAGAATAGGTCTTAATCAAAACCTCGTGGCAAGAATTAGAGGAAAAAAATATGATCTGAAGTCAGTGGGTGTATATACATTGATTTCAGTGCACACCAGATTGGGCCTTGAGAACAGCTAGAAAATTAAATGGGAGTAAGGAATAACACATGACCAAATGTGTGTTATTGTGAAAGTAAACTGTCATGTGTTTCTACCACCTTGAAGTGCAAATATCTCATTATATGCAGAAATGCCTTTTTTCCTATTATTTCTCTTCAATATAAATAAGTGAATATCTCAAGGACATCTGTCAGATAATCTACATTAATATCTTAGTACTAAGAAATCAACAAGCATGAATGATCATTTTAGCGAGTTAATCACATAACATCACTGCATATATTGGATGTAGTAGAATAAGAAAAACTTAAAAAAATAAAAATAACCTTGTCATTAAATATATATTCTCAAGACCACTGTTTTAATGGTTTTTGACTAATTTTGAACCCATCAGTTTGTTATTCTGGATGCTGTATCCTGTGGCAGCTGCTGACTTATAGTGCCATTGAATTCAAAGCACTGTGATATTATTATATGTCTTACAGTTTGATGTAAGTTAGAACAGCTTGAATCACAAGGGCAGATATAGTAATAGTGGGTATGGACCTGTGCAGTTCTACATTTCAGCTTTCCTTTATGAATTATTTCCTACATAAGTAAGGAGAAGGACCAAATGAGCTAACAGTCTTGTCTGCATTTAACTTAAGTGATTTAACACAGCAGAATCATGATGCCTAATGTTTTAAGCTCCATTAAGAGAAGATTATGCTAAACTTTAACTTGTGAAGGACTTCGCTTTTATACTCATAGATGCACTTTTCTCTGCTCAGAAGCATGCAAAATAAGGCCTAATACTGCCATAATTGTGGGCACAATTGCAGTGATTGCATGTGGGAGGTATAGAAGCAGGTGCCAGTATAAGCAGCACTATCCAGATTCCTTCACAATACCATTGCATTATTATGCACTGACACAAATTAATTCTCTTACCAATGGCAAAACCAAACAACAACAATAACAAAACACTGCACACAGAGAAAAGAATTTTAGTTTTGGATCTACATTGTCACTCAAACCTATTCAGCTTCAGTTTCTGCCAGGTACCAAAACCTGCTGCTTATTCCGTTTCCATCCTGAGCATTGTAATTAACTACCTACTCATTATTTCAGAATCCACAGCTAGCTAGGATGGCAGGATGCAGGATCTTGTTCACACAAGCAAGGAAAGCCCTATTACAAAGAATGCTGTATAAATACAGAATTTCTTTGTACATTACGCTGTGTGCAAGCTCTTATACTTGAACGTGTTTTCCTTGGAGGGAGGCTTTCTCTTTTTTTCTTAGATGGAAATAGCAATGACTTGTAACCAGGGAGATCTGGAAGTTGTGAGGGATTTTGGGAATAGCTTACTTGGAGACACACTGTGAGATTTAAGTGGCTTGTTGACCCTCTGAATTAGCCTATAAAGAAGAATAATTTCTCCCAGTGTTAGAGCTCAGAAACCTTTTTGCACAGATGATCATGCTTAGAAAAGCTTTTAATACAGCCAGTTCAGATACCTGTCTAGGTGAGCTGTTTTTAAACAGAAATTTGCAGGCAGAATTTCTGTAATATTTGTCTAACTGTTCTGAAAGACGTGCATGCTGGAGATATACATTATGAAGAGCAGAAAGGGTTAAGAGTTCTATTTTGATCATAATATGATATTATTTTGAAGCTTGCACAAATCCTTTTCTGTCTCTGGAATGAGGGAAATCTGATAAAAAACAGTGAAATTGTGATTGAAATCTTGTTCTCCTGAGACACCGCCTCTATGTCTTTTTGTGAGCATTTTTAGGTTCTTTATAGAATGCAAACAGATAATTTCTTTTGATATAGTAGCAGTTCAGATTTCTCTGAATGTAAGCCTTCTCCCTGTCTGTCTTTGTGCTGTCAATTAAGATGTTGGTTGTATTATCTAATGTATTCAGATACTCCTGAAAGACCTGACTGGACATTTGCACTTAAACTTGATTGACATTTTACTTGTGGGACTGGAGGAAGTCTCACAGATTGGTTAGATGATAAAATTCATCACTGGAGGAGTGAAGGTTGATTGAAACACTCCTATTGATTCCATTCCCTGATGTGAATCATCAACCAAAAAAAGGGAGCATAGCATGTAGTTCACAGTGGCATTAGAATCAAAGAATCCATACATCAGCATGGTCCACTATAAATATTCAAGTTATTTTTTTAAAAGCAAAGGACAGTGTTGCTAGGAATCATCTTTAAAAGCCTAGTTATTTTCAGGAACTCTCTTTTGTATTGATGTTTTTGTTGAACTCTCACAATTTCTCCTGAGCAACCCCTTTAAAGGGTTGACAAAATGTGTCTTTATTTGGTGGCTTTTGTCATTATTTTACTCTATAGTATTTCTTGTGGTTTCTCCTGTTTTCTCACTTTATAGAAATTAATTCATCTTATCACTCGAAAAATTAGTTTTCTCAAAGTACTCTATTTGATCTTTCAATTCACATGCACAAATGTGATGACATGACACATGACGTGTCCTATATTATGTGCTGTCAGGCAATATCTACCTCCTGATACAAAGACTGACCTCAAATTATAGTCTGCTTTGCAGCAACTCATTTACTGATCGCTAAGATCACTTCATGATCTGAACTATATGGAATTCTGTAATGAAACAGAAATTCAGTTCTAGAAGAAATTTTAAGGACAGTATTTACCTTGACTTGTTTGGGGGGAGTAATGCTCATTCCTTAAAATTAAGCAAGTGAGATGGAATTTGATGACTCGCTCAGAGATCTCCATTTTTGAACTTCTGTTGACATTTTGAGCTGTTGCTTTATGTAAATTCTTTTATAACTGTGGCTCTTCTTTTTGGATTTAGGAACAGTAGAATAACCAGTTTCCTAGGAGGGCAGACAGATAATGTTGCTGGGTTTTCTGGGCACCATGCAAAGCCAATGATTGACTCCCTTTTCATCTTTTGAATATTCCCCTTGACCCTACACGTTCCCTTTCCACGTCTTCACTTCTTTCAAATCTCCTGTTTGGAAACCTCTGGCACTTTTGTTCTAGGTATATATAGTTGTGGAAGGGTGGGAAATAAAAAGATAGTATCTAGAACTCATAGCAGAGCCGAGTCCTTTATGAAAGCTGGGTATCTCATTGCTGAGAGCTGTTTGAAAATCTAGTGACACACACAGTAGATGACTGCCTGGGGTATGTATGACTGCAGAAAAAATGAGAGCTTTCAGAATACATAAGCAATTTATAATACACAGGTGGATAGCTTCCCCACCCCCCAGTTGCTAATTAGCTGATCAATTTGAGGTAATGCTATGATTCTTATTTTGCTACAGCATGGTAATAGGAGTAAATCAAGCAAGGCCAAGTCATCTTGAAAATCCTGCTTACAAATGGTCAAAATTGCTTTCCAGCACACACGAAAGTTTGTTTTCTTAAGGCTTCTCGTTCACCCAAGCCCTCAGACTGTCAAAGGAAATCAGGAGGTTTGACAGAAAGCCAAATGATAGAAAGTCACAGCTGAATAGGTTCAATAGGTGCAATGAATTTGGTTTTAGTTGTCTGCCATTTTCTGTTCTCACACTTAGGCAACAATATTTGAAGAATATTTTAATTAGTGAAACTCCTTTTATTAAATGTCTTAATTTACAAATACCTTTTATGCTTAATTTCCAGCTTGGCATCCCCTTTATACAAATAGGCTTGATGTGCTACTATTTTGTGCCCTGAAGTCTATCTTAACAAAAAACAGTCATTTCATCCTATGTGTTAAGATGAGAGGATATCTTGAAATGTTGTAGAAAAAGTTCATAATTTTTAAAGTTTAACCAGCTGATATTAAACACTCTGAACTCTAGTCCCTACAAATAAGGGAGATCTTGGACTTTACTGGCCTCAATTATAGTTTTTACTCAAGAGACTTTTCCTCTATCTTCCCTTTGCTTTCTAACTAAAGGTTCCTTTCCTTAACTTTAAAGGTTCATTTCCTTAACTTCACTATTAAACTTGCTTCCCTACCTTTCACTTCTTTACCAATTTCAGTCAATATTCATTTGGCACTGTGTTATCATATTGAATGGAGAATTAAGCTGACAGAGAAAAAACATTTTTGTTCACATTATTTCTCCACTCTTATGCAGTATAATATATATTAAAACCTATAAATTAAAACATTAATAATTTTTTTATTTCTGAAGAGATTAAGAGCTTGTGAAGAAGTAGATTATTTTAGTGTGAGCTTTCTTCATTGCTGTCATGTTAAAGTTAGAGAAAGTTCAGTCCAAGCTGAATGATGCCTATTACGGCTTTTATAAAAGATTATGCAGTAACTAGTTTTATTAATAGATAGACATCAGGTACTGAATGGAGTTCTGAGATAAAATGTGTTCATATTTGCAGGATCACACACGGTAATATCTGATACACTCATACAATTTCAAACTGATATATTTTTTTTAATTTTTAAAGAAGGATTGGAACAAAAAGGCCATCCTCCATCTCCAACAAAGAGCAAAGCAGAGCAGCCAGAGGACCTGCAAGATAATGCTGAAGGTAAGTGCTCTCACAGTTTTTTAGAGCTGTTAATCAGTTTTGCATCTGGGGGGAGGAGGGGAAGTTTTACTCCAAATTCTTGGGAACAAATGGGAAAACTTCCATTTAGGAATGTTGTTTGCACACACTTTGAAAGTTCCTTTTGGTCTAGATCATGAGATTAATTCTTCTGAAGTGTATTTCTTGTCAAGGTAGGTTCAGAATTACAAATGCTATTTTTATGTGATGGGATACTCATTATTGCTCGTATAAAATGAGGAAATGTTTGTTTTACCTCTAACGTGCTCTGACTTTACATAATTAATAATAGAACATGGAATGCACGTTGTGCAGGGTCATAGTCTGGCTGGTTAAATTTGCCATGTAAATCAGCTGCATGCTGCAAAACACAGAGCAATAAAATTCTTGCTTCCCTTTTTGCAAGGATTTTTTCCTGTATCCCTGTCCACTCCACTTACAGTGTTTATGGCTATAGACCTTACGCAGTGTGTTACATCTATCCATGGTCAGAAGTCACAGGTGCTTAACATTATGACTATAGTGCTGTTCTTGTAAGAGGGCTTTCCTTCACTTGAGTCTTCACAGAGCAACTTTTTCATGTCTGCGAAGGTAAATGTGGTCTATGTTGTGGTAAGATTGGATCAAAGTATTTTTTTTTAATCTGTATCTCCTCGGGAGAGCTGTTAAAAGATGTTAACATCAAAGACTTATATTCAGAGTGCAGAGTTTCACAATGCTTTTTTATATGTGTGGAAGAGCAAAACACTCCAATGGTGGAGAATTCCCCTTATGTGAAATAGTTAAAAGGATAAACCTTAATCTTTAATCCATGACAGTTCCTTATCATGGATTCTCTTTGACCTAATGTTCCTCAAATGACATGGCTCATTCTGCACCTCAACCAGCGGCTCCACGATCTTCATCATTTTGACCCAGTACTGTGCACTCAGCTCCTAAAATATTCTGACTGAGGTATAGTGTGAGTTATAAAGAGCAGAAAAATGTTAACATCTATCACTTTAAGTAACTGCTAGAAACATCCTGTCACTAACATTGTGACTGGTCATTAATGGCAAGTACTTAAAGCAATAGCTGTCATCTCCTGGAAGGTGTGGGGGAACCCAAGAAATCTCATCCCGATTGATCTTCTTTCCTTTCCTGCTACAGTAAACCCAGATGAAATTAAAATACCAAGTTCATGTTCTGATTGGAACAGAGTTCAGTGGTGACACGTCACATGTCAATTTGTATGCAGACTAAATGGCACACAGGATTGTGATGTCATATTCCACATTCTTAAATAGGCAAAACAAAAGTTTTAATTATATATTTCAATACTGAATGTGGCTAAAAGCTTTCATTGTATCACTGTCAAAAAACCAAAACAAACAAAAAAACCCTGTAAGGTTTTCCTGCCACTGGAAAAATAACTAATGTTGTTCCACTATTTCTGTGGCTTTCTAGATACAGCTTCCTAGTTTATTATGCCTGTCCATGTTTTCTGATGACCTACAGTTCACTTTGTGGAGCACAACCAAATGCATTGGAAGGGTGAAGTAAATAGCATGGCAATAGAATGATTGCATTACCCTTGAGCTGTAAAATGCCTAAACTTGTTGAATTTGGTGCCATACAGTAGATTTTGCTGATGCAGAATTGAGGCCAGTAACACATAATCACTGCTCCAGATTTAAATCTGTCTGGTGACAGAGTCCTCTTCTCCTTAGGCAGGAATGAGGCCTGTAATATTTAGGGTTGAAAGTTGAAATTTAGGCTTGATGGTGGTTGTCATGAGGAAAAAAAAAAAAAAAAAAAAAAGGAAAAAAAAGGTAATTAAAGTGTTTGCTGAGGGAGGCTGGGGAAGAAACCTGGATCAGATTTCTGTGGCATTACCTGTGGCTCTGTTCCTCTGTTTTGAAGAGGAGTCAAGCCATTAAGCTTCAGACACTGAATTCCTATAAAGCTGCTGAGTGGGTAAAGTCTAATATAACACACCTGTGAGCCATTCCTATTTAAGTGAATGGGATTTGCACACATTTGTCTGAGAATAGGATTTAGTTTCTACTTTCCTAATTATTAGTTGTTGGTTTTGACTAACTAAAAGAACTTTTAATGGGGAGTCTTGAAGATTACAAAAGCTATGAAAATGTGACATGAACCACAACTACATTTCTGAGTAATTTGATTTAGGTAGGAGCTTGTCTTCACTTTCAAAAACTTTTTTTTTTTTCATTTTTAAAGGGCTTCTAAGTAGGTAATGTGTATAAACAGTCTCAAATAAAACAGAAGAAAGCCAAACTCTACTTGAGGTTAACTATGTTGAATTTTCCTCATTGTAAAACGGAGTACTTTCTGTCCAGGATATTTTAACTTTGGAATTATTTTAACTTTGGAATTGTTTACATGCTTTAGGTACTACAAATTACAAAAAAAAAAAAAAAAAAAAAGTATATAAGAACCAAAAAAACCTCCAAACCAATCCATAGCTTTTACCAATAACCGCAAGTCCAAAGATATGCATATTTAACATAAGATATTATTTTTCTGTAGGCAACATGACCAGATATAAAATCTTTTACAAATACACACTGAGCTACAGTAAGATCCGGATGTTTTTTTCCTCTGCTTAGTTGTCAGTGTCCTTTTAGACTGAACTTTTTGTTTTAACAGCCTCATGCATGCCCTTGTGGCAGTCTGTAAAAACTAGTCCACTGAGTTCAGTAATATTACTGCTGTAATATTTTTCTCCAGCCCACCAAGCTGATTCATTGGCTCAAGGTAATGGAGCAATATCTTTTCAGTGCATGTAAAAATCTCCACAGAAGATCACGGAAAGTAGGCTTTTTCATTATTACCCTCTCTGCAATCAAGGAAAGTCAAATAAGTGGCTCTATGCAAGAAGCTTGTTTCGCAGTAAGCTAAAATAAACACTTGACGTACTAATGAAAGCAATTTTATACTGAACCTCTAAAGTATTAATGGTGTCTGTTATTATGCTATTAGATATATTGTTCCCTGCCTACAGACCATTAGTAGGAAAAAAACAAGTGTGAACTGCATAGCAGATTCTCCTGTCAATGGTTGTATTCAGTAGTTTTTCATTGTAGTGTTGGTTGTTGTCTAGGGAAATGAATAGATACATGGAGAAATACTCTTTAGTCCCAGGTTCCCTGCAGTATTTTAGATTTGACATGTGCAAACATACAGTGTAATTTTCTTTTTCCCCCCTTCCCCCTCCTCACCTTTCCTGGGAAAGTAAAATCAGCTGGTGATAATTTTGCCTTTCCCCTTGGTCAGGTGCACTCAGTGATTGAGTGATTGTAAAGTCTCAGGTGAGAAAAATGTTTGGCTCTAAATAAAACGTAGCATGTCTTACTTCACTAGCTTAATAACACAATCCTAAAGTAATTACATAGCCAAAAAATGGCAGTACTCCTCACAGGGTAGTGGCCATGAGTTAGCACAAATGTCACAGGTCACCTGTCCTCATCCTTGCTGATCGTCACCAAGCAAAAGCAAATAATTTTTACCAAAGTCTTATAAAACAAAAATTTTAAATATTTCTTATTTCTCTTAGCTGCCTCCCCAAATGTCATCCTATATGTGCTGAATGGTGAGGGGTGTGCAGTAGGTTTTCTTGATACTGGGAGAAGAAAACTTCCCTTTCCTTCCTTATGGGATTTCTCAGCAAAATATAACATGGAGCCTACCCAAGAGCTGCCTCATCTGTTCCCATCACGGTCTCTAGGTGATCAATATTATATCAAAGATGACTAATACATGTAACAGGAGAGCATAAATGCCTGATCCTTCTTCTCCTCCAGGAGAAAGAGAGTCAATCCATGCAGCAAAAGCCACTTCTGTGCCTCCTGAGGTTAGGCTCCTTTCCCTCTCTCAAGGGATGTGCAGACAGAACTAGAGCTCTGCAAGTTGTTTTGCTTCATCTCTTCTTATAAGCTTCTTCCAAAATGAATGATCAGATCCTTCCTAATAGATTGATTGATCTTATGTGATTACCTTAGCTAAGGCTATTGTACATGTGAGTTTCTGTTCTGTTGGGATTGCTCATCCAAGATGAACTTTGTCTGCTTGCTATTCACTTGGTGGAAACAGAACATTTTGATGGGTAAGTCAAGCCAGGAAGGTCACAATGAATACAAATCACCTTAAAGATAGTTGGTAGAATTTGTTCCTCCTTTGCCTGATGGGGTCATCACATTATCAACCCCTGATCTTTCAAGGGCCCCATCAAATGTCTGAAATGTTGCTTGGCAGTGTCAGGAATCGAGGCTCATCAGCAGGCTCCTGCCTCACTCAGTATCGGTAGTACTCCATCCACAAGTAACATCAGTCTAGTGATTGTGCTGAATAGTAGAAATGAGGCAAAATGAAGTCACATCTTATCATGACAACCCACTGGTTCAGCAGGTCATGGCTCACTGAGAGGGACACACCTTGACTCCAAATCACTTCTCCTAGAATATTTTTGCCCAATAATAAAAAGCGCATGATCTTGGGAACAGAAAATAAAACTAATTTTACAGCCTAGTCCTTTAATTGTGAGGTTAATTTAAGGCTTCCCCTTCCTTGTTCCCCTTTATAGACCTAATTTTTTTGCAACTTTGCTGGTCACTCCCTGGCTATAGAGAGAGGGATATTGTGTATGCACTGACAGAAGTCAACAGTGCTTGGCTTTTTTTGCTTTCTTTCAAGGTGGGCTTAATCCTCCCTAGGGCTGGGGTATTGCATGCAACAGCTGCTGTTACTATTACACAGCAATGTTCTGAACATCTTTTCTAAGGGTCTTCTAACACTGTGCTGGCCTGATTGTATCTCTCTTCGAGGTATGGATTAATATTCAGTAGATTTGACTTCTGATTAGCTTTTAAATGTTCCTCAGTGTATAGCAAGAAATTCTTTTATCATTTGAGAAACTGTAGCTACATTTTCTTTTTTGCATCCCACAGTGCAGTAATATTCTACAGCAAATTTCTGGTCCACTCATAATCTACTAAAAATTAACATCTAGACACATAATTATACTTCAAAAACACACACTGTCTTATTCAGCCTTGAAAGTGCTACTTCTTATTAAGATAGCTTAGAAGTAATTGTATTCTTTTTGCCACCAAGACAAATCCTTAAATAAAATTAAGATGAAGCACTACAGAAGAAATTCATTGGGAAGTATGTGTATCAAACCTATCTGTAAAATGTTTCACCATAATGCAGATTGGTTATGTCTAACGTGATGCTATTAACCCCTGTCCACTTCAGTTGATAGCTTCTTTTTTCACTTCTCTTTTGAAATCCACCATCTGTCTTGACTGATTACAGCTCTCAGAATATTGGGCGATAGCTTTCCACCTAGCTAGGGGAAAAAACAAGATGTTATCTGTATTTTTATTTGTATTTGCTCTCCAAGCAAACCCTTCTGAGGAGATTCTTTTCATTGCTGAAGTAGGTTTTACTATTTTGTTAAATTGCCATGCAGTGTCTACACAAGACAACTTTGAAATTGCAGCTTATTTTGGCTTCCATGGCTGCCTCGCAATCCTATTGCATTGACCATTTACCTATTTGGGTTTCATTTAGCAGGTAATTGTACATGTGTGTAAACTGTACCAGGCAAACAGTTGCAGTTCCTGTTTTCACACTAGATGCTTCAGAGCAGATTTTCTTCCTCCTGAGATGACCTAAGGTGAAAAATACTGAGTTACTAAAGTGACTAATGCAGTGCTGTCAGGGAAGAATTATAGAAAGTGACAAACCAGAATACCTGCAGGGGACTCATCTTTCAAGGAATTAATTTCTCATTTCTGACCATGATGTGAATACGAGTGAACTCCTGTGATTGTTCAGTGCATGTTTTTGTTCCCATTTTATGGTTTTTAAACAAGTGTAATCTCCTGTATGGCTTCTCTCTCCATTTCTTCTCTGTGTTACATTGTAGCACCACATGATTTTGTGATCTGTATGCAAAAAAAAAATTGAAATACGTCTCATCTTTTATTTTGACTGTGGTTTGGAAAAACAAGCTGTGCCACAGTCCTTAAGAGTGTGCAATTACCTAGTCCTGAGGTGCACTGAGAAAGTATGAACAAATAGTAAAACGAAGTAATAGCAATAAAGTTTGTGATTGTGTCATGCACCTTCCTCATACACGATCCCTTTCCGTCTCTGTCTCTGGGATAGGGCTGCCTGTAGGGCTGGCAGTCAGGACTCCTCCATTCTGCTCTGAGCTCTGCCTCGGCTTGCTCTTCAACATGTGTCAACTCACCTGAGTGAATTCTGCCCACTTTTGTTTACTGTGATAACAGTGATAATACCTGTGCAGCACCGTGTGTGTGTTTTTTGCGTCAAGTTGCCAGTTGTATCGTTGTCCTTTGTACAGGCTGCGGATGGTGTCTAGGCAATGATGTCCATAATCTGGTTGTACTGGAGAACTCTGACTTCCAGGAGATGTCTGCTTTCATTTGTTTTGAGCAGTCACCGTTGTTGCAGGTTGTCAGAAGTAGCAATAATCAGCATCTTGGGCATGGAAATTTTAGGTGTCTCTTGCTAGGCACCTGTATTGCAAAATCTGTCACACTGTAAGTCAGGCAGAAGAACTACACCCTGTTCCCACAAAGTGAACAGCGATGCTATGCATGAAGTGGGTTAGGACAAGCTGGAGGGCTTGTGTCTTCCAAGCACCTATTTTGATGCTGTAGCTGTTGTCCCCTGGTTCTTCTCTAGCCCGGAAGTGTATACTGAAGCCCAATTACTTGCCTTGTGATCTATGGAGGAGTGAGGCAAGGGGAACATGCCTAGTGATGACTTCACTGGGCTTTAGATTAGGCTCCTATATTTCTCAGGATGTTTAATAAGTGAAATACAATAGCGTTATTTTTAACCTCTGAGATAATCCCCATGAGCTAGTTTTCTCATTCTTTTCCCACAGTCCCTGACAATTCTTGACAAAATGCTGCATGAAAATGAAAACCTGTTATTTATTACGTTGACAACTTCGCTAGGCTGGGTGCATCCACAGCAGCGCGCTCAGCTCTGCGGTGTCTGCAGTGAGGTAAAATTGTTGAAGCAGCACTGAGGAAAGTAGTGTCATAACTCCATTAAACAATTAATGCAATACCTCTTTAGTAACCTTTCGTAAAATTTACCCCAAAGGAGTTATATACAAGTAGTGATTAAAACTGACCTAAATCATAATTTAATTAAAAGAAATTAAAATGCAAGCTGAAAATGTTCGGTAACCTCAGGCCACCACCCTAATGATTCATTCTAATGTGTTTGTAGTTCTACAATAATAGCCGCTGTGTCTATGTGCTTTCTGTTTTATGTCTGGTGTCTTTTTGCCACTGAAACAGTCTGAAAATGGTTGCAGGCTGTATGATCTTGAGTATATTCACGGATATACGTGTTCTTTCTTCTCGCATATTAGGAGTTTCACTGAAGTCAGCATATCTGCTCATGTGTGCAGAATGAACCTTGTAGGATCAAGGCCTATATTTTTAATTTTCTCATTAATTAGTTTCCCTGTTATCCTAGAAGGACCTTCACATCATTAGTATGATTACCATGGCAATATTTTTGTGCTGTAAAAAAAGATAATTCAAGGGCGGCATCCTTTATCTGCCAGATCTTGGTTTGCATTTGCATTTGTCACAGAAGCGAGGCCCAGCTTGGAGGGAGATTTACAGGCAAGACAATGGGAGAGATTCACAGTCACTGCCCACCCGGGGAACCAGGGGATGCACCCAGATTTGCACGCCACATGCCATGCAGGGATATAAATGCAGGGATATAACAGAGTCAAACCTGGTGCTCGGGGATGTGGCACATGCACACATATGTAAGAGTGGCAAACAAGATGCGAGCCTGAGGTGTTGTCTTTTATTTCTACTCCAGGAAGGAGAAGGTTATTTCAAGGAACTCTGTTGACACATTATGGATGATATAAGTACAGTACACTTCCTCCATAGTGAAAACAATTTTATTATAAAGAACATACATATATGTTGAAAAGGTGGAAGCAGACTGGTTTGTACTGGCTATGCAAAATTTTGTCTTTTACCTACAAACATGTTATCTGCAATTCTGGTTTTTTTTCTGGAAATTGTCTTTTTTATACCAGTTTTTAAGATGCCTTTTGCACCACACTTTTAGTGCAAAACTATGCTCAGCTCTACGTACATCACTGACTGCTTGTGAAAAAAAGAACTACTGAAGAGGAGTAGGTGTGTTAGTGGACCTGGCACTTACTTAGTTCTGAAATGGGACAATCCAAGAGGCCATCAGGCTATTGAGATATTTTACTTGGAATGTTTGTTGCAAGAACAGTAGAAGATGTAAAAAGCCAAGTGCCTTGAGGCTCTTGCAGAGAAAATGGGAAGAATATTAAAACCTGCTCTAGTACTGCTGCTGCAGGTTTGTCCTCTGAACTTTCATAGGGATCCTGTTCTAGCCTCTCTCCCTTCTGACTGCTGGCTTTTAATTTATATCATCTGCTTTATTTTGGGGTTGCTCCTGCAGCTGGCATGTCAATGTCCATGCTAAATACCTCTCACCATCAAGTGGGCAGGCACTCCCAGGGTGTCCGGTTTTCTGTTTTAGTTAGAAGTGCTGCTTGCTCTGCCAGCTTACTGAGCATGCTGATTGATCACTCTTTAGCCTGTTTTTTACCAAATATAAATGAGGGTATATATCGCTGCGGGGGGAGGAATGGGATTTTCTTGCTGACCCCAAAGAAAAAGGCCAAGAGGAGAGAGCCAGTGCTGATTAAGCAGTAGTCAGCTTGGTGAGGGAAAGAAAATATATGGCCAGAAGTAGGTATTTTAGTGCCTAATGGCCTTATTTTGTATGTATGGTGCTACTGTAATTCTCAAACTCTGTTGGTTTTTTTATCAACTGACTGCCATGCTGGGTAGAAGAAACAGATGTTGCCATTCATCTTTTGATGTATCTCAAAATTTTTTACCTTTGCCGTCCTAAAATGACATGACATGTCATTCACAACTTTTTTTCTGTCTCCTTTGGAGTAAGTTACAGATTGCTGTTCAATTACTAGTTCAATTACTATAATAGAAAAGCAGATATTTTGAGGATAGTTTTCACCTAAAGGAAGTGCAATAGCCAATTGCTGTAGCAGTGGAAAGAGAAGGATAGCAGAAGCCATCCAGTGGAAAAGACATTTTTATTATTAATAATGTCATGGGGAAAACTCAAGGGAAATGTACTGGGTCTGGCTTTTCTGCCTGGAGAAAAGGAGAGCCAGGGATGAATAAAAATATGGTGAAAAACTGCTTTGCTGCTCTTTTAAAATATGTTTCCAGCTCTTTGCCCTAAGCATGTGATACTTAAAGCCTTTCCCAGCTCCAGTAGAGGGCAATAATTAGAGAAAGACTCTTCATCAGTCGAAGATACTTAGAGAGAGGCATATTAGAAAGTTGTTGTTTTTTTTTTTTAAATAAATTTAAAAATGTTTGTCAGATGCTTTGGCATTAGTCACTTCTCCACCCCATTGTTTGCTTTCCTATTGGTGTATTCATACTCTGCTTCCTCCCTTGCTCCTGAGATGAAGGGGTTCTTCAGACCAAGCAGAGCTTAACTCTTCCTTCTGCAAGTAATTTTCTTGAGGATCACTTGTCCACTCTTAATTTTTTGGCATTTCCTTTTCTCTAATTCTGTCAGTCACTTGGCAGGCACAACGTGTACTTTCAAAATGCCAATCAAGATTGATTTTTATGTCACGATCCAGTTAGTCTGTTGGACTAGGGTCAGAGTACAAGACTTCTAGTTGAAGTCTTCTACATTTTTCTTTCTAAAGGAACAAAATGAAGTGTTAGATGGAAAACATGTTGAGTATCCAATATATAGCACTGTGTAATTCTGTTATACCACTTTTAAACATCAAATCTCCAGTGAAATAATAGACAGGGTTGACAAAAATGTACTGATGAATATGTGCTTTATCTGATGAACTAGATGATTACTGAAACTTTTTTTTGTAGTTTAAATTTGTTCTGAGCAAGAGAATTAAGAAGACATATATTCCCTTGGCAATATATGTGAATAAATCCTTGAAATACCTGTTTTGAGTCAAATAACTCATGGTTATAGTCATACTTGTTATAACGGATGTAGAAACAAGTATCACCCAGAAATGTTGTTTTACATTGTGAATGCAGTAAGGTAAATGCTGAAGTGATTTTCAGTGATGTATCTGTAGTTACCATTTATGCCTGACTTGCTTTTTCTGAATCTAAGTTTTTCTTTGTAAAGAAAAACATGTTGCACTTGGCCATAATGAAATTCTTTATGCTCTGGCACCACTTGTTTCACAGTGATTCAATACTCTCTTTGGATGTGACCTAATGGTAGATTTTTCAAGTGCCACTGCTCTGCAGAATGTATTGTCTTTAAGGTATTGTGCCTTTCTGCAGCTCCTAAGCTAGATGACTTTATCGCTTTGAAACAAATTCTGGTGATGCAAAGGATTTTTTACCTTATTTATTAATTTCTTGATGCAAAGCTTGCAAAGTCCCAAGCCTGTGTTTTAAAACAAGAGAGAGAGGAGCAGAGAAAAGTTTGTCTTCTAGTACAGCTAACTCCCTGTTTTGTGTGCAGTTCTCCTAATGTTCGTGGACAGGCAGACTGCTGATTTGAAAAAAATATTTTGTGATTTCCAGGAAAGGAAAAAAACCCATATGGTTTTATCCAGCCATTTTGGTCATCCATGTAACACAATTTTTTACAAGTTGGAGCTCACTAATGTGCTAAGAAATCACTGTAGTTAGTCATCCATTTAGGCTGGTTAAAATGAGAACAAAAAGTTACCAAGCATGTGGGAGGCCTGAGTCCCTGCTGATGGCCATCAGCTGCTCCCTGCCCACCTCTCCCCTCTCAGTTGGGGTGTCAAAATCCTGCTCCATCTCCTCCTGAGAGCAGCTCTGAGCAGGGTCAGCCTGGAAATACTTCTCTGCTAGTTCCATCTGCTGGATGCTGGGATGTATTGCCTGCTGGAAAGAAGCAGGGCATCATATCTTTTTAGCCTTTAAATATTAGCTGAACGCAGCATGCCACCAGATGTGTACGTTTCCTTCTGAAAGACGTGCGTTTTCTGTTTTTCTTCCATCCACCTAATTGCATTTGGGCTACTGCTGTTCTCTTCAACAGACTCCATGTGTTAAGTAAAGGCAAGGTGGCAACGCGAGGAACTTTAACTGTGTTGCTTTAGAAAAGCTGTAATCAGAAAAGCCCAGGAGCCAGGAAAGATCACAGCAAAAAATATGTGTATCATTATCAAGTCATTTACAGGCCTGGGAATGAATTTCCTTTCTCCCAGTGTATATGCTCAGCAGTCAGTTTTTCAAATGCCTCATTAAGGCTGGTACTCAGCTGTTCTCGCCGTCTATCTTGCCATGCTGGAACAGAGGGAGTGTAGCCAGCACATCTGATCCAGCATGCTGCACCACAGCCTCTTAATACTGTTATGAAGCTAAAAGAGCCTTCTCTGTCATGAAACATACAGACTTCCTGATATGTTTCTAACAGGGCCTAGGAAAGGTTAAGAGGGCTTGATGTGGTGTTCGCAGACATTCCCCAGGGTATTACTTTTCTCAGTGGTAGCGCACTCTTTGGTACCTCCCTTCAGAGAGGGAGCTGGAGGCAAGAAAATGGGTAATGAATGCAAATGCAAAGTAGTGGAGAAGACTGGGAATGAATGGGAATGTAAAAAGGGAGAAAATGCATTAAATCCTAGCAGTCTTACTTTTGTTTAATGTGCTCTCATCTTTGCAGTCACTTGTGATGCATTTTGAAACCTTATGTTAAGTGTCACTTTGCCTTTTGCTTTAAAGTAAAATCTGGCTGATTCTTCCCCTCCTATTCCTTACCTTTCATAGGCACTAAAGTAGGTTCTGGATATCGTAAACTCAGCCACTTCAAGGATCTTGTGGAAACATTACTGGAAGAAGCTAATCCTAGAGGAGAAATCTTTATAAAATTCATAGGCTAAGATCAAGCAACAATTTCATCTCTTGCAGACAGCATTTAGGGGAACGTGCCTCTATTTGGTATACAGATATTTACAATGTGCCAGTTAAGACAAAATCTTCAATCTGCCCCTCCTTCCTCAGCTTAAGATGTGAGAATGTGACTGTTTTAAATCTAACTGGTTATGTATATCTTTTTTTTCAGTTTACCTTTCATATCTTTCCCTTTCTACCACAGCACCTTGCTGTAAATTAGCAGTATGTGTTGAACTGGTTACAATTAATATTGCTGCTCCTGTTACCAGTAAAGAGTTATCTCATAAATAATCTTAATGTGTTTTCTTCGATAGGTGGTGACAGCACAGAGGAGAAGCAAAACGCTGAAGAAACCAAGGCCCAGAGCCAAGAAGCAGGTTTGTGCTTAAGCTCCTTAAAGGACTGACTTAGATTTTATGTACCTTGGTGAACAATAACTTTAGTCAATGCTATTGACAGAGCATGTTTGTACATTTCCAGCAGATTAGCTCAGGTCTTGAGCAATTCACCCATTAGAGACCACAGCTCCATTCATTATGAATGAATGTATTGCAATGCAGGAATGCAGACCTCCCTCTATAGTTGAGCAGCATTACATTCTCCATTTAAGGTGGACTACCTGTAGCTAATCCTCTAACTAGAAAGCAAGCATTTTCCATATGTCTACAACAGTAACCCTTTGCATAGAACAGAAATGGGGAAACAGCAAATTTGGAGGAGGAAGAAGGGTTCATTTCCTGAAAACTTTGCTTCTGAAGATTTTAAAGGCTATTTGCAAGTTCTGATAAATTTTCTACAGAATTCTCAGGGGTTATGAAGATTTAGATCCATATAGAAATATATTGCATATACTGAGAATGAATGTCAGACGTTCATGAGCAGTGGGTTTTTTAGATGTTATGCTTATAAATAATTGTCAGTTCAATGTTTTGAAGTATGTCTCTCCATGTTCAGAGTGGATTTTTGTGGGCTTTTTTTCTGTTTATGGTTGTAGTTTTCATCCTACCCAACCCTATTCAATAGAAAATAAAACTATAATTAATCAAAAGACCTGGAGCGACAATTAAAAGTGCCTGGGAAATTCTTTTTGCATGGTATTTCATGTAACGAAATGTTTCTTGTGTTGTTTTGTTGTTTGTTTTGTGTTTTTTTTTCTCATAGTAGTGCAGGATGTTGCCTACAAAACTTAATTCGGAGGACCTGAAACAGTTTTATTCAAAACTTTTTTTTTTTTTTTTAAAAACAGTTTTATTCAAAACTTTTTTTTTTAGACTTGAAATTGTTTTCCATATGTAGGCCATTGAGCTGAAGGTCATCAATTAAATGCAACAAAAAGCTTAGAAGACTGAGATTCTTGACTTATAGTATTTGCTTACTGCACTGTGTCTGTTTGCAGATGAGGGATTCATTTTATGAGAATCTTTTTTTTTTTCTTTTTTTTTTTTTTTTTTTCTATGCATTGGGCACTGTATGTGTGGAAGTGCACTCCACAGGTCAGTCTTCTGCAACTAGGAGCTGACAGCTGGTGCTGTCCACAAGTGCTTGAAGTCCTTCTATGTTTCATGTCCTCTTTATCACCTCCTCTTTATGTCCTTGCATGAGGGAAGCAGTGGGATGCAAAGCCATTGGCACACAGTATTACAGAATAAAAGATTCTCACGGATCTCAGCAAGCTTTGTACCTAGTCCCTTTATCCTCCCCAAGATAAGCATGCAGTGGTATTTTTTTTGTAAGTGCTGGAGAATAGCCACATTTTCTTTCCTGGGTTTTTCACTTTTATGCTACTCATATTTTAAAGAGATGAAAGGGACAAGGAGAAGGGAAGAATTAGTTGCTCTGTCTTGAATCCAAACTCTGGTTTGAATCTCTGATTAGGCAGTGGGATACCTTTGCCTGAGCAATGTTGAACTTTTAACTGTACTAGGGAGTACTGCTTGGCTGATAGATATCTTAGAAGCTGGTACTGCAAGGAGCTTCTAGTTCCAGTTGCAGAGGTTCATGCAAACCCCAATTACACTACTTTCTGCAGATCCCAAATATAGTCCCTTGTGTTTGTCAGCGGTATTCACTCTGATGGCATGTGTCTTTCCCTGGTATTTTGATTTGCCAAAACACTCAATTGAATGAGATACATTTCACTTTTCCCGAGAGAAATAAGGAATATGTACCTCTCTAAATTATTACTTTGCTACTGGGGGTGTCTTAAATGTATTGTGTTTTTCCCAAAACTGTCATTATGACTTGTTATGTTATGAGCTGTCACAGCTGGTTTATCAGAGCCATGATATATGTTCTTTTGCTATCTGGTATTGGTAGTCATGTTTTGTTACTCTCATGAAGAGTGTCAAAGAAAAGATCCAGACATTTAAGGTCCAGGAACATGTCATACTTTAGGAACGTGTTTTAGGTACATTCCTAAAGATCTCGTTGTGTCTACACGTAGTCATGAATCACCTCCTTGGCCACAGGCACACACTGTTACAGGAAAAAATTATTTGGCTTAACATTTATCCCTACTGGTTTGCATAGTGATAAGAACACAGAGGTATACAACTCGAGTTAGTTTTGTCCAACTAATGAGTTGCAGCTGATTTCCACTCTGCTCATTGTGGAGACAAGACATGGTTAGAATCTTTTAGGATTGCTGCTCCTGTGTCCTTTCTTGGCATTAGGAAATGACCTGGTTTTCAGAGATGAGCAGTTCCATGCCCAAACTTTCTAATCACTAGGAATGATCATTGTAATGAGCAATCCTATCAAATCTTTAAGTTTTATTTGTATTTTCTAAACCAAAAGACATAACTTTCATCTGAGTATGACAAATCACAAGGCTTATATTCTATACTGTAAAAGAAAATGTAGTAGAAGAAATAGGAACTGTAGTCATACACAGCCCATTCCATAAGGATTTATAAATTCTTACTACACAGTAGATTAAAAATCCAGTTACAGTGTAGAAAGTCTGGCCTGAGATTTTACTGGGTGTGTTTTTCAGTCTGGCCTCTGGTCTATCATCAGTGATCAGTTAACACATGGAAAAAAAATGGCAGGTGTTTTAGAGGTCTTGTTTCAAGCTGTTAAAAATACTCAATGACTATATGAGGAAAAAAATTTTGTCAGATTAATCAGATGCAAGTTTTTTGAAAGAAGTGAAAGGCTAGGAATTTAAACAAAGGCTCATAATGGTTTTAGAACTATAAAAATCGCCAAGAAAAACAGACACTCTAAGTTTAAAAATTGTATTAAATTCAGGTACTGGATTTATCTATTAACTCTGATACTTTTACCTGCATACTGTTAAAAACCTTCAGGCTGCAGATTTTCAGGGTCTTGCTAAATTTCAGGCCTGATTCATGGTAGCTTCTGATTCAGAAAAGCATTTGCATGTAATCATTTTGATTCCAATGGGATTCATGGACATGATTAAAGTTAAGAATAGCTTAATTGTTTTTTCTCAAAATAGATAGATTAAATGAAAAAAGGAATCTCAGAGCGAATAGCAACACCAGCCTACCCATGAAACTGGTAATTGTTGCTCTCTCTGTATTACAAGGAATTGAAATACAGACTTGATTTGGCAGCACTGCAATGTAAGCTTACCCTGGCTTAGGGAAGACAAGCAGACCAGTAATGGCCAATGAATGGATGGAAGCCCAGAAAATCAAATTCAGATGTAGCATCTTGCCTCAGTAAAGCATAATGCTTTTTCTCAGTAAAGTGGTTTATCTGTTAGCTATCTAATGAATAATGTCTTTCATTTCCTTCATTCTCACAGATGAGACAAAACCTTCAGCTGTAGCCAGCCTATCATCATCAGAAGAAAGAGAGCTGAGTAAGGATAAAGGTACACAGATTGTAAATTACATTTCAAAATATCCAGTCCTAAGAGGACATTTTGTAAAGCCTTCTTTTCCTTTGTCTGGAAATTGCCAAAAATCACAGTTAAACAATACAGAAATAGGTAAATGCTTGGATTGTTACATACAATAGTCTTTGTAATGAAGAACATGGCACCAGCTGTTGTGCTGGTAGGAGAGATGTTGTGAATTCCTAAGTCCCCCTGTTACAGAGGTAATACTAAAATGTCATACATGACATATCAGAAATAAGCCCAAAGCTTGGGCTCACTGCAGCAACTATAGGCATAATGTTAAGCATGCACATCTATCCCAACAATATTAGCTCCCTATTCAGTGATCTCCTGATGGGGAAAAATTAAAACACAATAGCTATAAAAACATCAAGAGGAGACAGGAGGAAATGAAGTCATAATTGAGAGGGAGAAAGTAATGTTTATCTTGTGCAGACTGTGCTAGGCATTCAGACCATTTAGTTTGTGATAAATATTTAAAAGTGTCACAGGGCCAAATGACAGGGAGTTTAGGAAACAAGGAGAGATTATCCAATTTAAATGTTTCAAGCTGAGATTTTTCTGTAGAGTTGTTGGTTTGCAGATAGGAACCAGTGCTCAGATGTAATGTCTTTGATATCACACTATTTATTGCTTGTGCCAGTCTACAGTTTGGGACATTTTTTGTGGGGGTACGTCAGGAAAAAGCCGGGATGATTTATAAAATGTTTGCTACTGGTAATTCAAAACAGGAGTTCTGCTATCTATAATAAGTTCAGTCCATCAATACAGCCTTCAAGAAAGACTAATAGAAAATTCTAATGCATTTTACTGAGATAACATAATTATTAACATCCATTAACTTATTTATTTTAAAAGGTTTAATGTGTAATTCAGAGTCACTGCTTGACTCTCTTCTCATTTTTCTAGATAAGTGTGACAGGGTGTGAGATGTTGCCCTTTTGTTCCAAAGACACATGCTACAGAGCCAGCATACTTACCTGATTATGAGTTCAAAGCCTTCTGCAGGTTGATTTAAGTGCTCTCTTAACTGATAGATTTATCCCACAGGGAAAAAACCCACAAACCCTTGCTAGATCACTGTCTTTTGCTTTTGGTATCTTCACAGATTAAAGTCATTGCAGGGTTAGTGGAAGGCAAAAATAATGATGGATTTATTTTTTTTTTTTCTGTATATTTGGCCTGTTTATGTATCCTGTATCTCTAAGATCCCTCATAAGATGTGTTTTTTACATTTTGTATGTGAGGGTCATAGTGAGGCTTTGGGTTGGGATTGTTTTGTTTTGTTTGGGTTTTTTTCTCTCTCTGCAGTCTTACTTAAGTTCCCCACATTTTGGTGTTGCTTTAAGTGCTCATTCCTGACTGTGAAGACAGGGTCTTCTGATAAGCTTTTCAGTGGCCATCTTAATGTGTAACCATTCAGTTTTTTTGACCCATTGAATTAGTTGCCTTTTCTCAGGAAAGGAGCCATCGTGGTGGAATAGGTCTCACTTTCCCTATAATATATCCCTATAAAGAGTGTCTTCCTCTCTTCTCTTGAGCGGTCAGCAGGCCCTGAGAAATCCAAAGGGCAGTTTCTTTTTCATGATCTCTCTCTCCTTTAAAGTGCAATGGAAAGCACTTGGGATGGAAAGAGTGAGATAGACTCCCCTCCATATATTTTGTTCATAATGTTGTACATGTAGAGGAAAGGTATGGAGTCAAAAAGAACATGTTTTGGGATTTTGCGTGCTAGTTTTTTAAGCATAACCAAGAACTTTGAACAATTAAGTGGCCACATTCACCAGGTTGTAGTTTTAATTCTTATCTCTATTAGCAGTCTTTAAATTTTTTAGATTTTAGATTTTTAGTTGTTTTAAAATTAATATTAATGTTACAAAAAAACCTTACCACTTCTTGGGAAATGGTACTTTTATCAAAACCTTGGCTCTGAAAGCACCTGCTGCTCCCAAAATCAATTTCAGCCTTCAGATTGTTTGCTCACTCAGTTAACATGGCTAAACCTTTCCAGAGTCTAGGTCATATCTTCAGATAAATGAACTGAATGTAAAACATTTAAAGAAATAATGTTTTTTTCAGTCCTTCCACCTAATTACTGTGAAAGGAGATTTTTGCCAAATACACTGCCCAGAAAAAAATGTCCATATGAGCCCAGTTTGCATGTATCTTGTGAGCAGACTGAATTTTTTGAGTGCTCTGTCTGTCCTCAGAACAAAAACTAAAAAAAATCAGAACAAGCATATTCCAAGAATGTGAAGGTGTTTGATGTTATGTGGAGGTATGCTCTTCTTTCTGTGCCAAGTTTCTGTTTCCACTGTCTGGAAATACCACAAAGAAATGTGGCAATTTTGCCCTTGAAAACTTGCATGCATAGCTATTAGCTCTTGGGGAAAGAGCTGACATCTCTAGGCAGCACCTTTGTAGCGCTTCATTACTGTGCATATGGAAGGAGATCCTTTATACACAGCATATTTCAAGTTAGAGATGCTTCTCTTTATGAAGTGTAAGGGCAGAACAAAGTGATTAAAGTCATTAATGTTTATGCAGCAGATAAAACACGTATCAGACAGGCTGCACTCAGTCTAGTATGCCTGTCCATACAAGATTGTGCTGGGACTATAAACCCATTTTAAATGGACCATTGTATATAGCTGTGGATTGGTTTGAACCTGTGATTTTTTTTTTTTTAAGAGTGTGTGAATGTTTGTGGCATGTGTGGGTGTGAGAGGTTATTCTGCACCTTTTCTTTCTGTGGTTCTATAATTGTTTTATCTGCATTACCTGTCCTACAAATTACGATATAACCTGACTTAATGAAAGGGCCTTCTTACAGAAGAAAGAAATCAGCAACTGGTTTAGTACAGGTGAAGAATGAACATAATCACGGCAAAGTTTCTGTGCACAATACACTGATTTTAATACATTATCACTTAATAAGAACTGAATTTTCATTTGAAGGTCAACTAAATTAAATCGTATGCCAATTAATTTTAAAAATAAAGTAGCGATTAATTATTTCCAGGTGTTCACCAAAGTCCATGCTCCTGTGGGAGTGCCATTTAAAGCAAGTAACTGTTTTTCTCCCTTCTCTGAAATGGAGTCAGATTCAGTCAGATGGAAGGCTCATATTGTCAGAAACAAAATTAATTAGGTATATGCCTTACCTAGGGGCTAGTCCTAAAAACTCACTTTGTGAAACCCAGAAGCCTGTAAGTATCCTGCCTGTAAAACATAATGGATATAAAATTCCTGTTTGTCCAGCTGTAGTTCTCCCCAAGGATAAACCTTGGTGTCCTAAGGACATAAGTGATTGAGAAGGGATAAACTGAAAGAACATTTCAAAGACAGGGGTGGCTGTGCAAATCAACACAAATTAGACATTGATAAGTGGGTGAAAAAGATTGACTGAAAGACCAGTGTGTTCAAAAAGAGGTGTTTAAAATCAGCTCTTAAGTATATATTAAGACATCTAAATGAATGACCTGATTTTCAGAAGTGCTGAGTGCTCAGCAGCTACCAGTGAAATGTTTTTACTTCACCCTTGGGCTATGATTAGACCTGGAAAATTTCAGCCTGAAAAATTTCAATTATAGGTAACTGAAAGCAAACCTTTTTAATGGAAGAGTTTCAGCACCCCAACTGTAGCTTTGGCTCTGCATGCCAGCTACAGTGATAACATTTTTCTCACCCTTAGTTAGGAGGATTTCTGTGAAAGCAAATGTGGCTCACACAAGCTAAATGGTGTGATGAAGTGTTGGTTTTTTGTTTTTTTTTTTTTAGCCCAGGTATTATCCATCACCATCCAACCAAGTGCCTATTCTCTTAACATCTTCCATAATGATAACTTTGAGGTGTACATTATTCACTTTTTCTTTTAATCTGACCCATCTCTAGCATTGCACATCCAGACAGGGTCCAGCCCATCAACTACTCTTGGTATTTTGCTCTACCTTTTCCCAGTACAGGCAGCCACAGTCTGCTTAGCTGGTTTATTTAGATCCTACTTATTTTCAAATATTAACTGACCTGGAGCCATCCAGACGTGTCCCAGTCAGTCTGATGTGAGTGTCTCCTCCTTCTATCCCCCCTGCCCAACCCTTGCCTTCAGCTGGGGGACATTGCCTGGGAAGGGTCTGACCAAGGCATCAAGGTTTTTCTCCTCTTTTTCTTTCATGGAGCCCTGCATAACAGTCCCTGCCTCTGATGGCAGCAGCAGGATGCCCACAGTTATCATACTAGCTGCACCTGAAATTTCTCTTACAGAAGGTGAGGTTAGAGGACATGCCCTTCTGTCAGCTCAAAGCATGAGAAGGAAGGAGCATCACTTGGTGGACCCCACATCCAGGAATGAACTGCCTATTCTGTTATCCAAGACTTGCAAAAATATCTCTACAGGTTGTTACACCTAAAAAGGTCTGTTTTACCAAGCCATATAAACTTGGACTCCAATAAATCTAATCTGTCATAAAGATAGATTAAAATGAAATCTTGTTGGATATAAAAATAACATTTTAAAGTCAAACCTCAGGAATATCTCCCTAACTTCTCATAAATCACCATTTTATAGGACTTCATTTTCACACATTTTCCTCAGTTTATGAGGCAAAAGAATACCCTAATCATGTGGCAGCCTCCATGCACACCATTACCTGTAATTTTAGATGCCTGCTTGGTTTCTTTCACTCTGGAAATATTCCAGTCATTTTTCACAGTATCATGCTTAAAAAATAAAATGCACTGAACCTGTTTCTTTCATAATGACCAGCTTTTTCCTTCTTTAATCTTCTTACAGCTCCCTAAAACATGGTGATTTATCTAGGCTGTGTGCAGGACCCAGGTGTGTTGCACATTAGAAATGACTCAGTAAATAAACCATACAGAGTAGCTGGGGAAGTGAATTTTAGAAGATCATTAAAACCTCTTAACATTCAGATCTTACCATTTTTTCTCTTCCTTAGCATATGTAAAATTTTGTTTGAGCAATGTTGCTTTATACCGTTAAAAAAAAATGGTGTGGAAAAGCATGGGGGTTTATGAAATATTTAGACAAAATACTTTCTCATTTTTGGCAGGAAGTTGATAGTTGTATTGATACAGGCTTGATTGATAGCAAGCTGCATTGGAGTTGAACTCAACACAGAGTTGATATATTGGAACTCTGAATATGTTTGGGGAGTGTTGTGTCTGGCTTAAAGTCCAAATGTTTTCTTGGTGGGTTGCTAAAGGCTGGGACTCATTCCTGGGTGCATTCTACCATGCAGCCCCACAAAACTCTTGTTTCAATAGAACAGAGGGGTGCAGAGCCCAGCACTCCTGATGTGGAGACTGTCACTGCAGCCACCAACTAAAAGTGGATTTCAAAGAACTAAGGGATACTCAGACTTCAGTGAGCACTTCAGTGCTTGATGTGCAGTACATAAAAGTGGCCTATCTTTGGTCCATTTATATCATTAAATGTCATGTTTAGTTCATTCATGCGTGATCAATGATGACATTAGTAACTGTTCTCTAGTGTACTGTCAGAAACACTGAGTAGTTTTGGTCCTGCCAGGAGGAATGTTAACCCTTACATTCCCAGTCTGTGGCTACCCAAGGTGAATTGTGTCCAGCTTGTAACCAAAAAATTAAGTATACTGGACTGCTAAATAATGTCCTGACTTGGATTCTCCAGTACAATTTAACACATAAGTAGCTGTGTTACGAGAAGACTAACACTACTTTGTCTGATTTAATAATTCCAAGTTAGTTCCCTATCCATTTAGAGATGAATTAATGTTTTAGGGATGGCCAGAGCTTTCACAGACCCTGGAATAATTCAGAATACTGGCTTATGCCCAGTTGCATAAGGCACTAAAGGGCCAAGCAAGCACAGGAAACCAGCTGAGCCTGAGTAATACCACTACACTACTGAAAATTTGCATGCACAAAGTAGTATAGTATCAGTATCTGTGAGATTCCCACCACTCCTTTTAAACTGAAATGGAGGTGGTGCTCGTGCCTCATATCCAGTTTGGGAACTCAGGTGGGTTTTTTTGACCACTTGGTCTTACACTTTTACTGTTGCTTGGCTCTGATTTTCTTCGTATGTCTGGGTTTATTCCTGTGCTTTATTTTATTCTTGTTAATCCTAAAAGTAAATCTGTCTTTGGACCTCTGGGATGGAATATTTGATCTAATATTTGCAAGTGAAAAGAAGAAATCTTTGACATGGTCTTGACCCTAAAGATTTGGAAACTCAGAGTCTGCACAATAATGCAAAATCTGATTTCTACTGCTGAAATGAGAGTGGTGGCCTCATGCAACTAGGCAGTAAGCAAAACAAAACTCGTGCAAAATTATCATTGTGTATTGCCTGGGTTAATTTGGGATCTGTGCAATGAAATTGCTTTCTCGAACCCCAGAACAATTAGAAAGCTGGATATGATCAAAATGAAATTTTAACAGAAAATTAGGATCCCATAAGGATAAACTGTGCAGTGCTAGCAATGGGAATGTGTGAAGATGTGCTGAACAGTATAGGTGATTGCTAGGTGTGGTGGCCAGTGCTGATGATGCTCAAAGCAGTTGTGGGGCCATACAGCCAGCTGTGACAAAGGGGGGAACAGCAACAACCCCCCACACTGTGTGTAGCTGGAGTTTGCCATAAACTGCATGATGCTCTGTGGAAAAACAGCAGTGTGATGGGGCACATACATCAGCCAAGCATGAGGCTCCTTAAGCTCCATTTGTTTTTATTGACAAAAGCGTGTAATTGCTCATCTGAGGCTGGGGATTGATTTTTGCATGAAATTGGAGTAATTCCTCATTGTGGGAGAACAGGTGGCACCTGTGGACTGAGATTAAAGGCACAGGTCTGGGAGCAGGAGGTACTGTGCAGTTGGCATAGAGTAAGATCACTATAAGGGTCTAGTGGGACAGAGCCATGTATAACTTTCCCACCTGTGGCAGGTAATATCACACTTTATCATCACTTTTTGCTGTCTGAAGGGCTGTGTTCAGCTTCTGGCTGTACAGTACTTAAGGCAGAGGACTTCTGATTCCAGCTTTCTTGGTACAGTTCCTTTTGCTGACATGCAACATGAGGTCCTTCAACTTGCTTTTTGATTAAGGCTGGAACTTTATAAAATTCTGTTTTATTTTTGCTCTGAATTGGTCTGATAGGGTAATTCCTTGTAACTCATAACACACTGTAACATCCTAGTATGAAAGGCCAACACAGTGGTCCAGCTGATGGCAGTGAGTAGCATTTTAATTCCACAGTAGGGTGAAAAAAAGTTCAGCAAAGGCAAATTTTAGCACAGTACATCAGTGAGATATTCTGCTTTGAAACTTGGATTTCTAAATTTATTGTTATGCCACAAAAGAAGTAAGAAGCTGTGCAGGTAATTAAATATTTGCCTTGGGGGATTATTTGCAGTTAATTAAAGCCACACACTTTCAGTGCATACCTTTTCTACAGATTATTAAATTTGGATTGGATGTTAACAACCCAGCTTTCTCACTTATCCATCAGAGATTATTCTTGGCATGTTCCAGAAGCAGAGTTTTAGAGGGGCATCCGCTGGTATATTGCAAGATTTGCTCTGCTACATTGTAGAAAGAGACAAAAGTAGAGCAGTAAAAAGACTACTGCTGTAGTACAATTTATTATCATGCAACATAGATCTTTTGGAACTGTTACTTAAGTATTCTTTCTAGCAGCAATTTAAGAAGTGTTTTGCTCTGGAACACAAATAGTGATTATCGTTACCTTTACTACAACCTCAAGTATCCTCACCCCTGTAGTTTGCAGAAATGTCTGGTTAGATCAGCGGTGATTTTTATCAAGGCTCAAAGAGGGCTCTTTCTCCAGTGAAAGCTGTATGTTATGCAGATGAGCAAAGATAAAATAGGTGGCTGTGTCACTGTGATTTCCCAACTGCAGTGGAATGATGCATTTATTGTGCATCCCTGATGTGGCAGTTGTCAGACAATGTTTTTCAACACAACAAAATAAGGCTGTGTGTTTATGATGACTGCATATAGCATAGTGTTTGGACTTGTGTTGTCTAATTTAAACCTTGCAGTGCCACTGATTCAGGGTATCTCTTTAGGCAGTTCATTTTGCTGGTGTCTCCCTAAAGAAAAAGCAGTCTAGACCACAATAATGACCTTGAGAGTTCTGTCTTTGATGAAATGAGGCTAGGATCTGCATTAGGATTTATAGGTCTTAACATTTGTCAAGGTTGTGGGAGTTCAACCTTGAAAAATGCTTGTTTTGTTCTAAATAAATAAGAAATAACTTTGGTTTTGGAGTAGGTGGTTTGTACTGTTTCTCTGAGCTTTGTGCCACTCCATTCATTCAAAATAAAATGTGCAGTAGCGCTTCTGATTATTCTTACACATCCTTTCTTGCCAGCTTCTCATTTAGGTTTGTACTGCAGGCAAAAAACTGCTCAGTAAGTGCATGGATTTTGAAATTGATTTGAATAATTGAAACCCATGAGCATGCTTTTGTAGTATGTAAGTTTGCAGTTAAATAGATAGAAAATCTGTCAGCGTATCAGAATGCCAGATATAAAGGTATCACCTAAGGGCTACCTATGTCTGAAATAACTTCCAGAATTTTCCAGCGTGAAAACCACTGCAGGATTTGTTTGTTTGCTGTTTCCTCAGACTCCCTGAAAGACTGCAAAGGCGCACAAGAGAGTGACCCAGTGCATCCCGTGGGATGTGAACAAGATCAAGCTGAAGGTAAAGTTTTGTAGCAAAACTCTTTAAGACAGAGATAATGAACCAGTTGGGAACCTTAGTTCTTCCATTTTCAGCATCCAGTGGTTTTCAGCCTGACCTCCCTCTACTGCCTTCAGAAAATGCTCTCAGCTAGTAGTAGTTGTTTGCCAGCCAATTGTGGTGCAGTCATCTCTGGTCTTGCTGGAATAGACACACATCTCCAAATATGTGGGTTTAACCACATTGATCCTGGGTGCATAGATTTGTTATTACTGTACTTCTTGTTGTTCTTAATGTCTATGGGCTGATTCTGTTCCCTTTGCGAAGCTGACTGCCAAGTGCAAGCACAGCTCCTATTAGAATCAGTATGTCAAGGCTGAGCTCCAAAAGAAGAAAAAACAAATGTTTCAGGGTTAGTTTTGACCAGCCATTTAATGTACTTACTAGAGTTTGTTAAGTGATATTTTCAAATATTAAATAGTTCCAACATTGTTCATAAAGAAAGCAGTACTTTGCTGAAAAGGGCCGTACTCTATGTTAGATTTGTTAGATTTGTGTCCTGTTCTATGAACTTGCCGTTGCCTGCGTGCATCCATCATGCTGATCTAATTTCCAGTTTGTCATCTGAACAGGACAACAGGATATTTCTGCAGAGGAGGAGATGAAAACTGGTGCAGATTCCCAAAGCTCCTGCATGGAAGTACAAGGTACTACACATACCTTGAAATCAGACATCAAGATTAACAGAGAAAATCATTAATTATTACTCAGATATATATATTGCAGTGTTTAAGTTCCCTTTCTTTCTCCATACCTACTAAGCTGAGTCTGTGAAGCCACATCTTACAGTAACTCTAAATTCAGCACTGAGTGGGGAATATCTATGGATTCTCAGAGATAAAAGCTGACTTTTTAATGACTGTGACTGTTAGAGAAATAAGTTGACATTGTGTTTCTTATTTCTGATGACAAGCATTTCAGTTGTGTACATTTGGAGCACTAAATGCCAGTCTAGCAGACCACTGGAGTATGTGTGTCTAAGCCTGTGACAAAGTCCCTGTGATGGCCTCATGCTAGGAATGAGGCACGTGGCTAAATCCAAAAAAACTCAGCAGCTTGGAGGATTGAGGCCTTGCTGTCAACTACAGCCCTCTGGACTTCCCCGAGAGAGCTTTTGTAATTGTACCCTTGGGGAAAAGGATCCTTCTCCTCTACCAGTGTTTTTAATTATAATCTCCCTAGTGTGTGTTAATCCTTTTAGGTCTGTTCTGAAAAACCTTAATATTCATCTCCTTTTTATCAAATTTATTCAGAGCCATTGTCAAACCAAGAAGACACAACGGAAGTTGAGATACCTTTGATTCATGATGCAGAGGAAAAAGAAGGAGGAAAAGAAAAAGGAGGAGGAGGTGAGGCTTCTTATAAAACCGATTGAGACAGAGAATGCTGCTTGGCTCATATTCTCCTTTTCAGCTGAGAGGGAAACATGGAAAAAGCACATCAAAATTTTCCCCCTTCTCCACCCTCTCCCCCCCCCAAAAAAAAAATCTTTTTTTTGCCTGTCCTTAAGTGTTGTTTTGACATATTGGACTTGGAGTTACATAGGAAAATGAATGCAAAAATGTGCACAGTGAGGCTCCAAAGTGACTTTAGTGGAGAAAAGCAACAATGAGAAAAGTGTTTATTTTAAAGTGCATGAGGCTAATTAAACAACCAATTTATGTCCATTTAAGTGCATTCTGGATCATCTTACCTAGCAACATTGAGTGTATTTACAATAAATGGGTATGATAATTATTTTTTAGGTAATAAATAGAGATTTAACTAGTAATTAATTAAAGATAGTAATTCTGATTTTCAAAAAATATTTGGAAGAGGAACACAGCCTTCCTGTAGCAGTAGTGTTTTTCTGGGAGTAAAGTATTTAAATTCTTAGTAATGCTTTTACAAAGAAATGTAGAAGTATAATTTTAAGTGTCAGATATCTCTGGAAACCCTCCGTTCAGTTCAGCATTTGTAACAGGGACATGGTCATGTAAAGGAATAAGATATCATGCAAATAATTTTCTGATTGTGAAGTAACTGCAAGTTGATAATTGTATGGTCATTTGTAGAGCACAGGGATGAATTTTACAGTTCTGAATTAAAATGCAGACATGATTTTTATTGAAAGTTCAGATCAATACTAGCTGTTTTGTCCTAATTATGAACTCTTTTTCCCAGCCACATTGACACCAACATAATTGCAAACCTGTATTAGCAATATTTACACTTTTCTTCACTACAAACCCAGGTTAATAGAAGTTTTATGCTCATATACATCTGAACATTTCCTCTCCTTTTTTTTATTTTTTTTTTGTTGTTGTTGTCTATCCAAGTTCAGACTAATCACATCTCTTTATTATGAGTCCTGTTAATAGTATGAGGTTTGTGCTTTATACCTGATGGTGAAAACAAGATTGATACAATCTTTACTTCAAATCCAGGTAAGTGGTATTGTGCTACCTTAGGTACAAATCCAGGTTAAATAACAGAAGCTCATTTTGATTGCAAGTACCAAAGTTGTTACATTAATATCTTACTAATAGAACTTATTTACATTTTACTTTATGCCTCATCAAAAGCAAGCTGGACAAAATGTACTTTCATTATTTGTACATTTCCTTCTCTTTAATACTTTAGTGTCCCCTACAGCTAGTAAGTGTCATTTAGTTCTCAGTGGAGAGATTATATTTCACCATCTGTTCTACCTACTATTAAAATATTCAATGTTAAGTAAATGGAGGTCATATCAGAAAAGGATTGTTCTTGGCACTTTTCTTTTTCCTGCCCTTGATTTAAAAGGTTCGACTACTAAGTAATTAAAAAATTTTTTCCAAACAGGGATAGGAATGTTTTCCTATATGGGGGCTCAGGTATTACTCCTATACCAGACTTATCTAACTCGAAGTTTGTTGAAGTTTCATAGGGAGACTCATTGATTTAATTGAGCTTTCTCTCAGGTCAATAGTAAGAGGAGATGAGGTGTGGAGTCTGCCTGCAGGGTAACTGCATAGATACTCTGGGTAACTTCTTCCTGTCTTCTTCCTTCCTATGTCTTCCTGTCTTTGTCTGTGTCTTCTTCCTGTATAAATACTGTCTTTGGGTCAAGGAAAATAAAAGTGTGCATTTTCAGGACTTTGAGTGGGAAAGGAAATTAAGACTTTCCCTTGCTTTGTTTCATCTGTGTGGGTGTAAGAACATGTAGAGCACCCTTAGTGCTTGTCCTGCTAAATACTTCCTATTCTGGTGGCCACAAAGCTATGTGAGTTTTGAAAATTTGCCACAAAGGTAGATCTGGACAAAGTGAGGTAAGAAAAGGAAATTAGCTGAAGTTCAGGCTGACAAAATAAGATGTGTTTCCCGAAGATGTGTTTCTCATCTTAATGGAAAGAGATTACCTGGCATAACATACAGATTTAAGAAGTAAATTTATTTCACATAACCTATGTGCTACCTCATAAACTAATTCAGTTAAATATCATTCATAGTATACCTAACATATGATGAAAAGGCATATTTTTGTCTGAGAACACATGAAAAAAAGGTTAAAATGGGACTGTTTGTCCCATTAAAAAGAAATGCATGAATCTTCGGTGGTTTTTGCCTGTGCTAGACCTATATGCATAGTCAAATGTAGCAACTACTATACTGCAAACTACCTGGTCTTTCTGTTCTACATCTGATCCTTTTTTGGTGTTACCGAGTTCATCCTGGAGTTAAAAGTAGCACAGGTGTGTCTTTCTCTTTCTCTGGAAGCCATTGAAGTGATGGGAGTCATTTGTTACCTGTGCCATCCCCAGCACTGGAGCTGTAGGAGCCACTAAATGAGCAACAAAATCAAAGTCCCTTTTCCAACTTAAAGCTAGTTTTCTCCTTAGTTACTTTGTCTTTGAAGCATGCTAGGAATTTTTTCATTGATATGCTTTTCCATGGAAAAATGACTGCTTCTTTCTGGCTTTAAGACGTGTCTCAGTTTTCACAACTTCCTGACAAACCTAAGGTAAAACTCCTGGTCTAATTCAGATAGTTTATCTATTTGTGTTGGGGGATTTCAGGGCTTGGGTCGGGGGATCTGTTCTGTACAGCTCATTTGCCTTCGTAGCTCCAGGGTCACACCATAGTGCCTATTACTAAGGAGTCATCGATCCTGGTGTTTTCAAGGTTCTGGGGCACCAGGAGCCCAAAGGAATGAAAAATCAAAGTCTTGGCAATTTCACTACTGTTTCCCATCACCAGCAGCATGAAACAAGCCAGATTATCCTGAAGATCTTTACCATGTAAGGCCTGTGTGTGTTTCATAAAAATCTGGTGTTGCTTTTTCTCAAATCAGATTTAAATATAGCAGTTACCAATTTATTTCCTCTTTTTCTACTGTGATTTAAATTAAATAATTTTAAGGAGCAACTGAAGAAAGACAAACTAAGGTACCTTTTAATTTTGTCCAGCTACTATAATGCAGTCATTGTAGTTCACAAAAGAATAATGAAAATATGTGTTTCTTGCAAGATTAGGGAATATTCTCAAATCCCTTTATTAAAAACCAGAGTAAGCAGTGATCACTGACCTACTTGCTGACTAGGTAAGTGCACACTCTCTTAACAGACCATTCCACATTCTCTTTAATATGCACAATTAGTAATAGTCCTGTCATGTTGTAATGACCATACAATCAGCATTTAGTTGTAGTAATCAGCATAGTTTTTGCAAGGCATGATTTGCAGCACATGGAAATAGAACTCTTATGTGTATTTGTGGGAATATGTAGCCCTCTCCTCCTCCAAGCCTGCTCTCTCTCCCCTTTATATTTTTATTTCCTATCTCTATCTTCCTTTGTCAAGACAGTAGATATGATTATTTCCTTTCCTGATCATCTCTGGAAATTTCTTAGCTCTTTGGGTAAAGGTTTTCTGTCAGAGAACTGGAATATGAACAGTAATAGTAATTATTTCTTTGTTGGCTCTCTTCCGGCTAAAATATTTTGTCTTATTGTGCTGTTTGTAACATGATTCAAGATTTACATCGTGTTTCTCCACCCAAGAAACAAATTTAGAAGTGGTTGGGTTGCATCCTTCCTGGGCAAAGGACACATTTATTTCCCATTGGACAAGTCCAGAAATACAGAAGCGTATTGTTGCTGAAGCACTATGACAGGACAAAATGCCATAATTAATGCCTATAAAAAGGATATTGTAAAGTGTCCAGGGATTTAGCTTAAGAGTGGGACACAGACCTTACAACTAGTATTTCTGTGCTATTGCATCTTAGCTTGTTTGAGTGCCATGTTTAGGGAATTGTACTGATTGTCATTTTTTCTGTATGAACCACACAATGTTAAGACAGGCTTGGGGATGGGATGGGCGATGTTTCACAGTTTAAATAATTTTCTGTAAGTTTGAATTCTGTTTGTTTTCTGTTCTATCTTAGCCTGGTTTTGCTCGGTAGTCTGTTACATCAATACCCACGTAACTCTGTAGCTATCATTTTGTCCATTCTTCACATAAGCAGCTGGATTTTCATGTCATTTACCCATCTGTGCTTAAGCAAGTGAGATAATTCTATGGCGTAATCTTGGAGAGAATTAAATATTCCAGAAGATGAAGGATGAAAGCTCTCAATTTTTTAGAGTTTCAGTATCAGACACTTAAAGAATTTTACATGAGTTGGTACAGTTGTAAATAATGTCAAAATAATGACTTTTTTGATTTGACATTGTGCTTATAGAGAAATGAAATATTTTTTGAGAAAGATCTTTTCAGACAAATCTGACATCTTTATTCTTGAGTCATGGCAATTGTAACTACCTTTTATTTCTTAACAGAACTTCTTTTCAGCTTCAAATGGAGATGGATGGGACATTTTGAAAATAAAGATATTGTAAAAATCTTCGTTATATATCTTCAAAAAGCTATTCTTTTTTTGCTTGGAAAGAAAGAATATAAAGGTATTTTCGAGTGTTGTGACTTCTGAAGATCTAGTATAAAAGCTCCAACTTCTTTTATATAGTTGCCCAAAGAAAAAAGCAATAAATATCCCGAATCAGGTACCGTGCATTTGATCTTTGATAAAAAGCCATACCAAATCGAACAGATGACATTTTTGGGGGAGGTAACAGAGTAGTCTGTCCCTAAATATGGAATATATCTTTAAAAACTGCTTCTGTCAGGTGTTGATGTTTGACAAAGAAAAAAAAAAATATGTGCCTTTGAACTTTTTGCAGAAATGATGGAAGTGCTGTTGAACCAGAAAATTTCAAATGACTATTCAAACTCTTTTGTCTATACCTCTAAGCTATACAGAGAGGTGGACTGTTGCAAAGCAAGTAGCTGGGAGTAGTTGGAGGTATGCAGTGACAGCATTATCACTGGAAAGTCAAAACAGTACCTTTATCCAGGTACACATGTGGGTTTTAAGAAACCTCAGCTTACATGCTTTTATTTTCTTGAGAATTTTACAAAACTCAAGCAGTTGCATTATCAGGCAGATGAGGAGCCTTTTGTGAACAGGGTCTGCTTGCCAGCCCACTGTGGTCAATCTGTGGTGGTCCAAGGGCTGTTTGGTCTACATCACCCAGCTCAAATCACTTTGCTCTTCTGAAGGCATCATAGCTATGGCAAAAAAGTATATACAGGTAATTTCTATGCCTTGTGGAAGCAGCAAAGGCCATAACTGTAGGCAGGAAAAATAAACCTTTCAGACTAGCAAAAGGTTACTTTTGGAAGGGGTGGCAGCTTTTTTTCCAAATTTGCAAATGATATGTTGAATTTAATGAGCCCACTTAAAATGTCCTGCATGAGTATGGAATTGGGGCAGCTCTGTTAACAGCTGAAGACAGGTGAGACTGACCTGCCCGTGACTGGCTCTCTGCAAGCATGTTCTGGCCTCCAGTTTGATGTTGCAGCTTGCGAAAGAGGAGTGGGATTTTTGGTCTCAGTGTCCATGGTTATATTTATGGTGACTTTGCCAGTTCTGAGCTGGGAGGTCTCCAAGATCTTTTATCAGCACAGGGTGTTGCTGTCTCCAATTGGTGAAGAATCAGCAAGATTATTCGGAGCAAGCATCACTTCTGTGGACCATGTGCTCCTGCGGGCTGCCATTACCAGTGGTGTGCACCAGCAGGACCATGGGAGTAATGGGGTTAGTTAATTTTCTAAGTATAGGCTGGTGCAGAAGTCTGGCCACATTAGGCAGCAGAGGCTCCTCAAAACTGATGTTCCTCCCCAGCTCTGAGAGAGGCAGCAAATAGGATTCAGAGCCCCTGTGGGCCTCTCCTAAGGGTGCTGCCTGGACCATGCTGAGCAGCACTGTGCATTGGCAGAATGGGATGGTTACTAGGCTGTCAGTAGTCTGCTCCAGATATTGATTTCAATCCCCATGGGGAGGAAAAAGTCTTATTTTTTTCCTGCCACAGAAGGAACCTGTTTCTTTCCATTACTCTCCGTATATCCGATTCTAGCTTCAATGTACGTAAAGGATAGGTGGTGTAAGATCAATTTTAGGTTTAATTATTTTCCATCTCTTTCAATGACAAACAATACCTGTCTTCTATGTTCTTTCCTAATAAAAAGTAGAAAATCTAACGAATTTTTCAGCTTAAACATTTTGCCTGCTGTCACAGTCACTTTGTGTTATCAGGTTTGATTGCAGTGTACGAGACAAAAAGCCAAACGGAAAGAAAAAAAGAAACAAGAAAAGGGAATACTTTAACAATTATAGTGTTTAAGGTTTATTGTGTGTATTTGATTGCTGTCTTCATTTCATTTTCAATAAGCAGAATAGAAATGCTATTACAAATTGGCAATTTTTATTTCATTTAAAAATATCATCTCTTTGTTCTGAAAGTGTTGACAATGTGGCCTTTGTTTAGTTTAATTAACTCATGTTACAGTACTGAATTGAAACACATTCAACATTGTATCAAGTAAAGTAATTTTTAGAACTATTTTCCATATCCAGAAAATAAAAGCAAATTTTTAAAATGCTAAATCTTCTGAGAAGCTAGAGGAGAAACTGGATATTTTTAATAGACTATTTTGAAGTCCCATTTTAATTTTTATTTTCCAAGATAAGAGTGCCAGAAAATATAGTCATGAAATCCCCCTAAAAAGCAAATGCTATGAAGTCATGCTAAGCACCTCTATATTTATAATAGTATTACATGATGTTACATGTTTTGAACTTGTGAGCTACAAGGTTTAAAGAACATTAAGATGCTAATAATGCCTTTTTAGCATATGAAAACTGGAATCCATATTTCATGTGATGGTGTCCAGGTCTGCTAGGGTTTGGTTTTAGCTGAAATCTCCAGAGAGACAGTGGTGTCTTTATGGAAATGAAGCATCTCTCTCCAATAATCTTAAATAGCACCCAAGGAACAAGTGAAAAGAATTTGGGAGAGTCACTGAAATCTTAGAAACTTCTTCCGGCAACATACTGAAAAAGCAGAGCTCACTGGCCAAGGACTACACTGTTACAGATGGCATCATAGTTAACAGTGTTTCTGGAAATTATCTTTAGCACCTCCAGAGAAATGGCACCATTTTAAATATACTCTACAGCTGCAGAGGCATCTGTTTTAACAGCAGGCTTAACTCCTATTTTTGACAATATGAACTTATCAAGAAGTTCAGCTTCTCTTTTTTTGGGTCTTACATGAGTTCTGGAAGTCCTTTCCTGGAGCACTTGTGTGTTCATAGCTGCAATCAAGCCAGTCCAGCAAAGCAGGTGCTCTGCATGATGCACTTTGAGTTCTTTGAGTTGCAGCTATATGCAATCTGTGGGCAAATGCAAACCCATCTGATTTTGTTTGAGAGATCCAAGAGAAATATGAAAAGCACTGAATAGTGTTTTCTATTACTTACTCATATACTTGCTAGGGTGCTTAGTGTAAGTATTTAACTTGTAACTTCTGTCCTGAGGTTTAAGATGCATAGCTTTCTGCAGCTAGAACATTTCAACCACAAAACACCCTTTGTCATTGTTTAATTGCTACAGGGTTTTTACCCTGAAATGTTGGGACTTGTAAGCATTTTGTTTCATTATTTCTCTGCAGATGTGCAGCCTTGTTTGTTCATTGTTTTCCAGTCACTAGTGTGAAGGGCATAGCTCTGCTAGCAAACATAGCTACCACAGAGGCCAAAAATGCCTTTATTCCATTTACAGCATCCTGTCAAAAAACGCTCAATACCTACATTATTTGACAGCCTCTGAAAGACAACATGTTTACACGTTAAGCATTTTCTCTGTGGAGGAAATAAACATTCACTAAGAGGTAATAGCATTCTTACCTGGATAGAAAATAAGTTCAACTGTATTCTGGATTCTAAGGAGAAAAAGTCAATAATCTTTTCTCTACTGCCCCCTGGTTACAGCTAAAAATGGTGGATAGGGCTTCAAGGTGGCAAAGTCACTATCTCAGTGGGAAAAAACGAGATTCCCAATTTAAGGCGAAATGCTCTCATGGTTACCAGGTGTTTCAGTCAGTTAAAAAACATACCCTGGATGTGCTTGTATGATCTGTCAGCCTGAAATCTGCCACAAAAGCATCAGATGGGCACAAATGAAGATAACTCAGGTGCTTCAAAATAAGATGCCTCTGTGCTGAAAGATCAGTACCTAACTCCAGCAGCTTGATTCAAGGAAATTAAATTGGATGATTTTTCTAGCTGGCCAGGCAACAGGGAAGATTGTCAGAAAAGCTCACAGACTAAACAGGGAGGTGGTGAGCAGGGCATTGTCTCAGCACTTGTCTGTCTCTGGAGTACCCAAAGTATGGCACCTCCAGCTCAGGACTCAGATAGTATGGAGGATAACAAAAAAAATGAGCAGGACATGTCTTTCAAGGGTAGAGCAGCTACACTGCCTTTTGTTTTGCTTATTCCTGAGTGTTAGAAGGTTTTCACAGGTCACGCTTTTTTGTTGATGGTAGCCCAGCATGCACTGGAAGGCTGGAAGGCACTTTTCCTTACAACTGCCTTGCAGGCCTCTCTAGGATGTGAGGGTAAGGATTTGACCCCTTCCAGAATGGAGAGGGACTGAAACCCAGCTTTATTTTCAGTGTGCTCTGATCAGCAGGGTACAAAGGCAGAGGTAAGCATTGGCATGCTCCCTCTTCCTCAGTTGGGTTTGGATATTTGTGTCTGCTGCTGTAACATCTCAGTTGAACAGTTGACCCTGGCTCTTGTTATCTCACCTCACAATGGGATGAGACACCTCCCAGTGTCTTGGTGTGGTGCCTGTCAGTACACCCAGTCCTTGCTTTGGGTACCTGGAGCTCCTCGCTGGTGCTCATATGGGTTTGAAAAGCTCGAACTCCAAAAGAGACCAGAGTTTATGCTCTCATTTTCTGACACCTCCTCCTTGGGACAGTAACTATTTTACAGTTCCTCATACATGAGCGTAGCTAATAACTCCCAGTGGCAAAACTGGTGTCCTTTGTGGATGTGTATATGCTTGCACTTATAAACCTGAGCCTTGAACTGCACGGTCCTCCCCAAATGAGTCAGTAACCACACTGTGGTGCTGCAGCACCCCACAGGATCATGGCCAGCTGGAGCAAAGCTGCTTTTTACTTAAGCATTCAAGAGTTTATGTTTTTAGCTTGGTTTTGAATCTCCTGTGACATGGGCGAGTTTCCTTAAAAAAATGAAAGAATGAAAAAGGAAACTGTCTTTTAATAATGTTTCTAATATTGATAGCTTCCAGCGTTATGTAGCAAATAGAGGGAAATAGATTTTCTGGATGCAGATCCAGCTGACTCTTGAAGTGTGTGTGAAAAAAAAAGAGGATAGAAATATATATATATACTATATATATCTAAAGGAACGCAAGTTATCTTAGAAACTGATGTACACAGAGATCACAGAATCTGCTTGTGAAACTGTTCTCTCTGTCACTAAATGCAGCCAGTGTTTAACAGTACTGAATTAAAAGTGTGATAGCTTAAGCCACAGGAACTCTTTCCAAATGAACCTTCAAGGGGAGCCTAGTGGAGAGAAATTTGTGTTGAGATTTGACTGAAGAACAGGGTTAATGCCATTTGTTCTTCTCACAGCTTCTACAGGATATTTAACAATCACAGGAAGTGAAGGTCTGGCTTTTATATCTGATCCTGGAGACATCAGTGTGGTACAATGCATTGGATCACCAACAATGCTACCTTCTTTTAATGAGGTCTCCCATCCAAGGATGGATATAGCCTGCTCTTTTGCAGCTTGTGAACCTGACTGGATGACAGCACACAGCTGAAATAATTGGAGAAGAATCTGCATGTGGGAGAGGAGGAAACCAGATGCATGTATTCTCATCCCAAAGTGAGAGTTAGTGTAGCGCTGCTCTTTGGCAGGGGTTTGGTCACAGTTTCTGGTGTCAAAACCAGCTTGCTCTTTGCTATCCTGCACCTGTAGTCAGCTGTAGCCATATCCAGCTCATTTGAGAGGAGAAAGCAGGGGAAGGCTCTTCTTTGGGATTGAGCTGGCACTTTCACAGCTCATGGCTGACAAAGCCGTTTAGAGCAAAGACAGCTCAGATTTTGCTCCGGTGTGCAAAGTTTGCTCTCTGAACGCTGTGGTTTTGCTCTAGCCCGTCTTAGAGATGGGAAAACACAGATGAGCCTTAACCAGGCCTGACAAAGCTGGAGCACATCAGCTGCTTGCCAGATTGGTGAAACACCTGGGGCATTTGTTCTGCAACCTAAGTGCAGGCTGTTCACCTGTATTGCCAAGTATAACAGAAGCTTCATTCTGGCTGGCACTGTGGTATTAATTTAAAGAGAGTACCATCTGCAGGGCCTTGGAGAACAGCGATCAGAGGAGAGAGGTTGCTGGAAAATGTCTCATTTTGATCCTGGGGCCTCACTACCCCGTCTATTACCTATCATTTCTAATTAGCAGGTGCATCTTGGGGGGAGCTGCTCGCATTTGCTTTCTTGCAGATGCTTTTCTTCCTAAGAGCTGTTGATTTTGCTGAGCCTCCTAAGCTTGTTTTGTGGGCTTTCACGGGCATTGGAAGCAGTAATGTTCTCAGTGCCCCAGTAATTAAAGGAGTCCTGTACCTCCTCACTGTAGAGAGCTGCCCTTTTGTCCTTCCTCTTTCTTCTCTCTGCAATGCCACTACCAGATGGTCAGAGATTTTTCACCCTTTCAAAAGCTTTGTGTTTTTCCCATCTCATCAAGCATGTCTCAGCTATGTTTAATTAGCTTAAGGCTTTTCAGCCCCCCTGATTCTGCCCCCCAGGAGATGAGTTAAGGACCTGAACAATTTCAATAAAGAGCTTGGAAAACAGATCCTTAGGGGCTAGGTATAGCTGATTGAGAGTGTAATTTTATTTAGTGTCAGAAACCAGTCATTTGTTCTTTTTTTTCTTGGCCTTCTTTCTGTCCTCCCATCCATGCTTCTGTCCAGCTTTCCTTTCCCATTCTTATTTCTCAGAATATTCAAGGATGCCCCTTGGTTCCTGGCAGTGTTTAGCAGCATCTGATGGATGGTGATATTCAGGGGAGGGTTGTTGCCCTTCGGCCAGCACCAGAGTACTTACTGTTGCCTTTAACCTATTTTAATCTGTTTAGTTGCCACTGAATAAAAAATGGCAAACATAATTAGCTAACCAGTGCTAGGAGACTGTTGGCTTTGGGGTATTTTGGTTTAGAGGTTTTTTTAATTTATTTTGTTTGCTTGATTCCCAGACTTGAGACTAGCTGGTGAGCTTTATTTACAGATCGGAGCAGTAGAGATGAAAGCTTGGTTAATTGACAGAAAAATAAATTTGCACCTTCCTTTGTATTTGACATTGAACAACATTTGTTTCCACATTGTCACATGTGCACTTTTATTATTAATCTCTGAGCTCTAGTTGTAAGACTGCAAATAAAACATATAAAAAAGGACCCTACAAATCTTTCTCTTTTTAAGTATGTGAAGCACAGATTTTGTGGGGGATGTTGGATACCTCAGAGGTACTTGTGCACATTTGCCACATAATTGAATTTAGTGGTTCGTGTTTCACATTTACAGGCAAATGAAAGCACCCAACCATCAGGTGTTTGTCTCAATAGAATTATATACCTACTAATTTGGCCACTTTGGAGATGAATATTTATGAATAATTAAAAAGGTTAGATGTAAATACCTGAACGTGTCCTCAGATGGACAGTGTGGGAGGGGGTTTCTTCATGAACACAGAGGACGTGACCTCAATTGCTTCAGTTTTCTCCCTGACATTCCCCTTCACAGTATATATAAAGTAGATATTGCTGGGTACACACTGCCCAAAGGAAAGCAGTGGTTCATCTATGGCTAAATTGAAATGCTGTTTGTATGCTATTGCAATTCTTGGTATTTTTTAAGCCATCGAGGGAAATAAAAGGCAAAGAGTGTATCTAAATGAATGCATGATGTAGTTTTGTGTCACAGGAAAGGCCCATAACATCACTACCTCCATTTGAGTAACTCAGGCTATCATTAAACAAAGAGGACTGCAGCTCCCCAGTGTATTGACACTGGTATTTACAGACCATGTGGTAATCTTTGAAGTGCTAACTGGCTTATTTTAAGGGAGCTGCGGCATTTTTCTTTCATATTTGTTTTGCACAAAAAGGAATGTTAGTATTTTTTATGATGGCTGGCGCTTAGCTGAGCTCCTCTGTGTAAAGATAACAAATGAGTTATGTGACCTGACATTCTCCCTGGGAATGTGCTCGGAACAAAGCAAGCCAGTGGCATTTCAAAGTCTGCTTTTAAAGTAGCTGGTTATATACTTCATTCATTGCAATTGCTAGGAAATGCCATTTCTCTGGTATTTTTGCACCTTCTCTTAATTGGCTGCGAGGGGGGAGAGTCTTTGGACAAAGACCCCAGGGCCCAAAGCACATATGCAGAATGAAATTGCACCACTTGAAGCTTCTCAGTACTTTACTGTATCCCTGTTCAGTCTGAGAGCTTGAGGTAGTCAGGCCTGCTGCAGGCTTTGGAAATTAAGTGAGCTCTAACCCTTCAAGAGCAAGTGCAGTAGGTATTAAGCATTGGACACACTGCACTATTACACTTGTCCTCTTGCTGTGTTGCTGCTTGGAGTTGCTGAGGAGGCATTGCCCTGAGGAACAAGGGTTTCCTGCTTACTCACTGAGCATCTCTGTTGATGCAGGTGTGTATCCCCATGTGGGGAATAAATCAGATTTGGGAGGGTATGTCCGTAGGGAAGATGGAGGAAGAGACAGGAGGCTGGTCCAGGCTTGGCTGTGTTCAACCAGGGTGGCCATGGTCACCAGAAAAACTACCACCCAGCAGACCCCAAAGCCTTTGTGACAAGGTTTGTGCACGTGCTGTGTTTCCACAGATTTTTTTAGTCTTTCAACCTATATATATATCACCAGGAATGTTGTTTTGGCAAGAAGGCAACTCCTTTTACACATTTCACCTGTTTCTACTTTCTGGAAAGTTCACAGTTTTGTTGATATAAGCCATCATGCATTTAAACTGATCGGCCCACAAGCAGCCCTTGAAAGACTGTTTGAAATAAAACCAGCTAAGGATAGAAAACCACCTTTCCCAAGGCCTGATATTCAAATCACCTTTGTGTGGCTCTCAGGAGGGGTGGCCTTTGGTTACAAGCTTTGCTTTATCCGTGGAGAACCGGCTGCACGTGACCACAATGGCAGCACTCCAAGGACTGAACTTTAATGATGAATGTCACAAAACGCTGTTATGTGGGCACACTCTGGGAAAAGTAATTCTGTTTACAGTACATGATCTATGTCACCTGGAGTCCTTATCGTTTCTTTCAGCTATTTGCAGAGTTCTGTGTTTGGGCTGCTGAAGGAGCTGCATTAATTCAGAGTTAGTAAACCTGAGGACAGGCAGAAATAAAATGAATCTGAACTTTTAGGTTTGCTATAGCAAACACTCCATGAGAGTGAGGGGGTGGTAAACTGAACTTAGAAAGCTTTAGTTTGGATCTATTTTCAATATCCTTTTGATTGTATCATAACTGGTGCACTATTAAGTTATCTCTTAGGTTATGAATTTTGACTATTAAGAAAATAAGTGAAAATTTTGCTGACAGAGAACATGCAGAAAGATAAGCAGAGTCCTTTTAACTATGAGAATTTTTACTATCATCATTAATCATTACTGCCATACATTATGCAGCACAGTTCCTAAACTTGAACTGGTAATATTGTGCAAGTTGCTGTACATCGTTTTCTCTACCCAAGGAATGCACAGCCTAAATTTAATGGCTTTGCATGCTTGTCAACTTCTTGGAGCATCCGTTTCCTGTGTTTCCAGCACATTTGTACTGCTGTCTTATCCATGTATCATCTGTGAGCAGCAGGCTTCCTCCAGCTCCTGCTAGTTAAAGAATAGATCACCTACTTCTGCCAGAAATGCTTGTTGCATGAATGACCAATACACACACTCATGGGGACTTCCTTCTCACTAGTCAGAAGCACTTTCCTCTTGTTTCTCACTCATGAAAATGTTTACAAAAATATTCCTTTTCATTTTTTGAATAAGGGAAGCTTTTACTTTTTAATTTTTTTTTAACAGAAACCTGGTAGCTTCAGTTCATAGTTTTGGCAGGAGCCAGCAGCATGTGTCTGGAAATCTTGGGCTTGTTAGGCTATTTTTTTGTGAAACTCTGAAAACTTGACATTTCCCATAAAACTATCAGTTCTTTCAAAAGAAAGAAAGAAAGAAAGAAAAAAAAAAAAAGTAAATTGATTCAGGAAAAAGGTTTTGTTGGAAATATTTTGATCAATTCCATGTGTGCCTTTCCAGTCAGCTCCCCATGCATCAGGACCACCGGCTGCCTGTGGGCTGCAGTAGCTGCAGCAGCTTTGGTGCAGTGCTGGGGCTCCTGCCAACTGCCTGGCTGGGCTCCAGCCTGAGCCAGGTGCTCTCACAGGCTTTGATGGCAGAAGGCAAGGCAGCCAAAGCTTCTGGGAGGTGCCACACGATGTGGCATGACACGGAAACTTAGCCTCTCTTCCTCCCTCCCCTGTGCTTGAGGTATGGCTGAGGCTTAAGTAAGGATTTCTTTTACTTGGCTGTTGCATTTTGAACAAACCTAAAATCCGTGGCTATGGTGTGTACATGCAGGTTAGTCTCTGCCCTGCAAATTCCTCATTAACATGTAGTGCACAGTACTAAATCAAAGTTAGCTTTGCACGATGATACTAAATTATTGCAGGTTTTACTAGGCTGATCATCAGTAGTACTCAGTGCTTTGGACCCTTGTATGAGGTTTTTAAGAAGTGCTCAGCACTGTTACAGATACAACCCACTGTCACTCAGATACAACCCGTTAAGGCACAAGGCTTGTTTCTCTCCTACCACCCAAAATCATCTCAACACCTGATAATTGAAAGGCTGCAGGCTTTAAATTAAAAACACATCTCATATAAGTATCTCTGATGTGCTTACATCAGAATAATAGGGTTGATACTTAGGGAAGGTATTTATAAGGATTTACTGTGAACTCTAAACTGTCTGGGCAAAGACCACCTATTTTCTACATAATAATCCCTTTCCTTCTGAAGTCTGTAGTATTTAAAATAGATCGTATGTGAAAAGCACTGTGCAAGGTGTTTATTTTCTAGCTTTGCTTACCTTTTATACACAAGAAACATCCTGCACACAGTTGTGGGAAGAAGTTGTTTGAGTCTCCTCAGACTGTCAGACTGGCGGTTTTTAGTGCACTGAAGTGTAGTAAAAAATGGAAACTATAAAACAATGTAACGTGAATTGTGTAGACCTTTAAACCTACTCAGGAAATCAAGATTGTGGGATTCGCTATTGACAGGGATGAACATAAACATGGTTCAAGGCCAGTGACTTAATTCTAGGTGACACCACTCCTAATCCCTTATGGCTGAATCCTTGAGTTTTATCTCTGACTCTGGGAAAATGTCTGTCAAGGCTGGAGTCACTTGCACAAGAGGATTAGCAATTTTTGCATTCTTTTCAAAGCTTCGGTAATTCTCATGAAAGTAACAGACACAGAGGCATTTGTGGAGGCTGTGCGTTGTGGCAGTCCTTATCCTGGCATGCAGATTCTTGTAGATCTGGACCATAGTGCCCATCTGTAGCCTCTAATTCTGAACTTTCTACTCTGTGCTGGAAGAGCTCTGTGTTGTCCTCCAGCTGTGGGTACTCCAGGGGAGAAGGAGTGACGTTGCTGCTGGTTTACCCATTATATCAATTTCTTTTTTTAAAGTCTGGAATAATTGAAAGCTGTATAATGAAAAGGCTTTGGGCATCTGCAAGTTCATGGGATATGAAACTCTTCATTATGAATAAATCATAAAACATGGTCCAAATCTGAAGGGGTTTAGCTTGAGGAAATGCTTTTAATGTGTGCCTGTCATCCTTCTCTTGCAGGAGGACAGAAGCCTACTGCTATCCACTGCTAATACAATTAGTTTCTGCTGGCTTAAGGACCTGGTAGAGGTCCTTGACTTTGGTGCATAGATCCCGAGTATAAGCCTCTAAGTTTTCTGGCACCCCATAGCAGAGAGGTGGCATTACAGGAAGGGCTAAATACTGCAACTTGCTAGCCTGGATTTCAGTAGTTTTATAAAGGCATGATCCATCTCTGAGTGTCCCATAGCACTGGCTTCTGTATTCTCGCTGACCTTCAGGACACCTCATTGTAAAGAACCCGAGTTAGCTGTCAATTACTAAGAGGAATTTGGGAGATGTTTAAGACTTGCTCAATAGCTTCAAGGAAAATTACAGTTATCTTGTCAGACTCCAGAGTCTGCCAGTTTCCAAGGTAGACACTGGTTTTATTAGCAGTTCTGAACATTCTGTTGTGGGAGAAAAGAAGGCAGAAGCCATATTGTTAGTTGGAGTGTCACTGAGCTTTCTGAGCCAGCCTTGATCTAACATGATGTTTTTGATTTGAATCTACTTTGTTTTGGGCCGATAAGGCCCTGATATGTGTGAAATGGAATAAATTTCTGACCCCCTGTTCTCCTGCTTAGGAAATTGGCAGTGACGAGGATGGACCTCTTCAAACAGTGGGAAAGATCTCGCGTGAGGGGAAGTGTTAGTAGAAATAAAGCTGTTTGGGAGACAAAAAAGCCCCCAATTCTTGCCCCTTCACCTAAACTGAGCTGTTAATCACCGTGCCTGTGTGGCAGTAGATGCCACATTGTTGAACCTCATTGAGGATTTAGAGCAATTTTCTATGGCATAATACTGGCTTGTTGCTTGTCCACAACTAGTGACTCCTTGTGTAGGGTCCTGTCTCTCTTAAGGGTCCTCTTGCAATCAGAAAACTGTTCTTGGAGGTGTCTTATCCTATTTTTTTTAGATAACTCACAAAAAAAAAAAAAAAAAAAAAAAAAAAAAAAATTGCCTTCCTCTTTTACTTATCACACTCTTTGAATGTGCTCAGGGTACTCTCCCAGAGTACAAACTGGAGCCAACTCTATAGCTAGAGACTAAGTTAGGGGCAGCATATGGAGTGAGACTCTGCAAAAGAAAGAAGTGGGGGGAAAAGCAGGAAACAAACAAACAAAAAACCCTCTGAATATTATGTTACTGTAGAAAGAAACATTCAGCTTTAGCAAATAAGCCAGATCCATGTTTAACAAAGCTGAGGTCAGTTGGGGAGTACTCTGGAGCTATTTCGAGGGGGGAGGATTATGATTGTTAGTATTCTTTGCATCATGTTATCTAAATGTAAATTCCTGTTTCTGATGTAACATCCTACTTAGACGGTAGAATTTATGAACCAAACAAAGGATGAAACGTGAAAAAGTTGAGAAGAAAAATCTGCAGCTCTGTCTTTGTGTAATTCTTACTGAGAGCTGAAATAAATGGAAGACAAATCAAAGGCAACAATAGCTCTGCATTTTTTATCTCATGCCCTGTGATGCATATTAGTCTTGCTTCCCATTGTGAGCCAGAGAGAACATTTACAATTTTAGAAAACACTGTATAATGGCTCTCCACAAGGAGAAAAGCAAGTCTGTGACTGCCAAAACTGACACTCAGTTTTTCATGTCCTGCAAAATCACTTCTCTGGAAGCTCTGTTTTGGGCAAAATTTTTCTACCCCACACTGTGAATTTGAATTTGGTCTTAAAATTTTCTCCAGTAAATAGAGCAAATAAACTCACTGATTTTATAATCTAAAGACAGTCTTTAGACTTGCCAGGAAATGCTGGCCAAGCCAATCATCATGTACCAATATGCTCTTATAATGCACAAAATAACACCCAGGCTGGTGGATAACTTTTTTCTAAAAGCAATCCACAGGAGTTGTCTTTTCCACTGTGTTTTGGAAATACTCTGGGCTTCATGGGAGGAGGATAGGTGGATATTTGAAGTGTTAAACACCAGCTACACTATCACTGGCTCTGCACCTCCCTCTTCCCAAAATGTCAGTGGCAAAATAGTTTTAAGACATGCCACTGGGCTGGGTAGAAGAGCATGATTGCCACCATGGAGCTGAAATGTGCAGGGTAGTGGCTGTGTTTAGGCTTGCCTCAGTTTCGAAGTAGGTGGCATGAGATTTCCTCTAGCACCACTGTGTTTTGAGGATGTGGGTTCTCTCGTGGCTTCTTTCTTTCTGCTCTGTTCAGAGGAGGATGTGGGTATTGTCTGATGGCACCGAGCAGCTGGAGGTTACACCACTCTTTGTTCTGGTGTAGTTCTGCTGTTTCCTGGGGAACCATCTTACTCTGTGTGATAATTGTAAACCTTTTCTCTTATATTCATCTGTAGAAATTAAAAGTGACATCCACGCTCAGGAGGTAATATAGCACTTGCAATATCTTGCCTTTCCCTCCCATTCCTTTGGCGCTGGCTGGTGTTGGCTTACTCAGCATTGTAGAGGAGGATGCCAGGCTTTCACAAGAGAAATGGGGGCAGCAATCAGTACTGGTGACATCCATGGATAGCAAAAGCCACAATGGAATCTCCAGCAGTCTTGATTTCAACAATGGCTTCTCTCCATGGGGCACATGGAGCTTGCCGAGCAGAGTATGGAAAGCATCACCTGGGCAGTACATCCAGCACCACCATCTATGACTCAACTATTCCTTTCTTTACAGAGGGAAAACAACTCCCAGCCATTTATTTATGAACCATTGCTTACTGCCCTCAAATCTAAATATATACACAGAAGTGTGGCCACGTGTGTGTTTTGTTTAAACATCTTGTCTTATCTTGATGAGTCACCATCCAATCCTGAGAACTGAAACAGGTGAGAGGAAGCTCAAGAGTAAGATTAGTCTTTTACACAAGATTTGTGTTTATTACTGTATAGTTAAAGCTGACTGTAAAATTTTGGCTTTGAAGGAGTCAGAGCAGAGCTCAGTTTAAAAAAAAAAAAAAAAGTCTACAGTTCTTTAATTGCTTTTTAAAAATTATTGTTATTGAGCATGTGTCTCAGTAAGGGAAAAAGATGTGGCGAGTATCATCTGTAAGGTCTTTGTCAGTGAGTGTTGCTAATTACCACTTTTCAAGAAAATTAGTTTCATATTCTGTTCAGATTGGTTTTGGGAAGCTAACAAATTTCTAAAAATTTAAACATAGTGCTTGGTCAGGAGGTGATAGGCCTTTAGAAATGCAAGTACTCTTTCCAAAGAGGAAGACATCTCAGCAGGTTGTGTTACATACTCGGCCTCTAGTTATCCAAGTTTTTGTTGACATCTGGTTTTGGGGTGTTTGGTTTGTTGTTTTTTTTTTTAATTTTTATTTTTCATTCTGGATTTACATATCTTTATATAACAAAGTGTCTGAAAATTACAGCATATCTGTAAGGTCACATATAGTAGCGGAATGTTGTGGAGCCTCATGTGCCTCTCATTGTGAATATTGTGTTTTATTTTAAACTGCAAAATTTAGCTTGAGGTCTCTGGATAAATAACAGGAAGATGTCATTCTCCTGTGCTGTGTATTGATACTGCTTTTCAGGTATATCCATACATCTGCCTTATTTACCCTTTTGCTGCTGTTCCCTGCTACTTTGAAGCTCATTCCTCATATACTCTGCAGTAGTCTTCTTGAAAAGGAAATGAAAAGAAAACCTTCCAGGGCTTACTCAGCAGCAATCTCAGAAGCAGTGACCCCAAAAAATAAGGGTGAGCAGCCCCAGCTGTACATTATCAGAAACTCAGGCAAAGTCTCTTTTTGTCCTGTGCAGGTGATGTGCTTTTCCACCCCATCATCCTCTCCACTCTAGCTGGGGAATAAGGATTTTGTAAAAGGTGAGGGACCTTGTCTGAAAGTTTTTGAACATTTGGGAGGGAGCTTTTCTAATTTCCTCTTATTGGGCAATTTGCTGTTTATGTCCTCCCAGGTTCTTACCCTTTCACTCCCCATCCTTTTCTTTCAGTTTCGTATCAATGCTGTTTCTATTCACTCCCAGCACCTGCCTAGTTCTTGTGCATCTGCTTGGCACTGAGAACATATATGTGCTTTTCTTGTTTGGAGCAGCTCCTTTGGAGGGGAATGTGAAATTTCCTTCCCTTTTTTGAAATAAATAGTGTGGGTTTATAATAAACCCGGCCTACTTAGGAGATCCAGTAACTGTTAGCTTTAACAGTCTATTGCTTTGCTGTTGTTGCTTCATGATTGTTTGAAATGCTCAGAAGATAGAGTGAATTCAAGTTTGAAATGGAACAGGGACACTGTGTGTGCTGATGAAAAATCCAGTGGCAGCATGAGCTATTAAATTGTTCATGATGGAAGGGAAAGCAAGGTCTATTAAAGCCTGGAACTGCTCTTCAAAATTAAGGACCTAGTCCTCACCCCAGATGAGTGGTGCAAAGAGGAATTAAACTTGCCATGCAAGGACAGCTGGAGAGAGACTAAGTACATGGTAATGAGCATGGCGAGTGTGCAGAGAAAATAATGTTGTGATGGGAGTGGGGTTGCACATATAATTCTGGCAGCCAGTAGGCTTGCACTCATCGCCAAGGAATTAGAAAAAATGCCCGAACATCATTGCTCCAGCTGAAAGCTGATCCTTAAGAGACCTGGAGTTTTCCTGTGGCTTACATGAAAGGGTCCTCCAGAGCTGTAACTCCTCACATCTCCTCAGCTTAGGCTCAGTAAGCTAGTGATCAGGAACTGAACCAAGTCACTTGTAAGTTTTATAAATGGTTCCAGGTGGCAGGGAAAGGTAAACAATCATGCCATTTCTATCTGTTCAGAAAACTTTTGAGTTTCATAATACCTGTTTGTCTCACTTGTAGGCAGGGAAATGGAGCACAAGGGCTTCCAAAGCCATTTGGGAATGGTGATCTACTAGTTTGAATACAACCAAGCAACATTTTAGTCGTGTTAACCTCAACAATTGAGGAATGCAATGAAAGCTGCTAGGTGCTCCATTGGAGACATTCTCTGCCAAAGGCTGCTTCTATGATGAGAGATCTCACAGAAAGAGCATCTGGAAAACAGGAACATGCCTTCTTACACAGCTAAGGCTTTGCGAAAATAAAAAAAATCCAAAAAAATCAAAAAGGCTTTCCTTAAAGCGATATGCCTTTGTATTCATCAAGAGCCTGCTGTGTGCAGGCTTATCCTGTTGTTATAGAGAGACAAAAGCTACAAAGAGCTCCTGGTGGGCGTTAGAGATTTCAGAGATGCCCAATTTGTATGGGTCTTAGGGACCATATTGCTGAGAGACAATCCTCACTGCACTCCCTCTCTCACCATTAGGGAAAAGGAGGCATAATGAGATTTACTAAGAGTATGTTTAATAAAGGGCTGGAAGGGCATAGGGATAAGTGGATCTTAGACACTTTTAAATTGCATTTAAAAAAAAAAAAAATGTGTTTCAGCTTGAGCTGGAAATAACTGTGTCTGGAAGTAGTGCGATGCCTTTAGGTACAGGTGTGTGCACAAACACAGGGAGCTGACATGATGCACAGTACACTGGAGGGACAGGGAACTTCATTGTGCTGGGTTACTCTGGGAGACAAAGCCAAAATGCCAGAAGGAGAGGCTGAACACTCCATTTAACAATGAAGGGGCTGCAACCTGAATCCTGACAGCTCACGCGTGGCATTAAGAAATGATGTTCAGCACTTTCAAAAGCTGAGCAAAGCTGGCATCCTGGCTGGCATACTCTCCTCTGAAATCTGCATCCTCAAGTGTTCTTTTCATCTTTATGGTGCCTAATTGCAGGGTGTTTTGGTTTTGGGGTTTGCTTGGTTTTTTGGTTTTTGTTGTTGTTTTGTTTTGTTTTTATTGAGGTAGAATATTCCTGATTTAACAGATGGAGACATTTCTTGTTAATGAAGCCACACTGAACAGCGAGAACCATCTTTGCAGCAGTGCCATTCCTGTGGCTCAGTGCTGTCGTGCTTGACCTGTGCATTGCAGGATGATAACAAGGGGCAAAGCTGCCTACCACCTTGAATATAACAAAGTACAGACAGTCCATGACTTCTGTGTTTCTTTTAGAGCCCCAATAGCAGCAGGCTGGGTAGTTTTGCATGTAGAGCCATACAAGAAGACAGTGTAAATCTTTTATGTGGTAGAATCTGGTCTGGTTAAAGGGGTCAGTCATCCCAGATGGAAGTGTCAAAGAGTCAAACTGAACCTTTGTATCACAGGCAGCTTCACTTTCTCAGTGAAGTAGCATTTATAACGCTACTAAAATACAGCAGTAAACAAAGTACATGAAGACTTGACAGTCACATTAGCAAAGAGCTACAGTGAAATGACTGGGAAGAAGGAAAAAACAGCTCTGGCTATTTGCAGAGCAAGAGAAATGGAACAGGTTTTGACAGATAAGACAATGCAGCCGTGGGTCAGGAGAGCTTTGTCTGTCGTTTTTGTTGCTGCAGATGAAAAATGGTGCCTTCAAATTTTAAACAGAGAAATTTGGATTTTAACGAGCCTCCATCTCTCAGAGTCTTCCAATTAGGGCAAGCATATTTATGGCTAAACTCAAAACAATAAATTTTATTCATCGAGTATGAATCAGGGAAATCTGGATCGTTCAGAATAGCTGCAATGTGGTTTTCAGATTGCACGACAGAAGTGATTTTTTCGAAGTAGAAGCAACTGCTCTACAAATAATTTACAACTAATGAATTTCTCCTGGTTGCAAATAGTCCATGAGCAGGATAATATTTTATTGGAATTCCTGTGGCAACACCCAAAAGTGCTGGGCAGACATGCTATGGGAATAATGACCTTGCCATTTTGCCTGTAAAAATAGAAGTATTTATCTGGACTGTTGTATTATAAATACAAAAAATTCAAATATTCAGACTAATATTAGGGTTATGATTTCCCTTTTAGTTGCAAGACTCCTAAAAGTGGATGATTTTTAGTATTTAAGTTACCTTGGTGTTTCCTGATTGCACTCACATATGCATGAAACTTGGTTTTCTGTTTGTCTTAAAGCTGAGTCTATGACCTTATAATAAACTAGGAACTAAAAGCAGAAATCCAGTTTCCTGATTCAGAGCCCACTTGGCAATCCCTTACCCACACCTTGTGGGAGGACTCTGACAAGGCTGGTCTCAAAGGCCAGGCTCTGCCAAGAGAGTTCTATCTCCCAGACTCCTACAATAGTCAATGAAGAGAAATAAAATCCCTAAAAGTGGGCAGCTCAAAGCAGACACTCAGTTCAGCTGCCTTCCCAGGAATGATTCATTGATTCTAGGGAGACTACATTGGGATTTTGCTTTGAATTACCTGGATGAGTAGCCTGCCTCTCTCTCCTGATTACAAAGGTGCTCTTTAGTACACAGCAAAGCCTTTCTAACCACCAGGTAAAAATGAGTTTTATAGATTCCTCTGTTTTGCAGCTTCCAAGCCTGCACAGTTGCCTGCAGTTATCACTTAAAATAGATGTAAACCTTGTGCAAAGGCAGGAGGGTTACACTTTTTACTTAATAGGATCTATCAGGGGTGTGGAGAACAAACGTCTGACCTATGTATTTGAGCAGTTTTAAAATTAATGCTAACATATCAACAACTACCACATCTTCATGTTAATCTTGTGAATTGTACATGAATCTGGAACAGCATTTCTCTAGAGAAGGAACTGTAACCACGTGGAACTATTGACAGATTGTGACTATAAAGGAGAAAAAAAAGATGAAATAACAGTACAGATATTTCTATTTCCCTGGTATATACTTGTCTTACATATTTCAAAAGGCAGAAAGCCATCTTTGTGCCAGAAGCCTGCTGTCACTTAGTGCTAGGCTGGTTGTGTAACCAGCCTGCAAAAGGTTCAGGTAATGAGCTCTGTCAGGAGCGTGATTGGAAATGGTAATTGAAATTGAAAGTGGTGTCTCCCAGGCTCCCTCCCCTTCAGTACCTCTCAGCTCCAGCTTCAAGACCTGAAATATCTTGCTTCTTTTTGCTCTAACCTGAAGCAATCAAAACAAGAGAGTGAAGGGAAGTCTCTAGAATGAATTGGTTCTCAAGATGGTTCTGGTATTGATTGAGTTCTGCTGTTTATGTGAAATGGGTTCACTTATGTGTGACACTTGGTTCTACTTCACAGCAGGGAAGAAGCTTCTTGTTTACTACCCTTTCCATATGCGTGGCAGTAGAGTGAATGCTCCTGTCTCTCCTGTCCCCCACACCCCATAACAGCAAGGGAAGAAATGAGGTCTTTATATTCACTGGGTTTGAAAGTCTTCCGAAAAATCTGGCATTATAATGTGCAAGCCTCCTCTCAAGGTTTGAAGTGGTGCTTGGCTTTATTAAGGTTTAAAATGTCTTCTACCTTGTTTGTCCCTGAATGTTGTTTCCCACTATCATTTTCTTGCTGACAGTATTCAACAACCAACAGAAATCATAAAAAAAACCCCACAACAACTGATATGGCTCTAATCCCTTTCTAGAAGGGACGGGGAATCAGCTGTTCAGACTTGGAAAGAGGATTAAAAATGCTGAACGCACATTAACTCTCTTTTGACAATGTTTATGACTCAACCTCTCAAAAAGTAATTCTGCAAATTTGCTGCTGCTGGTGTTACTCTTTCCAGCCTCTCTCTAGGGCTGTCCACCCTGAGAGGTGATCCTGTAGCTTTTGGTACAGAGGGCCCTCAACACCCTTCTGCTTTCAAACCCTGCAATAGCAGCCTGGAGCAGCACATGTGCGCACGTGTGCACAGAATGTCTTCTCTTTAATTTGGCTCTTTCTTCACCTAGCACTGTGCCAGTAATCCTTTGCGCCTGTCAGCTGCATGAGAGATTTCTGAAATTGAAAGCAAGAAACCTTTCAGCAGTGTGGTGAAGCCAGGCGTGCTGGCGAGTTAATGGGAGATCTTGGGATCTTTACGCAGGCATCTTTAGGAGCTGACAAGAGGAGAGCGAGCAGGTATCGCTAGCTGTTAGAAATGGGGTGCCAAGATGTAGCCTGTCATGCCACATCTGCTTTATTTGGTCACTAGACAGTGTTTTAGAAGAGGCAAAATCAGAATCAGAGGCATCAGCTGCCAGTTCCAGTGTGTCAGCATTGAGCAAGAATCCCAAATCCCTACAGCAGTCATCCGAGTGTCTTGGGAAGAGCTGTGTTTGCTTCAGGCTGCACTCCTGGTGCAACAGTTGATTTGCCAAAATTTCATTTTCCATGGAGCTGTTTCCCCAGCTAATCAAAATGTAGCACAACCTGAATCTTCCTGATTAGTCAGTACTTTTTAGTCACCCAGATTTCATACTGATTTTGCCAGAAGTCGGACAGGGATTTTGTGTATACCTTGTCAGCCTTGTGCTTGACAAGTTCCTGCCATGTGTGCATACTTTTGCAATGGGGTTACCTGGGTCTATCCTTTGTATGAGCCAAAAAGAGATGTGGGTAAATGCTGGGAAAGCTTAGACCTGTTGGCCCATGAGGAACCTCAGGAGAAAACCTGAGCTTACTATCCTGAATTCCCTGGTAAAGCATCAGAGACTTAATACACTCACAAAGGGGCATCTCAAGCATTCACTGACATGCAGATGTTTACAGGCATTTTGTCTGTTTGTCTGGGGAGATGATTTTAAACCTATGAGCTGGTGATATGATGATCCCCTAAAGGATTTCTTCAGTAGAAGTAAGAGCCATTAAAATTACAGGTGACAGATCACTGTAAAGTCATATATAGCACTTTCCACTACAGTCACTGGGATGGATAATTGAACTGGTTTTTGGTCTGTTTTTTTATTGGTGTCTTTATGTGCTGGGTCTTTGTTTTAGCATCATGATGCTAGGTCAGAACATAGTGCACTGGAAGTTGCCTGCGAAAATAGCATTGACAACCAAGCAAGCACTGAGGAAACTAAAATCATTGTGACAGTGCATTGGCTTGCAGACACAATTAGAAAGGAAACTGGCTGAAAACTTCAGAGACAGATACGTGTTTGACAAAATAAATGTAGTGCACTTAGGTGCACCTGAGAAAACCTGCTCTAGACTTCCATAGAGAGGGGAAAGCGATGTCTGTGGGATGGTGAATGTTTCATCTCTGTTGCTGAAGAGGAAATTATTTCAGCTTAAGAGTGAAGCATTTTTTTAAATGCCTCAGTCCATACTATAATTTGCTGTCTCATAATAACTACCCAAATGTCTGGATTGCTTAGCAACCAGTAGCCTGGCATCCTGTAGTTCAACCGCATGATAGGTGCAACAGGCTTTATAGCAGATAAGTATCATGATGGAAATTAACTAAAAGTTGCCTGCTCAGCACTCTAAATAGCAGAATATTAGGAGAACTGTGTATGAAACGGCAAAACCACTTTTTTTTTTTTTTTTTTTTCAAAAATTGTTGGATATTGAATCTAAGCTTCCAGACAAGCCTAAGGCAGAAAAGATAAAAATGTTGAGTTACAGCAAAAAAATGCATTTTCCTAAATTTTGATTCAAGTTTGTGTCTGACTACTCAATGTATTTCAGCTCTCACTGTATCTATTTTTATTCTGCTAGCTAGAGAAACTTTGTAAGTGCGATTAGGTCCCCATCGTGTATTGCATTTTATGAGCAGAAAGGATACGTCAAAAATGGTGAGAAAAGAATGGCAGGGAGGAAGAAGCACAGGCCATGATGTAGTTTTAACAATTCCAGTTAGAAAAGAGTGCATATAGCTACAAATATGCAGGCAAATATTTTCAAACCATGTTCCTTTCCCTATATCCTCTACTGTTTTCTCTAATGGCTGATGCTATACAGCAGTAGAGTGCATAAAGGTAAGAAAAAAAGAAAAAAGCATACAAATTCTGAGAATTGTACATTAACCAGGTACGGTAAGTACTGATTTTTCTCTGTCTTTGGCTTGTCTTACAGGGGTGCAAGGGAAAGAGATAGCTTCATCGGAACCTATGAAAGTTGATCTTGCATGTGAAGCAGCAGATGATTCAAAAAAGGATGGTATGTTGTTCAAATATGTAAATTTTCCTGAAGTGGATATGTAGCATGCTTTTTTGGGATTTGCACGCTTCCCCACTCAAATAGGAGTTACATTTATAATCTCTTCACATGAGTCTGCTTGAGAATTTACATAATCTCTGCTGTCTTGGAACAGCAGTTCCAGTCAGGTTGGTGGACCTAATCAACCCAATTCTCCTGACTTGGAAATGAGACTTTTTTGACACTGACCCAAGTGAGGAGATGACCCAACTCTCTGGCAAAGTCCTGGAAAAAGCTGAGTACCAAGGCACTGCTTTGCAGTGCATAACATGTTCATAAACAAAAAAAAAAATTGCCCTTCTAGGATCTTCCTGTGTGTAAAGAAATAACAGATGGGATCAGTGTCCTGATGCTTAGGTTTTGGTGAGGCAGATCCTTTGTCACTCCTCTAGAACAGCTCTTAGAGCTTAACATGGCTGTGCAAAGGATTTTCTTGGCTTTTATACAAAGGGTCCTGTTTCCTGCTCCAAACAGCAGTGTGCTTGGAACTGAGATTCCTGTCCTCCTTTTATTATGGTGGACTCCTCTCTGTAGCAAAGATCAATTTGTAACTCCTCCTGTAGCTTCCTGTAGCTGTTCCTGTAGCTTCTTCAGCAACATATTTAACATTCAAGGCATAATTTTTTACATCTCAAAGACAAAACAATTATTTTCTTTTTTATATTAGTTACACAAAGCATCTAATGCTGATTTCCTTTTCTGAGTTCAGATTGTGCTGTGGCATTTGAATTGGTGGCTGATTTATATACAGGCCAATAGGGACGTTTTTGCAAGCACAGGGAAAGAAAGCATGCATAATGGATTTTCTTTATTTAAAAATACCAGAGATTATGCTGTTACTAGTAAGCGTGCAGAATAAACCCAAACCAACCTTCTCTCCTCATCCTCTGAACAAACCAAAAAATCATAGTCACGGTAAAATATTTGAACTTTGAATTCCTAGAATGGTCTGGGCTACTTAGTGAAAAGAAATTCAAGTTTACTAAAAAATTATCTTAAGGATATTTTGCACTGGAAAGAAAAGCGATCTTGTAACGTACAGCAAAGCACAGCTGGATCAGCTGACAGCTCCTGAAATTATGATCTGGTGGGTGTCTTTGTTTCAGCTCTCTCTTATCTTGTAAGGTCCTCTACGCATAACTCATCTGGTAACTTCCTTTTCTCTGAACTTTCTGAGTTATGTGAAAGGACAGGTAAAGGGTATTTGCTAATGCTGCAGAAGAATACTCTGCTCTTCAGGGAGGTCTTCCTTTCTCTTCAGCCTTAATTGCTATTGGGATTGTATTACAGGGTGTCTTTTCTTGTGGACATATATTAAATGTTTAAAAACAAATCAGAACAGAGAAAGGATCAAACTTCCCATGTTCTGTTTTATTCTGAGGGGTCAGTTTTTTGCTGAAGAGAAGCCCTACAATTTTTTAAATTACTGGGTACTACTTGAAATTTTATATATATATATATATATAAAAGGTTCCATTTGACAGTAATTTTATGTAAATTGCCTATTTTTTCTCTGGTCCCCTTCCTTCTGCCTCAGGAGAGCTCATTGCTTCACAGCTGAAAGCACAAGCATATATCACCAGGTACCCCTTGGCAGCCCAGCTCTTGTGTTCTAATTTCATGTACAGTGTCACAGCAAAAAGTGTTTTAGAAATGGAGACAGTTTAGACAGCTCAGGTGGATCTCAATATTGGTTCATCTACTGGGCAGGGCCGTAATAGTGATATATTTCAGAAATGACTGTAACTTGAAAGCTGGGCATGATTCTTTGTCAGGAAAGCTGTCAGTGGGTGCATGTATAAGTCTGAATAGGGACGTGTGTACAGAGGTGTGGGTTGCTACTGGCAATCTCCATCAGCCACCAGAGTGAACGTCCCTGGAAAGTAAATGTCTTGTAGCCAAGGGAGATTTACTGGTTAGAATTTTTTAATGATGACAAAACCCACCTTTGGTGATCAGTATCCTCAACTGTGTTTCCCTGCTGGCAGGCTTATTTTATTCTTCTTTTTCTTTCTTTTTTTCTTTTTTTTTTTTTTTGTTACCACCAAAGCTTTGAAAATTACTGAGGTAGATGTTGGTTTCCAGCTGGCATTAAGCGGATCAAACTCTTCACTCCTTTCATAATGGGGTTACTCATTTGCCTTTTTTATTTCAAGCCTGCAGAAAGCTTCATCCTGACTTGCTGACACAATAGGAGAAAATGAAAAGCTGAAGGCAGTGTCAAAGCTGAAAATTCCCAATTTTTTAAAAGCTTGTGCAGGCTGATGAATGTGCCATCAGCAACCTGGCCTTCACATGATTCACTAAAGCAATATAAAAGCAAGATCTCAACAGCTAACATCCTCGTGCTTTTTATGATGTTGATGTAACATCCAAGAAACAAATAACTACCAAGTAAGCAGCTGCATGTGTTTCATCGCTGCACATTCAGGTTGAATTCCAGATAGATGGTTTTCTTTCTAGGTGGGCTGGAGTTACAACTGAAGGTACTATAGCCAAGTTATGTGGGTGCAAGGGGAAGCATGGTTTAGGGAAACATTGTTTAGGAAGTAGCTGAAGAAATAGGTTATGTTTTCAACTAAAAGTCTGACTGAGATTGTGAATCAAGATGCTGATATTTTGGTGTCATCTGCCATCCCATCATATCCTGGGGTGGGGAAATGCACCCGCTCTCTCGCGGATAGCTCTAAACATGTTTTTCCAATCTCCCATTTGCCTGTCTTCTCTACTTAGATGCTGTGCTATGACTCCTGGATAGCTGACCTTTAAGCACATAGCTTTCTAGCACAAAGAAGCAAGATGCCTTGCTGCCACCAGACATCCCCTGGGTCAGCCCCAACTGTAGCACTTTGATGGATGTAAACTATTTGCTGGGTTATTTCTTTGCCTTTTGTGGGGAACCTGTTTGCTTTTGGGGGCAAACCCTTCCCTGGTCATAATTTGCGAGCTGCTAGGCAGCTCACAGATTGAGAGAAGAGGTGCAGACAGGCTCTCCTTAAAGGGGAAAAATTACGGAGAAAACAGACAGGGAGAGAACTCAGAGGAATGTCTGTTTCCATTGCACATAAAAGGCTGTTTCTGGATTAAAAGCCCCACATGAAGCTGCATGAGGGGGGAGCAAGTAAAACTGAATTTAGGAGATGTGCTGCCTCCATGAACTTGAGGTGCTTTGCTGAGCTGCTGGCTGCTGTAGTGTATTACAGTATGTGCTAAAAGACCACTAACATAAGTTAGCAGTTTAACACCTCCAAGAACATAGTTTAGTGGGGAGAAGGCCAGTTCTGGCTTGCAGTGCGATCAGATGTAGTGTGCCCAAGGCTTAACAACATTGTTCTGACACTTAACTCATGCTGGGAGGACACGAGGGCTGTGAGTCACATCCCCACTGCACCCGGTGGCAGCTCTTCCATCTGCTCTTGCAGTAGGTGCTTCTCTGCTGTGTGATTTTCCAGCCAAATATAGAGGATTGTGTAGGTGGCCTCATGGTGACATCTGATGTTGGGGTTGACCCAGTTGTCTGCAGAAGCTTACCCTTCAGTTAGATCTTGCTGTCCTTACCAGCAGTAATGCAAAGAGCCCCCAGCTTAGTCCCAAGCACACAGGAAAAAGCTTCTCTGATGGTGGGGGCTTCAGGTCCCACACCTCTGCTGGGGCTCCCCCATGCTTTTGCATTGCCCTGAAAGCATCCCCCAGCATTTTGCAGTTTGACTCCCTCTGTGTGACATGCTGGCAGCATGAAGGGTAGAGGTCAGCTCCTCGTAGCCATAAAAAAAAGCAAAGGGAAGGAGGCACACTCATCTGGGATGCTGGCAAAGCCTAACCTCAGATTTCAAATAAAGCTGTGGTTTTGTGGGAGATCTCTGTAAAATGTGAATGAAGCCTTCTGGTATTTTCAGAAAATGCAGACAGTGAAACTGAACAGCATAATGAGGCTGAGAAAGGCTGCTGTCTTCAGTGCGCAGAAGCCTTCCCTTAATGATCTTTTATTAAGCATCCTGTCTTTGCTATGCAAATGCACTTAAGAATACATCACCACTTAATGCGATGTGCATCAGAGCTCCGTAATCAGGAGCGGATATTTGTCTTATTATTCATTGCATACATCCAGGAAGCCATTACAGTATCTGTTCTGCATATGGTTGATGAATAATTTACAAATAATTCATCTAAATCCCAACAGGTGTATTGACATGATATTGACTCTGAAAGAGATAGTACTGCTTGGTTGGATGTAGCATAGTTACTGAGGGTCTTTCCCTCCTCTCTCCTGTCTTCCCTTAATTTCCAAATCTCCCATTCAGGCTTGAGGTTTTTTCCCCCATTGCCCACATCAAATGACTTACAATATGCTGTTGATACCACAACATAAAGCAAGGTTAAAGGAAGAAAAACATGGTCTTACTATAAATGTCTCCATTCAAAGGCATTGCATACGAAGGCATACTGAATATGAATCTATAAAATGCATGTGGTGAAGTAACCCTTTTATGTTTACCCTAGAAAGCACCAATCATATCTGCCCTAGTTTAGATGGTATTTTGACAAAGGTCATGCTGAAATGAGCTTAAGCCTTCTATTTATATTGTTTCTTATTTTTTAGTAATTTTAAATTAAGAGAAGAAAAAAAATATTGGTTTTGTATATCAATAGTACAGAGGTGAACTAGTATGTATAGGAGTATAACTAGTCTGTGTAGGAGTATAGTGGTGTTACTCCTGAACCCTGTCCTGGGTTGCAGCAACTTTCCATTCAAGGACCCCTGAAGGCAGTGGCAGCATCTCTATAACTGAACACATGCACTGGGTACACATTTGAGCCCCAGCTCAGCCCCAGCTCCTGATGGGGACTTTGTCTGAAGTCTGCAGTTGTTCAAATCACAGGATCAAGACCACTTAGCTCAGTGAAATCCTAAACCACCCTTTGGAGATACCTGTATCTCTGTCTGTGGCCTACAGAGGGAGTGGAGGGTCCTTGAGCTCTTGAGCTGGGCATCTTGGTTGGGCACCAAGATCAAACTGGATGGGTGTGGACCAAAGGGAAAATCTAGATCCAGAGGCTTGCATTTCTAGCAGTGCTGAAGCCTGCACCTTGGCAGGGCTTCTCGTGGGGATTTCCATGTCACCGCAGGGTGGGATGTTGGGCCTTAGAGACCTTTTTGTGGATCTACAGCATAGAATTTTAATGCAATAAATGTCCCCTTTGGGTTAGAAGTAGTTATTACTCAATGTAAATGTATCAGACTTAACAAATATCATGAATAAAAACTGGTTATTTTTTGTCTTATTTCGTTTACAGATGAAATGAATAGTCAAGTTGAAAGTATAAATGATCCTATGGAAACAGAGCGGGAAACTAAGTAACAGGTAAGACCTTTACGGCTATTTTTTCCTACCATTTTCCATTCAGCTTCTATTTGAAAACTTGCTTTTAAAATTACCTTAGTTAATGTTGGAATTTACAAGGAAAAAATGGAGGAAGACAGAATACAAAAGAAAATAAATTGTCTAATATGATCTGTATTACACCAAAAAATAAAAATATCCAGTAAACTCGATTTGTCAAGTAAATATTATACTAACAGTCTGCAACTGTAATGGATTTAGACAGTGCACAGTCTTAGATCATCAGAAGGCAAGACAGGACAGAGATAAGGAACAGAAGAGTAACCGAGTGAACAATTTTTGGCAATGCTTAGCAAAATGACAGGCAATTTATACTGGTTGGAACCAAGCTCAGTTCTGCACGATCTGTATTCTGGGAACAACAGGTTTGTATCATGAGGGGTTTATTGCCCTTGGGTCCCCAATGCCTAATGTCACTTGTAGCAATATCACTGAAAAACAGGGCAAAGTCAGTGAGCTGCCTTCTGGAGCTCTGCTGCCTTTTGGAGATTTTTATGGCTTTAGAACCTAAATAATAGTGCTTTGGCAGGAGCCTGCAGTGGTTGATGTTGCTGCAGGGTTCGTCACAGGGCTAAGCAGCCTCACCCTAGATAAAGATGAATAATTTGGTAGGAAGACAAAAGTCTGAGCCTCATCCCCAGTGACAAAAAGCAGTTGCTATTTCTCCCTTAGAAGTAGTTTTAAAGTGTTAACGCGTACCGCTTCCTTGGCACAAGTTTATTGTGAGATGACAATATCATACACAGCAAGATGTGTTATTTATGCTTGTAATGGGATTTCATGTAGCCCAAGACCAAATATAGTGGCTTCACAACAGTGGCAGCTGTATCACAGAGATTTAAAATACAAGTTCTCATTACTGCACGTAGCCCTTTGTCCTTGTCAGCATATAGACAGTGTGCTGCCATGCTGCTGGAGTGAGAAATAGGCCTGATGGGGTCCCTGGTAAAAAGTATTGTATCAAAACTTAAAGGCACCCTCCCCATTAAAATGCAGCTTCCACTGCCCACCCTTCTCACTCTCCTACCTTTGGTTCTATGTTCTGTTCAATCAAAAAAAGGAAGGGGAACTTATGAAATCCTCACTGTTAAAAATACATGGCAAGGTTAATACCCTTCCTCACTTTAAAAAAATCTGACAGTTGTTATTCTCAGGCAGTCTGTAGGCAGTCTGTGTTTCACGCTGCATTTTCCAATGTGAAAGAATATCTGAATGTTTTGGACTGGAGTAATTTTGATTTATAAAGACAGGGTTCACAGGAATAATAGCACAATTAGCAATCAATTAATAATTCCCTTCAATTCCACTGCAAGTCTTGGCTCCACCAGCACCTTTCTGGAGAAAAGGGCCCTGAGCACCATGTCTTGCCCAGCATTTTAATGGCATGCATGTGATTAGGAGCAGGTATTAAATCATCCACATATCTCTACCTAAGTCCTCCCAACACTGCTGCTACTGTTTTAATTGCAAGGGAGGATTAATCAGCCTGTTTAACTTCAGAGAGATTTGCTATGTTTTTTCAGAGCTGAGGAGATCCCTTTCCTTACATGTTTAGTATTTTAAGATGTTAATGTATGTTCTGTGGTCTAGCACCAAAGAACCCACAAGAGCTGGGAGGCCCTGACATCAAGCTAGGTAGCATGGAGCTATGGGAAACTAAGAAACTGTAATGAGCTCAGCCAATTTACTGTAGTGCTAACAGTGACTGTTTTACATACGCCACATTACACATACATGTGCTGCATGTGTGACAGAAAGAGAAACTGTATTTGTGCTAGAAAGACAGCAAGATAGCCAGGGTTCTGTGCAGCCATTTGAAATTTTGCTTTTTGTTTTCTTTCTTCTCTTTCCCACTGTGTCGAAGGAAGGATGCAGGAGAGGAGAGACCTGAGGAAACCCAACGGGCAGGCGCTGACATCCTACAGCATCATCCTTGGCAGAAAAGAGCACACAGAGATGCTCCACGGGTTGGGAGGGAGGGAGCTTTGGGGAAATTACTCTTTGCTTTAATTTCTCTTTGTTCTTCATTGCATTTTGTTCTGTAAGCCTGTTGGAAAGAAACATAACTTCCCAGTTCTAACAATGTTTTGCAATTTTCCCTGCAATTACAACAGTTTCTTCTGAACCATGAGTCCGTCTTATATTGGGTCTCTTTTGCTCCTGCATCATATAATCAGTAGCCTGTTTCCAGGCCCACTCCTTTATCTTCTTTCTTAGTTATGGTACTGTCTACAGGAAACCTGTGGGACCCAGATTACTACTCTCTCCCCTTCTTCCCCTCCCTTTTTAAAAACTGTTCTCTAGGATATGAATAGAAATTTTCTTCTAGAACATGTACTGCCACAAAGGATTATAGTCCTCACACGCTGATAAGCAACCACCTTTCTTGTGCTAGGGTTTTGAAAGACTAAATGCTCCAAAAATCTCAGAAATATAGATAGTGACAGCCCTGCATGTTGCTTGCCTCCAGGCTTGTTAATCGGCTGCTCCTGCCAGCACCTACCAGCAGGTCACCCTGTCTGAAACCCCGGTTGCTAGAAGAGGCTCTGGATGGATTCCCTTGAGTTCATGCTGGAAGCAGAGTTTGTGTGTTAACTGTCTCATCCCAATGCCTTGGGGCTGCTCATAGCTCTGCCCTTCCCCTTTCTCTCTGGCATGGGAAAGCTAAACCATGACCAGCCTGTGCTGTGTCATGCCTCTCTATAGATCCTACGCTTGAATACCATGCATGGCCTCAAAGAGCCACTGCCCAAAATCAGTCCTGCTCTTTTCCAGTCAGCTCTGCACACCTCAAAACCAAGGCTGTAGGTATGACCCTCAGGTGCAGGTAGCAACAGATACTTCCTCGAGCCTGCAAGAGGCAGAGGATAACAGGCACTCTGCATTCAAGGCATCTTTAAATATGTCTCCCAGCTTTAACAACCTCACACTATATCATGTGTGAGCTCTCATTATATTTTCTACTGCATATGCATGATTTTTTAATTTTTTTTCTTTAAAAAGCAATTAACAGTTATTTGGATAGAAATGTCTCACCATATGTCAATTGTTCTGCCAGCAAATGCTGCACTGAAATTTTTAGAAAAGGAACAAAAGGGTTTCACATACATTTCGCAACCATACTGTAACCAAAATCGATAGACAGTACACTTGATGGAGGAGCATACAACCTGTGGCCAGGGAGTGATGTGCTACAAACTGTATTTTGAAATGCTGCTGATAATAATTTGCTAATTTTAGGCAAAGTAATTGATTCTGTTATTTTATTGGGGTTTTTTTTCCCAAAATACGCATGGATCCCAAAACAGTTATATACTAGCTGGCCAAGAAAAAAAAAAAAAGGTAAAGGAAGGTAAGATGTATCTCCATCCTGCTGTGGTCTTCTTTCATCCCAGACAGAGAACATTTGGTAATAAACTGTCTGCTGGTCAAATGAGGCCCTGAAACACCTAGCACTGTCTACAGCAGTTGGTGGCTGCCATCAGCTGCAAGTTAATTTGAAAGGGTTTCAGGACAAACAAATATTTGAAAGAAAACCAAGAAGAGGCCAAGATTTCACCTGGAGTGTATGGTCCCTAGAAAGGCAAACCTCTCTCTCCCAATGTGCAGCTCCAGTACATTTGCTTGTGCTGGGGTTAGAAGAGTATTTTCCATGTGTCAACTTCTGTGCTGTTTTAACCAAGATGACACTAGTGCCAGAGGAGATCTTGGACTTCTTTATCACCCATTTCTCCCAGAGGTCAGTGGATGCATAATTCTGAATTGTATTGACTGTGAAAGGAGTAAATGAGCTGATGTAAGCCTATGAATTTGGTTTATGATATTGCTAAGTTTACCCAAATTTGCTTCAGAGCATCCTTGAATGGACTCATCCTCTTTGAGATGTCACTGCTGCTCTTCTTTCCCATCCCTGGGATCGTGCTTGACAGAATGGGTCTTTTGGGATTGTTTTTTTTGCTGTTCCTCCACCTGGTCTTCAGCGAATTGCAGTTTTGCAGTGGGAGGCCTTGTGGGTAGGACCTCTGCATAGTGCAGATCCCGTACATTTCTGTATGGTTTCCTTACTGGATGATCTTGATTGAAACAGCCTGTCAAAATAGATGGGGGGAAAGCGGACAAATACTTTTGAAGAAAGAGGAATGAACACAATAGTTGTCTTGCCTCTCAATTCCCCTTTTGTATGATAGCTGTGGAAAGACCAAGATTGAAGAGCTCTCTCTCCATCTAGGTATGTGAGGGAACTGGCTCTGTCAGGGCTGGACATGAAATCGGGAAGCTCAACTTTGAGCTGTACAAAATGTGAAGGAGATCTGAGGCTGCCCACATCCTCAGCCAGAGTGAAGTGAACTCCATAGAGTTATGATAACTTGAGTCAACATGGCTCTTGTTTCAACTGTGCTAACTCATGGGCAACATTAACAGAGCTGTAGGATGCCATTAGCCATGTATCCGATGTCCCTCTCACCCTTGCCAACCTTGGTTTTAGTGAAGGCAGGAAAAGGAAAGCCCCTCAGAAGGCTAGCTGCTGAGGTGTGACTATGCAGCAAAGAGACAAAGACTCCTTGTGAAGATTGACTGATAGTTTTTAAAAAACAAAAACTGCAAAGATATGTCATGTTGCACACTCTCTAACCCCTGGCAGTGATATCATTGCGCTTTTCGTTTTACCTTGGTACTCAAACAGCAGCGAGTCTCTGAAATTGTGAAGTGTTTGCTCAAGGATGCAGCAATGAAGTGAGGAGCCCAAGTAGGACATGTAAACCAAGGAAATGGAGAAGTTGAGAAAGTCCTTCCAAGACAACTTGCATCTGTGCCTATATCCATAAATCTTCAGGTGGGATTTGGCTTGAGTTGTTGTGGTTTTTCAGTAGTCATAAAGTGAGCATAGTTTGGCAGCATGAGTTCTTCAGCTGAATTAGTAGTTGAGGCTGGATCCATGTTGCTTGATGCAACTTCCAATGCTCTTGCTGGCGGTGCAGGTTATGTAGAAAAGAAAGCCTCATCCAAGGATCACCCCACAGGGATTTATGTCAAGGATTTTTTATATAGCCCAGTGTCTGAAAGCATTCATCTCTAACATTAGGCACGACATTCCTCAGGCTGGTGACTTCCCCAATGACAAACGGAGTTCCTCCCATTCAGACATCCAAAGGGGATGTTTGAGACATAATCTGTAGTCCTGGGTCACACATTCGTTGCAGCTAATTGTCAGTCTTTCTATGAAGCACTGAAAAAGCTTCTCTCTGAAATAACATTGTTCTGCTTTAGGCACTTGAATAAAAATATGTAAAAATAAAAAAAAATTAAACCAGTCTTTTCTCTGTATGCAGTGCATGCCAGCTTTGCTTTTAAAATTAGAACTGAACAGAGTATGCGGATCTATTTTCATGGGGAGTAGGGGTTTTTATTGTATTATCAATTCTCAACCCAGGATTTGCCTTAGCCTGACATTTGTGATATAAAGAAAGTTTTTTAAAAAAATTAAAAAATAAAATAGGTAGTTTCCTTGAATCAAAATTTTGTTTTTACTTTGATGCAAAGAAATGTAGACAGTTGCTTGCAAAATGTCTTCTAATAGATGGTCTAGCAGCTATATTAACACGTCTCTTTTGTTAATCTGTCAGTTACATGCTGAATTTTCCTCCAAGTCTGTTATTTTTTCCTTTTGTCTGTGCCCTGCATTTGGAAACTTAAAGAACTGATGCCTTCGTACTACCACATTTGTTAAAGCAAAATGTTAATAAAGCTTGTCCTGAAGATGAGGTGATGCTGCTTGTGTTTTTATCCCCTCTGAGCCATGCTGATCGAGCAGCTGTCATTTCTGTTGTCAGTGTTTCAGTTTGGACATGCAATCACTGGCACATCCAGCCAGGTCCTCATTTAAATTTACTCTTTACTTGATGGCAGTCTTGTGAGAAATGGATAATTCAAGGGAATTTTTGGACAGCCTCTCTGAAAGGTAAGAATGGGGACTTTGCAGCTCGGAGGGGTAAAGGTCCCTGAGTTGGTGCTATTGCTTCCCCAGAGATGTTACAAATCCTATCCCAGCTGTTATACCAGTACTAAATCCCTGGCATCTGTCAAAGAATACCCCCACGTCTACGCAATCCACAGGTATAGAGAGAACATGCAGTCTTTAGTAGATGTTATCTGATCGTTCTGCCATTGCTTATTTCAAGACTGAATGAGTAGAAGATATTGCCAAAATTGGGAAGGCAGCTTTTTTCTTCCTGTGGCACCAGATGAAAAAACCTGTGCCAAGCCTGCCTTATTCTTCTTATCCAAGGCCAAGTATTTAATCATTAATAACCAAAAGTTAGGGGGCTGTCTTGGTGTGTTCAAAAGTCTCTGAAGAATGGATTCCCTCTCTGAAAAACCTTTCCTTTGCCTTCAGTCCTTTGACAGTCAAATGGAAGAGCAGAAAGCAAGATGTGGCCATGGGGAATGCCTTCCTTTGTGTTGGATGCAGCACCCAGCTGTCACGTGTGGTCTTAGTAGCAGCAGTTGAACCTGAGAAAGACAAATAAAAGCAATAGCTGAACACAGCATCTTCTTAGGTTCAGTTCATCAAGTTACTGTTTTCACTGTATCTGAAGAACTGTGCAGCCTAGAAAGAGGCACCTGCAGTCTCCATGGTGTACCCTGGTTCTGCAAGGTACCATTTTTAGCTAAGGCAGATGCATATGTTTAAAAAGAGAAAAATAAACATTCCTCATCTAGAAGCAGGTACTGTCCATCTCGCCCTATTTTGAATAACACAGGGTCTAGATCTAAAAAAAAAAACCTCTATGGTTTTGGAGGATGAGGGAGGTCACATGTCTTGAGGCTGCTCAGCCCCTTGCAGTGTAGGGTGTTTGTCCAGATGATGTGGATTAAGCAAAGACCAGGCAAGTCTGCTAGGATGAGATGAGGGCTAAAGCATCCTTAGTTATACTCCCATTGCTGCTGGACAGATTGACACCTTCCCTTCCTGAGCCTGTTTGAAAAAAAACAGTGGATTTGTGCCTGGGGAAAGCTTTTGCTGAGCTAATAACATCTGAGATCACTCTAAGTCTGCAGAAATAGAAGCCAGGTTACCACTTCTGCTCAGCCTTCTCAAAGACATTTTCCCACTGGAATCAGGTTGGCTTTCAGGATTTCCACGTGACCCTGCCACACTTCAGTGTGCTCTGCACCTCCTTTAACTTGGCTCTGATTGCACACAGCCCTAACCTCTTAACTCTTCTCTCCTCTTGCACAGGACCTTCCAAAGAGGTCTTCTTGACCTTGGTCAATCATGTAAAGTGAAACCTATGCTTTGGGATTTTAATCAGTTGGATTTGGTTTTTGTTTTGATTTGGGTTTTTTCCTGAATTAAAAGTGTCACTTAAATACCCTAATTTCTTGTTCCGTTAGAATTACTGGCAGCCCCTTAATGTAAGTGGCAAATCATTGCTAATGCTTTCAGAATTCACTGATAAAACATTCATTGTATTGAATTGCTGTAGGAAAATAAATAAATAAATAGAAGGAATAAGAGAGTGCTGTGGAAAACAGAGCCAGTGGTGGAGGTACTCGGAGAGGCTGCTCCATCTGGTGGCAATTTAGGACTCGTTTCTTGGGGGCCACTTCAGATGTCAGGACTCAACCTGGAGGGAGGCAAACCTCACCTAAGCCTATTGAGCATCACCCTCACCTCTGTGGGAGATCATACACAAATACACTTTGTTCATGTTGGAAAGCAAGGCTGAGGTTTGCATTTCTCGTCAAGCATTTTCATCTTCCCAATGCAAAGTTGTGTTGCCTGACACCAGCTCTGTATCCAGCTTGAAGGTCTGCAACCCCAGCACTTGTTTACTTGCTCCAAGCTGAAATAAGAATTGTCTCAAGGAGTTCAAAAAGCTTTTGGAGACAGTAGTGCTAGAATAGCACTCTGCAGGACTCTTGTGACACCAGGTACACTTGCTCAAGAAGATCCTGGGACCACTGAGAGATTGCAGAGGAAGCAGCATCCAGTCAACATAAATGCTTCTACAGTGTAGGATTCTATAGTCCATCCTGATGTATCTGGACACATCTGACCTTCATACAAGTCCACCAAGATGACAGGATAGCGATCACTTGGTTTTCATCAGAAACAGTGTTCAGTACAGGAGATGGAGAAAGGCCCCTCTACCCCTTAGAAATGGTGGTTAGTCAACATGAGTACTCATTGAAAAGGGCAACCAACCCAGCAAGAATGATCTCAGATGTCACAAATTAGTGCAATGTGGACAAGAAGGGACCAAGCTTTTATTAATGTTTTTCATCACAAGAATGGAAATGGGTGCCATCATTGCTGCTGGGTGTTGCAGAGTCCAAGCAGCCAATTGGGTCTGTACCATATACTTCCAACACCTGCTTATTTCACACAAAATTCCAAGTACCTGCTCCTTAGAAGCATCCTTCTGTGTGGTGGGAAATGTAAGCCTAAACTTGGTTCTCTCCTATCCCTCCCCAGGCACACCAGGAAGTCCGTTTTGAAATAAGAGAGTTATTTTCAGAGAAAGACAGAGCACAGAAATATCAAGTTGTGAGGCTGTCTAAACAAGCAGTGAAGACCCATGAACCAAGCAACAATCCAAAGGGCATCATGAAACTAAAATTCCCTTCTCTCCACCAGAGGACGATTACTACAGAATCACCACAGCTGAAAAAGACCTCTGTGTCCAACTGTCAGCATCATCCCAGAATAAAATATATTCACCAATATCTGTATCACCCACTAGAGCATGTTGTGAAGTGCCTCATCTACACCATTTTTCCAGGGATGGTGATTCTATCACCTCCCTGGGCAGCCCATTCCAGCACCAACTTCTCTTTCAGTAAAGAATGTCTTCCTAATATGTAGTCTAAACCTCCTCTCATGCAACTTCAGGCCATTTCCTCTAGTTCTATCAATGTTCACTTCAGAGAAGAGGCCAACACTTACCTCCCTACAACCTCCCTTCAGTACTTATAGAGAGCAGTAAGGTCTCCTGTCATCCTCCTCTTCTCCAAAGTAAACTTTCCATATTCCCTCATCCCTTTCTCATAGGATTTGTTCTCTAGACCCTTCACCAGCTTGATTGTCCTTCTCTGAACTCACTCCAGCAACTAAAAGTCTCTTTCATAGCAAGTGGGCCAGAACTGAACACAGTACTTGAGGTACAATCTCACCAATGCCAAGTACAGGGGTACGATCACTTTCCTTCTCTTGCTGGCCACACTATTCCTGATACAAGCCAGGATGCTGTTGACCTTCTTGGCCACAAAAGCACACTTCTGGCTCATATTGAGCTGAGTATCAACCAGCAATCCCAGGTTTTCTGCTTGTCAGCTTTCCAGCCACTCCTCCCCAAGTCTGTAATGTTGCATGGGGTTGTTGTAACCAAAGTGCATGACACTTGGCCTTGTTTGTTAAACATTATTTTACTGACCTTGACCCACTGGTTCAGCCTGTCCAATTCCCTTTTCCCTGCCTTCCTACCCACAAGCAGATCAACACTCCCACCCAACTTGGTGTCATCAGCAAACTTACTGAGGAAACACCCAATCCCCTCATTGTGATCATTAATGAAGATACTAAACAGGACCAGCCCCAAAACTGAGCCACTGGTGACCAGCCACCAAACTGAATTCAATTCTGTTGCCTACAGCTCTCTGGGCCTGGCCATGTATGCAGTTTTTAACCCAATGAAGAGCATACATGTCTTTGCCATGGGCTGCCAGCATCTCTAGGAGAATGCTGTGGGGGACAGAATCAAAGACTTTAGTAAAGCCCAGGGAGACAATATCCACAGCCTTCCCTTCATCCACTAGGCAAGTCATCTAACCATAGAACAAGACCAAACTTGGTCAGGCAGGACCCATCTTTCCTGAACCCATGCTGGCCAAGCCTGATTCCCTGACTGCCCTGCACTTGTCACATAAGCACAGACAGTATGAACCAATCCATCATTTTTCTGGGCACCAAGGTAAGGCTGACAGGCCTATAGTTTCCTGGATCCTCCTTTCAGGCCTTCTTGTAGATGGGCATCACATTGGCAAGCCTCCAGTCACCTGAGAGCACCCCTGTTAACCAAGACTTTTGGTAGATGAGGAGAGAAGCTTGGTGAGCTTCTCTGCCAGTTCCCTCAATACTCTTGGGTGGATCCCATCCAGCCCAAATAGACTTGTAGGTGTACAGGACCCATAGCAGGTCATAAACTGCTTCCTCCTGGATTATGTGGGGGTTGTGCTGCTCTCCATCCTCATCATCTAGGGGGCTGAATACCCTGGGAGTGGCTGGTCTGAATAATGAAGATGGAGGCAAAGAAGGCATTAAGTATTTCAGCCTTTTCCTCATCCTTGATTTTAATGATTCCCCTCACATCCAATAAGGGATGGAGATTTGTCCTGGCTCTCTTTTTATTATTGATGTATTTGTAGAAACTTTTTTTTTTCCCTTGTGACAGTAGCCAGATTGAGCTCCAGCTGGGTTTTTGCCATCCTAATTCTCTCTACATGATCTAGTGAAAACCCTGTACTCATCCCGAGATGCCTGCTCCTCCTTGCAGAGGAGGTAAACTCCTTTTTTTTTTTTGCTAAGTCCCAGTCATCTTCCCTGCCATTTTATCTTCTGGTCCGTGGGGACAGACTGCTCCTGTGCTTTTAAGATTTCCTTCTTGAACAATATCCAGGTTTCCTAGACCTGTTTGTCCTTTAGGATTGCCTCCCAAGGCACTCTCTCTACCAGTGTCCTGAACAGGCTGAATTCTCCCCTCTGGAAGTCCATGGTGAAAGTTTTGCTAACTCCCATCCTTCCTTTACCTAGGATTGAAAACTTCACCATTTTGTGGTCACTAAACCCAAAATGGCCTCTGACCACTACATCCTCCACCAGTCCTTCCCTGTTAGTGAACAGGAGATCTAGTGAATCACCTCCTCTGGCAGGCTCTCTTACCAGCTGTGTCAGGAAGTTATCTTCCATAGAGTCAAGGAACCTCCTAGCCTGTCTCCTCTCTGCTACGTTATGCTACCAACAGATGACTGGTAGGTTTAAGTCCTTGACAAGAACTAGGGCTAGAAATTGGGAGACCGCTGCCAGATGCTCATAGAATGCCTCATATGGTTGGGTGGTCAATAGACACCCAACAGGATGTCCTCATTTGCCTTTCCCCTCATCCTTTTCCATAAACGCTCAACCTTACTGTCACTATCATCATCAAGCTCTATGCAACTGAAACACCCCCGAACATAGAGCCACCCCACTGCCTCTGCTTCCCCATCTTTCCTTCCTGAAGAGCTTATTGCCACACATCACACCATGTTGCTGTGATGGCAACTACATCATAGCTGTCCTGCCACCACTTGGAGCAGCATCTACTTCAGTTACAGCATTAGCTTTACAGCTGTGACAAGACACCCTTGGGTAAGGATATAAGTAAGGGCAGTGCTTATTAAGTGTTTGAAACATGGCAACAACTTCTGTCCAGGTCTGTAGTGCCAGGAGGGCTGCAGCAGCTCACCAGAGCAAGCAGCAAGCCATAGGGAGGGACACAGACTTGGGTCTTGGCTTTAACATATTCCCCACAGCTGAAGGGCAACACTATTAACAGCAACTTCTCTTTAGTAAACTTCACTAAATGTTTAGCAGGCATTTTTACAAGAAACATCTCAAAGCAGTGTGAGCAGTGATCAAAAATGGGAGGGAGGGCAGAAACTGCACTGAGCCCAGTTTTGGACCACTGGAAGGGGAATGTTGTCCAGACTGTGGTTAGGGGAGCTGTGAGGAGAGCTGGCTGCTCTCACTGCTTCACCCATCAGTCACACAGGGCTTCTGCAAGCATCTCCCCCAGCATCAACCTGATACAAACAGCCAAGTGTCTCCCACAGCTACCCCAAAGAGTCTCTTCTTCCTTACTTCTGCTCCTCCTGTTTCTAGCAACCACCAGCCATGCCAGGAAGCCTTGAACCCTTGCATATGGTGCCCAGAGGGAAGAATTTTACACAGGTTTGGTGCCTACAACCAAAACTTCCTTACCCTCAAGTCACACAGATCAACTCTTCTTGTTTTCTCTTTTCCTCCATCTTATGTTCACAAGAGAAAAGTCAAGTTTTACAAAGAATGGGTTTGGACCCCTTTACCTCAGGCACCTCACTAAAAACATAACATGCAACATGTAGAAACCCTCTGTGAACAGAAGTGCTTTTACATCTTACTCAAAATAGTTTTAACGCCCCTTACCCCAAAAGAAGCAGTCAGTTGCCACTTACCTGAGACTTGCAAGAGATGTAGCATCATAGGTCCCATCCTAAATGAAATTTCCATACCATCTTCTCCTCCTGAACTTCATGCAAGCAAAGCTCCCCAAGCCCCACTCCCTCCACAGTTAACCATGCTCTGACTCAACCCCAGGAGCCTTTTAGGGCTGCCAAAGGTGCAACAGAGGTTGGTTCTGAATCGCCCTCAGCTGTGGCCACATGTCCTCACCCTGCCTTGACAGGTGCTGCCATGTCTGGGGTCACCGCTTGCACCTGAGTGTCCTGGGGTCTTCCCACAAAAACCTGGGCATTGTTTTGTTTCTTGGGGATTTTGGGTTTTGTTGTTGTTGATGTTTTGGTTTTTTGTGGGTTTTTTGTGAGGTTTTGGGGGGTTTTTTGTGTGTGTGTGTGTGTGGTTTTTTGTTTTTTTTTTTTTTCTTCTGGAGGCAGCTCACATCCTTTTACAGCACTACCTGACAGAAGCTGGAAAAAAAAAATGCTGCAAACAAACCCCTTTGGCAGCACTGATTGCAAACACATCCTCAGGACCCAGAGATCTCAGGCTCCACCAATGTCAGGTCACTCCAGGAAGGACATGAAACCCTGAAGGAGCCTCAGGAAAACCTCCCTCTAGGCTGTAATAAAAGGGGACCCACAGAACCACAAAACACAAGGGAAGTGTTGGCTGGCATGGCTTTAGTGCACAGCCCAAAGTCAGTCCCACTTTATTGTCCCCAAGGGCACCTTGCACTGTGTCCCTGATGCCTGGCAGCACAGCTTGGTCTGTAATTACAGGGAGGTGACAGAGCCACTGTCATCAAATGTGTGAGGGAGGAGGGTGAGAGGACCGATGGATGTAGATCTTGCTCTTGGTGGCCACCATATGGGGCCAAGGGCAGACAGGGGAGTTCAGAGCTGAGGGTTCAGTTCATAATTATATGCCAGATCTCACTGATCCTTAATGGCCTATGGTGATCTTTTAATTCTCATAAGAAAAGGGAATAAAACCGTGTTCCCTGGCAACTACATTTAGATACAAGGAATGTATCTGAATTTTTAAAATAATGGGTTTTCTTCCATAAAATTGCCTCTGAGGTCTTGCAAAGACAAGTGCATTTGTGGAGTAGAAACAGCAAAGAAGATACTAAAATAATTATGGCTTTCTTTGTGTAGCTCTGCTTAAGAGGAGATTTAAAAAAAGGCATATTGAAAAAAATTCTCTTGATTCTAACCTCTGTTAGAGTCCATCTGCTGCTTACATAACCCACCCCAGTATGTGTGGGGGAGCCATGGTGGCAGTACCACTGTAGGAGATCACTCGATGATGAGGGTGATGATGATGAAGCTTTCTCCTCCTAAAGACCAACGTGATGTCCCCACCACTGCTCCTGCCTCCCTCTCCTCCATGGTTTCCCAGTCTCACACTGAATGTGTTTAAATATGTCTTTAGAATTGAAAACTATATCCAAACCTGAATATCTTTAATAGAAAATTCTTCAGTTACCTTCTACTGAGAAATTCCAGATACTTTGTTTCATGCACACCAACAAGGACTCTCCAGGTGGTTTGTTTCTTAATATTTGCTCAGTTTGTGCTTTACCTTGACACAGGCCATCCACTACATCAGACCTCTCTCCTGGTCACTCAACCTCAGGTCACACTGTAGGGCCAATGGCCTATATACCACCCTTGTCTCAGGAGCATCTACCTGGTTCACATCAGATTCCACGTGCAGGTAAACCTCCTCCACTCTCCCTCCAGGACTTGGGCTGCAGGAGTCCAGTACATCAGAGAAGACAGGCATCCATCAAACTCATCCTTTGAATCAGATTTTGCTGCTGAAGGAGGACTTTGTTGATGGGACAGAAAAGCATGTGGAGGACTTGGGTTCTCTAGGAAGTGAACCCAAAATTGCTGATCAATTTTCAGGAGGATCACAAGGTTGGAGTCCTTCTTGCCTCTCCTGTTAGGGCAAAAATGTTATCTCTGATGGCAGCTGACAGCCTCTATACACATTTTTTGCATGTGTGTGTCTATTCTGTACTTTCAACAGGGAATACTTGACCCGGAAGGGTGAGGGTGTGCAAGGAGTGGTGCAGCCCACTTGTCACATCCCTGCCTACACGTGCCAGCTCTCAAGAGCAACATGGGGCTGGTGGCATATTTATTGCCTGGCTCTTGATCTGTTTTTAATGTATTTATTTATTTATTCTAATCTTGTGATTTTCTGTTAACCTTTTCATGGTTTCCAGGAGCATGGCAGGACCTGGACAAGATTAAGATGGGATGTGCTGGGATGCTGGGATGAAGGAAATTTGTCTTGCACTAGTTTGCCATCTGCCACTCACTTTGGCACCACAGTGTCATTAGTAGCAGAGCTGTGAAGCTTTGCAAGATGTTCCCCAGTCCCAATGTGCCTGATGCATGCCTATGTCTACCCTAGTTTACCCAAATCACCAATTTGCCTATCACAAATTCCCAACAGACGGGGAGCATTCGCTCCTTTCTTTGCAATGACCCAGTTGCACAAGGGTGAAGTTGGTGGCACCACAACAAAACACGTCAAACAAAAGGTAAAAAAAATCACACCTCAAATGCCTAGAGGGGAATTTGGCACCATGGGAAAAAGCCACACACAGAGCTGGTTCTGACCTTGGTTCACTCCTCCTGCCTTCCCGCAGCTTTTCCTCCACAACAGGGTGGAGAAATCTTGTGAGGTTGATTTCATTAGTGTCAAGCTTCATTACTGAAAGCAGCTGACAGGAAGTGTAGCCTAATTGTTTTAATTTGCCTAGTAATTTATCAAACAAGAGGTTCCTTGATGTGTGTAAGTCCTTCATTTCCCACATCCAGCCCCTTGTGATGGTGCCCACCCAGGGGTTCATTCCCCACCCACGAACCCACATCTCTTCAGCTCATCTCCCAAACCCTGTCACCCAGGCTCACTTTCTGTGCCCAAGTTTATTTTATTTTATTATTTTATTTCATTTCATTCCATTTTTATTTTAAATTTTATTTTCTTTTGGGTTTTATTATTTTATTTTTATTTTCATAAATCAGCTTACCAGATGCAGTCATTATTAATTCTGTGAACTCATGAGGAATGCTCCAACCACAATTATTTTATTTTTTTAAATGGAGCATGAGGAAGACAGACTGGTCAGAGTTACTCCACTGGAGAGCCTGTATCATCACATGCCCCTCACATTTGCAAAAGGCTCCCAGGAAGTAGAATTAACATCAAAGTAACATTACACGGGAGATGCCATGGTGCTGCTGGGCTCTGTTTCCACAAGGGGTGGGATATCATCTGCAGAGGGAAAAATAAAGCTGTGGAGTATATTTCTGGGATGCTGTTGTTCTGTCAGATATTGAGACCAATCCTTTTCCCATGACACATGGTCCATGAGGATGCTCGGCTGCATGCCTAACTCCCACAGAGATAGAGCTCCCAAGCCACAGTGGGGATGACAGTAGCTGAAGACCAATGGCATGAGCAAATGGAGAGAAACATTTTAATATTAATAAATACAGCCAAGCTACACTGAGCATTTGTTCAGAATCTGTTAATTAGGATCTAGGGAAACCTTCAGCTATTTGCACTGCAATCAGGGAACACGCCTCTGAGACACTGCTGGGGATTTATCCCGTGGGAAATTTCTTCCTCTGAGCTGCAAAACAGGTCCAGGTAATACTAAAATCCTTGACATGATGACATACCAGCTATCTTCCACGTCCAAGTCCGCTCCTCTCCCTCTCCTCTCCTCTCCTCTCCTCTCCTCTCCTCTCCTCTCCTCTCCTCTCCTCTCCTCTCCTCTCCTCTCCTCTCCTCTCCTCTCCTCTCCTCTCCTCTCCTCTCCTCTCCTCTCCTCTCCTCTCCTCTCCTCTCCTCTCCTCTCCTCTCCTCTCCTCTCCTCTCCTCTCCTCTCCTCTCCTCTCCTCTCCTCTCCTCTCCTCTCCTCTCCTCTCCTCTCCTCTCCTCTCCTCTCCTCTCCTCTCCTCTCCTCTCCTCTCCTCTCCTCTCCTCTCCTCTCCTCTCCTCTCCTCTCCTCTCCTCTCTTCTCCTCTCCTCTCCCACTTTTTCTCTGCTGGATGATTTATCTACTTGTCCTGGGGTAACAAAAACCTATTTGTGTGTTTCTGGAAGGGAAAGGCATCATTTCCAAACTACAGCAATCCAGCAATGTCACAGGAATTTTCTGAGCCTGTAAAAGCCTGTGCTGCACTGTGAGCTGCAAGTGTTTATGGCTGCAATTAATTTACATAATACAATTTTAATAACGATGCCTGATAAGTGTTTAGCTGGGCTTGGCCTGTGCCCAGCTGGAGAACCTGTGACTAAACATCCAGTGGTAAGCAGCACAGGAATTAAACTGACTCCAGCAGGACCAAATGCCAGCAGACCTGGGCACTGAGCTGAGACCTGGCCTTTCCTCCTGTCACCTCCAGCAAATCTCTGAAGCAGGAGATGCCAGTGCCCAGGAGGCTTCTCTGGAAGCAGGGAGTGGCAGATGCCTGTGCTGGGGAGGGAATGGAGGAAGAACCTGGTCCCTCACACCCTGCTGTCCCAGGCACCACCACACTTCAGGGGCTAGGGCTATGTCTTGTGTCCAGCCACATCTTGGGATGCAGTTCAGGGTTTTATTTTCCTTGATATACATAGTCCTCAGAGCACAGGATTGTGGTCTGAATTGTAACAGCTTGAGTAACAGGGACATTCATAAATGCTGTCAAAGAGACTGAGTGGAACTTTCTGAACTTTCTGTTCTTTGGGGGTGTGTGTCTCTTTCTTTTTTCTTACCTTAATAAGAAGGATTTTTCTGTCAGTCAAATAAAATTTTGTTTCATTGAAAAACACCCCATCTTCACTTGTAGCAGGTCACCATTATAAATTAGGTAGAGGTGTGCTCAGCATCGTGTAGGGGCTCAGCAATCACCTCTGTAACTGACCATAGCACAGAGATTCTGGTCTGGTCCCCTGCTCAGTCCCATTCTCCTCTCCTTTCCAAGAGTCTCAGCTAGAGGGTCCTAGAGGTTTTGGGGGGATGAGCTGCATCCCTCTCTCCTAGGGAGACCATTCTGCTGGGGACAGTGAAATACTCAGAGTAGCAGAGCAGGTATACAACCTTACACCTCACTGCCGCACACACACGGTACTTGTGCAGAAGGTCACTTGCTTTTCATTTTTTCCACCTCCCAATGCCTCCCTTCCAAATTTTTGTTGCTCTCTCCACAGCTGATTCAAATATCTATGGGCGAACCATACAATAGTTTTGGCTTGAGAAGACCTTTAAGATCATCAAGTCTAATCGTTAACTCAGCACTGCCAAAGGCTTCACTCAACCATGTCCCTCAGCACAACATCTCTGCAGCTTTTAAATATCTCAAGGGATGATGAGTCCATCATTTCCTTGGGCAGCCTGTTCCAGGGAAATGACAATTCTTTCGGTCAATAAGTTGTTCCTCATCTACAGCCTAAATCTTCCCTGGCACAACTTGAGGCCATTTCCTCTTGTTCTATCCCTTGTTACTTTGCAGAGGAAACCAACCTCCACCGTTCTACAACCTCCTTTCAGGTAGTTGTAGAAAGCAGTAAGGTCTCCCCTCAGTCTTCTTTGATCCAGACTAAACAACCCTAGTTCCTTCAGACACTCCTCATAAGCCTTGTTCTCCAGACCCTCCACTGGCTACCTTGCCCTTCTCTGGACTTACTCAAGCACCCCAATGTCCTTCTTATAGTGAGGGGTCCAAAACTGAACACAGTGCATGAAGTGCCCTATTTCTGCTGGCCACACTATTTCTGATATAAGCCAGGATGCTGGGGGCCTTCTTGGCCACCTGGGCATGTTGCTGGCTCTTATTATGCAACCAGAACCACTCTTTGGCCACATCCCCCCCTGCAGGGAGATGAATGGCTGTGTTGGGTACCTGTCCTGACATGAAATGCTCTTCAACATAACCAAGTCATCTCTAATTAAGTGTAAGATAACTGTATTCATTTAAAGGTGTTGTATTGATCAGAGCTAACACTGCACCAATCAATCACTCCAGTTTAAACTCTCTGCATCTCTGCGAATCAATACATGCAAATAACAACTGCTAGGGAATTCAGATTATTTAATTCTTGCCAAAAGTGCTGGAATCAGAAAGATCTCAAGAAGAGAGGCCAGTGTAGGCCCACCTGCCACAATCCAGAGGGGTGTTTTGTCGTGGTTTTAAACTTTGTTTTCATGGCTGGCAGTTTGGGTCTTAGGATCTGGGGAAGGCAAGCAGACCCACAGGCATGCAGGGGAGACAAAAACTTCATTTCATCTGACTTTGAATGAGTTCCTCCAGCCTCAGCAGGTGCTGTGCAACCTGCTTATGATTATCTCTGAGGGGAAGTCTGGTCTTGCCTGTTGGAAATGACCAGAAAGCCCTGACATCCAGAATGCCTGTGCTCTTTTCCCTGCAGCCAGCACATGGGGGAAATAAAGCCAGCTGGAAGATAAAACAGGCAAGAAGAGAGGTCATAGAGGGGAAGAGAGAGAGAAAAGAAGGGATGAAAAAGAGGACAAATGCATTAAAAAAATTAATAATAAAAAAAATAAAAACCAATAAAACCCTCTTAGAAAATGCAGGTTTAAAGACACAGACAAACGCTTTCATAGCTTCACAAGATTTTGAAGCTATGATGATGAAAGAGACACTTGGAAGTTGCCATCATCTCATTATCGCCCATCTTCACTGCTTACCACTTTCAGGCTGAGTCCTTGTCACCTATGGGTGAAGGAATCCCACTTTGAAATGAGAGATGGTCTCATTTAATCTCTTTCTTCTCAAGGAACAGTGGCAACCCCTTTCTGATGGTCAGCATCTCTCTTTGCTTACCTCAAAGACCTTCTGGTCTCTGCAAGGCTACTGCTTCTTGGGATGACATCATCACAATCAGAAAGTCCCTAATTACATACCCTACCACCTTAATGCATATTTAAACACCAACAGGAGCCACTCAATGTCCCCAGCGTGCTTTTGAGAGGTAATTGGAGTGTTTCAAATTTTAACATGTCAGCAATTAAAACCAGACGAAAACAGGCAAAAGCTTTTCCTTTTTAATTTTTCGTTTTTCCTTTTTCCTCTTTTCTTCCCTACTATCCCATTTCCCTTTCCTTATCTTCTCACAGTCACAGGTACAATTTGTGGAGCACTAGAAGCTCAAAAGGCAAAAGAAGTGCACAGGCAGTTCTAGCTGCTTGCTCGGGTATTTGGTGCTGTCTGCTGCTGAGCACCCACAGAGAGGATCCAGTTACACCTTAGTCATGGATTATTGTCCTTTTTTGGTCCCTTTGGAGGAAATCTGCCTTTGCGGGGGCTTGGTGATACTGCAGAGACCCCCGAGAGCACTCACAGATGGGGGATGTCTGGGCAGACTCAGCTGCTGAGAGGGGGTGAGACCATATTTAGGGTTGTTTATTTTTATTATTATTATTATTGTTGTTGTTACTATATTTACTATTATTATTATTACTGTTACTATTTTTTTTTAAAGCCATTCCATCACCAACCAAACATCCTCTTTTAAACACTTTCTCCAGGCAGTAGATTGGCAGCTAATTGCCAGGCATCAAGCTTAAATAGCCTTGTGACAGGAAAAGAACTGCTGCGAGGTGTGCTGAAGCCTGTGATAGGCTCAGGATGCTGCTGGAGGAATTTGATGCAGATTAACCTCATCTAGGGTGTTAGCAAAGACAAGAAGAGTAGACAAAACCAAGGGTTATGGAGCTCATTTATATTCACAAGTCTGTTTGGGTCCATTCACCAGTTGGTCTCCTGCAGATCGTGTCTCTGCAAATGCTCCCTGAACTCAGGCAGGGCAAAGCTACATCCACCTCAGCACCTGGGTGAGATGACTACCAGCTCACCCAGGACACACTGGGTACCAGCAGGGGTGGAAGAATAGGATTTATAGGCTCATCTGCATAGTCACCTGGGTGCCTCCAGGATGGATTTTAAGGCACTTTGATTTTGGTGTGTCAGCAAAGCTCTGCTTGGGCATCTCCACTCTCTCCATGCTGCCCAGCCCTCCAGTTTCAGCTCTGCAAGACCAAGATTGTTCTCTTATTCTCACGGGGCAGATGTTAACCTGATTATAGGTAGGATGGGAACCAGAGAGCACAAGCATGGCCATGCATGGCCTCGGTGAAACTGACAAGTCAGATCTCTCTCTCTGCTCATGCAGACTCTGGTCTCTCAGCTTCTACATTGTCACAGGGCAGGTCTGCCCCTTTCTCTGACAGATGCATCTTTAGAAGCAAGTAATTATTGAGAAGGACCCAATATCAACAGTGTGCACTTGGGAGGGTCAGAGACACTGTGATGTCCTGATTCTGAATTTAATGGGGTTAAAACCTGGAATTTGTCAAAGTTTCAGTTTAGGCCACTTAAGTCTGCCCTGAACTCTGGAAGCACTCATGACAGTAGGATGCATTACTCCTCTTCCTTACCTGTGTTCTTCAGACTTGCCTGATTAATTTATTAGCATATCTTTCTTCAGGGACAATCTATTGCCAGAGCAGGCACAAATCCCCTTTAGGTACGCATGTTACATGATATAGAAATGCAAACTGGTGAGGCCATGAGATGGGAGTGAGATGAGATGGGAGTGCCAGGGCTACTTGGGGCACAAGATATGTGCTTGTCTATCACCTTCCTGTAGGGCACTGCACAGCATTTTATGGTGGCATTAAAGCACCACGATAAAATTGCAGCCCTAATAATGTTTAGCCTGGTTTTCAAGATGTCTCCATAGCACTGCAGATGGTGACAGCTGGTGCCAGTGCCAGAATCCCAGCAGACACTTGGGAAGATGCTGCTGAAAGTGGCCTGCAGCTCTGCCCTGGCTGATTGCTGGTGCTTGGGCATGGGTTGATAATAACCACATGCCATGCAATTGCCCTGTTCTCCTTTAATGTTCCCTTGACAAAAAAAAAAGACCAGTGTTTCAGCTGCAGATAAAGCTTTTACGACAAGCTCAGCTCAAAGAGAAATCCCACTCAGTCTTAGGCTGCAAAAACACTAAAGCGTATTCATGGACGTAAACAGCACAAGCAAATGCAGAAATAAGGATGCATATGCATGAAACAAAGCAAGCAGCAGAAAATGAGGTGCTATTTCCCTTCCTAGGATATTACAGCTTTGACACGATCATTTTACTGATTTGAAATACTAAATAACTGAGTCACCTCTAATTAAGTGGAAAGCCACATATTCATCCAAACGTGCTGTATCGATTGTGGCGTGCTCTGAAACCAATCAATCTTTCCATTTTAAGTACCGGGCCATGAGTGAAGCAGCAAATATGGGCAGTGGTTCCTGACAGCTATCGATAACTTCACACCCCATTTTGAACACTTTTCAAACACCCAGCAACTAAAAAAGCATCGATTTCATAATTCGAGTCCTCTACCACCACGCCTTCCTTCCAATTTCCTCAGTTCCCTTCTCATCCTCCTTGTTCCCCTTATTCTGGGGAATGTACAATGCACCCAATGCTAAATCAGCCTGAAATGTGGTGAGAAAACCCAATTATGACTGCTGGGCTATGTGGTGATGCTCAAATGGCATTATTGGAAGAGAAGCTACTGATGTAAGCAGCAGATCAGCTCTCAAAAGGGATTTTATTTACTTTTCTATCTGCTTTGTGCAGTGCATACTTCCTCACCCCCAGCCCTCAAGCAGAGATGGAAGAGCATTTCTGGAGGACACATAGCTCACAGGCATAGGATGGCCTGGGAAGAAGAGTTGACCTTTTTAATTTTGGCAAATGTGGGCAGGCAAGGGATTTTTCTGCAGTGAGAAGAGAACCAGCTCACTTGCTGATGGTGGCCTAGTCCTTATTTTGTTTTGCCTGTGACAAGGAAGTTGCTTGCAGGAAAAGGAGTACATTAGTCAATGAAAGTCAATTTCCATTTCATAGGCTCACAGAATCATTTTGTTTGGAAAAGATCTTTAAAATCAAGTCCAACCATTAACTCAGCATTGCCAAGGTCTTCACTCAGCCATGTTCCCCAGCACCATATCTACTTGTCTTCTGACTATCTCCAAGGATGGTGACTCCACCACTTCCTTGGGAAGCTTGTTCCAGGGCTTTTGGTCAAGACATTGTTTCTAATGTCCAATCCAAACCTCCCCTGGAACAACTTAGGGCCATTTCCTCTTTTCTATTCCCTGTCATCTGTGAGAGGAGACCAACTTCCACCATGTTACACCCACTTTCCAGGAAGTTGGAGGAAGCGATAAGGTTTCCCCTCAGACTCCTTTGCCCCAAGCTAAACAATCCCAGTTCCCTCAAACACTCCTCTTAAGATCTCTTTTTCAGATACTTCATTTGCTTTGTTGCCATTCTATGCATGGACATTCTTTCCATTGGCCCTTTTTTTAATCCATTGGGCCTTATTTGCTGGAGAGCTGTGGTGTCAGACCCATCATAATTCTCCAGACACTCAGGGATCCCCATTCCCTGGTATGCAGAAAAAATAGGCTTATAAGTCCAGTTTTTCCCATCTAACAGATTTTCCCCTTCATCCCCAAATCTCCATTCTTTAAAAGGCATATACTAGGGATTAACAAAAGGCGCATACATATCCCCTCCCTTCCATCTCAAGTTTAAATGAGAAGGCAGATCACAGCATTTCTAGGAAATAGCCTAGAGGATGTCACACAGCAGGTGATGAGGACACAGAGTTGGTTCACCTGGTGTGAGCTCCAAAAATGTCTAGGAGTGAGCAGGGTCCTGTAGCCACCCAAGTATGCAGCCTGCTAGGCAGGAAAAGCAGATTTCAGATTTCAGGAGAGATTTCAGATTTCTTTTGTGATCCACTCTCATGAAGAAAAAAATGTTCAGACTCCTTAGTCTGAGCATGTGGCAGTGGTGAAAACAAATCAAAACAAGCAAAAAACCCACCTCTGGCATCAAGAAATAATGTACCATTTGAAACTTTTCTCTAGCTCATTCCCCAGAAATCTGCATTCCTAGTGATTACAAGAATATGTTCTAATTCCCCAGCATTATACGACACATAAAGTCTAGAACAGTGAGAAGCATGTTATGATTTACTTTAGTGAATGCAGTTCTCCCTCAAGTAACTATTTTCTCATTTGCAGACATTGGTGAGAAACTTGCTCCAATTGTTTAGGAGTGCCAGACTATAAAGCAAAAAAACCTGGAATTAACCATGTCGAGAAGCAGTAAATGCTTTGCTCAAAGTGAGTAAGACATGTTAGCTCTCATCCATGAAAAGCTGGGAACTGAAGAGAGGATTAATATTTTTTTTTTTTTAAAATCATGTTTGCTGTCAGAGATAAAATATAGGAAAATCAATATTAATGAGAAGCAGGTAGTGGAAATGTTGTAAATCCAATCATGCTGTCTGCACCAGCTTCCTGAAATGCTGTTATTTCCTTTAAAAAATTACAATAAAGGAGGGGGGTTGTGAAACACAACCAAAGAAAAAAGAAAGGGAATGGAAGACCAACTCCCAGCCCAAGGACTGTGCTCACATATGGGATGGTCTCTTTGCCTCTAGCTTGGACAAGAGTGGCAGAGCTTCACATGCCAGGCTACGAACTTCTCAAACACACCATATGTGTACTGCTGATCAGATGCCTTCTGCCAATAAAATGAATTACGGAGGCCCCCTGGTGCAAATTGGGCACCCTCTCAACTTTTTTTAACTTTAAAGCCTTGAGTTTTCAGCCAAAGATGGTCCCCAAATGCTTGGCGTGCAAGCCTATGGCAGAATGAGGAAGCAAGAAGGCCAAATGGTGGAATGGCAACTCCCCAGTGAGGCTCCACCCTGAAGAGCCCTTCTGCTTACATGAGTGAGCATCAGCGGGGAAAAACCAATGGATGGAGAAGTGGGGAGAGGAGAGACCAGAGGCTGTCAATGCCAACCAAGTGTGAGATCTAAGACACGTGAAATCAAGAAACCTAAAGGAAATAAACTGGATAAACCTGCTTAATTTGGAAGAGAGCTCTTCCACATGTTGCCTACACAGACTGGAAATTGTCCCCAAGCCTCAGATACATTGGTAGGCATACTGGAAGACAGACTTGATGAGGAAATCTTAAAATCAAGTGACAGACTAATCTGGACTTCACCCATTCTGGATAAACTCCCTGCAAAATCTTGAAAATGTCACTTAATTCTCGAAAATTTCTGAGTTCTTAAAAAACCCTTCTTTTGGAAAGTGGAGAAGCTATTCATATACTGAAATAAGACACCCTGCAATGATTTAATGAAGTTTCTGTTGGAGAAGTCAATCTTCAAATAAAAAATATGAAACAGTAAGAGTAAATAAGGTTCATATTTAAAATATTGCAACATAAGTTGTTTTTAACGGCCTTTGCTAAGAGACTACCATTTCATTTCTGATCCTTCCCCTAACTGCCTGGTTTTAAAAAAGCTACAGCAACTTGCCACACAAGAAAAGTTAGTTGTTACTGTTGGCAAAACTCTTGCAGTGCCTTTCACAGTGGGAGATTTGAGTAGCCAGGTTCCTCTGAATCCCAAAGACATCACCACATAACTTATAGAATCATAGAATCATAGAATCAGCTGGGTTGGAAGGGACCTCAGAGATCATCAAGTCCAACCCTTGATCCACTACCGCTGTGGTTACCAGCCCATGGCACTGAGTGCCACATCCAGTCTCTTTTTAAATTTCTCCAGGGATGGAGAATCCACTACTTCCCTGGGCAGCCCATTCCAATGTCTGATCACCCTCTCCGTAAAGAAATTCTTTCTAAAATCCAACCTAAACTTCCCCTGGCATAACTTGAGACCATGCCCTCTTGTCTTGCTGATAGTTGCCTGGGAGAAGAGACCAACCCCCCCTGGCTCCAGCCTCCTTTCAGGGAGTTGTAGAGAGCGATGAGGTCTCCCCTGAGCCTCCTCTTCTCCAGGCTGAACACCCCCAGCTCCCTCAGCCTCTCCTCACAGGACTTGTGCTGGAGTCCCTTCACCAGCCTGGTTGCCCTCCTTTGGACCTGCTCCAGGACCTCAATCTCCTTCCTGAATATCCTTTCATGAACTGAGGGAACAACTTGTTTCAAAGATGTCAGGCCTCAGAATAGAAATTGTCTCCTCTGGTTCTAGAGCAATCTGTCAAACTTTCTTGATCAACAACTATCTAGTTGGATCAATTATTGTAATCTAATCTTAGCTCTACTGCTGAGCTGTAGAGCTCTGTGCAAAGTACATCACGTCCAACAGCGGAGATGCTTTGGCTGTCCTGAATTGGTATGGGTCCTTTTGTGACAACAAGCTCATGCATACCAACCAATTATAAAGTCAAGATGTTTTCCTCCATATTGAGTCAAGATGTCTGAAGAGAAACAATTTGGTCAAAAAAGTACTTACTTCAGGCGCACACTGGACAAAATCCACAGGAGAAATCCCGTTCTGTTAACATTGAAGGCAAAGCAACCCCTGACATCAGGAAGGCCAGACATCCTGTAGGAGATTCTGAATTTTTGGAGTATTATGGGATGTACAACCACACTATAAGTGATTTTCCATTATCCTCCTGTATTTGACAGGTGCTGATTTTCCTGTGGCTCCTTTGTCACCAACATTCTCTGCCTACCTCACCAGAAGACCCAGTGCCACCAGCTGGGTTCCTCTTTCTTGTGTACTTTAGAAGCTCATATATTTAACTTTATTCACCCCTCTGTCTTTGTTACCCCTCCTAGTTTGGCAAACCTCATCTAACATTTATGCTTCTTTATTTCCCAACAGCAGATAATTTCATTGTTTCCACTCCGCTATGAAGCTTTGTATCTCTGGCCTCTCTTCTTTCTGTACTTTCTTAATTACTGTACAAAAAAGGCAACATCTTACTTAATTCACATGGATACATCTTTTTATGCCCACTGGGTTTTGCCCTGACCCACACAATCTGTCTATAGTGCAAAACTAAGGATGCAGACATCACTGCTAAGGCACCCTTCCTTTCCTCCACACTTTATTTTGCAGTTCAGAGTATCTCAGCTAGACATCTGCCCTTTTTTCTTTTCTCTCTTGTGAATATTGAGCTCTAAATCATAACAGTCTGGACTTCTCTACACTCTATCTGACATTACTGAACATTGCATAACTGACCTGGTAAATCACCCAGTAAGCATTTTGGGAAGGTTGGACCCCTTTTGGATTGATTTTGGAGAATTCAGTGAGCAAATTAGACAATCCATAAAATGGTACTTGTGGCCCAAACACTGTGCCTTGCTCAAGTTGTCCCTGCTCATCAACACAAAGCCAATTCTTACACACTCACCTCTGGGTGAGGTGACACCTTGCCAGTAACAAAAATAAGTTAAATCTTTGATGCATGTTGTCGTAAACTGTGTGGGGGTTGTACATGGATAAAAGCTTTCCAGTGATTTAATAAAATCTCAGATCAGGTCCCAGCTCTTTCTTTTCCCCCAGCTTTCCCACATCCTTGTGACTGGTTAATTATCTGGAATGCCAAGGCAATGCTTGGTGGTACATAATAGCCACCACCTTCACATGAAGAACAGTGCAGTGCATCCACTGGATGAAAGGAAGAGGTTCTAATGAGTGTATTTTACTAAGACATGCCAAAGGACTTCTTAAAGAGAATGCTGATTTTTTTTTTTTAACCCAGGGTTTTACAGGAAATAATACAGACAGCTTATTTTGTCCTAGAAAGTGCTTGCCTGCCTTTAGTGTGAAAAATTGCACAGGAGAAACTGCAGAGGAATACAATGCAGTGCTTCTGTGTGCGGCACCAGGAAATGAAATCACTAAAGAAAGGCTAGGTGAGGAAGGCCTAACAAGACAGCTCCTCTGTAGATGGAACAAACAAAAGATGACATAAAAAGCAATTCTCCTAGTTTTATTGACGGTTGTGATTATTGCAAGTTGAGAGGAAAGGGTGATAGCTAAAGGGAAATTTCTAAAGGTAAAAACTGGGCAAACTGAGTTGTTTCACGTTCCCAACAGGAAGCTCATGGCTTGGGGATATAAGATTTTATTTTTCTTCTCTTTTTCTTGGTTTCAAGGTTCATATTTAAAGTCAATTTTAACAGTGTCTCATCTAGGCAAGCATGCCAATGCAAGTCAAAGAAACAACAGAAGTGCAGCAGAAACATACGGACACGAGAGGCCTCATGAGAATGCAATGCCAGATTAATAGCCCAGAAAGTTTAGCAGGTTATTAAGATAAATTATTATCATGAGATTGGTTTCAAAGTTTGCAATACCTGCAGAAATTTAAAGGTCTGTTTAAACTATGGTGGCAAGATGTTAATGATTCAGAAAAATTCTTCTAGCGGCAAGGAACACGAGAGGGTGGATAGCTAGGAAAAAATCAATAAATGCCTGTGACCTAAAGATGGGTTTTCAAATTAGTTTTAAAAGGTTTTTTTTTAGGCATCTGAATCCTCAGGTTCTGTTGAACTACAGTGTTTAAAGCATGGAATTAGTGATACTCTGGTTCTACAAGGAACCACAGAAACAGGGCAAATCTAAGATGTATTTGATAGAAAACAAATCTCTATAAAAAGGGTGAAGAAGTGGGGGGTCTTTTACTTTATTTTTTTCTATATAAGGAAGTAGTTTTCACATAAAAGGCTAAAGAAGGGGGGCAAATTCATGGAACAAAATAACCTTTTCTGTCCTTGTGGTGGTTGTGCTGCCAGTAGCATACCACGGGCAATTAAATATTTTAAGTCCCAAAGCTATTTGACTTGAAAAAATTTTTATAATTTGTCTCTGATGAGGTGCAGGTCAGATGCCTCTAAGGAAAGTCTGTTAATTTGTTCCTACTCAAGAGATAAGGCACACAACTATTTAACTGCCTTGCCATGCACAGTTGTCCCTCTGGTTTGATTCAGAGGTTCTCTCAGAGTTACAGAAACAAAGATAAAAGGTTTTTTTGATTGTTTGGGGTTTTGTTGTTGTTGTTTTGTTTTTTTAAAGAAATAAAGATGTTTCTGCTAATCATGAGTAGGGTAAGTGCAGCTGGGTAGACAGCTTTGGTAAAAATCCTGCTTCTGTTGAAGGCCATGGGAAGTTGGTCACTTCATCCTGGAGGGTCCAGTGTCACCTTGTGAATGATGTGAGGTTGATTTTCCCTGTCTACAAAGCAGAGATCACAACTCTGCTTTCTTCTAAGAGTAAACTCTCTTCTTTGTTTACATTGCAGGCTCTTCAGGAGGGCAGCATTATCACCAAGTATTTGTCTGTAACACACTTAACAATGCAGGATCTTACTTCTGAGTGGCCTCTCTGTGCTCACACACAACCCAACAGAAAGATGGTACAAAATCTTGTGCTGACCATGTATCATCTACTACCTGCAGGTCAGCTGGGTCTAAACAAATCCTCAGCATGGTAAAGCACTGCATTTTGACACCCTGTTAAAAAAAAAAAAAAAAGGGGGGGGGGGGGAACACACCAAGGCTTCCAGCTATGCAACAAAAGACCCTTACATTTTTGTTATGTGTGGGGGATATTATATAGGTTTGAAGTCAGACTGGAAGCCATCGAGTTAACTGTGTTTTGCATTGTTTTCTTTTTTAGAGGTGGGGTTTCAACACAAACCACTTTTTCTCCTGTGTTTTGCTGACTCTGTACCTCCTGGCAGTGTAAACCCCTCTGGGTAACTCAGTTCTTGTGGCTCATGGAGAAGTGGCTTCCAGCCTTTAACCTGTGTTGGGCACAGCATTGGGAGCAGTGGTTGGTTGCCAGTCCCCCAGCCCTCCTTTCAACAATTTTGCTAATGTTGGCACTGAAGGAATTCACTAGAAATCAGATTTGAGCATGCACAGTGGCATCTCCTGCAAGCTCTGGGAAGTCTCAGGAGATCTTTTCTTGGTTGCACTATAGACACTATGAACACAGAAGAGATCTCTCCATAAAAAGAGATCAGAAGAGAACTTGATAAAACTTTTGTGGTATTGTCCCCTGTTTTCATCTGAAAAAGGACAGTAGTATCATATAGTATCAGATGTTGTCATAAATGTCAGAGAGGGCAGTTCAGTCATCACAAAGGCACCCTCCAGAGATATCTGAGCAGTGTATGGGTGGCACCCAGAAGAAGGAAAAGCATTTAAAAATAATAATAAATTGTTTTTGTTGTGTATAGAGAAGGTGTTTACACTGTAATAGTGCCAAAGAAAAAAGTTAAATTCAAGTAAGGTTGCAGGAAGAAACAGCAGACCTCCTTATGGTGCACGAGCCTCTATTCAAGACCAGTGATACATATCTCCTATGTTGAAGTTAATAAAAAACATGTCGGTTTAGAGATAAAATCAAATTCTGCACAAAAAGTGTAAAGCCTTGCACATCAAGCCCCTCTGGGCACTACAAACCAATAGTAATAACAAGGACGGTGTTTGTGCATCTTCCTGGGGAAAGGTACTGGAAAGAAAAGCAAAAAAGCCCTGAGGCGTTTCTTTGTACTGGAAGAGCCTCCATTTTATATGCTCAGCCATCAAGAAGATGTTCTTCCACACATCAGTAGAAGATCAAAGCTTACCATGGAAACATCATTCCTACCCGATTAATCTGTCTAGATGGTCACTTTCTCAGCTATTGAGTGTATAAGCAACTGCCAGGAGGTTCTTCATGACTTCATATGACAGGTAGATAATCCACAAATGACTGTCAAGGTGAGTATGGCCCTGAAGATGGTGTAAGGACATGAAACGTTAGCATATGAAAACAAATAAAGTTGAAATAACTTTGAAAACAATGGTTTGAAAAATATTGGGGAGATCAAGTAAGAAAGAGTGAAAACTGCAACCATCAAGGAGATAATGAGGCACACACGGCTGTCAGAGAAGAGGAAGCTCCAGTGGGTGGATCAGATGCTTATGACAGAAAAGTGAAAACAGCCAAAACAAGTGATGAAGGCAGAAGCTTAGATCTTCAAAGAGTGCCAGGTGATTGTCTGGAGGACTGAGATGCTTTGAAGCAAAGGAGACAGTCAGGAAGATGTTGCAAGACGAACCTTTCTTGGGGTATGACTCTCTGAAGTCAAACCGGTGCTCTGGCAGAAGCTGATGCCTTCAGGGTCAGTCAGTCTGGGTCAGTGCTGGTGCTCCCAACTCAACCAACCTCTCCTCTGGCCTGCTCTGCAAGTGAGCTGAGCTTGTGCTGGAGGCCAGGCCTTTTATTGGCCTCCTGATTCTGCCCCTGCGCAGGTTGATTATAGTAACGTCAGCCCCGGTGTCCATCATCATGGAGAGGGTCTTGACCTCTTTATCGGCGGCCAGTTGTACAAGTATGATGGGCCTTGTCTTCATCTGTTGCACTAAGGTTACCAGAGTGCTTCCAGAAGACCCAAAGCCTCAACTGCCTAGTGCCACAGGGGTGTTCTTCCCCAGATTCATTTTTGGGAGAAGGACCAGTTGTGCTAACCGGGTTCCTGCTTTGATTATCAGAGGGGGGGGTTAACATGAAACAAGTAATCATAATCTCCCCTGTATAATCTGCATCAATTACTCCTGGGAGCACAACAAGTCCTGCAATTCCAGTGGAAGAACAGCCCATTAGTAAGGCTCCCACCATGCTCTCTTTTTTCTGGTTCGTCAAGAGCAGGGGCTAGACCGAGGTCTATGCCCGCATTCTCCACCAGATGTTGCAAGACGAACCTTTCTTGGGGTATGACTCTCTGAAGTCAAACCGGTGCTCTGGCAGAAGCTGATGCCTTCAGGGTCAGTCAGGGTCAGTCAGTCTGGGTCAGTGCTGGTGCTCCCAACTCAACCAACCTCTCCTCTGGCCTGCTCTGCAAGAGAGCTGAGCTTGTGCTGGAGGCCAGGCCTTTTATTGGCCTCCTGATCCTGCCCCTGTGCAGTTGGGGCCAGCCCTAACCAGGCACAGGTGGGCTGAATGCAGGCTCACACCCACTGCCTGCTGATTAGCAGCACCTGGGTGTTGCCTCATTTCACTACAGGAAGATATTTGGAAGGAGATGGGGAGTGAATGGGAAGCAGACAGAGGTGAAGTCAAGGGCCAAATACAAATAACACAAAGCACAGCATTAGTGGCGGCCAAAGGGAGCCCGTGTTACAGGGGAAATGCCACCAAAGAAAGGGGTAGTGTAGCCTTGGCTTATCCACATCCACAGGGCCATGTCTGCTGGCAGTAAATTCAGACTGATCATTAACAGAAGGCGGACACAAGCAGAGACCAGAGTGAAGGAGACTTTGGAGCAGCAACAAAATAGATTGTCTATCAAGCAAAAATTTTAAAATATTAAGGGAGGGGACAAACGGCAACATAATAAGTCTTGAATTTAGTTCATTCTTGTCTCTGCTGTTCTCCTGCCCTCTCTGGTGGCCATGGCTGGTGTCCTAGGAGGCCTGGCATCACCACAGGATTCACAGGCAGTGTAGAGTAAAACTGCTGAATTTTTTAAGGAAGCTGCCCTGCCATCATCCTGTAATGAGACATTTTTACCGGTGTTGATTTTCTGCCCACTAATTTCATCCAGGCTTAATTAAAAGCAACTAGAGAGAGAAAGAGAGATAGGGGTATGAGGAGAGTGGGGAAAAATAAAGTTATTGGACTTCATGTTCCAAGGACCCAAGCACAATTTGGCGGCAAATGAAGGCTCTTGAGGGTTTTTTGTTTTTTCAAATGATACGTGCTAAGTTTGTATTTATAGACCTCCAGCTCCCTGGCACTGTCACTTCCAGCCAACCTCATTACAGCTCTCACAGTACGTGGCTGTTAATACTAATTCCATAATGACAGCGGAGCATTGAAGTAAAATTTAACAATTCCTCATTCAATCATTAAAATTAGCCTATCTCAGTGGATGCTAGATCTTCCAGTGTTTCAGTGCAATGCAGTTTCAGGTAATAAATGGGATGGCAAAAGAGGATTTTTAATGTGTTATCACACATGGAGGGCAATGGGAGTGCCTCCATCCTGGCTCAGAAATGTCAGAGGGGGCTGAGCAAGCCAATTCTTTCCTTCAGTGGTTCACTGGGTAAAATCTATTTGGACACCACCATGAGGCATCAAAAGGTCAAAGATGGTTAAGCAAAGCCAAGACAGCCAGAGTACACGGCAAGCAAACAATTGTGCTGTGTTTTTCTGATGTACTTTAAGAGATGATGCCAGGAGAAGGGAAAGGCAAAGGAGGGCACAATGCCGGTCAGGTTGATCTGAACTGTGATTAACCCCACCAGGCAGGCTTTCTTTCTGGCTTCCATCAGATATTTTATTATTAATTTTATTATTCATGATTATTCCTAAATTAGATGGTCTTGCCTACAAGACAAAATACTATGGTATGACCTAGAGATTGAAGCCTCCTCCAAACTGGGGGTGGGGTCTTGAATAAGTTCAGGAAAGGGAGTGCTGTCTTATCAGTTTAATGATGAATTCTTGTTAATAAAGGCTTTTCACCAGGAAAACAAAGCAAAAAAACAACCAAACAACAAAAGAAGAAGTATTAACAATAAAAGATCAGAATTTTGTTCTGCCTCATGAGTGGGAGACTGGTGGGAAATCATTACTACAGATACTTCAGAAATAATCACTGTCATCTCTTCTCAAATGTTGCTTCTCAAAAGCTGCAGTCAGATTTTCTTAAATAATGGCCTCAAAATCTTTGCTTCTTTCTAGAAGAAAACCACCAAGCTAAATAATTGCCAAGCTAATAAATACTTTATTTTTGGTCTAGTTGGTCCTTCATGAGCTATCAGATTTAATGCCATCACCTTGAGCACTGTGGCCACACAAATCTCTCCATGCTCCATGGAGAGATTATTTTATTTTGGAAAACCTTGAGATAACTCATTCCATGGTGCTGGGGTGTCCACCTCTGCATCCTAATTGCAGATGTCACATGTGCTGGTGGCAGGCAGTGGTTCAAGGCAGACCCTATAAATGAGTGTAAGGTGGTGTAAATGAGCACCCACTAAATCTGGTTTGATCGCTGAAATTGATTTGTGAGACACTTGTGGTCCTGCTGCTGCCTCACGTCTCTTTTTCTGTCTCCTCTTCTTCCTCCCTCTCTACTTTCTGCCAATAACAGTTCAACACTGCTGGCAAAACCAGGATTTTTTCCTAACAACTGCTGTGAATCCGTGACCAAAAACAAATCTTGAAATCTTTTGTACAGATAGATGCTGGTATGTGTTGACCAAGGTTTCAAGTGACTGCTAATACCACATACTGTGCTTATCTTTCTTCAGCAACAAAGCTGCACATAAAAGACAACAGCAGAGAGGAGAGATGCTGAAGCACATCTCCAATTAAGACAGGCTGAGAGAATTGGGGTTGTTGAGCCTGAAGATAGGAAGGCTCTGGGGAGACCTTACATCCGACTTCCAGTATCTGATGGGGCTATAGAAAAGCTAGGGAGGGACTTTTTACAAGAGCATGAAGCGAGAGAGCAAGGGGGAGTGGGTTTAAACTGGACAAGGGGAGATTAAGGTTAGACATTAGAAAGAAATTCTTCACTGTGAGGGTGGTGAGACACCGGGACAGGTTGCCCAGGGAAGCTGTGGGATTGTTCAAGGCGAGGTTGGATGGGGTTTAGAGCATCCTTGTCGATGGGTGTTTGCTATAACAGGTATCGTTTGCTTTGGTTTTGAGTTTCTGGGGCAAAGCTGGTATTATACATAAGCTTTCCCTGTAGCATCTGCTCATAACAAACCTGAATGGCTTGTAGATTCAAGCCAACTTCTGCAGCAAGGTGGGAGGGTCAGTCTCTCCCTTCCAGGTGGCTGCTGCAGTCTGGCAGAGGTTGATAGACACAGGGCAATGAAATAAAGATTTATGGAGGAGCTGGAGACTTGCCTGCAGGTGGAACTGGTTGGTTGGTGGTTGATTTTGCTGCTATGGAGAACAAGGGAGATTTCCTCAGGCTCTCCACTCTTTCCCTTTGACTGTCAGACACTCAAAATACTTCTTCAAAGCAAAACAATGCTACACCATCAGGAATAGGGGTAAAATGGTAATCAGACAATGTGTTTAATGAGCAGGGAACAAGATCAGAGCTGACTGTGTAGCTGTGAGGCCTTTAGGCAGCAAGAAGAAAACAAAAACATATAGAATAAGGTTAGTTAACTTTGTCCACCTAAATGAGCATTATAAGGACAAATATTCTGTTCACATGTACCCTTTCAGCAGCATGTTTAATTTGTTAAGCCCAAGTGGATCCATAAAGTGACCCCCTTTATCTTCATTAAAACTGATGAGAATGAATTGCAAGATGTGGCATTATTATTCTGCTGTGATTCACTCCCTGTGCAAGCCTCTGAAGCATTAAAGAGCACAAATAGGCTGCAGTATGGCCATGTTAGGCTTTGCTGTCACCACCTTGATAAACCTGAGCCATTGTCTCCCTCACCTGAGGATATGTTAAGGTAATGGCAGCCCAGCAGCAGTGACAAATTTAAAAAAAAAAAAAAAGAAAAAAAAGGCAGAAAGCTCTCTCATTTGATGGGGAATTAGAGGAATTTAGTTTCTGTTTTCAAAAAGAAATTGACACAAACCCAGCAAGAAGATGCTGAAACAGTTCTTCATCCTTTGCAAATTACTGCTTCATGTCCCTCATTATGTGACAAAATAGGTACTTAATTTTTGAAGCCTATCTTTCTAGGATTACAAGCATTTTAATTAATGTTTTCTTCATTATAAAGAGACAAAGCTGCGTCCCTTCTTACTCTCAGGTTGCCTGTAATATGTACCTTTCTTTTGCTCTTTCTCCCCAGAGCTGACATTGCTTCCAGAGCTTTTCAAGGCATTCTGAGAAAGATCATTACTTGGGCCATCAGCCTAAATTAGTCCAAAAAAGAAATTTAAGAGTAAGAAAAGCATGTACACAGACTGCTCCAGCCAGTGGATGCCTATGGGCTGGACAAACCATTCTTCATAGGCATAGCTATAGACCTTTCTTTATACAACAGAAGATACAGTAAAGGTCCAAGAGGAAACAGTAATGGCCTGTCAACAATAACGCTATGTACCCCTTCAGGAAGAGATGTCTGCTCAGGCATTTGCATCATGTGGACACAAGAGTGAAAAGAGCTGAAGGAAGAGACCACTTCTATCAGACCCTTGCTTTTCTGGTACAGCCCTATGCGAATACTGAAGCCCTTAAACAGAAGAGTCCACCAAGCATGGCAATGCTTGATTTCAGCTGGACACCAGAAGCTCACTGTCTACAAGACAGCCTTCTCTTCCCCCAGAGAGAAATTATTTTTACCTTCTGGGACACCACTATGGCCTTGTCACCTGAAGCAGCTTGAAAGATTTTGTTCATCTGGACAATAACCTTGCAGCAGTGCTGCAGACACTCCCATCTCTGGCTTTCTCAAGATGAGCTTCAGTTCATGAACAGATGTCCAAGAAATGTTAAGTCCTAAATGCAATGTACATATAGACCAGGTTAGACCTTATATAGCTTCATTACATCAGATCTATAGCCTCATATGGGCACAAGCAGAATGATTGCCATTTAAGACTCTTGGACAAAAATACTTCTTATGCAGATCACAAGTATGGCATCTCAAATCAAAGAAACCCCTAATCAACTCCCCTATGTACTTTCTAGACAAGAGTACAACCTGATTATACATTCAGTCATTTATAGATCATCTCTATTTGTTAGTCTTACTGCTTTGAGGTCTTCTGATTGAAGGCCAGAAGTAGATGAGGTCTGTGTCAAGCTTTGAACATGATCCATACATAGAGACTTCCCAGAAGAGGGAAAGAGAGACCATTCTGCAATTCAATAAAGTGGTACCATTCCATTCACCCTGCATTTGGGTCCAAAGAGGGTGAATTCCTTGGGAATCAGTGAAGCTGTGGTCCAGCTTCCTTCAAAGACTGGATTCACAACCCTGCCCTGCAGCAGCAGCACTGAGCACAGAGCCATCACCCGATGTATTTTCAGACCATCCTTCAGCTGCTCACAGACATGGCATGAAACAAAGCCATAGTGGGCTAAGGAAAATGATGCTGTAAGGGAAATGCAGCAGTGGAGAGCCTGGAGACGTGTCTGTACCCTGCTTTTCCCCAGGAGACAGGCAGATGTTACTGAACACTGGAAGTGCAGCTCTCATAGCTCTCTGAGCAGAGATGAATCCAGCACCTCTGAGGCTGGGGTTCATTTTGCTGTTGAGAGAGTAGTCATCCCCAGTAGAGGCTGGTAATCAGATTTTGACCAGTTCCTCCATACATTTCTTTTTCCTTCTCCTCCAGTTTTCTTAAACTCCAGGCAATTGCTGCTTACCCACGTGCATCTCGCTGGTGCACAGCTGTGACATCTGTTTAATGTGCTGTCGAGGAAGGACAGGGAGAAAAACAATCCCAGCATACTGGTTATTAGTTTTTGAGGAGCTAGAGGCTCTTTCTGGCATTTCGATGACAGAAGGAGACAGCTCTGTTCTTCTTCAGTGCAACTTATAAATATGAATATGAAAAAAACTTCAGAAACAAGAGGCAGGGAGAAGAGAACAGTCTGGTTCTGACCTCAGGGCAGGCATGTGCTGCTTTGCTGGCCGTATTAAATCTCTAAATAGATGTACATAACCAGGGCAAGGCTTTTCCCTCATGTCTTTGAGTTTTAAAACAATGAGCAGATAAGCCAAATTTGGGTGTTTGGCCAGCTCATGACTCCTCAGAAAGAGATTTGCACATTAATAATTCTTGCCTTTTCAGGAAAACTTGGTTGTAGCTTCTCCACTGGCACCTCTGGACAAGGCTGGGTGCAGTCCACGAGCACCAAGTATCAGATGAAGGATTGACGATGCCATCTCTGTCCTCAGAGGGATGCTGAGTGGCTGAAGGGACAGCAGGAAGTACAGAAACCTCCTGCCCCCCAAGGCAAAAGAGCAGGCAGGGACGCAGATTAACTTACTGAAATTAATAGTTAGCTTGCCAGAAGACGTAAGGCAGTACTTAGTGCATGCAGGGAGAAGCCCATGCTGGGAAGTTTTAATTAAACTAAGCAGCTCGCAGAACAGCGTTGCAAAAAGCTGGATAACAAACGCACTGTGCCAAGGAGTTAATACCATAAACCCATAAACCTTCACCTGCCATCTCACAGGGGATGCTCTCCTATCCCTACCGCTGCAGAAGGCCCAGCTCCTAATTCCACCCAAGCAGCAGATTCGGGATGGAAAAGATCCCAGAGCAGCCGATGGATGAGGAAGGGGGGTGCCAGGAGGGATCCTTGCCCGGGGCTGGGGACAGGAGCACAGCACGGCCCCAGTCAGCTCTCCCTCCTCCCAACACTCTGGCACTGGCTGACATCCAGGGAGTTCAGTGCTGGATTGCTCCCGCATGAGAGGAAGGAGCCAGAATCCCTCAGTCTTGGGTTTTGGAGCTTGCAGAAACAGATATTTTTGTAGACCATCTCCATTCAGACAGCTCAGATCAACTCTCTCCAGATTTGTATAATTTAGTCCCCGGATTCTTCTGGGCATTTGCTTGGCACCATCATTTTTGCAGCTTTTTTTTTTTTTTTTTTTTTTTTTATGCCAGACCTCAGGAGACTGGTGCTCTTGATTTGATGCAGTTTGGAGACCCAGTTCTAAAAATTTAGGCCCTGGCTTTGCTGTTATTTTGTTTTATGGTCAAAAAAGGGATTTGCATTGGAAGCTCCCTCCTTTGCTTATATAAGGGGGTGGAGAAAACCCCACGATTCTTACAAATAAAACCTTGTGGTGTAAAATAAACACACACATTCACATGTGATTCTTCTTTAGTATATATACCCCTATAATTCATCAGTGAACTCGGTGCTTTACACCTCAGCATATTGCAGAGTGTACTCCTGAGCGACCCTTTGGATTACATGATTCCCCGTGGGTGGGATGAGACACAAGAATGCTTAAGGCAAGCCTAACAAAATCAATGGGAAGATCAATGCAAGTGAATATTTTATCTCTGCCATGGCCACAAAGCATCATCCACCCTGGATCATGGTGCACAGATTGCTGGGGAGTGGGATTCAGGGCACTGCCAGAGGTAGTTGGAGTGAGGATTTGCAGAGCAGGGCATTCAGAACTCATTTCTGGATCATTTTCACTGGTCTTGATAGCCACAGACAAGCTCAGACCCAGCTGGTTCAGAACCAGGAGGCAAACAGTGCTGTTTCCCATCCTCTGCCCTGCAGCAGGGTAGACACGTTGATCTTTTGGGGTTTGAATCACCCCATTGCACCAGCGGGCTGATGGCAAAAGGGATGCTTGGCATCAAAACCATCTCCTCTGTTAGGCACTGATGGGTCTGAAGGTGGAGAGCCTGAAGGCTCGGTCGTGCTGCTGGAACCTCTTAGCGCTGGGCATAACAATGTGCAAGGCATAATGAAGTGGAAAGCAAGGTTTCTCCCACCAGCATGTGGACCCATGACACAGGGTGAGGTTTCTCTCACCAACATGTGGACCTGTGATGCTGCAATACACATCAGAGGTCACTTTGGCCGTGACGGGGCACGTTTGACCCAAGGGAACCTTGCCAGTCTGTTCTCCATGCATGGGAGCTCTTAAATAATCAATGTTTGGGGGAGGAATACTTAAGAGCTTTTAGCTTGCCCATTGACATCAATACTAACAAAAAAAAGCCTCAATGCATACACTCTTTTCTGAGGAATTACCACCCTGTAACGCAATACCTTTGGCTGATATTGATCCACCCGTGGCAGATTATGCACAGCTGTTGACAGATAAGCCTGGAAATATGAAGCAAGCCCCCTGGAAGTGCTGGTACCTCACAAAGCCCTTATTGAATAGCAATCTAAACATTCAGGCTGCTCCTCTCAGATAACCTAATCTCTTCCTGCGTTAACACCTCCGTGCTGAAAGGAATCAATTATGTCTATTGGTCCATATAGATTGGGTGCTGCGTTTTTGGAAGCTTAGCCTTGTTCCTTCATTATTGGGTGATCAATAAACCTTTTCAGTAGGAGCATTTTACTGTTACATAATGAAACATATCATATAAATTTGGCTTCGGCTGATCCTTTGTGTTGTTAATTTTTGGGGGGTTGGATTTTTGTTGTTGATGTTATTTTATGCTAAGAATTAATTACATAAAGCAGTCCTGAAACAGAAAACCAGTCTGCCCTCTCACAAACCATACATCCTTTTGCTGTTTATAAAGACACAAAAAAAAGAAAAAAAAAAAAAAAAAAAAAAAAAAGGGAGAGAGAGAAAACTAGCAATAACAAAGTCATCTGTAAATATTTCATGTTTTCATTTTCCTTACATTAACTGTTATTCTTCCCTTTTCTTTCCTTATTAATAAGCAACAGAAGAACTGTCATAGCAACAGTGGCAGATTTCCTTGTGTTTCCCCACAAGGGAAATGAAACCCTGAAGTGTGTGCAGCAATGTCTTGTGTCAGAGGGACCAGAGTGATGGGCCAAGGGTGCTCCAGGAAAGGCTTGGCAAACTGCTAGCTCAAGAAAAGAGTTGTCAGCAAGTTCATTACATCAGTATTTGGGGCAGTAGATGCTGCTACTTGCTCTCCCAGTTGTCTTATTTTGCTCCCCTTTTCTTCTGTCAAATTTACTTAATCTGTGCTCCTGTGAAGCTGCTCCATCTGTGAAAAAGGTGAGGAAGATTTAAATGAGAACCTTCAGTAACAAGTTCCCCATTAAAAACACAAACAAAAAAACATTTGAAAGGAATTTTTCAGATTTTCCAGAGAATCTGCTGCATTTCCCCAAAGTCAGAGTGAGATAAGCTGTTGGGGTTTTTTTCTTTTTCACCAAAATATGCTGGAAGATGGTATGGGTTTATCTAATTTTCAGACGAATATTCTCAGTTTATGAAAAAAAGTTGTAGGTAAAGGAAAAACGTGCCCAGAATTCCCCACTGAAATTTTATTTGAAAACAAAGTACTGTGGGCTTTTATGGTATTTATTTTTAGCAAATATTTTCTGCAGAGGAAAAGCTTGACCAGTTCTTTGTGGGGTGCTTTTTACATTGTGTCCAGTGAAGTACTGGCACTCCTAAGCCCACAATTTAAACCATCATAAAACTAACTGAAAGAGAAAAAAAAAGAAAAAAAGAAAAAAAAAAAAAGAAGAAAATCAAAGAAATAGGCAGCAGGGACTAGGTTTGCTACATGGTTTCTGACTTTTAGGATTTATTTCTTCCATTTTTCAAGGCTTTTCTCTGTAAACTTGAAGGGTACAAACCTGGGAGGTGCAGGAAACTTGAGGACTTACTTCTTAATGGCTAGATTTCCCTGATAGTCAGGCTTTTGTGGGTAGAGCAAGGCAATGTTTTCCAGGGATCTGAAGACATTTCTCTGCCACCTTTCCTTCTCTTTCAGTCAATTACCTCTGTTAGAAGAAGAGATGCAAAATCTAGGATCTTTTCCAGACGTTTTTTTACACATAAGTGAGATGCTCAGTGATGGCCACATCCCCCAACAGTACCAAGGATGCTCTTTAGATGCTGTCTGAAGACAGACCAGCTCAGGTGCTGTGAGGAGGAAGAATTTATTTCTCTAAAACTTTTCTCAATTTCAGATAAGCCAAAAGCCTATCTGCAGAAAGCAGTCTGTGGGAGGCATCCTATCAAGCACGACACTTATGCTGTCCATCTATATCCCCGGTCTCTGTCACTCGGGTTTTTTTACAGAATTGATCCAGGGCTCCTGTTTCACCCGGCTGGGCTCATTTAGGTTTCCCTCCAGTGGCAGGCAGTAGATGCGCTTTGTGAAAGCTCCCACTGGCTCTTGCAGTAAAAGTGCTCTGGGTGCCTTAGCCCTGACACCAGGTCTAGTAAAGGCTGGTGGCAGCAGCCTGTACCTCTGAGAGCTTTTCATTACTCCAGACCCTTCCTCATCATCAGCCCCAGCTCAGCCTTCCCAGCCCCATGCTCTGAGTATATTGGCATCTTGCTAGCTTTGTGCTTCCTCCCAGCTTATAAAACAACAGGATCACAGAATGGTTTGGGTTCGAAGGGACATTAAAGATCATCTAGTCCTACATCCTCTGCCATAGGCATGGATATCTCCCACTAGGTTTTTCAAAGCCCCATCCAGCTTGGCCATGAACACTTCCAGGGAGGAGATAGCCTCAACTTCTCTGGGCAACCTCACAGTGAAGAATTACTTCCTAATCTCTAACCTAAATCTACACTCTTCCATCTTAAAGCCATTCCCCCTTGTCCTCTCATTACATGCCCTGCTAAAAAGTCCCTCCCCAGATTTCCTGTAGCCCTTCAGGTACTACAACTAACAGCCTGGATCTTTAACCCACACTGAGAAAAAAAAATCATCTATTCTAGGGTGCCTTTACTCTCCTTTTCAGGGGAAGAGGTATGATATTTAAGAGCTTTTAATTTCATCCTAACTTGGAAAAGAGCAACTTTTAAAATCATCTTAGTTTTTTTACAAGACCAGAAGATAGCTTTTTCTGATGCTAGTTAAATTCCTAGCTATTTGTTAACACTCAAGAGGGAGGGTGAAAAGCTGGATCACTTCAGAGTATCTTAAAATTCACCATCGAACATAGCGAAAATGAAAACAGGGTCGTCAACCTTCAAAAGAAAAAAAAGAGCATCACTGATGAGATGCCTTACAAATGCACCATAGCTTAGTTGCAATGATATACAGACAGCCCTGCCTCCCTTCTGAGCCTGGAAATAGAGGGCCCTGTTTGGCTTTTCAGCTGTCTCTGGAAGAGTTTTTATGCTTCCTCTTCTGAAATAAAAAAAAAAAAAGCCTGTGAACAACTGGAGTCACAAAGCTGATGTTGCCACCGACATCCCCACTTGTCCTAAGATGACAGTGGCTGCATGCAGATGAACATCAAGGTGCACCACAGTAATGGGAAAGGATGAATATCAGCCTAACACATGCAGCCGCAATAATTACATTGCACTAAAGAAAATGTCAGGGAGACTCGATGAAGTGTTAAAGAAAATCGTTTTCCAGGCTTTACTGCGCTAAAGAAAAAAAAAAAAAAAAAAAGAAAATGTGCCCAAGAGTCATCAATGTAATAATAATTTTGTATTTCTCTCAGAGAGCCTGAGAGAACAGCTCTGGAAAGGACTCTGAGTCCCAAAGCTTCTCAATGGCGATGGCAGAATGCCCTCAATTCTAGAAATGGGAAACCTGAGGCACTCGTGTGCCAGATCAGTAACTGACATTAAGATTTTATGCACAGTATTTGGAAATACCTCAATGGAGCCTGACTCAAGGGCTGGGAAAAGGCTGCATAAATAATGCTTTTCCAGAATGCCACCCACAGTACGCTGTGTTTGCAATACTGAGCCTTGGGCAAGTCAAGTTCTTCAGGGAAGGTGAAACATCTCTCTGGTGCTCTTGGGGCATCTAGCTTTGCAGCATATCATAGTGTATAGAATGGAATGGAATGGGATAAAATCAAATAACAGAATATTTTCAATTGGAAGGGACCTATCTATAAGTATTATCTCGTCCCACGCCTGACCACTTCAGGGCTGACTCAAAGTTAAAGCATGTTATTTAGGGCACTGTCCAAATGCCTCTTAAACACTGACAGACGTGGAGCACCACCTCTCCAGGAACCTTGTTCCAGTGTCTGACCACCCTCTCTGCAAAGAAATCTTTCCTAAGCATAGAATCACAGATTCACAGAATGCATCTGGTTGAAAGGGACCTTAATGATCATCTAGTTCCACGCCCACTGTCATGGGCAGGGACACCTCCCACTAGACCAAGTTGCTCCAAGCCCTATCCAGCCTGCCCCTGAACATATCCAGGGATGGAGTATCCACGTATTCCCTGGGCAACCTGTGCCAGTGTTTGACCATCCACATAGCAAAGAATTTCTTACTAATGTCTAACCTAAATCTACACTCTTCCAGCTTAAAGTCATTACCCCTTGTTCTCTCACTACGTGCCATTGTAAAAAGTCCCTCCCCAGCTTTCTTGTAGCACCTTCATGTACTGGAAGGCTGCTGTAAGGTCTCCCAGAGGTCTCCCCTTCTTCAGGCTGAACAACCCCAACTTACTCAGCTAATGCCCAGTCTAAAATTCACCACATTATGCCTATGTCTCTGTGGCCTTCAGGATACTTCCCTTTGCTAACAGAAGGAGTACCCTCATATGCCTAAAAGTGTCTCCAATATCTGGTGATCACAGAAAAGAGAAGCTTCACCAGGAGAAGAACATCTGAATCAGGACATAAATAAAGGTGTGTTTGATACATGGCAACAACTCTAAAGAAGCATCTGAATTCTAGAATGTAAATGGAAGTGAGGAGCCTGCAGACATGGCTTCTCTCTTCAGCAGACTTGGGGCCATGTACTGAAACTGGTATTATATATGTAATACTTAAAGGAACTAGACTTAATGAACCTTCTGTAATTAAAAGGGCTGCTTGCAGAGGGACCTGAGACACCCTGGCATCCCTTGGAGATGCTTGGTTGGAGTGCTGTCCCCAACCTGGACTGAGACATCCCTGGAGCCAATTGAGATTTTTGGCAGAGATCAATTTCTTCATTTTTGATAATGGTTTACATATCTTCCAGGTACCAGGGCAAGTGATGAGAAGCACTATGTCAAAAATCTCCTCTGGCCTAGAGAAGCGGGGCCTTAGGTAGTCAATGGAGAGAAATATGGACTCCAAAGGGACAGCTTGTCATCTTTATCTTAAATGCCTAAACTAGGCACCCCTACATACATTCAAAATGCCAAGGTGTCTCTCCAACTTTTACTTCAAATCCCAAGTTAGATGCCTAAATTAAATCCAATCCACAATATTCCCCCACCCCAACTCCAGTACATTTATCAGTCTCTGCTTTATAATTACTGCCAGATAATGAAACATGTGTAACAGGCTAAATATCTATATATATATTACATAACACCTAATAATATAGAAGTATTATATCACAGAATCACAGTATTATACAGGCACTTACAACATCCTGAGAACCAAATCCAATGGTTTCTTTCTGGTTAAGCAAAGACATACAGAATCTTACTGAACTGCCCTTCAGTCCAGAGTGGTTTGGTGTTTTTTCCCTAAACTGGGTTATTATTTGGCCAGTTTGCTTTTAACAATTGATTAACTGTGGCATAAAACACCTACAAACCATTAGACTTCTCTAAAGCACTTGTAAGTGCACTCATCCAGTAATTTGTGACCACTACATCAGAGAAAAATCCACCATGTCTACCCAGCACTTCTACTGCATATTTAAAATCCATAAATATTTGAGTGTTGAAATTTTCTCTTTTCCAACTCAATTGCTCTAATATTCATGGTAAGTGAACTCTAAAAGTCTGGAAACAAATTTATTTTTGGTTTTAGGTGAAGAGACAATTTCTAGCTGTATTGGCCTAACTTAACCTGTTGAAGGAAAGGTCCCTCTGCCTCAGACCTTGTTCACAGTAAATGCATTTTCCCAGGCATCCCTCTCTAGGAACTCTATCTTTTGAACCCTCACCTCTGCAATTTCTTCTAAAGCTGTGCATGAGCACAATCAGGAAAAATAATTTAAAATGACCTAATATGTGTGATTGTTTCTGCAAAATACAAGTACTGAATTAATTAAAAAAAAAAAAAAAAAGATAGAGGAAGTGGTAAAAGTGCTGCAACATTTGTTTTATAGAATCATAGAATAGTTCTGGTTGAAAGAGACCTTTCAAGGTCATCTAGTATAATCCCCCTGCAGTGAGCAAGGACAACATCAACTAGATCAGGGTGCTCAGAGCCCCATCCAGCCTGACTTTGAATGTTTTCAGGGCTTTTACCACGTCTCTGGGCAACTTGTTCCATTGCTTCACTGCCTTTATTATAAAAATTTCTACCTAATATGTAGTATCAACTGACCCTCTTTCAGTTTAAAGATATTACCCCTTGTCTTCTCACTACAGACCCTGCAAAAATATTTGTTCCCAACTTTCTTATAAGCTGCACTTAAGTACTGGAAGGCTGCCATAAGGTCTCCTTGGAGCCTTCTCTTCTCTAGTCTGTCTCCACAGGAGAGGTGCTCCAGCCCTCTGATCATCTTCATGGTCCTCCTCTGGACCCACCCTGACAGGTGCATCTCTTACCTGTCCTGAGGACTCCAGAGATGGATCCAGTGTTCCCAGCAAGGTCTTCTCACAGAGAAGAACAGAGTAAAATGCTTCAGTCACGAACAAGCGTGACCCCATCATCACCCAAAGTATTTCTTAGTGCACTGGCAACTCCAGTATTGACTAATGCTTGATTGCCATCGGTGTAAACTTGTTCAAAGAGGAAGGACTAAATCACATTATTAAACAAGTCAACAAGCTAAAAATTTACCTTTTCCTCTAACGCTGCTGGCAATGACTAAATGAACTACAAAATCAAATACATCATAGTAAATTAGCAAAGTATGTTACAGCAAAAATTAAGTTTAATGGCACAGAGCAATTGCCAAGATTTTTAATCAATTCCTTGCAGCCTGGGCCCTTAAATTTTTAACAATGGAGGCATAATATAAAGAAGATCAGCTCAGAACACAAAAAGAAATTCCCTAGTGAAGTTAGCAACTTGGAAAGGCTTTCTTCCCCTACTTCAGGACTGTCTCTACAATGCTACTGTATTTCACACTTCTTTAAATTGGAGTTTCATTACTGCTTAAATTAAACCACCAAAAAAAACCATAAGTGCAAACCAAAATATTCACTTGCATCTCCCTGCATCTTTAAAGGAATGAAATAGAGGACAGGAAAATTACCATGAGGTAATCAAGTTATTTGTTTCCTTTTCACACCAACATGGTTCTTATTTTTGGAAGAAAAACAGCATACTTTGTTTGCAAATTTTATAGGTATTTTTATGTCTCCATTGAATATGTAATCTCTTTAAGATGAGGTGTGTTTTCTCATAAAAATGTTGACTTTTCTGAACCACTGTGATTCTCCAGTAAAACAAAAGGGTTTTCTGGTGCCAATTCAGCTCATCTGTGACCACCAAACACCATGATAAACTCCAGAGGTGCAGGTAGGACTCAAGGCCAGATAAAGTATCGGTTTTTAAAAGCTGTGCTTGGTACACTTTAGGTCCTTGGTCTTACTAAATGCTGTTATCCAGCAAGGGACACCAGCTCCAGCAATTGATTGAGTTACATTGATGGGGGGAAAAGGTGGACCAAAACCAGTTGCTAAAGAAATTGCAGAGAAACCTCAGAGGTACAAGACTGGAGGCAGAGACATTTGTGACAAACTGGGCAAGAGAGAGAAATCACAAGAAAACATGTATTTGCAAGGGTGGGAATGTCAAAATGACTTCTGTGACCTCTGCAGAACATCTTGAGACAGGAGCATCCTTCATGGCAGGAAAGGGCTAAGAAGTGCACCTCTTCTGCTCCTGCTAAGCTCTATGATCTGCTTGAGAAGCCAAAATTATTCAATTGTGATCAAAAGCTTCTACACACATCTAAATATTGTCCAAACGAAACCATGGGAGGAATATCAGTTGTTAGCTTACCTAAATGGCTCAATTTCAAGGTCACAATAACATCAACATTTGTCAGTAACATTTGGCACTTGTCTGTTCCTCCTGGTGTTCATTTTGGCAGATTTGTGTTTGTTTCCATGCACGTGTGGCTCTGTGCTCCTGGCAGAATTTTGCCAAAGACCTGCCTTGTGTCCAAGGAGCAGAGGTTGGGATGCCTGGGGGTAAGGACACTGGTGTAGGCTCCCCCCTACAGCCACAGGCTAGTGCTGGGGGAAGTGTTGGCTCCTCTGCAGATGAGCTTTGTAAATGAGGAGCTGAGCACTGAAGTTGTACATCTCAGCCACTGTGTCAGTGCACAGCTGGGAATGTCAGTTTTGTCTCATCTGTCTCTCACTTGCTGGTTTTTAATTCCTTATCACTCCTTCTCCTTGGTCTTCCCCCATTTAACCTGTTCATGCTGTTTAAAGCTAGTATCAGAGAACAGATTTTTCAAGTTCATATTTACGTGGGAAAAAAAAAAAAAACACAAACTATTCTGAAACAAACAAAATTTTAAGTGAAAATCAGTGTTCCTGAAAATATTCCTTCCTCTCCTCAAAAAATCCCCCTAGGAAAAAAACCAAACCAAAACAAACACAAATCTGTGTGCTTGTATTGGTATTGCTTGTTTCAACATCATCTCTTTTATGTTTGTAACATTATGGACCGCAGTGCCCAGCAGTCAGGAGCAGCACCACAGCTGTGGCCAGGGACACCTGGGGACATCCCAGCCACCTACACACAGAACCTAAAAGCCTCGATTGATCCAGAGCAGCTGGAACCCTGAAAGAAAACGTGCAAACCAGCTGAAACTTCCTGGATACATTTATTTTCTCTTTGTCTGTCTCTTCCTGACATATCTGCACATGCCTTGGTCTCTGGGGTGGACTTTTGCTGGAGCTTGGGGCATGTTTTATCACATGGATGATCCTTTCTCCTCCTGAAGCTGAAACTTCCTTTCTCTATTCATTTCTCCCACTGCTAATAGCTTTTTTTATTTAAACAAATCCTCGTTTATGCATTCTAATGACAAGAAATGATTCACAACTAACAGATGTCAGCACCGGCAATTACAGAGCAAAGTTGTTTCATAGTTTCAGGTGTCAAAAATAACATTTATTAACCATCTCTACTGAGGCCTCAGGAGCTTAAAGGTAGGTTTTACTGCTGGCACACTGAAAGGAGAAACAACTGAAAAAGCCTGTGGATGTATCATTAATAAAACATTTACAAAATACACATCAAAACTCACCTTCCCCATGATGCAGAAATAATAGAGGAGTGTTGATTAGTTTTGTGGATTGTTTGGTTTTTGTTTTCTTTTGGTTTGGGGTTTTTTTCATCTTTATTTGTTTGGATTTAAAGATTGTTATTATGAGACCCAAGATACTTTAAAATCAATCAGAAAAGCTTTGGTGCTTTATATTTATTTCTTTTAAGGCAATTCTAAAGGTATAATGAAAGGTTTTAATCTTATTTCAGAGATGTAATTAAAAAAATCTTAGCTTCTAAGAAGGTCAATATGGCTTGCTAAACAACATTGATTTTTGGAATATTACTGATGCACGTAGTGATTTTTTTTAAGATAACTTCCACCCCTTCAAGAACTGTGTCAGATATAATTTGATTGGCAAATTCCTGCTCTAAATTAAACTCGCACAGTAATTACAGGTGCCTCATTACAAGTTATTGGAAAATTATTCAAAATCCTGAAGCAATTCTGAGGACAACATAATAAATTTTCTTCTACTTCACTTTTTGAAATAGATGTTTGTTTGTGAGGATTATGGGTGGCAGGAGGTCCCTGAAGTGGAAACTTGGTCATACTGAACTTCAAGGGACTTTGAATATTGATTTGCAAAGGACAAGGATTTTAGCTCTGGTTTTAAATCAGACTCTTTTGCCAAACCAGGGGTTTCTTGTCTGCAAAATGGGGCTGATAATACTTTTGTCTTCAATAACATTACTGCACTTCATTAATGCTTGGCAAGCATTTTGGAAGCTCTAATTGAAAAGGTCAGGGTGTTTTAATTAATCATCACTGTATTGCCCACAGAGAATACCAAGCTTGGAGAGGGGACCACCACTATGGATTCAGCTGTCTGATAAATCCACCCCATTGATTTTGGTTTTGCTTAGCAGGCAGACAACTAGGGATTAATCTTCTGTGGGGTGCAGGGACAAGCTTGTGCTGGCACACACAGCTCGCTCAAAAAGATCACCAGGATATCATTCAAAAACATTTCATTTCAACCTACTTTCGTCTACAAGTAGGGACAGAGGGTCTGACTTGACTAAGCCACACTTTATAACCAGACCCAGCAATTTTCCAGCAGTAAGGCAACCCTGCCAATGCAGAAGCCTATTGCTTCCTCTCTCCCCCCCAGTCCTTTCATTTTATGGCCCATTTAAACAAATCCACATAATTATGCCACGGGAAACACAGTCGAGATAGTACATTTGAGGGGAAGGAGAGATGAGAGCACTATTCCTTCTGAGGTGAAGGACTTCCAATGGCAGAGCAGCCCTCATGCAACGGGGACACCTTTTTAGCAGTTTCCATTTAAGAATAAAATCCATCTTTTGCTCCCTTCTGCGATCCCATACCAGTGGATGCAGATTAGAAACTGTCTCATGGTAACTAACATGTATGTCTGCAGCCATCCTAAAATAATCATCTGCCCCGAAGGGTATGGGCCTTCAGGAATGGTGCCTGGGAGATGAGGCTTAGGTGCTGCACACAAGCATCACCCCTACGTTTTTGGGAGACAAGTTTGCTTTGCAGCTCTGGTAGAACAGGCAAGGATTACCAAGCATGCTCCATTATGTAAAGGAATAGATACAAAGGGATTTGTTCCAGTGCAACATCTAAGGAAATTCATGGCTTTAACCATCATTTTACAAAGATGTTAACAAGCACTGAATCAGGCTAAAAAAGCAATTCTCATAGCTATATACAGCAAATGAGGTGTCGCTCCAATTAGTGTTCCAATTTCCCAGCCAAACATATCTGCTTTGTTGGGTTTCAGTGCGGCTATGCTGATTTTCCTTTTTACATTTTTTTTTTCAGCACACAAGTGACAACAGCTCCAACCTTGCAAACGTTTGGGTTTTGTCATGCAAATATCTATTGCTTGTTGTGTCCAAGGCAGGGAATGGTTCTTTTTCTGAAAAAGGCTTGCAGGAGAGAAGGGAGCTCAGCGAAGATGGGCACGTGGGGCCCCACTTCTGGACTTCACTGGGATGTCCCATGACCAGGACACCTGGAGTCCCTGGAGTCAGAGACTCAAATGGGGCTTTCTCCAAGGAGCACCTGATGGTGGGATTACTCCTGGGCTGATGGGCATTTGCTTACACTCTCACCTCTCCTAACATGTTTGCTCTGGAACTCCCCATGTCCATGGGGCTGCCTGTCCTCCCTGTGCACCCAAAAGCTCCACAGCACCCAGGGCCTCACCCACAGCCACCAAAGGACCCGGTGTCACTCTAAGCCCAGCCACGAGCCACACATGACAGACCCACCTGCACATGAGCATGAAGCAGCTCCACGTGTGGGATGGCTTTGCAGAAGCTGCTCCTCACCTGCTCCTGTACAAAACAAGTGACATCTTTTACTGCTAGGAGCAAAATTAAATCAGCGCTTGAGACGCAGAGGAGATGAGGCTGCAGCTTCGCCCCAGGGCTGGTGACCCTCAGGCAGCCATGAAGCTCTGTGCCATCCCTCTCTGACATGCTGCCTTGCAGCAAGACCTGTGGCAGAGCCTGAGCGTGGCATTTGAGACTCAGAAATCACACATCCTCAGCCAACCACAGGCAAATATTAGAGAAACATCAGAGAGGCTGCTTTGCTGCAAATGGAAACCACGAACAGATGTGAGCACTTTGAAGATCATGAGGGGCAGGTGAAGTTCATCAGAAACAAAGAAAAAAAAATAGTCCACATTTTCTGGTTTCCTGCCATTCCCACAATAAATTCAAAACAATTCAAATTCCACTCATACATACATAAAGATATAAAATGTAGCTTATTATGTGGCATTTCAGCTTGCTCTACAAGCACCTGTCAATTTGAATTAGAGAATCTCCACCAAGCGTCAGGCAGGAATTTAGGAGAAACCCCACCATTATCTGGTTTTATCTCATAGAGGGGAAAAAAATATTACCACAATTTTTACAACACTACTTTCTGCTCATAAAACATGGACCTTTTTATCCACCCTAAATACTAGGTCTCTATCAGTAAGATGCACTTAGGAGTGTTGGGTGTGTGCACACACATCTGGTCCTGGTGCTTATCCGAGGGGAAAAGGCTTATTCTCTTCTCACGTACCAAACTGAATTCATCCTCATTAACAGAAGAGGGATGAATTAACCTTTGATTAAATTAAAGATCAGAGGTGTAGCCAAGGGTATGGCTGTGAGAAGTAGCACTGTGTCAGACAAAACATTTCCATGTTCCCCTGAGACACCTGCAGTCAACTTTCACTGCTGCAGATGCTCAAGCTCCTAATCTCCCCCCACACACACACCCTGAATGCTCAGGTGCCCCAAAATTAGAAGCTGCATCACTCCAGCTATCAGGTAGTGGATAACAGAGAAAAACTCTGGGAGCAAGGCCAAGTGCTATGTGATGTGACAGGGGCAGATTCAGGGTTACCTGCCCATGACCCCTTTCCTGGAGGGCTGGATGGAGTAGCTCTGAGAAGAGAACAGAACCAGCACATGAGACTGGCACAGAAAGGGGCAGAAGCTCTTCCAAAGGGTGTGCTTCGTTCTAGGTTTAACTAGTAATTATGTTCATCCTTTATTGTACCTGTTCAGCCATTCATTCATATTGAGAAAAGATATTTCTGTCAAACAGTTTGCAGCATTTATTTTTTTCTCTTTTTGATAAATGAGTTCAAAGATAACTTAATCTTTTAAAAGATGGTTAATTCCCTCATTAAGCATTTGTCTCCCTCTCTCATCAGTAATATTAAAAACATATCAAGACAAATTACCTGTACACAGATGCCTGGCAATGGCATATTTTCTCCCTAAATCTCCTAAACAAATCCAGTTAACTGCAGCACAAAGTCAGAGAGATAACACCTGAGTCCCCTCCTGACTTGCAGCAGGGAGCAGATATATCTGTTCTCTTTAGGAAGTTTTCCATCTGCTCCCTTTTATCACAGATTGAAAAACGCCTAGTGGAGATGAACTATAACTTACATCCTTGAATGATGCTTCACTTCCAAATTAGAGGGGGGAAAAAAGGAAGACAAAAAGGGTCACACACCAGAAGTAGACTTCAGAGTGGTGAGCAGATGCCCCGGCAGGGCAGAGGGATGCTGGTGCTGGCAAGAGAAGAGCTTGGATGGTTTGAGTTTTCCCTTACCTCAGTTTTGGTTTACAGTGGGCATGGGTTGGTCTTGCCTTATATACAAGACTGAGAGAATAAATGAAACTGAATCCAGGGATAAAGTACCAGCCTTTTGGTAGATTCCAGGCTGCCTAAGAAACCTGACCCTCATTTAATTTTGATTCATAATTCATTTTGAGTGAGATTCACACAATGAGAAACCAGCTATTTGGCTTTGAGACTTTGGAAAACATTGTGAAATATATCCACCAGAATTGTGAGCCTGATGTTTTTGTGTGAAGTCTCCCAGCAGATCCCTCCTGGCCCAACATTCCTAGGCCATTACTCAGAGAAGGTGAAGGAAGAAGCCACTGCCCAGGGTTTGGGGTTTGTCCAGTAAGGCCCACAGAGCCTCTTTCTGTACCTCCTAACCCTTGAGTGGTCCCTCACACAACTTGCAGTGGCCAGAGAAGGCCATCCTGGGCACTAATAATATACCCCAAATACCCCAGCCCTGCTCAATGCACCAGGAAAATGTGATGATGCTGAGACCTGTGGAGCAGGTTCTGAGCTGCCAAGGGAGCACATTATCATCAGCCTGCAAATCCTTCCCAGCAACACTTTTGTATCCCAAACTGTTTTCCTTTAGTATCAAGAACCAGCCCGCCCTCCCTCCCATCCTTCCCCCAGTGCAGAAGCCAAAGTTCAGCCAAAGGGCCATGAGACACAGCTACATAACAGAGGTAACAACAAAAAAGAGTATATTTAAGCAACACAGAGGAAACAACACAAAGAAATACGTTTGAGCAACAGGGTAGCTGGTGAACCCTCTCTAATTATGTCGACAAAAGAGACAAAAAGCACACACCAGCTGACACTCGGCTGTATCTCCAGTGTGTTAACTGTCTGCAATTAATGAGACAGTGGCACAGAAGCTAGAAAGAAACCAAGCCATAAAGAAACTCACCTGTTAATTAAAATTAAGAAAGACACAGAAGAAAATCTCCCCCCACTCCTTCCACTTTGTGGGCAGTCTTGGAAAAGCTTGCCTGGAGAAGGGCAGAAGAAACCTGAAAGAAAAGCACGCCCCGAAACTATAGAATCATGGAATCATTAAAGGTAGAAAAGACCTCTAAAATCATCAAGTCCAACTGTCAAATTCAAAGCAATGCTTCAAAACCAGACAGAGAACTTGCAGATTGCCTATCACCCTCATGTAAATCATTCCACCCAGTGGCAGGTGACCAGTGATGGCCTAGAAATGAATAGCACATCTATGCTGTTAACATCATCATAGGAATCAACCTGCATAGATTTATGCTCTGGTAATGTGTGTAAGGTGTTGCAAAGCAGTGAGGAGAGGTAATACCTTTGATGAGCCAAGAGCTGGAGCAGGGTGGGACCTGAGCCAACAGTAGGCTGGATCCTTAAGGAAAAAGCCAGAATAGCTTCCTGGCTTCAGCAAAACTTTGTCTTGCAAGAAGCAAACCCATGGCCAGGAGCCAGGATTCAGAGGGGGATGAGATGCTTCAGTTGAGTTCTTGTCCTTATCTGCTTCTTTACTGAATTAAATCCAAAGCACACTTCACCCACCAGTTCCCTCAGGACCAGGGGGTGGATCTCATCAGCTCCCATGGATCTGTGCACCTTCAGGTTCCTTAGATGATCTTGAACTTGATCTTCTCCATCAGTGAGTGGTTCTTCATTCTCCCAGTCTCTTCCTTTGCCTTCTTTGATGTGGGAGATGTGGCTTGAGCACTTGCTTATGAAGACTGAAGCAAAAAATTCATTGAGTACCTCAGCCTTCTCCAGCTTACTGAGGGTGCCCTCAATCCCCTTGTCCAGATCACTGATGAAGATACTAAACAAGCCTGAGCCCAAGACTGATCCCTGAGGGTCACCATCAGTAACTGGCCACTAACTAGATTTGACCCTGTTAGAGAAGGAAGTTATCATCAACACATTCCAGAACCCTTCTGGCTTGCTTATGCCTTGCAATGTTGCCCCTTCAACAGATATCAAGAGTGGTTGAAGTGCCCCATGAGAACCAAGGCTTGTGAACATGCAGCTCCTCCTATCTGTTTATAAAGGGCCTCATCCACTCATTCGTCCTGGTTGGGTGTCCTGCAGCAGACCACCATCATAATGTCCTCTGCCCCTGTGCTCCCTTTAATCCTGATTCATAAAGCTCTTAGTTGGCTCCTCATCCATTCCCAAGTGAAGCTCCATGGACTCCTGATGGTCACTGACATAGAGAGTGACCCCCTTTCCTCATCTCCCCTGCCTGTCCTTCCTAAAGAGCCTCTATCCTTCCATTCCACGCCCCAGTCATAGGAGCCATGTCACCATGTCTCTGTGATGCCAATAAGATCATAGCCCTCCCGGGCATATGCTCAACTCTAACTCTTGTTTGGTCTCATGCTTCATGTGTTTAAGTTGGGTTCCCGATGAAACTCACCAGCTGAAAGTGGCTGGAATTCCTTTGGAGTACTTTGCTGGTGTTTCCCTGTTGTTTTCTTGTCATATGAAGGTCTTCAGGTCACTTAAAGAATCACTGAGAAAGATATCAAGAAAAGGTGATTTTTAATATAGATTTTATGGGAAAGGGATTTAACAGAATTTGATGGCAAGGTTCACTCTATTACTTACTGTGTGGTAGAGGCATGTAGTGGTTGGATATGGATGGGATTGACTTACACAGAGATCAGGGAAATGATATACAGGGATAGGGAACACTGAGTCAGGGATGGGTTGGAGTGATTTAGACGAGTAAAAGAGTGAGAAAGACACTCTTGTTGAGTCAAGAGGTTTAGAGTGAATGCCCTTGCTTTATCAACTCCTTCTCAGAGAGGAGCCTAGGTGCAGCCAAACCCACTCCCAGTCCCAGACCAACAGACCAAACAAAGTGTTGGTCAACACTTTACAACTAAGGGGTTTAAGTGTAGAGATTTCAGTGTCATGCTTAACACATATTTATGGGTCTGGTGTGATTTGGAATAGCACTAAATTAAGATTGTTTAGCAGTATTGTAACAAAGCAGAGAATTAAATTATATTAATTACAATAACTTAGTCTATTATAATCAATACAGAGGTTCAAGTAAAAATCTGACAATTTCTAAACTAAATGGCACACATGCATGCACACAGATACCTGCTAAGATGTTAACTTTTGGTACCCACTATCATAAAAGAAGTAGCATTCTTCCCCCACCAGTTACCCAACAGACTCAAATTATAACAGCCCAATATAATTTAATTTCCCCCTGTATTTGAGAGAAGTGGCCAGCTACTTACTCATTCAATCTGATGAACCAGCTTCTTCTGTGAGACACATTTGATGTGGGCTGCAGCAGGAGAGCTCCAAAAAGCCGCCTTCTTACAACCAATATTTATAGGGACCAAGATGATTGACTTTAGTCGGTACTTTTCCATTATAATAATGATTTGGGTCAGAGAGTCTTCGGCAGCTCTCAGAGTAGGCCAATATTCGGAGCAGAAGGGACCTCAGGTATGTTCCACAAACAGTTTCAGGTACAGTCAGTGAGTGCCTGATCACCCCAAATTGCTGTGTTTGCAATAAGACAAAGAGTACCTAATTATCTGGGCTCACTGCTCCAGCAGGCAAGATCAGAAAGTACCAGATGGTATCAGCCTGCTGCATTTGCTATTGAAACAAGAACAATGTTAGGTAATTAAAGCAAGAACAACGTTGGATGGTGTTGATATTGCAATATGGTTGGGTGAAGAGGGGAGTCCACACCACCACGCTCCTGCTACCTCAGGAGCTCATCTTTGAAAGATGTCAAGTGTGCTGCTGAGTGTCCAGCACATTTCCAAGCCACAGGCTGAGGGCCCTCACTGACATGTTGTCCCTCCAACCTTAGTGTGTCATCCCATAGCTTGTCACAGGGATGCCTGGTATTATCCCCTTTCCTCTTCAACTCTATTTATGTATGTGTGTGAATACCTATGTATAAAATAGACATATTACAAAAGAAATTTAAAATCTTGCCAACTAGTCAAAGCTCTTTTGTATTAAGAGACAGCAGCTTGATTTCCTCCTCAATCTGCACCGGTACCAACTTGGTTATTCATCAGCCCCTCATGAAGTGAACCCTGATGGCATACTGAGTGTATCTCATTGCCTGCCCTGGGATATCACCTGAGGGCAGAAAGGTGTCCAGATGGGAGTGGAACTAAACAACAATTTCATCTCCAGCCTTTTCCTCTTCCAGAACACCGGCATGCTACAAAACCTCACGGCTCTGTCCCCTATCAGACAAGGGGGACATATGCTGGATGCGTTGGTTGATGTACATCCGAAATGAAGGGTCACTACATTAAGCATTAACTTGCCCATTGGCCCCAGTAAGATGCCCTGTGAACTTTGCTGGTGGGCAATCTCCAGGCTGGTGGGACAGCATGGAGCATGGCACTACTGACTCACCTGACGTGCAGCCTGTGGTGCAGGAGCTCTGGTTGCCACAGACATGATGGACCAGCATCTTTTTTTCTATATATTTGAGCTGGAAAAAAAGCAAATTCTTACCTTAGTGTTCATATTTTCTTGTAAGCCAAAATCCATCCCCTGGATGTTTTGAGTGTGCAGTCCACTTTCACCCAGTACACATCACACCAGCTTATCCCACCTATTTTATTAACAGAATTAGTATAAAGATTTACTCAATCTTTAGAAGACTTTCTGCCATAAACTTAATTGGCCTTCTGTGTCACTCATGGGAAATCAAGGACCAAGATAATCAATGAAGTTCACAAGAGTTCATAAATCCAAAAAAAAATCTTGAAAGAATAGAGTTTCTGTGTGAGGATGCACTTAGGTGTTAATTCAGGCAAATATATTATTTTCTTCAACCATGCTAGCTCACAGGCTCCGTGATAATAACCCTCATGTTAGATTGCTCTGACCCATCAGCACTGCTCAGCATTTGGAGGACGACAGATTCCAGTTCTGGCTGTTTGCCACATCAAATAAAATGAAAAAGCAATTTATACAGCCTCTTGGAGGAAAATGACAGTGCTCAAAGGAAAGGTGCTCAAGATATAATTTAATTTAGGTGTGATGAGCTTTCCACATCTCTCCTGGGTAAATCAGTCGATGAAGTTTCCATCTCATCTGTTAGATGAGTTATGCTATTTTAAACTTTAAAATAAAACAAAACAAAAAACCCCAACAAAACAACACACTCTTATGGAGCAAGCCAGGAGATAGGATCAAAGATACTAAAAAATATGGTTAAAACAATGTAATTCCTAAAAGAAATTGTGCAGTACCCTCATCTGGGACACATCCAGAGGGAATCTGTACCAGAGACCAACCAAGATTTCCAAAAAGCAGAGAGGGGATATTGATGTGAGGGGGCTCCTTCCCTGTCCCCAGGATCAGCTCCCTTTTTGCTGTCTCTCTACTGGATGCCATTTCATGCTTCTAGAGCCTCCATCAGCTTGGTGCCAGACTGTTTCACAAAATAGTAAGATCATGAAGCAAATGTGCATGATATGCACATGAGGAACAGGCCAGAGTTGCTTCATAAGGTACCTGAAAACCAAAGTGAAACACAAACAATGTATCTCACATTCATATATGATGCAAAGACACTGCTGTCAGCTGCAGGCTTTCATATACTAAAGCACTTCTGGTGACCATATAGACAGTGACCAATTCTGCGAACAGAAGAAAGGACACAAAATGCATGAGGTAAAACAGCAGAGACCATTAACATCTCTTTCCTCAGGGTTAGAGCAATAGAATCATAGAATTATTTTTGTTGGAAAAGACCTTTATCATCGAGTCCAGTCATTCACCCAGCATTGCTAAGACCACCACTAAACCATGTCCTTAAGCACTGCATCTACACATCCTTTAAATACCTGAAGGGATGATTATTTCACTGCTTCCCTTGACAGCCTGTTCCATGGCCTGACAATCCTTTTGGTGAAGAAATTTTTCCTACATCCAATCTAAATCTCCCCTCTTGCAATTTGAGGCCATTTCCTCTTTTTCTAACATTTGCTACTTGGGAGAAGAGACAAGAGAGAAGAGGGTTGGCCTCACCTTGCTACAACCTCCTTTCAGGTAGCTGTAGAGAGTGATTATGTTTGCCCTCAGCCTTCTTCTCTCCAGGCTAAACAACCCCAGTTCCCTCAGACACTCCTAATAAGTCTTGTTCTCCAGTCCCTTCATCAGCTTTGTTGGCCTTCTCCAGACTTGCTTCAGCACCTCAGTGTCCTCTTAGTAAGGAGCACAAAGCTGAACACAGTACTTGAAGTGCCAAATACAGGGGCACAATCTCTGCCCTACCCTCGCTGGCCACACTATTCCTGATATAAGCCAGGATGCTGGTGGCCTTCTTGGCCACCTGGGCACAGTGTAGATTACAAATCAAATATATTTTTTCTGTATGTAGGTCCCCACCCAATATGCTTTCTTCCTCCTGCTAGGCCTCCCAATGTAAATGTTGCCTTTCCTCAGTGTGAAGTTCAGTACATGCCTTACAGGGACCAGTGTCTAGAAAGAGAAGAGAAAAGGAGAAAAAAGCAACCCAGCAAAACCCATTTGGTATTTCTGCTGCCTGAAGAAGGCTCACGTAAAGTGTTGGTCCAGATAATAAATCTTTCCCCACAGCAAAATGCCTCAAAAGCACAGAAGAAAACCAGCAAGTTGACCCCGTTGAGATGACAGGAGGAAACAATAAAACACGAGGTGCTACTTTGTTCTTTACCTCTCCCTCTCTCCTCTGCCCACAGGGACTCTGCAGCATCCCTGTCTCCTGGGATATGGAGCTGAGGGTGAGGTCTGCTCAGGCAGGATGAATAATTAACAGTAAGCACTTAGTGCAAACATTGCTGTGCAGCTCTTGTGTTGGGCATTAATCAGTCAGATCCCTAACTGTTAATAACTATGTTGGCTGAGGTTTTCCCTCTTTGTGATAAATGCAAGGCTGACATCACTCTGATCCCTGTTTGTCATGTTTTAACAACTGGAATCAAAAGAAACCCAACCTGCACTGTGCAGATGAACATAAGAAGAGCCAAGGAGCCAGCAAGGTTAGCAGCTTCCATCAGCTTATGTATGCAGGAGAGAAAGAAACTTGGGGGGTGAGGCGGCAGAGTAGTGGGAGAGAGAAATGTTATCCAAAGAGAGTTAGGGAAAAGAGAGAAATGGGAGGTATAGAGAAAAAGAGAAAAAGCTGCTCAAGTGCTGCAAAAGTGGTAACATCATCAAGGTATGAGGACTGTCCATGGCAGAAGCCTCCTTTAGCTAAAAATGCCATTTTGAGAAAGATGCTTGGAGAAACAGAAAACCAGGAATAGTCTCTGCTGCACAATTAGGGTTGGCAAATTGGAGCATATGCTACCTAGTGATAAATATCCCTCATGCAGCAAATTAACCAAGGAGCTCGCTGTGCCCAGACGCTTAATTAACCAAACTCTGAACAAGCCACTTAGGGCAGAAAACAGAGCAGAGCAGCATAAACATGGCAGCAACCAACAAAGCATCTTGCTGTGAGAGGGAAGGGGGGTTCACCAGATGTCGTGGCTGGGCTGGGGCTTCAAGTTCTTGGCCAAGGGTATCCCTGTGGGGTCATTCCTTGCCATGGGCTGGATGGCAGCAGGACCATCAGGAAAAAGGGAGAAGGTGCTCATCTGGTTTCTGCCCAGGATGCTGCAGTGCCAGAGCCCTGAAATAGAAAAGTTTACACCTGATTTTCAACACTTTGTCTGATCAGAGCCATAAGTAGAGTGTAGTAAGTTTAGGGATCACAAGCCAATGCCACTTCAGGATGAGACAGGTCATTAGCCTAAAGTCTGAAAGCACCTTCCCACACCTCTGGCAGCACAAAGAGATTTTTATCCTAATCTCACTCAGCCACCAGTAATTTCCATGTCTTCCATTTGTATAGTTGAGGCAGCTTTTGATCTGTCAGGGGCCAAAGGTCAAACAGTTCCTCTGGCTGTTCCATACCACATTGGGAAACCAAAACATAGCAAAGAAATAAAACTTGAAGACTCACAGCAAGGAAAAAATCATGTCCACTGTTTGAATTTCAGGGCTATTATCTGACTGAACCAAATTGCAGTGCAGTTTTCTTAACTAATTAATGTCTTCACATGCACACAAAATAAGTAAGAAAACACTGATAATATCCTGGTTTCAGGAGGCTCAAGGTATTTGTCTGTTGTCCACAACTGATGGTGTTCAGTGCTTCAGCCATGAGCTTGACTACCACCTCCATGCTCTGGGGAACTGTTACATTCTCATAAATATGATTTTCACCTATCTATATTCTCAGAAACAACCTAAAATACTAAAAGAAACAGATTTGTGGAGTGTCCAGAGGGACAGCAAGCACCAGCCTTAAGGTCTGCAGCATTCCTCAAATACCAAATTAACCAAACTTAATTTCCCAGAAGACAGTGACTAAACAAATTCAGCCTCTCATCTGCAGTCTCCAGTTCAATCATCTTCAGTGTGTGAGTTTGGGAAGCAGCTCCAAATCTTACCTTGCTTTTCCACAGCAGGCTCAGCTGTGCAACTGAGCAAAGCCTTCTTCCAGAAGCACCTGTCCTAAACCAAAAACTTGGTTCAAATCTTTCCTATTTCTGTGAGAGAATAGATTCTGACCAGGTTGGCTTTGGAGTTGGATCAACCTCTGGGAGGATTCATCTTCAGCTTCCATGCTTGCCTGCATTTAATGTTTTAATCTCTCTGAGGTGTACCAACGACAAAATTTGGGTCAAGTTCTGAAATTCCTGAATGGAAGTCATTTAGAAGCACATCATAAGCGACTGGAGAAGATCTCTGATTTTGAAAGAATTTTAAAGAAAAATCTCACAGACTAATTAAGCCTCCCCTCCTGAGCTCTCTGACTTCCAATTTTTATCAGTCCCCATGCTGGATTCCTCACTGTGCATGCTAATGGTCTTCTCTCAAACATGTGGTTAATTCTCTTGACACCAATTCCAAAGCATTATTTCTGAGTTAAACGTACATACTGCAATAATGAGGCAGTCTAAGAAAGTAGAAAAAGAAAGTTAAAAACAAACCAAAACAAAACAAAAACCAAGAAAAAAGCAATCTAAAGAAAATTCAGCCGATACAACAGGCCAGGAGAAAATATAAATGTCTGTGCTGGTTTCCAACCCTGGCAATGTGAACGCTGCTGCAGTGATTTACAGTCCTGCTGCACAGAGCAAGGACACAGTTACATCCCTGGAGATGAGCAACACTGACAGCACAGCCGTGACAATCTTGGCTCCTGTCTGCAGGGCAAAGAAGGGATCCAGAACATCTCAATAAACCTCAGTCAGGTTTCTGACCAAATAATTTGGAAATATTAAGCTGAACACATTTGCCTTCCTCTGCACGCCAAGGCTACTGAGGTGAGGTGGACACCGACAGCGGTGCTTTGCTTCCAGCAGGACAGCAAAGCCCTTTACCACCCTTGCAGTTAATAGCACTGATTCGGCATTCACATCACCTGCACTGATACATCCCTTCTCCTTTTCTTGCCTCAGAGTCATTTGCATGATCTTTTTTTTTCATACTCTCCTAATTTTGCTTTTACGTGAAAGGCTTGGCTGCACTGTCAATCCCACTTTCATTCACACGGTTCCAGTGAGGGAAACCTGCTGCATTTTAATAAGCTCAGGTAAATCTTCTAAGGTCTGAACATTTTATCAACTTCTAGGCTTCATCTGCTCACTGATCTCATCCTTTCATCTCATCCCATTCATTTGCTGGAAGAACTCCAGCCTACAAAACTCTCCTGCTTCCACCTTTCCCGTGGCCATGCCTCTCTCTCGGCTGTTTTCTATTGTCTGATGTGGTTAGTGATATTGTTCACCTCAGATGCATGGGCAAATCACAGCTTAATCTCAGCAGACAAAAGGAGGGTTGCCCGACTCCCACCATCTCTGCCTTTTACTTTTATTCAGGAGGAGGTTCAGAGAGGCAGTAATCGGCGTGCTCTCCCAAGCGGATTTTGTAGACTGAATCTCCTTTAATTATGCTGGCACACGAATTAAATATCACCCTTGCCCCCAGCACAGCCAGGGCTCAGTTTGCCAGGTGAGTGTGGAGAGTGAGAGCAGCCACTTACAGCCATGACTCATATTAAGCTGAGAAGGGAAACACCTCGTGCCTCTTCAAAACCTTTGTATGCAACTCCTTTTGCAAGCAGAGTTATTAACATTTTTGCATTTCCATGGTGGAGCAAACATACAGACACACACGTGAAGCCCTGAGAGCAACATATTCAAACACACGCACAATTTGTGCCTTACTTTTAAAGTGCATGTTCTCATAAATCAAGTGGTTTGGGTTGTATCTTGTGGTCTGAGGTTGGTTGTTTCTAAGCATAATCCTAAAACCTGACATGCACACTTCATGCTCCTCAAACGCATGCTTAGGTCATCGCTGCGTAAATCCCTCAGTAGCTCCCCAGAGCACAGTTCCTTTATCCCCTCTCCAGTGCCAGTATCTAGGATGCTCAAGGGTGGAAGCAACAGAGTTTGCTCAGCAGAGAGATTATCCACAGGGAAGTAAGATACAGACTGCAAATAATGGGCTTTATCAATGTAAAAGCAGATCATAGCATGGAACGGGAAGAACCAGAAAAACTGGAGGAGCTGGGAAAAACTGGCATGGAATGAAGTTCAATATTGCAAGGAGAGGGTCATGCACTTTGGTATTACCAAAACATCTACTCTTTGGGGGCGGGGGGGGGGGGGAGGGGCACAAGGTGAGTGTTTGTTGGGGGTGGTAAGGCAAAAAAAAAGAAGACAAGATTTGGGCAAGTGAGCTCTGCTGAAGCATCATCAGATTCCAGTGATGCAGGAGGGAAATTTCCTCCTAAATGGTAGTAGGAACAAGCATTTTCACCGGAGCCAGAGATGTCAATATCAGCCTACAAGCAATTGATGCTATGTTTCCCATAGAGCAGTGAGATTTCTGGAGTGTATTGCTTTGCTCTTACTGCTGCTGTGAGCTTGTCTGCCCTATAAATTCTCTCTCAGTGGAAAATTATGCATGTTTTGTTTTTTTTTATTTCTGAGCAAGTGGAGAAAGGAGAGTTATGTGATGAGATGCTAAGAGAGTCTGGTTGGGGGATTACCTGCAAGGCTGGATCTGGTCACTTCAAAGCCTTCCTGGGCCACCTAACTCATAGCAACCATCCAACTTCTCTTAAGAGCTGCTTATTCATCCACAAATATGACCGTGGAAGGTCTCTTTAGAGTTTAATAGGAAAAGACAGGGGGGAAAAAAAAAAAAAAAAAAAAGAGGTGGCAACGGGTTTCCATGTGATATAATCCAGCCCAAACAAGACAAGAGGTGAGTTCTGGGTACCTCCAGCTGAAAGGCTCTGAGGCACAGGGAAGGAGCCTGCCAGCCCATACAAACACAGTGTGGTTGTGCAGACTCCTCCCAGGCCACATGGTGATGTTGGCACCAGCCAACATTGCTTTGATTACACGTGCAGTGGGAACAATATTGTTCTTGTTTTAATTGCAACTGCAGTGGGCTGGGACAGCCTGGCACTCTCTGACCTTACCCAGCTGAGGAAGGGAGCAAGAGACTTTCATCAACACTGACTGGTTGTGCAGTCACTGGTCCTTCAAGCATCCTTTGACTGCAGAGCCCACTCCTCGCCTCAACACATGGAGCTCATGGTGCAGGCCAGAACAATCCTGCATCACCCTCTGCCATCTACTGCCAGCATTTCTCCACATTTCTCTTGCAATACAATATTTCATTCCTATACATGCTTACCTTGAAGCAGCTTGGCATTACTCAAGCAAAGATAATTTTTTAAACTTAGTAGAAGAAAGGCTCTCTGTTTTGCTCCCAAGCTGGATATATTCTCAAAGACCTGTGAGCTAATTCAGCTGGGCAATACATGGAGCTGCTCTGCTTCCTGGGGGATTTCCTAGCGAGGTTTTCTTAATATCACCTCTCGGTTGTCAGTTCTTTTCTGTACACATGCCCTTCCCCCAATTAACTTTCAGGCAGGTTAAGTCCCCAGCCAGATAATTTTGTGGTGAAATCACTGGATGTTGCAGGTTTCTATAGATCCCAGTGAGAGCAATGCGTGAGTACAGCCCATCACTCATGGAAAAGTGAGACAGAATTAAGAAAAATCACCACAGAAAAATGAGACCGAATTAGCTGAAGTTCACAGTAACAATCTATCACAAGCATATCACAAGGGACAAAGTTTCACATGTGAAAGGGCTTTTCAATCCACATCTGAAGGGTAGTATATAAACGCTACAGGTTATTTAAGTCGGCCTTTCAAGTAGTATAAATTGGCGAGGCAGCCCCAATATTAATCACGAGATAAATGTTAAGTCAACCTGAGTTCTTTTTGTTGGGTTTCTGAGCCTGTAGGGTCACATTTGTGACCATTTTTCTTAAGCCAAGAGGACTAAAGAAAAAAAATTAAAAGCTTTTTGGGTGAAAGCTGATATTCACAGAGAACTGAAGAATTTCTGGTGCTGGGGTGTTTTGTAGCCCCCAGCATCACAAGACACTGAAACCACTACAAGGCTGCACTACAACTCACAAGCAAAGCCCTCTCACCACTGCTTGCTCCTTCCAGGAATGCTCCCCTGCCAGATCTCCTACCATTCCCTTTGAATGCTCCCTAGTCTACCCTGGTTTGTGTGGTATACTATGATACCCAAAGTGTGCTTTTATTCTCCCCAGAAAGCAGCTTTATGGAAAGAACATAATAAATTATTTACAAGACAAACCAAAACAAATTCTTTCTTAGAGACACACTTAAACACACAGAAATTAAACTCTTGAAGCATAGTGAGTGTTGGTATGAATCATCCTTTTCTCCAGCCATTTAATTACTCCAGGATTAGGAGTGCATAAGATGTGGTCTGCACTTTTATTAATGAAAACATCCATTATTATTCTTTTATGTGGAGCAGTGGAGCACCTGGAGGCCTTCTGTGGCTGAGCCCTTTATGCCTGCACCCATGCTAAGGAAAAATATGCCCTGAAACACCTTTGGATTGTGACGAATTCAATTGCCAGTGATCCTGGTCTAATCATAAAGCAACTTTGAAATACTATACATTCTTTAAAAAAAAAAAAAACAACGTTACGTCCTGCAGGAAACTGGCTTTGGGCATATTTGAGTGATAGGAGTGAACGTTGTCTTGCTGAGAAACAGGACTTTGAAGTTGCTCCCAACTCATGGGATATGGGATAATGAACGATTAAAAGAACAAATGAGTTAAGCCAAGTAAAATACATGGGCGTGCCCATAGCACCCTTCATCTCTGGAACACACTGGCTTCATAAGACTATTTGAAAAGGGAGGAAGCCTCTCCATGCAGCAGAGCACTATATACCAGATCTACACAGCACCTGACTGATGACAGTGCTCAAAAAAGCCCATGTCAGCTCACAAGCAGAACGCTGTACTGCCTGACAGACTCAATGCCAGATGGGGCACATGCATGAGATATGCAGTCCTAGATTAGGAGATGCATTGGATTGTTAAATCCAATTGGTCAGATGCAAAAAGGATTCTTGGCCAGGAGTTGGTGGGGCTTTACACTAGGTGTGAAGAGGGAAGGGAATAAAACCAAGCCAACTAGAGATGAGCCTAAGGGTGGCATGGCAATGTTAGGTGTGAAACCAATAGTCCTGCTCAAGTGCATCTACAGCAATGCAGGCAACATGGGCAACAAACAGAAGGAGCTGGAAACTGTCAGGCAGCAGGAAAGACAGGACATAGTTGCTATCACAGAAACATGGTGGGACAATTCTCATGACTGCAATGTTGCAATGGATGGCTATAAGCACTTCAGAAAGGATAGACAGGGAAGGAGAGCTGGTGGGGTGGCTCTGTGGGTTAAGGAGTGTCTTGATTATAGAGAGCTTGATGATAGAGATAATAAGGTTGACTGTTTATGGGTAAGGATGAGGGGGAAGGCAAATAAGGAGGACAGATATCCTGTTGGGTGTCTGTCATAGACCACCCAACCAGGATGAGGAGACAGATGAAGCATTCTACAAGCATCTGGCAGAGATCTCAAAACTGCTAGCATTTGCTCTGGTGGAGGACATCAACCCACCAGATGTCTGCTGGAAATATAACATAGCAGAGAGGAGAAGAGGTTCCTGACACAGACAGGAAGCCTACCAGAGGGGGAGCCTTGCTAGATCTGCTGTTCACAAACAAGTGGGGAATTTAGTGGTTGGGGGCCGCCTTGGGATTAGTGACCACAAAATGGTGAAGTTCTCAATACTTAGCAAAGTAAGGAGTGTGGTTAGCAAAACCTCCACAATAGGCTTGCAAAGGGAAGACTTCAACCTGTTCAGGACATTGGTTGAGAGAGTGCCTTGGGAGACAGTCCTGAAGGACACAGGGGTTCAGGAAGGCTGGACACTCTTCAAGAAGGAAATCTTAAAAGAGCAGACAGGGAACATGACTGGCTTGGATGAACAGGGAGGTTTTTCTGGGACTCATTTAAAAAAGAGAGTTTACCTCCTTTGGAAGAAGTGGCAAGCATCTCATTATGAGTACAGGGATCATTAGGTCATGCAGAAAAGAAAGGAGAAAAGCAAAAACCCAGATGGAGCTCAATTATGAGGGACAACAAAAAAATTGGGCCATTATAAGATCTCCCCAAAGCCTTTTTTTCCCCAAGTGGTACAAAACCCCAACTGTCTCAACCTGTGTCCATAGGAAAAGTGACTCTGGTCATTTCTGTGACTCTCCTCTGGACCAGCCCAAACAGCTCAATGTCCTTCTTATGTTGGGGACTCCAGAACCGGACACAGTACTGCAGGTAGGGTCTCACAAGAGACCCTCCTTCAACCTACTGGTCACTGCTCTGGTCTGTCAACCCCAAAACATGATTTTCCAGGCAGTGTGGCAGAGCAGCAAACATGCACACCTCCAGTCCCTGATGCAACTGCTCTGTGAATTCTCATCTCCTTTGCAAGGCTCTTGCTAATGTGATGGTTGCTATTGTGTCCTTTTTCCAGGCAGTGGATCACACACAAAGCCCTGTGTCTACAGGGTGACGTTGCTAGGAGGGCTTCTGAATTTCCCCTTTCACCCTGCACAGGTAGAGCAAAACCATAGCAGATTCCCCTCAGAGCAGTCAGGGAAGGGATTTCGACTTGAGAAAGCTTGTCACATCAGAGGTTGTGTGAGTCGTGGAGGCTATCTGGCACTCTGAATAGAAAATTACTTACAGTGGAGAAAAGACAGACACTTTTTGCTTTTCCTTTTTAAAATGAAGGGGATTGCAGTAAAAAAAAAAAAAAAAAAAAAAAAAAAAAATTAAGATTACTAAGAACTGAGGAGATGAATGGTAAATAACACCTCTGAGCCCCGCCAAGCTCTGTGGATGACACTTAAGAGCTAAGAGATTACAAAGTCACCTGTAGAAATGTCATCTGAGAGAAAAGCACAGACAGGAGCCAAAGGCAAAGATGTTGGACCCAAGAGGAATTAGATGCAAGCTACAGGGACTCCAATCTGAAAATCATTCCTTGAGAAAGGATACCAATGGCTAAATCCACTCCTTTCAATTTGACATTTGAACTTCCAGGAGACATCATGTCTCACACTGAACTCAGAGCAATGGAGAAGAAGCCCATGACATCCATTTTTTAGCTCTGGACATTACTGTGTGACTGTAAGCAGCAGCAAGGGAGGTATAAGGAGACAGCATAATGCTTGTTTGCAGAACTTTTATTGCTAATTGACATTTCTGGAGAGGTCCCCAGGTAGTCATAGGCAGCACTGGTTGGCCAGGCCATGGAAAGCAGTCTCACGCCATGTCCTGTGCAATACCTAATGGGGGCCATATTTCTGACAGAGATTCCAGCAAAGAATTAATGGGTATAAACATGCCTAAGTGTGCTAAATCTGAGCAAAAGCACTTGCAGCCAATCTTTACTCAAACACTATGATTGCTTTACAAATTGCATACTTCCTTTAATTTCCACAGTTGTGAGACGAGCTAAATCCCTCGGGGACCATCAAAGCATCTCATTTAAGAAATACCAACATATACAAAGGAACGCATTCCTTTCAACCAGACAGAATGGCTTCAGAAGCTCATGAATGTTTTGTTATTCTCTGCGTTCAGCTCATCCATCTAGGGAAGTAACAAGGTGTGAAGACAAATTTTGCAATTGCAGAGGAACGCTGTTAATGATTTCCCTTTCAACTGCTTGCTCAGTTTTACCTTTGCTAGAAAGAATTACCTGTTGCTGACAAAAGGTGTCATCTCCACTCAGATTAATTGCAATCACGTTAATTACTGGCAGGGACTAAGGCTGACTATGTGTAGCATTATTTCAACACATCAAGTCTAGCAAGCTAAGTAGAATTTACTGTAATAGGACAGCACATGGTTCTTCTAGTTAGATCTAAAATTGCTGACCATGTTATTCACAACCAAATAACTCCTTTAGTGTGAGCCAAATCATGATGGTCTGGTTTTCAGGTCTTCTTTCTCTCATTACTTCTTCTCCCTTTATGTCTGCTTTTCCTCCCCTACATCATGGTGTTTTGTCCTAAGCTTTATTAGGTGACTTGCAGCAGCAGCAGCCCATTTCCCAGCTAAGAGCCCTGCAGGAGCAATGCTCTGCTCAGCTGAAATTAGGGCCACTAAAATGCACTGCTTTCAGGATTACACTTCCCCACATTGAGTGCCTCAGACTCTATAAAACACTGTAGTGCTGCTGACTTCAACTGAGCTTCAGCAGCAGGCACAGGTTGAGCATCTGAGCCAACCTCAACAGTCCAGTGCAATGAGGACAACAACCATGTCCAGCTACAAGGCTCAAGGGAATCTGTGCTGGCTGCAGCCTTCAGTCCAGCCACACGAGCCCTAGAGATGATGAGCAGTCGCCACACCAAGAGGGAGGTGACCACAATTTGGTCTTTAAGGTTTCCTAACGCTGAAGTTGGGATTAGTGCTGATTACACCAGCTGTACTTGGTTCAGCACCTGCTTAATTAGCTATGGGAGAACATGACAAGTGGAGATAAGAAATCTAAGAGAACCTGTAGCTTAAGCATTTCACTCTATCCATAGCCAAACTTCACAGTCACTATGTTGCAAGAGTTCCCTTGCTACCAGCCAGAGGGAGCATGGGGAGCCCAAGCTCTGTGGGACATACTCCCTTTCCCAGCAAGGCTCAACCCCGATAGAGAAGCAGAGAAAAGGAATTTGATTTCTTGCCTCCAGCTGCTCTCTGCTTTGAGAGGCACAGCACCACTGAGCCCGGTCAAAGCTCTTTACAGGCTAAAGCAGCTCTCCTGACTGAGAGCTCAGGGTTTAAAAGGACTTGTTCCACTAGAGTTGTGCTTGATGCTTGCTAGGACAGAACAGAGAGCTGAGCTCACAGCAGGCAGAGTACCTTTCAAACAGGGAGCTTGTAAACTTAAATGATTTCTCATATAGACACAAGGCAAGACACGGGGACATGGGGATTAGAACAAATAGCCTGGCATTTTCTCATCTTTTTCTATGTTAATGACTTTAACTTGCTGTATCAAAAGTACAGCTGTCCTCTGCCAGACACCCTGTGGGGACTCTGCCTCTGGCTCCATCCTGGCCAGCCTCACCATCAGGAGCTGAGCAGAGCACAACCATGACCATGAGGCTGCCCTGCAGAGCCCCAGGCTCCAAACATAACCACAAGGCACTTCAGCTCGTGGTTTGGAGCAAAACCAATCCACACACAGATCCCCATGGAACCAGTCATGGAGACTAATGAATCCAAGCGTCAAGCCTACCCCCTTTACACAGGGCTTGCTAAGGCAAAGTCTTTTTATGTATGTGCTGAAAAGTCTGGGGAACCTCACAAGTACAACCCACCTCCAGCCCCCAGGAGAAGGCATCTATGGGGCTGAACACACCCCATTATCCCATGTAAGCTTCCTCCCTTGAACTGTCACCAGGAGCCAGGAAAATCCAAACCCCACAACACCCAACTCAGCATAACTCCTGCTTCCTGAGGTCCATGCAGCCTCATTATGAAGGGTTTTGTCAATATGCTGGTAGGCAGCAAGAAGGTTAAATTAGTTCAGTTCATACATATTTAAGTACCACAACCTGCATTATCAAAGCTCGGCCTCAAAATATTTGTAATGGCACAATTAGCCTCAGGCACATTATCTCACTGGTATCAGCAACTGTATGTATTTATTTACAAATGACACAGGAGGGAATTAAATGTTGCTGTCGCTGTTGTCAGGGAAACAATCTACTTCTAAATTTTTAATTTTTTAATTTAAAATGTTGTATTCTAAGCAGGGATAGTCATTAAAATTGTATGAGGAAAAGGGGGAAAAAACCCACTTGTATCTACCTATGATGGAATTGATGTACACTGTAATTACAGCAGGTTATGGAGGGAAAAATGTAGCTTTCATGTGAGACCACAGTTATGGATGTTTCTTCACATTACTTATGATTACTGCTGCTTAAGAAGTAGAAAATTTATTCTGCATGTGTAAATCCTTGGCAAAAACTGCAGGTTGGAATACATAATTTACCTCATGTACTGTGATTTTTATGTAAATACTGGGATCATCACCATAAAAATGGTTGCTCAGTAGAGACAGATTTACAGTGATATAAATGGTAATTTGTCTAGTTGAATTTAATAACTAATATCCTAATTTGGTACTTTCACAGAATTGGTGGTACTGGGAATGCGCTCTCCTTGAGCAAATACCTTCTAGATCCTCCATGGCAGAGATGGACTATCAGGTCTGCTGGGAAATTTGCTGTGTATCTTGTCAAGGCATCTCTGAAGAAGTAAAACCAGGTGACAGTAAGAGAAAACCAGACTATTTTGAATAACTTAAGGCAAGAGTGCCAGTCTCCAGCATTACAGACCTTAGAATAACTTTTAAATCTGTGTTTCACCAAGGAAGAAACAATACATTTAAGTCTATTTTTGAGCTCACTCCTCCAAAACCCTGAACGCCTAAAGATTTACCCTCCTCTGCAAATCCAGACTTCCCTTCTCCCTGTTAAATCACATTCACATTTTGTTTTTTAAACTGCTGTGTTATTTGCGTGGCCAGAAGGCAACCCTGTGTTCCCTGTCTGTACCTGAGCAGTGCAGAGAAGACGCCCAAACACAGTGGGAACCTGGGAGCAGGGGCAGGCAGCGCTCATCCTGGGGACATCCAGACTCTTGGGTTCCTCCTTGCTGGCTGGCTGCACCTCTCACTGCCACCCCAACCCCTGTGAAGAAGGAGTATTTGGCGACAGAGTCAGATGGAAAGCTCATTTTTTTCACTCCCTGGCCTAAATGTGTTACTTGAGCTAATAGCTGGCGAGGAGGAGCTCTCTGGGGTACCCTGTGTGGCCGCAGAAATCCTGGCTTTGGTTTCTCAAACATGCAATCCATCTGTCGACAGCTTCAGCTCTGGGAACAGGGACTGCGGGATGCCTTGGAGCCCTCCTCAGCTCTCCTGGCAAGGCATGGCCTCTGGAGTGTCCACAAGCCCTTAGCAGAGAGAGGTGGCTGCCCTTTCCCCAGCATTCCCACATGCACCCCATGACACAGCCTGACTGGCTGTTGCAGAGGAAATGTGCCTGGAGCTGGGAGATTTGCAGGACAGCTCAGCCAAACCCAAGAGCTCTCCTCCAGGCAGCCACTCCAGACCAGTCTGCCCAGTCTTCTCAAGCCCCCACCGTGCCACAGCTACCAGACACATCATCCCACTGCAGCTTCACTGAGATTAGAAACCCGGATTAATTTCTTATAATTAACAGTAGGTTTTTGCCCCAAGGCCTGTTAACATAGGACGCATCTAATTGCTGATGGTTTCGACTCCCAGGCCCTTTATTAATTTTGCTTTACAGCTGTGAAGTAGTTCAGTTTTCACCCAGGTCTATCCCCAAATAAAAGAACTGATATTGGACATTCTTGGACATTTTTCTGGCAGGGTTAGGAAGTCACAGCACTAGCTGTGATTCTGTAGATTAAAGCTGAGGACATTAAAAAGCAGCTAACGGGTTAACCCTTTGGTGTCAGTATGTTCCAAGCTTCAATAACTTCTATTCGAGAGTTGGAAAATCCTTGACATTTGCACAAGGGGTTAATTTGAAGAGGGATTGGAGTTCACTTTCAGTTACAAGCCTAGGTTTAATAATAAAGGAATGAAAAATTTAGGTTACCTGGAGACCAACCAGACTGTAAAATTGTCCTTGAAGGTGCATTTCTATGTGATGGGGAAAACAGGGGGGTTTGAACATCATAAAGCTGGAGGAATACAGGGGAAATAAAAAACAAAATGCGTTCTTCAACTTGATTTTTCTTTTTCCCCACACCTCTGGTAGTAAACAAACTACACTATAGGAATGAAAAGGGATCAACACAACATGTGCATTTAATCTCCAAAACCATTGCAACTGAAACATGATTTCCTTTACAGAAGGGCTTGGGCAAAAGAACCAGAAGAACTGAATGTCATTGAAAACCCACAGAGAAGCCACCACTTGTGGGAAGTTGTAGGAAGTAATTGGTGAGAGCTTTGTCAGGCAGTTCAACCTGGGCAAGGGGTGTTAGACTTGGCTCTTGTGGCACCCAAGTGGCACCAGCACCTTTCTTGGTTACCTCCTGCCTCTACCCTCCTGACACCACTAGTTTCCTCTGTTTTGAGTGGGTAGCTACCACAGGAAGGAAACTTTCCACCTGAACAAAGAGCATTGGCCAAAGTGTAGACACATCACAGGCTCACAAAACAAATCAGTTACTGAAAGTTCAGCCTGTCTCCAAAGAGAGAGATACTGACCACAACGTTTTCAGCACTGAGCTCTATGCAACTTCAATAACCACAGCCCAACCTCTCCTTCCTGAATAATAGATTGCTCAACCCAAGAAGGTCCTGTTCTCACGTATTTTCTAGGCTATCATCTGGGCAATCTCACTTGCCAGTCTTATCAAATTCTTGGTGGAAAGGTCTAACAACTGCTTTTGTAATGCTGTGGTCAATATAATTACATGCTTTTTGTCCTGCAAGATGTGGGCATACCAGATGGGTGTTAATAAAGCAGCTCTGTAAAATTTGCATGTAAAGGCCAGACTACTTAGTACAAATTTCAAATCCCACCCATAATTTAGTTCACCATTTAGTTGACAATGAGCCCTAACCAGAGCTTCAGTTACAAGTGGGAAACCCACAGCATTTCTAAGTGACACATTAGAATCTTGCTCTACTTCTACAGGGGAACAGGGGATGAGATGAGCTGTGCTAAAGTTTGCTCTCACTTGCTTCATATTTGAGCAAACATGATTCCATTCCATAGATAATGCTATGCGAATGTTATTGTTACCACAGATTAAGAAATCTGTGATGTATGTTTTTGAATGAGCACTTTGTTTTGTTTCGTTTGTTTGTTTAAATTTTTGGGCTTACTTCCATTCTCCACTGCCTCTACTTACAATACCCAGTACTATGCACGCAACAGATAAAGCCAAAGTCTGGCATGTAATTAAGATGTTAAGAGGTAACTTCATCTGGACACATAAACCTGAGCACCTGCTCATACAGCAGATGCCAGAATCGATACGCTCAGGCAGCTTGGAAGCTTGTCCAAGAATCTGATTTCACATGCTGTTGAGCAACCTTTTCATGTCGGAGCACAGAGGGTGTCTGCTGTACCTCCTGGAAGCCCTTACTTCCCATAACTGGCAATTTCTTTTATCCACATGGCACTAATGAACACTCACAAGCTCAAAACTGGACAGACTGGAACAAAGAACGAACTGAGATATGTATCTAATTGCTCACATTGCCCTTACACTTCTTCCTCTGTTGCTCAGCTACTACAATGATAACTAGAGATGGTTACAGATGGTAATGTGCCATGGCTTGTTTTTTCAGTAGCAGTACATCACCTCGTCTCCTGTTGAACTCAATGTAATAACAGTGATTTGCCATACAGGTGGTTTCAGCTTCAGAATAAATTCAACCGTGATACAGATGTCCTGAAAACACACAGAGATCTTGCAGGTCACACAATAACAATAATCACCATCTTTTTTCCAGCCCTCTTCTCATGTCTGAGATTCTGATTTCCAATGTAATTCACAATACCAAAAAGCAACAATTTAGATTTTTTGCAGAATGTGACTAAAAACTCATTTTAGCGTGTGATCTTCAGGAAAAACAGATTCCCACACAGGCAACTCCTATCTCAAGGTAACATTAAAACAGGTTAACATGAAGAAAATATCCTGTTGGGAAAAGATGGTGACAAAAGACAGAGTCCCACAAAGACCTCCTGGCCTAAACAAGAAGATATCATCAAGCAGAAGGCTCCTTCTCCTCAAACACATTATTTGAAGAAAGGCTCATGTCAAATGTTAATTACAGTGGGAAGAATATAGGAACAATAATGAACAAGTACAATAATGCCTCCAAAAGCTGTAGCATGTGAGAACTTTGAAGGCTCAGAGGTTCAAAATATGTAAAAGGATCAAAAACTTGTGTTCTGCTTTGCTAGATCAGAAGATGATGAGATAACCACCTCTTTTCAAATAATAAAGGGTATTTTCTTTTTCTTCAACTCTTCCCAGCACATTCTTCTAAACTGTCTGTAAAACAAAAATCAGAGAGGAAATAATCGAAAACTTACAAAGAATTAGAACAAACTATTTGAACAAAACTGTTATAAGAAGACAGATGAAGCTATCAAAAGAAACTGACAAGGACTTTGAAAAAGTCTGTCAACTTCTTCCTTAAACCTTTTCCTTTTTCTAAGACCAATTTCTTAAAAACAATAACAAAAGTGCTGCCAGAACCCTACATGAGGGTACAAGCTGTGCTATGAGAAGCTGACACTTCAGCTGTCAGCCTGACACTGGAGAGAAACATCAGTGTTAATAAAGAAAATTATAAAGAATAGAAACAGGGCCTTCCATGCTACCACCAGTATTTTTTTGCTGAGACAGGAGGCTAAAGTCTCGAGTCCAAAATCTTGCCTCCATTTATCAACACTAGTGTGATTTCTTGATAAGGCTTTCCCATAAACATACTTCTTTTAAAGCCGTTCCAAAACTCAGTCTCAGGAAGACAGAAGAATGGTATCTTTTGTGATCTGGTATTTTTGTCCAGTTGAACAAGATCTTTTACTGATTTAACTGCAATAGATAGGACGGCACCATACAAGTTTACCTGTTTCCACCCCAAAATCATACTTGGGTCACAGCTCACTTCCCTTACCTGTTTCAGTTTTCTTTTCTGATCAGCTTTGTTCTAATTGTTTTGAAAAAGTGCAGTCACAATGACATTCTGATCTGCAACCAAGTATAACAAAACACTCCTAAAATAATAAATCAGGAATGTAAAAAGCAGCAGGATCCAGGACATCAAAAATACACTGCCTAGAAAATTAAGACTTCTTCTGTTGTCTTCTAACTGGTTCTCAGGGGCCATGCAACTTCATAAATCTTAATTGTTCATGAAGACCTTCCTGCAAAGGAACATCTATTTCCTGTTTTGTTTTCGTTTTTTGTCTTTTCTTTAACCATAATCTAATGAAATAGAGGAAACAAAGCCAGGGGGAGAAAGAAGAAAACTTGCTAAGTTAAAAATAAAAAGCAATTAACTTCTTCAAATTCTAATGGCTTCAGTGAAAAGATAAAGCAGCAAGCAGGCAGCATAAAAAATTTCAAGTTTTACTACAGTCTAGTGCAAATGCATTTGTTATTCTCATACACAAGACAGGTCACACAGTAAGTAGGAAATTATGCAATAGCTTTTAAAGAAAGATTGAGTCTGAAGCAACACGTTTAGGGCTCCATGTTCTTGTGATTTTTAAAAATTCTACATATTTTGGCTCCTTGTTTTATCTGCAATAATTTCAAAAACTTGAAGTAACCAGCCAAGCTCTACCTAAATGGTAGGTAGGGGGGTTTCCCCCCCTCACATTTTCAGGGAAATTGCAAAGACCCTCATCTCCAGCACCATCTCTAAAAACAACAGCATCTGAGCATCAGTTTGAGGACTGACCCTGTGGGCTCTTGGGGCAGGGCAACTTGTGACACAAGAGACTGCCAGGAGCAACTTAGCATCAGGGCTCTGGGCTTGGTTACCTCTTTCCTACAAGAAGCAGTATATTCAGAGGAAAAGCACTTCCAGTTAACAAAGTGGAGGGTCAATATCAACAAGAAGGCTTTTTCCAAAGTTATTTTGCATCTTGATCAAGTTGTCATGCAGAAAAACAGCTCTGCACCATCTTCAGTGTGCCTTTTGGCCTTTTTTGTGCATCTCTCTCAATGAGAAATTGATGTACGATCAGCAAGGATATAAACCAAGTAGCTTGGTGACTTCAAGGGAGGCAGAACTTCAGTTACATAGGTTAAGAATGATGGCCCCAGTATAGTAAAGCATTTAGATGTACTTGGCTTGAAATATAAACAGTCCTGATACAGAAGTTCAGCTTTTGATTAAGGACTTTGCTGATGCAAAGCCCACAAGCCCATTTACAGAGGTACCTTGAAAAAAAACCTATATGAGCCTTGGAGATGACTTTCAAAATGTTTTTGAAAGTGCCAATACTTTGAAAATAAAATTCATGGAGAATTTGTGCGCCTGAGGATATCTTTACAGAAGTGCAGTTTGAATGTCTTAAAAATGTCTAGTAATTTCAACATGCATTTCAGCTTCTATTGAAAATTTCTTATGAAGTCTGCATTTAAAGACTGTAGGTCATAAAGAGCCATCTTATTTTTACTGATGAAATTATTAAAAGATGCCTCTCAGTCTAGCCTGAGCTTGAGGTCATTGATTAAACTCTGGGTACCACTGAAAGATAGATAAGAAGGTGGAAAAGCCTGGTAGCCTGGGGTTGTAATCCTAATTGCATGCTTACACTTGCGTTTCTGTAGCTTTTAACTTGATGACATTTTAAATGGAGTGATTAATCGGCCTTTACTTTGTTATTTGCAGCGTACACATCTAACGCTGCAGGCCAGATAAAGCAGCCAACATAAATTAGCCACCTTATTGGCAGGTTTACACCACCAGAGCATCTGGTCCTCCCTGAATTAATTTTTACTGCAGACAGGAACTGAGTACAAAGTCGTCTTCTACAGTCAGGTGAAAAATACAAGTATTCAGATTTTTTCACTTGACTTAACTCTGTCTAGTTGTGCTTTTCTTAAAAAGGGTTTTCCATATCCAAAGTGACACGAAGCACAGGCCTTACCTTTTGGAAGTCCTGCAGGCTCACTCCTCCTCACAGAGTAACATTTGCCATGTTGCACAACAGTTTTGCTCATCAGGCTCTGTGCTGCTTGCCAGGAGAGAGTGCTTGGCCCCAATGTTTTTTTTTTTTTCCAGGTAGGACCATCTGCAGAAATGTGGTTTGTGCAGCAGATGAAACAGCTTGGCATTTCTTGGGCCTGACAGGTCCTTTCACAGAAGTGGCACAGAAGTGGAAATAATGGTCTCCAGTCACATGAAATTAATTTTTTAAAAAACTTTTTAACATTAATGCCTTAAAATACTGCATTGTAATGAGGTAGGAGGAGCAGCAGGCCAAGGGAAGGAGAAAAAGAAAAGACTTTCTGGTTTTGAAGTGAGATTTAGGGGCAAAGTTTCCAGACCAGTATGAAAGGCATCAAACCCTGCCCAATTTTTGCCTCTGTAGAGCACTCATATGGGCCATGAGGGTAAATACAGCCAGATAAAGTTTTCAATCTTCCATTAACGTGGAGCAACATCAGATTTCACTTACTCAGCTCACTGTAGGAACCCAGCAAGCACCCGGCCTTCACTTCATGATTTAGGAAGCATGAGCAAAACCAAGCTGCGGGGTGAAGAAGGAAGGGAGAACCTGGACTCCTGGTCAGAGGGATGATATCTGCTCACAGAGAGGCCCTGGGGGAGATCAAAGAGGTGCAATACAAGCACAGGGCACGGTCAAGATCACAAGCTTGGGTTTCTGCTGGTGACAAAGTTAGCACTCCAGTACAGAAGTACATGAGAGAGACTGGGAATAGCTGCAACACATGCAAAGGCAGCTTGGGAATAAACATTTTTGAGTGGAATGCTTAGCTTAAAATCCTGGCTCCCAATTTAAGGTATTAAGATGCCTAAGTCAGATAGAATCAGATACTGTCAGACATATTGTATCACGCTAGGCTAAATAATGGAACAAAATTATCTTTATACATCACATTAAACACAAAATGTTACCATTCCTCCTGAAAATAATAATGTCACCAGTGTTGTTACTTTAGGTTTTAATAATAAATTTCTACAACATGAAATAGTTTGATTACCAACATCTAGTGGTGGTTAATGATGGCAACTAACAAATGCTTCACACTTCTAACAAATGGCACACAAGATTTCTTACCTTTCAGTATGATTTTTAATAAATGGAAGTTGTTCAATTCTGATTTTTATACAACCAATTATACATTCACATGTACACATACTGTTTCAGTCACAGTGTTATATTATTATTTTTGGATCCACAGCAATATAAAATGAATTCTTCCTGTATATACATGTGCAAATCTCAATGAGTCCTGAGTAATTTTAAAGTCTGATTACTGTAATCCTGTAAATTTTAACCAATGCAAATAAAACTCACGTTTTGCAGTGTTATGTAACTGCGAAGAAACTATTTTTCAAAAAAAGAAATACAGCACTTTGCATCAGCTTTATGCATAGCTATGAGCCCTGTAGAGTGCACAGTATCCACAGTCTGGGCAATTAGAAAATCTGAATAGGTGTTGAGCGCATTCTTCGGTAACTATTGCTTCCTCTGCTTCTTAATTAATGATGAGTGATTCCTTCTGCTTTGTAACAAACAAGTGTGGAAGACTTACACAGAGTTTAAATTATATTCTTTCTGCTGCATATGTATTTTGTAAACATTCAAGTTACCTAGGCCATTTAATTCTTCTGAAAACTATACAATTATACAGTCAAATAGTTAAAATGTGTGTCTGGGAGGCGGAAAAAAGAAACAACAGTGAAGTACACGAACTACCTTAAATGTCACAGTATGCTATGAGGAAACCAAAGAGGAAGTGTTCTTTAAGGAACAGATTGGACAGAAACCGAAAGGCTGCTCAGAAAACCCTCTGTCACCCTGACACACCACAGAGTAAATACAAGATGCTCTCACACCACCGGAAAAAATTGTCTGAGTGAATGGGGAGGACACACTCTTGCTAAGGAGTGGATTCAAACACAGCATGAGAGTCAGAATCTTTGTACAGTTTTAACAGAGCAACTTACACAAAAATGTCTGTATACCCCATGCCAGGAAAATGCAGGCACTAATATGAGAGCTGGTAGGGCACACAGGCTAGCAGTGAGGTGTAGCTGTCTTTAACTGGAGTTATTTTGATGCCACTTTCAAGGTATGGAAGATACCCTTTTTTTCTTTCTCTCATTTCTCTTGCACCACAAAAGTGAAGGCACTACTCCAACTGTGCTCCTCCAGCTGTAGGAGTCCTGGATCAAAGGTTAGCTGGTCCCATGGCTGCTATAGTCAAAAACACCTTTCCTGAAGAAGGGTGAGAATTCGCAGATGGTGTGCTTTGACAGAGTTAATCCCACTTTATCAATGTGCAGTGGTGATGATGGAGATTTCAGCATTGCAGAGAAAAAGCTCCTGAGGTATTTCTGTGGAACGAAATGCAAAATGGCATAAGGTTTACTTGATCAAATTGATTAGGACCACTTTGAAGAATTAAATTAACAGGGATATAAAAAGACCTCCATGAAAAGTCCTTTTAATAACCACCAGCATTTAAATCCATTCATAGAACACGTCTACTGAAATGTCTGTACTAAAGTCAAAAAAGGCAAAAAGAAGCACTTTCCACTTTCTTTCCATTCCAAGCTTATAAAGTTTTAGTCCGTGCTTGTGTGATGCCTTCTGGTTTATTCTGTAGTCATGTAATGCTTTCTTCTGATCATGACCTGCTAATACTGCTGTCTAGCATAACCAAACACTACAGCAGGTGCAAACCTCAAATCCATTCTGCAGGAATTTCACTACATATGGACAAAAAAAGGCCTTCAGAAATTTTTCCCTCCACAACCCTTACACCAAAAAAGCTTGTTTTGATCAAGGCCATCTGCACAAAGATTGCTTGACTTCTATAATATCTCAAAACTTAACAGCATCTTTTCACTGAACTGCTTCCTAAATTTTACTTTTTAAAGCCTAACCTATAAGAAGTATTCTCCTTCCCAAAATTTAATATGCACCAGCCACTGCACAACTTGCATCCATTTGTACCTAGAGAATTTCTGACAGATGTATATTAACACAAAGTTAGTTTTCACAAACCTGATGGGGTTTCCTTCACATATGGGTTGCATTATTACAATCATTAAGCATGATTTAATAAGTCATAAGTTTTGAGTGAAACACAGAAGGTAAAATGCTGATGAGACAGGCACTAAAAAACCTGCCCATTGTCACCCAATTGTTGTAAGGCAAATCTCATTCAGAGCACAGGGATAAACTCTTTTGCTCTGCTACAGACTGTCTACACAAAAAGATAACTCCAGAAATTATTCACTAATCCCGATGTAGTATATATCTGCAACACAAAACAGCACAATCTCCTATGAAGAGCATAAGTTTAGTTATTTGAATGCAGCAGCTTTTGGGTCATGGAAGTGGTTTCAGGTTTGGGAAACAGTCCTAATTATTCATTCTCTTCTCAAGGAGAATTCCTCCATAGTATAACAACTTGTTATCTATTTAAGTGCCTTGGAAATCAGATACATTAATACCACAGAAAGCAGGATAACAACAACAACAACAAAAAAAGCAACAAAACAAAGCAGCTGGCATATATAAGCTATTCTCTTGGCAGGATTGGTGAATTTTCTTCTTTATTCAGATCTCCCACAGGTTGTATATTAATGCTCATTAAAAAAAATCATTACAAATATGCCTTCAAGATGAATTCCAATAGACTAAGAAGTAATCTAAAGTGAGCAACAGATGTCGTATCAACATCTGTCATAATCAGTTCACAAAGTAGGACCCTTTAAAAGAAGTCCCAATCCAGTTATGCCCAAAGGATAAATATGGTATAAAATAAAATGTAAAACATGACATCCTGTTAGAGTTTTAGCACTGTGCTGAGAAGTTACTGCGGTAATTCCAGTTTATGGCTACCAAAGGCTCAAAGGTACCCAAATAATCTCACTGGAGACATTACAAGACCTATTGTGTTCACCTTGGTACGTATGGCCAGATAATTGACTGTCATGCCTTTCCTGTAGAGCCATTATTCATTGTTTTGGAATGATAGCTCTAATGACAGGGAAAAAAAAAACAAAAACAAAAGTAACCCTTTGCTAGAAGCATATACTTATCTGAGAGGGAAATAGTAGGAACAAGAGGTACACTTATATTCCCAGATCTGCGCACAGGAGCTACTCAGGGAATATCACACATTCTTTCAACATGAAAAAGATCCTTGGGAAAATGGCAACATGCAGACCCTACCAGATTATGATGGAATTAATTTTGTATGAAGATTTTCAGCCATATGGCTTGGCATTATGTGCTCTTCGACAGCCACCTCTGAGCAAATTAGCCCTCTTTTAAATCCCAGATCTGCATTTGCCCTTGTTTGCAACGCTGATGTGTTAGCATAGCACAGAGCTGACGTGCCCTTGACAGAAAGAAGCTGTTGCTTCACTGAAATAATGGCTGCTCTGCCCAGGCATGCTGGCTGGGAGTTAAGATCCCAGTGAGGGATTCAATGGTTGGTGGCAGAAGTGTTTGCTCACCGCCCAAGCACATGCCTCAATTAAAGAGCTGAGGCTGGGTAAGGGGGAAGGTTGCTCTGTCCTCTTGGCTGTAGTGTGGATAATGAAAGGGAAGAAAGTGGTAAAAGAAAAGGTGGAGTCCTCCTTAGCAGTGTGTGGACAGATGCTTTCCATATTCAGATGGGATAGGGAGAGGATGAGGGTCATGGCAAGCTGGTAGAGGGGCAGGAGCTCATCAGTACCAAGTGCCAGAGATGACAGAAAGAAAACTTTGGGATCAAGAAAGGACTCAGCATGGAATTTGCTGCAACCCAGGAAGACACCACAAACTGATGGAGTAGGAACAAGGTTAGATGAAAGGATCTCCTCTGTACAGGGCTCAGTGGGCAGGAGGAGAGCTGTTTTCAAAGCTTTTATATTAAACCCATTTCCAGCAGAAGATACGATTTTAATCTATTTACAGCATAATGTTATTTGTGCTGACTTAAAACAAGGTGGGAAGCACTCCGCTATCTTTTGATGTGCTCCCTTAAACAAAACAAACAAACAAAAAAATTCTTAAGAGGCACTGCTAAACACAGGGTGTCTTCATAAGAACATGTCCAAATTTTATATAAATCAGTGCTGTGACTTCCTACCAGCATCTCACTGATAGCACATAAATCATTGCTCCTAGTATACAAGGCACTTCATGATAGCAATCCTACTTTTGCTAGGTTTGTGTGATTACCTTGGAAAGAAAAAACTACCTAACTGCTATACATATTCCAAAAGACTTGGTTTTATTACTTGTTTTTGTTAGCCTTTCAAAACTCTCGCCATTTGTTCTGAATTATTTAGTCTGGTAATCAGTGTTCTTCCAAATGCACTTTTGTTTCACTAATAGCACCCACCTTGCTGTTGCTGGTGTGCTGGAAAGATCCTAATAACAAATTTGTCAGCATCTTTATGTAAGGGCACAGGACCCTGGTACTGTAACAGGGATGTAAAATGGACAACTTCCACACCAGTCATGTTGGTTGCTTACTTTAAAGATACATTCAGCAATACCTGTTCAGAAAATGGAAATGCTCTTGGCTCATGCAAAACTCTTGAAGATTGAAGGCCAGGTTTAAAAAAAAGAATCCGAAACAGAAAAAGCAGTGGGTTTGTCCTCAAACACACATTACAATTTTTATAGCCTTTAACTTAAAATTTATGACACTTGTACCTCCAAGTTTTAATTCTGCATTCAAAGTGTTCGCAAAGGAAGCAAGAGTGTAGAAAGTGTTGCAGGGACCAAGGTTTTTCTTTCCTTACTAGTTTGAGTAGCTGTCCCTCCCTTTTAATTACGCAAATAGCAAAATGGCAACCATTTTAAAAGCTCATTAAAAACCATTTTAACGGGGTTCACCTTTTTAGCAGCATGCTAGTGTTCATCTCATGCTCAATCCATCAGCACAGCAAAGTCATTCGAATGATTCTTATAAGACTTTGTGATATTGAGACCTCATAATTTTATACATTTTAATATAAATCCATAGCTCAATTTAAAATTATTAAAGTTATTAAAATAAAAAAGCTTTCTGGAATATGAAAGTGTTCTTATCATCCTTTCAATTGTGGCATATTAAAGAGGAATTCAGTTCAATTACATTGTTCTCATAATCTATTACAAACAGCAACAGTCTCAGAGACCAATAACAGAGCTTAGCAAGAATTGGATTTTTCATTAAACTTTGGTGTGTTTGAAAACTCTTCAACTCTGGTACTTCCAAAAAGTGAAGAAACTTAAGAGATTTCTCTCTCCTACTGCTGGTACTAGCAATTTTCTCAAAAAAAGTCATCATTTGAAATTCTTTTAATCTAACACTTTACACTTAGCATAATAAATATCACCAGCTAATATTTGACAGAGATGAAAGCATCACAAACTTTAGTAAGATAAACCTTACAAGGCTTTGGGAATTTTTGAAACAATAGTCTCTTCTCTTTGAAACAATACCCTTCTTGCAACACCTACACATCAATGTGACCATCAAATGGTTTACCATAAACATAAAGTCACAGAAGGTCATCAGTGGAAGATGCAGGACTAATTATCTTGCTCCTCAAACTTCCAGCATTGGCTTCCCTCCCCTTAATATAAATGCCAGTTTCTCCCAGCACAAGACACATAATTATTCTGATGACCAGTGTTAAGGGCTGCAAGCTTTCACTCAAGTATTGATTTGAATTATTTATGGAGCAAAGCATACACAGGTGTCAGAAGCTGTTTTCTACGGGAATCTGATTACAAAAAACCCAACAACAACAAAACAACAACAACAAAACCAACAACAAAACCAACAACAAAACCAACAACAAAACCAACAACAAAACCAACAACAAAACCAACAGAAAACAAAACAAAATGACAGACTGAAGTATATTCCCTGACCCTCATAAAGCACGTTATGCTGCAATTAGATATTTGCAAAGTAAGATCTTCCTGAGAAAGACTCAAGCCCAAAACAAGCAGCATTCACTTCCAATCTGTGAACAAAGATCTGGTCAGAAGCCAACACAAGCTAAAGGAGACTGCTGTGATGCAGAAATGAGAGTGCATCTCCCACTCTTGTCTCCTAGAAAGAAATTGCTGGGCACTTGCAAAGGAAAATGTACATTTGGGAATCCTTTCACAAATTCACCATCTTTCTCCATTTTGAACCTTTACATTGGCATCTCAAAGAGAAAAAAGAAAATACTTCCATGGTGGTTTTTCAAATAGAGAACACTACAGAAACACCAGCTACCATCACTGACTACAGATTCTACGACAAAAAATGCCTGGCTTAATTGGTGTTTACAGGAGACAAGTCCCACAGAGACTTCAGGGTGGCAAAGGGCTCTGTCTGTGGTGATGCTATTGTACAGAATCTGAAGAGATTGTACATTTTCCCAAGAAACTTCTCATTGGATCTCCTTCTTCCATGGCTTTTTATTTTTCTTATTGCCAACTTCAGAAGGAATTAACACACCGTACAGGAGGTAAACTGAGGTTGCAGCCTGTGGCACCACAAAGAGACCAAAGATAGATATGAACCCTTAGGAAAAGGGCTGCAAACTAAGTCAGCTCTGCCTCACCTGGGACACAGATTGCATCTCAAACACCACACAAGACAAGATTATCTGTGTCAGGTGTGGAGCACAAGGAAAGCTGATAGCTAGAATGTAAGAAGTTTCTTTATGAACTGATTGATTCTGTGGTTCTGTGATTTTCAAGGGACCAAATTCTCTAACGCCAAATACCCCAACATTACACAGCAAGGGGTATTCAAGGTATCCAAATGGAAGTGTTTTATCCAAGCAGGAGTCACAGCAGGCTTCTCTTGTGGTCTGCAAAGATAGCTGGTCCCTCCAGGTCACAACTGGGTTCTCCACAGCTAAGTTTCTACCCTGCATCTGCCACTCAGACCATTTCTCCTTCCCCTGGGGACAACCTAAGGCTATACTCACTAACAAGGAGTGTGTAATTGCCAACATAGAATTCCGATAGATATCTGAAGTAGTTTCAGCTGTATTTCTGGATCTGCTAACTAGGAGCATGCAGGAGAAGAGTTGCCAGATAGCAAGAATATAAAATACATGGTGGTATTGCTTTGGAGCCCAGCAGCTCAAAAGGACAAGGGACGATACACAGAATATGAGTAACACCTTCATTCAAGAGTCAGATCAATTCTCCATTCACCAGTCAGAACTAGCTCAGAAACATTCTGGTCTTCTATGAGGTTCTCCTTTTCTTGGTGATTTTAAATTTATTTATTTATTTATTTAAGAAATACAGAAAACATGAGTCTTCAATTCTTTTCCCAAGTACCATGACATATATTGCAAGACATCATAAAGCAGATCTGAGTAAAGTATGTGAACAGGACAGCATGTGATATTCAGTATCTTAAGTGCTATTTCAAGTCCTTTCAGGAAGTACCTAATGTCACCTCTGTATCCATACACATTTATCTCCTGTACACACCCTTAGGTCATTACATGCAGCTGTGATTTCATAGCAATGAGAAAAAGACTTACTGTCTGGAAGACTACCTTGCACCTGATGGATCTTATTTCTGTGAAAAATGTGGGGACAAAGCTTCTAAAATTATGACATGATCACCTGGGCCAGTATCTCTTGCAGAAAGACCCGGATGGCTGGATTCTTCTTACAAAAACTACAGCATTGGACACTGTCAAAGTTGTGCAAAGCTTCCTTGAGTAATCAGAGGTAGCAAATGCCTCCAGAAAGTATCTGTCCCACAAATACCAGAGACCTTGCTCTAGTTGCACATGATTTGTGCGAGCACAGAGAGATTTCTGAAGAGAACAGACAGATTCACACGTTTGAAGATAATAAGTCATCACCATGTTAGACACAATATTAAGGGGATGGTGGTAGTGGTGGTGATACTTTCTTCATATTGGCACATATTAATTAAGATCATCACTGGATTAACTGGCTTCACATTACACAACCCAAGAATAAAGGACTGACTCATTTTAATCAAACCCTTCCTATTCACTTTGATTAGACCTAATCAGAAGCAAGATTGTTTTACAGGTAATGCCTAGCAGTCACTGAATGATAAAAAAAAAGTTAAATAACTAACTAACTAACTTCCCAAATCAGTATCATTTTATCCTGTGTATTCATATCTCTACATACAACTCCAGTTCATGCACAAATTATTTCCATAAAAAAAAAAAAAAAAAAAAAAAAAAAAAAAATCCTACATAGAGATTCTACATATGGAGCTACATGTACAGCCCTGCATAATACACATTGCTGGCTCTTCCTCCAGCCATCTCACTGACAAACTTTGCTTGCATCAATGTCTTCTTACCACTGGAGGAAAGCAAGTATAGCACCACAGGAACCAGTACTGGTGGGGATGGAGCAGCCAGGCACAGCTTTGGTGGGAGCAGAGAGTTAGCTGCAAGGTCCAGCTGCCTGTGTCATGGGCTGGCTATCTTTCCTTAGAAACCAGCATTTACAGGTTTCATAGAATGGTTTGGGTTGGAAAGGACCATAAAGACCATCTAGCTCCAACAACCCTGCCATGAGCAGAGACACTTTCCACTAGACCAGGTTGCTCAAAGTCTCATCCAACCTGATCTTGAACAGTTCCAGGGATGGGGCATCCAAAACTCCTCTGGGTTATCTGTGCCAGTGTTTCACCACTCTCAAAGGAAAGAATTTCTTCCCAATATGTAGTTGAAATCTACTCTCTTCTAGTTTGAACTATACCCCCCATCCTCTCACTACCTGCCCCTATAAAAAGTCCCTCTCCAGCTTTCCTGTTGCTTCTTTCAGGTACTAGAAGGACGCTATAAGGTCTCCTCAGAGCCTTCTCCAGGCTGAACAACCCTAACTCTCACAGCCTTTCTTCATACCAGAGATGCTCCAGCCCTCTAATCATCTTCATGGCCCAACAGAAAGAGTATTAGTATGGCAAATTATATTAAATTGTTTGGGTTTTTTGTTTTTTTAATTTACTAGTAAACATCTTGCCAATGTGACTGTGATACACATATGTAAACCTTTAGCTTGTTAGACTGAAGTTGTTAACTAAAGAGCTAGATACGAGGACATGAGTTGGAAAGTTCCTACCAAAAATGTAACGTAGCTCTTTTATTTGTGAACAGATTTACATGTATGGCTCCCAAATGTCAACATGGCTGTGAATGTTGGATCTACTAAAACCAGAATATTACTTTGGTAGCAAAGTAATATTAGCTAAGGATAAATAGCCTTGCCTTTTTTTGAGCTACAAAACTGAACTATGGAGACCTGTGTTCTTGCTACTGGAGTGGCACTAACACTGCAATGGTCTGAACTGGTGGTAGACCTAACTCAAAGCAGAGAAAGAAGCAGCAGTCATATACACCATTTCTTTAGGCATGTCTAGAGGTTATCTAAAAGACTCTGGAACAAAGAGGTTAAGAATCAAGTTCTTTAATCATCTAAATTCTGTTAAAAAACCAGAACTTATATTTTTAGCTTCTTGAGAACCTCTCCCTATGATTTTTAGGAATTATCTGTGTAATGCAGACTCCTTGAATCAGGATTAGTTTCCTACACAGATACACAGGTGAAAGTAGATTTTACCACTAACGCTCCCAAAGTGTTTGAGTGCCACTAAAATTCCATTTTACCCAAGGCAGTATTGAAATTTACTTGAATTCACACACCTTTTTGAATTTTTATAATGTACAAGCATTCCGAGAGATGCCTGTTATGATTCAAGGTGAAATTGGTCTCCTAGGTTTTCAGAATCCAAACTATTCATTATAGCTATTTAGAGCATTTTTCTGTGCAAGTCTAATGGCATGAGCACATTATTTTGAATTACTCTAATGCTGCATCAATTGAATTAACTTCTGAAGTCAGTCTACATCCCAAATTACAATCTTATTCTGCCTGAGATTCATTTAAAATCCACAGGACTTAATATTTCTTACAACGCCTGCATGCTAAAAGCTTATACTCCTTGGCTTTAAGCAGGACCAATGAAAATGGAATTGTAGACTGGCTGTTAAAAAAAAAATAAAAATTAAAGGCAGCAAGGGCTGTGATTTATGGGTGTTCTGTCAGTCTGAATCTTTTTTTGGAAGTGAACAGCACTATAGAAAAAAAAAAAATAAATAATCAAACCAGACCTGACTACCGACGGAAACCAATCTTTTCTCCGGAGCACAAGTCAAAACAAATCCTATCAGAAAGAACAAGAGTACTGAATTTACCACACATCCCTGTGTGGTAATGCAGCAACAGTGCATTGTCTGCTGGTGTGGCCTTGGCAAGAAGCTACCAAAGCACGTGGTGGCACATATATCATCCTCTGCTTCTGGTGAAATCAGATACTGGAGGATGACTGACACGCTTTCTTCGAAAAGAAATAACACCAAGGAGTTCAAACCACTGTCCTTGGCCAAGACCCCTCTTTATTCCTCTGCTCACATCTGAATGTGGATAGTCATTAAAGGTACACAACTTCAAAACTTGATTTGTAGGTGGATGTTGGCAAATTTATTCTGAACTGACAGCAAAACAAATTAGGATGTGGAGCTAAAGTGGAGTTGAAATGATATGTGTCACATATTCTAAACTTACTAAATCATGGTAAATACATTTCCTTATTTTCAGTGACTCTGAAATCTCTAAATAGGGAAGAAAAAAAATGCCTCTGAATTGTACTTGCTATTTAATTCTTTGGTTATAATAGAGATAAACTTTTTATCACAAAAGACCCAGTTTTTGATGTAGGGATTAGAAGTTATGCACCTAAATAAAGAAATACAAAATTATTGTAAAGGTTGTGCATATTATGTAAAGTAACCTCTAGCAAGCTGCAGTATAGGGTTCAGACCTTATCTTGACTAAGGCATTGAATCATTGAATGAGACCAAGGGGCTGCCAAAGCTCACTGTTCCTTTTGTGTCCTGTGTAGCCTGTTGGATCAGAGCTTAAAATTAACTCATCCAGAAAATAACCCCAGGCTTTCACTCCCTCTAAATGACCATCTTTATCTTCTATTGCTATTACAAGAATAATGTTTTGTACTTGCTGTGGGCCTGGCTAGACTCTACAGTATTTAATCGATTTTATTTGGTATGGGATCAACTGCTGATGTACACAAAGTCCTAATTTCTACTTGTTTGCATCTAGCGACTGTAATCAATCAATTTATTAACTTTCTGAAGCCAACAAGGCCTCATGTGAGAAGCAGCACCACGCCCCCAAAAAAGATGAAATGCTTCATTCCTGAGAGATGCTAAAACATCTCTTTAAGGGATGCTGCTTCACAAAACAGGCAGGTGCCTTGGGCAGCCCCAGTGATGCACTGAAGGCTAGGAACCTGATTTGTGAAATCGCTCTCAGATGGCCAACTGCAAAGTCTTACTGTCTGCAGGCAAGGCAAGATGTCAGTGTTGGTGCTGAAAAACAGTTATTTTTGTTCTTAAAGTTTTAAAATGGTTCCTGGAGGTTATGAAAGCCACTTGGTGCAGACTAACTATACCTACCCTAGAAAATAATTGGCAACGTGGATTTCATGTAATTCTCAATAATTCACAATACAGTCCAACCACACACACTTTTCTCTTGTCTTTGTGGATGTGTCTGGTGCTCCTTTTGTGTCCCTGTTCCTCTAGTGGGAAATCAAAGCCATCACTCCAAGATGCTGCATTCTGCCATCAGGCTGTGGGTATGAAATAATCTCCTCTAGGATTATCAAACATTGACATTTGCAACGGTTTGTTTTTGCACTGCAGTCTTATCTGGTGTGCATTCATGTCTGCAACAAAAGGCAAAGCTTCTTTTATCTTTCAGTGATTATCAAATGTATTCTGAATGCTTTCTGAAGTCCATTTCACTGAGATGTTTCTAAGAAGAGTATTTACAACTGCACTGTCAGAGGCAAACATTCAATCTGCAAGAGCCAGGCTGGTGTGCAGATGACTTTAAAGATCATAAAAAGCTCTGGTATTAGGGATGTTGTTGTAAACTGATACTGGAGTCTAATAATTTCCTTTTAATAATCACTTTGAACCAACACATACACAGTAGCTTTGAAAAAAGTCTTTGTGACTAGTGACAGAGATGACACGAGTTAGAAAAATCAACAGAAATGGTGACTCTGACCCCACTTGACATGTTTTTGGCAATAGAAACATCAATTCACCTTTAACTAGAATGAAGCAGGTTGTCTTGGTTCAACAGATTAAGGGATAAGGCTGTGAAACAAAGGCTGGTGGGATGTACCCATGAAGTCCATATTGAATATTAAGATGATCAATCACTAAAAACTCATTAAAATGTTTCTTCCCTAATGAAAAAATACCTTATGAAATGATGTCTCAGACAGACACAGAAATTGTTTGCTCAATTTTTTAAAAAAATATTTTGAGATCTATTTTTTGTCAGATGTTTCTGATAATACTTTCAAATAACAAGAAAGTATTCAAGTTCAAGGAAGGTGCTATTTCCATTATTTCATGTTTTCATTAAGATGCAGATTGTTGGGGCCATGTAAAACCAGCAGAATCTCACTTTTAAAGGGTAAAGTCAGAGCGGATAGTTTTAGAGCTCTATCAAAAAAACCCACAAAACCAAACACCTAGAAACTATCAGTTCCAAAGGAACTCGAGTGAGAATGCAAGCGAAAAATAAAACAAAGCATTTGGTTTCTAAGTTAGAGTACCTTATTTTCAAAGCTTCGTTTTGACTGTAGGGGATCTCAGTATTTCAGTCAGTTCAGTGTCTACGATGCTTTCCCCAGCCTGTTCTACAGATTTGATTTATGGAGTTCATACAAGATTTATTTCTGCCTCTTGCATTAACACCTATCATTGAAAGCCTCATCAGACGACATCAGGAAGTGAGGAGGTTAAGGACAATTGTATTATTAATTTTAAATAAATTGAGCGTTTCTACCTTTTAAAGAAGTTCAAAGTACCAAGAAAAAAGAAGAGCAGAGAGAATGGCAGGAAGATGTATGGGCTCCTACAGAACCTGAAGTAGGTTTGCTGTACCATACTGTTAGAGGTTGACTTTATTTCATTCCCTGAGATCTGCAAGTGGCAGCAAAAGGAAACACACAATTCAGCTGTCTGTTGGTGCAACCCAATCCAGGACTTTGCTTCTTCCCCTTTGCTGTCCACAAACAAACCTGAAGAAATGCAGCAGTGGGAATAGGGAACAGAGACAAAGAGACAGACTTAGGTTTGGGGAACTTTTTTTCCTACAAGCAACAACCTGTTGAGATTTTGGCACTGTAACAACTGTTCTTTCATAAGCACACTGGTGACAGCAAGAGCAGAAAAGAAAGCCTCTTGGGCCCTTGACTGCAAGGCTTCTGACCACAGAGTCAAGAAACACAACTCAATCTGCTGTGTCACCTTTGTCAGTTACTCCTACCCAGTTTTTCTGGCTGCACAATGGAAAAATGGAGCTAATGAGAATCTTCTTTACTACAACAAAGTATGAGTCTAAGAGAAGAAAAAAAGTAATTCACAAAGTGATATGATATAGAAACACTGGATCCAAAGAATATGCTATTTCAGGAAAACTTTTACCATTATTCACAGACCTAGACACTCACCAAGTAATAAAAGATATTTCACAGTTAAAATGGGAACAAATACACTAACTGAATCGCGTTATCTCTTGTGACATGCATTTCCTTCACAAAGTTCTTGCTTAAGAAGTAAAAAAAGGAATACACATAATCTGATTTAATTTTAAAAAGGCATCCTACACACTTATATACTGATTTCTAATTGCACAAAAGGGCAGATACACACTAACTTCTATTCATTAACTTTAATCAAAAGAATTCTTGGCTGTTTCATTTAAGGCGGATTTAATCAAGCAAGGTTGGCTCTGAAGTGAAATTAGTCTTTAAACTGCGGAACAATTAATTTAGAGTTTTGCCCTGCAACAGGTCCCTGATGAAATACTAAATTAATAGATTGCAATAGGGCATTTTGGATAGGTAATTTTAAATACAATTCAGGCATTTTCTCTTAAGATGTATAGGCAAAACCTCTGTGCAAACTTGCAAGTTATTTCCAAGCCTCTATGCAAATATAAGATATTGTTCAAAAGATTTTATATTATACCAACAAACACTAAAGCAAATGTGTTTACATTGTAGCTACATATGATAGAGATCGAAGACTTCTCTTCATGTTTATCTCACACAAAACCAGTACACATTATGTGCTTTCCTACTAACAAGGTATTGTGAAGCTTTTAGGTAATTAAGCCTTTGTACCAGTGAGGAGCAACAAAAGAACTTAACGTTTTAAATAAACTTTGCATTTATTGTGATTTTAAATCACAATCCTCATCATTGAAGGATCTCTGGAGTCTTTTACTCCAAGTAATTTCATCTCCATTATAATGAGATATGCCTACTTCCAATCTCAAGCTGAAATGAGGTAACTCTACAAGACTTAAAACAACCTTAAAACAATCCTACAACCAGCCCCTCTAATTATAACTGTCTTGAATGGTACCACTATCTCCCCCTGTTCTCCTCAGCACATCTACTGTGGCAAGAATCTGAGAAGTGATGTGTGAAAAAAACAAACTCCCCCTGAACTGTCCCAATAAAGGATGTTTTGTACATACATTCCTATAATTAGGTGCAAGGACAATTTCCCTAACTAAAGCCAAAGTGAGTCCAAATAAAATATCTGCACTAGTACAAGCTCCCTGATTGGTGTATGTTTAGGTAACCGGAAGAGTAGTTTTTTTCCTACAATGACTCTCAGTCTAGCTGTTCCATTTTCTCAGATCAGACTGACTGATGCGATTTGGTTTTGATGTGAAAAAAAAAAAAAAAAAAAAAAAAGAAGCCTGCAAGGCCATTTCAGTAACCAACCTTTAATTCCAGCAAATACTCCAGTCAGGCTGTTTGACTGAAATGACAGCTGAAGCAGTCTTATTCCTCACAGAGATGTACAATGGAGTTTGAATGTTAATTTGTTACGTGCATTGTTAAAAAAAGAAAAAAAAAAGAAAAAAAAAAGAAAAAAAAAGAAAAAAAAAAGAAAAAAAAAAGAAAAAAAAAGAAAAAAAAAAAGAAGAAAAAAAAAAGAAACAAACAAACAAAAAACCAAAACAACAACCAAAAAACCCACCCCAAATTGTTTTTGCTCAGAAATGAACTGTGGAAAGCACTGGACTAGCAAAAGCTATACTATCCCACTTCAATCAAAAAAGTTAAGGAAAAGCAACGTGAAATCACAGCTTAATCAATATAAACACCTAATGTAAAAACTGGAAGAACAATTTTCTTTTTCATCTACCACTAGTCCTCATGACCTTACGATACAGAATACTTATTCAGAACACTTAGACTGATATTTGCTAGCTTGTCATCTATTTTTAGTCAATAAAGCCAGCTCAGATATTGGATAAAAACATACATTTGTGTTGGCCTGGAAGCTGTGCTTTGCTGTATTAGCTCATTAGCTCTTGACTAACCATGTGGAACAATCAAACAAGCTATTATACTAAAGCTATAACAACACATCATCTGCGAGGCTTGGAAGAGATTGCAAGAGGTTTTCAGCAAAACAAGGGACAGGATCAGGTATGAAAGCCAACAAAAAACAAGCCATGCTTCTGCTTGCTACCAAGGTCTAATGTCCTTACCTTTTACCTGGTTGAATTCCCACATGCAAAATGCAATGTAGTCAAAAGGCCAAGAAACCACATCCCTTACAGAGACAATCCAGACATTTGCTACTTCCCAGTTATCCCACTGAAGTGTACACAAGGTTCACACTAGATTGTAAGCCACAAGGCAGTAACAGCCAGTATTTTAAATATAACTGGTGCCAATGCCATCTTCCACTATCGGACTTTTGCCTGCTAAATACTTTGCCAATATAACTTTAGATGTGTTTTGAGCATTCACAGTATTATTTGATTTTGGAAACCATCACAACTTAGGTGGTTTCTTCCACTCTTCACCAAGGAGGCTGTAGCTATGTTGTCTGAAACTCTCCAGCAGAGACAGAGCAAACTGCTGCAAAATATACAGTGAGAATAAAATACCAGGATTAGAGATCCATTCATAAGGGGGTTTTGACCAGTTTGTTGCATCAAATTCTTCATGGCAAGGATCGTAACACTTGCTTGGCTGCTCATCAGCACATGGCAAAACATACTCATGTGAACATTGGTCACATATTATTATTTGCAAAATTCATAAGCAAAAGAGGTTTTATTACTTAATTTAGTTCAAATAGATACAATTTAATTTAATTTTGCGATTAAGTAGACTGTTTAAAGAGCTATAAGTACTGTACGACCATGATCAAAGTGTCACTATATGCAGCAGTTGTAACATTTAGAAACATTTCAATAAAATCTGTTAGTTAATCAATGAAAGGTCATAAAGACTAAGGGATAAAATTTCTTACTGGCAAAAAAAAAAAAATGCAAATTGCGTACTAGACCTGCATGTGGTGATGCCTTTATGCCCTCTACAGAGGACATGGAAAAAAAAAAAAAAAATATATTTTGTGCAACGTTTAAGACAGCCTCACATCAAAACTCAGCAAGAGGATGTTTTGTTGATAGATCAAAGAAAAGAAAGTACATAAAAAAAAACCCCAAACACAGTAAGAAAAGATTCCATTTAGAAGCAATGTACTTTTACATTAATTTCTCTAAAGCTCTACTTAATGCTACTTTAGCTCTGCAAAGAATATGATTCTTAATGACTTGCATGATCAGGTAATCTCTATGTGGCTACAATACAGTTATGGGGTGTATTGTTTAGTCTTCATTGATGCCTCATCTTTCCCAAAAGCCTATCTCCTGCCTCTGGACTGCAATAATACACACATTAACAGAGGAATGCAAAAATCTGATGTGTGAGAGAAGTCAAAATTGTGCCATGCACATGGCATTGAAGAACAAGACAAAAATCCAAAACCTTTGTAAACTCAGTAACCGTGTCCACAATAAAATTATTTTTTAAAACTAACGGAAAGAAGAAAGCACATTTAGAAAGCTGGGATACAAAATAAGACTACAAGATGCCTAAATATTGCCTTCCTTCTGTCATGAGATATTTGGATATAGTAACTATGATAAAATGGTAGATCTTCAGCTAACAAATTGCATTTGAAGTAGTATTCTTTTTTTTAAATCTTATCTTGTGCAGAGACCATCTGTCTACAGTGAACACTTAACTCACGCAGAACCTTTCCCCTTAAATAAATGTACCTCCTATGAATATCCCAAGAGATGCTTTTTTTTTCTAGACCAGGATTAATTTTTTTTTTAAAGGCATGTTTCATTACTTTGCAATCTGCTGCTGCCATCTCCTGTGTTAAACGAGGCAGCAAGTTACTTCATACTTACAAGCAGGCTATTTAACTTTGGCCATATGGGAACTGTTTCTGTTGGTCAAGCAGAGAGTACTCCACCTAATTACACTGCAAAAGCCTGTTAAGGAGTTGGCATTACCTCTAGGTGACTCCGTCGTTCTGCAATCACTCGTTCATCCTTGTTTCCAAAAAGCTTCTTGGGAGGGAATTCTAAAGTGGCAAGCTGGAAGACATTAAAGGATGAATCGGCATCAGAAATGACAAGCCCAAATAAGAAAATTCTCCTTAAAACATAAAGCAACTGGGAAGAAATGGCCAATAGTCTTGAGCTACACTACACACTGCAAGCAAGTATCATGTTATGCATTTCTACTAATGTTAGTACTACCTGATCTGTACGTACTGCTAAGATAAGAATGCATTTTGTCATAAGTGAGTGACAGAAAGCAAATTTAGGAATTAGGCTTTGCCTATTTAAAAATTACAAATTTGCAAACTGAATCTGATGTGCTAACACCTACTAAGTAGTAAGAAAGATCTCTTCAGAAATTTGGTGTATTTTAAAAGACTGTGTTCAGTCTCTTAAATGCTGTGGTCTCCAACTGTACTGAGGTGTAATTTGTCTTTTCTTATGTTGTATCATAAACATGAGATAATTGGTGATAACTATCTCTGAAGTTACTCTGTGGAAGATGGAATTTCTGGACTTGAGTCAACAGCTATGCAGAACCTGAGGGACCTTTCACTGGGTCTTCAACTATGAGACCTTCCTTCACAGTGGGGACATGAGAGCATGTATCTTCACTGTCACAGCTAAGATAGGAGATGGGACTTCTTGAGCTCTAACTCAACTATAGCTCAATTACATTCAAGCATGTGTCTGTGCTGGAAGCTGATAGCTTTAATTTCTGCAGAGAATCCAGACACAAACAGACAAAATCCCATTTATCTCCCTGAAAATGAAAACAAGGCAGGAATACAACTCCTAAAACAACTATTCAAATCTGTCCTTTTAGGAGTTCTTTCAGAGAGGTGTTCAAAGGTATCTTTTTTTTTTCTTTTTCATCCTCTAGGAACTGTGCCAAGCTAGACTGGTAAAGGAGAAAGTGAGAGAACCACCCTTTTTTGTACACCAGCAAATAAAATGCTTGAACAAATTCCAGCCAAGCTATATCTGGAAAACACACAAAAGACTCAAGAATTGGTACTAAGAGCCAATGAACTTGGTCTTCTACGCCACTGCTGCTAGGAACAATGCACAAGAATGTGAGTCTTCTCCTCATAGTTTGTGTTTGCACTTGAAGGCACATCAAAAGTAATTTCTTTCTAGCTCTCACTGTAGGAGAGAGACATGCAACCTCCCATTGGCATTGCTGGAGTTCTGCAAGCAAAAGCCCTGCATAAAAATGCCTCCTGCATGAATTTCCCCAGCTATTTGATGATATTGAACTAATAAGAGAGATGTATCATTTTTGAGTTTATCAGCACATACAGGACTGTAGAGAATTTATGACTGGTTACAAGGAGCAGCAATATGCTGAATTAAATGAGGAGCTTCATTACTAACACTGAATGTAGGCATATTTAAAATACAGAGGAATTCTGCAATACAAATAATTTATTCCCATTCTCTGGTTCAACTCGAACTTGGGTAATTTTAAAGAAATGCCTAGACATCTTCAAATGAGCAAGGTAAGGTGATGCAGGGCACCAGAGGAGACAGAAGATGTTGGCTCTCCATCACTGTCACCACCATGCTCTAACCATATTCTTCAAATTTCTCCAACCATGTTCTTTCTTGAGCATGGTTTCTTTTTCATATTGGAAGGACATGAAGTACACAACCAAACATTATCTTATAATTGTGTCCTTGGGACTTGTTTTCACAGCATTACTCATTCCTTAACCTATGCTGGACTATAAGTGCTAATACTTTTAAGGACTTCAGGACACCATCCTTGCAGAAATTATATGCTATTGAACAGTACTGCATGACATAACTTCCAGTAAAATGTAAGGCAAAACAACTACCACCACAATCCCCTCATGGCCCTGGGAGATTGTTTTTATATATATCTACTAATAAATACTTTCATTACATAATTTAAAAATCATATCTGTTAAAACCAATTTGCACTGATAATAAAAGGTACTGCTACAACACCCTCAGACATACTGTGTAGAGTTGAAGCAAGGTATCGCACCTAAAATCAAGAATACATTCTTCACCTAAATAAGGTTTGATTTTAACAGGCATTTTAGAACCAGTTGTATAAAACTTTGGGATATTCCAGTTGTTTTCCTAATCTGTTAGCTTTCCAGATGCATCTTAGAAGAAAGACAATTGCATTTTGTGAAGCCAGAACGTTTCAATAAACTCATTCGAATCAAAGTGGCTACTCACAAGAGTTTAAACATCCCTTAAGTCCCTAATCACTATGATGTACAAAAACTTGAAACCAAGCCAACAGCTGTCTATTTCTACAGCCATGAATTTAAAAGAAAACAAAAAGGCCTGAGCCAGTAGGTTTGGGTCTGAAATATTCAAACTCACAACATAAACGTAAATGAAAATCATAATTTCATTACCGGTCAAGACCTTGATCTGAATACTTTGTACTTAAAAGAGCTATATATAGTAAAAACTTCCATCAAGATCAGAATGTCAATGTGCTGAATTATACTTGGTACATACACACACACACACACACACACACACATATATATATATGTTATTTATGTTTGTAGTAAACGTATGTGTGTACAGAATATACCTACACATAGATATACCTAATTTGGAAGGATTTTGTACCCCGCAGAGTGTACTTTACGATGGACTGATCATCTATTGCAGCCACTGTCTTCACAGGGCAAAATGCAGAAAGTGCACAACCTGCTGGAACGTTCCTCTGGCTCCTCCTTTAGGCAAATGACAGATATCCACCTCACAATTTAAAAATGAGGACCATTTCTGTCACACAACAGATGACCACTAGAAAAACCTCCAGTGTAGATATCATCATCACTCCAGCAAATCTTGGAAGCCCTGAATTATTCTAATACATTCTAATTCATTACATGCCAAGAGCCTAATCCCCGCCAAAATGAAAGAGACAGTCAAAACTCTCCATGCTTGAGTTCCAAGCTGTCCAAATGCTCTTTTAGATGTCATAGCACCAGTTACCACAAAGTTCACAGTCAGAAAATGATCTTTGGAACATGAGAACTAGAACAACTCATGCAGCAATGCAAATTACGTAGTCCTCTATGTGACTGTGTAATTTCACTGTAATAGAAAGCTGGTGCATTGCAGTATATTTATATAAAAATACAATATTAATATATTTACCAGAGATGCTGAGCTTATCTATATACACCATTGATCTCTGTCAACCTGACTCACAAAGTTACGTCTTTAGTGAGGAGAAGACTATGTTGGTGATAGAGTTAAAAAAATATGAAGAGTGATGACAAAATGCTCTCATTACCATTTTGGTTTATAAAAAGAAAAGAAAAACAGCCTGGCAATATGATTATTTTGAAGTGGTGAAATAAGTTTCCTTAATTTTCTAAAAAGATCCTCTGTCATGATGTGTAATTTGACATATAGACTCTGAATGTCATTGTGTACAATCCACAAACATGACTTGAGAATTTTGAGGTTCATTTAATGTACCTTACTCATTTAAGACAAACTGTAGTAGCAAGTATTTCCATAAATTCAACAGATTTTGTTATTAGGAGTGCTATAACGCCTTTTAGAAACTGCACAGTAACTTCAGATTACCACTGCTGCAGGTTAGTGCACACAGCACAGTATGTGACCGAGACACATCTGTTCTGTCACTTAAATAGATAAGAGATCTGCAGGTGTAGATTTTGTATTGAGATGTTTGCCTTGACTCAAACACTGTACGAGTATTTCACACTATCCAGATTCAGGAGTATAAATTATTCTTTCCCAATTAAATGGCATGTAACCTCCGGCCCAAATTAATTCTTCACCTTGACGATGAGACAAGGGGACTCTACAGGTAGCCAAGTATATTATTCTACTCTCCTGGGATTTCTGAAGCACAACCCCCTGTCCTCCCAGTCCCCCTTGATGCAGTGGCAGTGAAAGCATTTGACAGTCAGGCTTTTTTGGCAGGGGTGCTTTGTCATTTTTTAGGACTGCTGCTGAGGTGATGTGTTTTCTGTCAGGGGAAACTAAGAGGCAGACTCCCCAGCCTGACAGAAAAAGAGAACTCGAATGACTTCCTGAGTTGCTTCTGTATGTAATATGCAAGATTTCTAATTTTAATTATGGCTGCAGAAGCATTTCTCTGTTATATTTACTTAGAGCATTGTTGCAATAAGAATTTCATTACATACATAGATGCGTGCACATGCATGCATACACATACCATGGGCGAGGCAGGGTCTACCCTTGAACTGAAAATGCAAAGACAGGTAACATTTTAAAATAGTACAAAGACACCTCAAGACTACTTATCAGCATTCCTAAAGCTTTTGGACATTAAAGTTTTTTCAGTTAATGATGTTTATCCTACTTAGCAATTGTTGCTAGGCAGGAGCAGTCTATAGGGAGGGGCAAACAGTCATTTGCAATTTACTCCCCAATTTCTTTATAATAAAGGCTGTGCTTCATTTCTGAGTCTTTCATTACTTGAGGGCAAGTTATTTGTCTGTGTCTCAGCAACCTTACCTGTAAGAAACTACCTGATATAGTACATGTGAGATTAGCATGATCAAGTTTAGACAGTACTAAGTCCAGTCCCCAAGGGAAAGGTGCTTCATACCTAATAATTTTACTCTAGTAGACTTTAAACAGCTTAATGGATTCTTACATGTCTCACATTTCAGGCAGGAGACTGATTTAAATGGGTCATTGGCAGATGTTCAATTCAGGTAAGAGTAGACGGCTGAATTGTGACTTTTTTAGTCACCTATTTTATCTTCTACAGAACCCTAAGGCCTTAAGATTCACCTGCTTCTAGACCTATCATATACCTAATAACATCTATATGGAAGCACACTCTTTTGAAGTGAAACCATACATCTTCATGGCCTTCAATTACTGAGCCCCAGGAAGACATGAAAATTTGGATAGTGTCCTTTTGGAAGCCAAGAGAGTGCAGATGAAGCCTCCAATACCACAACAGGCTCTGCCCGGGAGAGGGTGCACTCTCATTTCAGAATCTTGAGAAAACAAAGCTGTCAGCATTTGAAGGGTATCCCTTAATTTCTATTTTATGTAGTTGGAGACTCTTCACTGACATTAAAGTTTGCTAGGGACCTGCTGGATTTACTTCAGTTCAGGAGCTTTATGGCACAGTGGAACATAAAATGTTAATAAAAAGCCTTGTACTGTAGTTTGCAAATGATATTTCAATATATATTCTGGACCAAAGTAAAACACCACATAATACAGTCATGTAGGCTTGTCACTTCTGAAGCATGAAATTGTTCAAAGTGTTATGATCCCTAAATATTTGAAAACTGCCATTTTTGCCATAAAGCAGAAATCTACAGGACTGAAACATTTCATTATTTCTGGTGGGTAAAATCTATGTTTTAGTGCCTACACTATGGTAAAAGATTTTTTTTAAAAAAAACAGGGTAGACATTGAGAGAGGCTGAGTCATCTTTAATCTTTCATCCCAAAATCTCTTTGTACTTCAATGTTTTGATATACTTAAATGGGGGAGAAGGGGTGAAAAAAGAAAATTAAGGAAATGCTAACTACTAAAAAGTCAGTATTCTTTAACTCGCGTATTACTTTCACAACTCTAAATTTTCTCATTTTTCAAAAGGCTTGTCTGACTTTTGATCCTTTGTACCAGAATTCTCTGTCACAGATGAGAAAAATCAAAGAGAAGTATGTGGCACAGTTTTGAAGCCGGTATGGCTGCGCCTGACTTGATTTTGTAGTGAGCAATGAAAGAAAAAACTGTCCTACTTTCAGTTTCTTAAATTTAAACAAAATATCTTAAGCCTCAACTTCGCAAGAGGTATTGAGACTTCCAGACTAAAGAACTTGGACAAAACCTGTAGGGTGAGCTTGCCCTAAATATTTAGGAATTTAAAAATTGTTTAAAGAAATCTAAACTGTGTAAAGCCCAACTTCTAAATTTTTCCTTTTATTTTGTCTGAAATAAACCACCTATTCTACAAAATTTCGTAAGAGAGCCTTGGGCAATGGGAAAAAGATGACAATGAATAGAGTAAAGGCTACTTCATAAATTCTGCCAAAAAATAATCAGAGAGAGAGAAAAAACAAATCACTTAAGCACATTGTAGCCACTAAAAAAGAAACCAACAAAATAACTTAAGAACAACCTAAGTCATACTTTTAGGTGATATAGCCCAAACAGTTTAAAGTTCAAATGATTTTTTCCTCGAATTCAAATTAATAACACTCTAAACTTATTCTCTTTTTAAAAAAATAATAACTTAGTCCTCCATCAAGATAATCCTACAGTCCTTCCCCAATACATACGCTGTATGTGCCATGATAAATATAGGACAAGAAGATTAAAGGCAATGTTTTCCATTACCAACTAATTAAGGAAAGAAATATCCAAGAGATAATTTTCTGGATAATCAATTTGTCACCTACTTTACCTCTTCCGTTTCTAATAGTATTTCTTCCTTTTCCATCTCTTCCAACATGTTAACTCTATTCTCTAGCTTCTCTATTTTATTGCTATGCTTTTTTCCCCATCCATGTCCTATCTAATTCCTTTTTTCTTACTCCACTGTACATTTGCCATGTCAAAATTCCTGTTCTCACAGCATCCCCCTGCTACTAGCCTCCAGAAAGGGAATGGCATTATATATTCTCAGAGGAAGGATATCTAAGTGACTACAAATCAGGTAAAGCTGAGGTAGACCCCTATCAACCTTCTGACGTAGCAAACAGAGAACACTGAACTGATATTAAACAGCAACAATAGCTATTATTATTATTATTGATGTTATTATTATCTCTAGTCTCATCCCTGCTGTCTCTTGGTTCCTCCATCGGAGCTGCAAGCTTTCAGCTTTCTGTTGTTGTCTCTCCCCATGGCTGTCTCTCTACCCTAGGAAAAAAATTCTGCAGCTTCCCCACTGTCCTCAGACTGGATACAATTCCTTACCTTCTTCCTACTCATCTGTCTGGAGCATCACCTGTATGTATAGCTAGGCACCTTCTCTGCATCATCCTTCCCATGCAATTTGGCATTAAGACATGCCAATGGGCACAAGCACTTATGTCTCCCCCCATAAATACATGCAGTTCTGTTGTGAGCTGCCTCAATGTCTGGATTCTGTGACTAACATCAATCCCACCTCCCCACCTCGTTCACCTTGTCTCAATTTACCAGCCCATAAACATCTTAGGATGCACAAGTTCTCACAGCTCTGCAATCTATAGTTCTGGATAACTCTCTTCAAACTTCTTAGATCCTCCTAGAATACTTGCCAGTTACCTTCCCCAAACAAGCATGACTGTTTCTCCAAAGAACCTTTCAACTTCATCTATCACTGAAGAGGGATAAGAACACAAAGAAGAAATTGATCACCTGTGATCCTCTCTGGAATCTTCATCTGACAATGTGAAATTATCAAGTAGCATTGGATACCAAAGATTCTCTTTTGCATTTCACTAACTGTGTTTTACTGTCTTTGAATTGTGCAAACTTACCATTCAAACAATACTCTGCAAGTAAAAAAAATTAAGAGTTGTCATATCCAAGTTCCTCCTTTAAACAAGCGGGATAACTTAGACTGACTATGCATTTTTGGACCTGTGGTCAGATGTGGCAGCCACTGTTTATCACATTATTTTAACTCCATTTAGTCTGCCTCCTGCTACTGAAAAAAATCAAGTTAACTGCAGACAAAGAAGTTACCCTGCATTACAGAGTTGTTTTTCTTTTGTTTAAAGCAATTGCTAGACTTGTCAGAATAATAACACACAAAAATAGTCATAAACTACGGTTAGTATTTGACAAGTACCTTCACTATTTTGCTCATTTTAAGTAGTACAATAGTGTTTAAATACAGAATAACTATAAAAATGAGCAATAGGAGGCAAAGTTCCTGCAAACCTTCCACAGTTCTGTAAAATTATGCAGCTTTGGGACTTTATTCTCTCTTATGAAAGCCAGAAACTAATATAGCCATAGTATGTTTCTAAATATAAATCACTACCTGCATAGGTCAGGATAGTCAACTAAGGAAAGAGAGACAAAAACTGGCTCAAGTGGCAAAGATACCAAATTAAGTTCTCTAAGCAGGCTGTAGAAAAGCAGAATAACATGGGGCACAAACAGCATACAGTAACCCAAAGGACATAATTATCTCACACATAAACCAGTCAAAAATAAATTAAAAAAAAAAAAAGATCCATAGATATACTTAGAAAATAAGCATGAAAAAACTAATAGTTCATGCCCTTGTAACTTTCACTTTGCTCTCTTGTTTGTCTATCCCTTGCACGAAGACAGAAGTCTCTGGGGGAAAAATCCCAGCACTGTATGGGAGACCATGTATGCTGATCAGAGGATTTATGGACAAGCTTAACACATACTCTCTACACTTTTAGCTCATGATTTTGTAAATTAAATATTAACGTTTTTCATGTAGTCTCAGGTCATGGTGTTTGGTTATTTCTTTAAAGAAATGGCAACTACTGCTGGGTTTGCAAGGTCATGCCTTCAAACCTCAATGCAAGAATCAGGTCTTCACCACTGTGTGGCTCGAGTCCCACTTCTCAAAAAGAAAGTAAAAAAGGAATTTCCTAGTGCTCTCTTAGAGTTTTATTTTCATTACAAAAATTATTTGAGATTTGATTACTTATCTTCTCAGTGGGATTTCTACCAAGCTTAAGGAAGTATCCTTGCAGCATTACAAGGTGGGCTATGCATCAGACACCACCTTCACTGTCACTGCATCCAGCCTTGCCCCACTCTGCACCACACTCCTGCAGATGCCATGCTGGCTATCAGGCCACTTCAGCTGAACACCAAGAAATCTCATCACAATTTGAGTTAAGTAACACAGACTGGTTCAAAGAGAAGAATTCACTGTAGCAGTTTTAACAGCTTGTCCCAAAAAGGTGGCGCATACAAGCTCATCTCAGTGACATCTGGCAGCATTTATGAAACATCCCTGTCTCATGTGGCCAACTGACGCCATAAATTTCAATCACTCTTGCCTTTGAGAAATGCTAATAATGAAAACTCATCAAAGAGCAGCAATAATTTCTACTGCTGACTAGATGGATGCCTTTCTGACTACTCAAAATAAATGGCAGATCTCAGGGTCTGAAGGAACAGCTGTCACAGAGAAATACACTTGCAAACAAATAAGCAGTATGCCTCTAAGTTTGATTTGTTATAGAGATAAGGCAGCAACTCTCACAACAAACTAGACTGATTACAAGAAGTTGGTTTGCCTTCTGCGTCATTTAATACGATAAACCCAGAGAAAATGCATTGCAAGTACACAAATGGGAAGCTTAAAAGGAACTGCTTGGTCCCTCTTCCAGGAGTAAGTGTGATTTACAGTCACATAGGCTGTACATGAATTTTCACTTATGGCTAGTCTTAAAATCATTACAGAACTAGCTGCTTTTATCAAAGGATTAAAAAAACAGCTGTAGACCTCATACAAATTGGGATTTCCCCCCATTATCAATGATATCACTAAGTAAAGCTTAAAATGACAGATAACTAATGAAATGTAATAAGATGAGTTTTTCAGGAGTTTGCTTGGCAAAGAAGTTTGAATCTGCAAAACTGAAAAATCAGCTATGGACATCAGAAAGATCTTTGCTACTATCTGCTTCTTGTGCAATACACTATTTTGTGCTGCTCTTGAGATTCTGAAGGCACAGTGGTGGATGAGAATGGATATTTGTTTCCAAGTATAAAAAAAATTTTTGATCAAGCACTTGAAGATAAATGCCTAGCAAGCAAGACCCATGTATACACTACACGTATGTGGAAACCTTACAGACACGCTTGATTAAAATGCCATGATATTGAAGCCAACATCATTATTCATGGTGGAGAAGAAAACAGGGATGTGTTTAACTACTGCAAGTATTTGTGTTTGGATTACTTGTCAGTAATTTCGTAATTACTGTCTGATGTTTTCTAGAAGGTGGTGTAGCACATAAGTGCCTTCAGATACAGTCAGAACAGAAATTTCACTATTCTCTATGCATATATAAAGCCCTGCAACACAGTAGTTTGCAACTACTTTAACAATAGTTGTGCTATTCAAAAACTGAGCTGGATTTAAAAGTAAAGGTATTCTTATTTATTCCCTGATTTAAAAGTAAAAATAAAATTGGAGTTGTAATTGAATGTACTGTGAGTACTCAGAGTATACACTCAAACAACCTCAGAGTCCATATTGCCAACAGCATGGTACAGCACAAATCACTAAATCATCATCAAGGCCCAATATTACCTAGAGTTACCTAGGACAGAAAATGATAGATTCAGTTCAGAAGCAACTGGTCAAAGAGAACTGCAGATTTGATTCCTTTTTATGATATTATCATATCCTTTTATAGATAGCCAGGAACTAATTGAATGTTTTAACATCGGTTCCCAAAGTTTTGCAACCATGAAAAGTGTGCATTCTCATCTCGATGGCACTTGCATCAAAGACATCCCTATAAAAAATTCTGTTTGCAGATATGCCAGACAGTTGCCCTCTGCATGACTATTTTATGCTTTAGTTCTGAATTACGCCCTAAACTGGACAGCATCCTCCACTTTCAGTCTTCTCTTGACATTTTTAGTTTGACACATGCAGCTCAATATTTTTCTTGAAAGCCACTGCTTCCTTGTGTTTATTTTCATATTAAACCAATAAAATTGTATTTGATTGATTTTTGTCATGCAGGGATGTCTAATAAATTTTACTGCTTGGGCTTTCATCCTTTTGGCTCAGTAGTGGGATAGACAATTCTCTTGCAAGATGGAGCCTTCTGTATGTTCTGTGTTGCAGAGCCAGATGGTAAAACACCCTTCCAGATTTTTTTATAAAAATGTATTTACATTACAGAAGTCAAGAAAATATCCTGAGAGTCTTACAGGAGGATCAAAGCGTTTAAGAAACTAATTTAGAAACTAAACTATCAGCTGGATGGTCTAAAAAATTTATCTTCTTCCATTCCTCTAAAGTCAGCTCATTTTTAATTAAGCAACAGAACATTATTTTCACCACACTGAGTCTGAAAGCTCATTAGCAGGAACACAATAAAATAATATTTATAAAAAATCCTTAGACAAAAAGTGTCCCTTGTAGATTGGAACAATACTACCCATAAGGTGGGTTTGGATTTTGTGTTTTTTTAAGCAAATACAACACTTAACCAACCTAACTTACATTAAAAAGTAGGGTATTTACAACAGAACACTGCAGTTATAATTTTTGGATCTTGCTGTTCCACTACTCATTCGCCTGTCTTGAATGGACCCTGGACCTGACTTTTCATCTCAGCTTGCCATCTGATCCCTGACTGCCAACAGGAGCAGGTACTATCACTGTCCTGGCCCTGCTCAGGTAGTACAACTGCTGGACTCTGACCTGGCCAATGTCCTCACTGTGACCTGTGCTGCAGCCACTCTCAGCTCCAAGCCTGTCTTCCCTTGTGGAACAACCCCAACCTTGCTAATCCCTGGCAGCTAAGTAGAATCCTCCAGTGGGAAGTTCAAGGCAGGAGGTAGGAGACTCACCTTGGGTGCTTTGAAATGCCACATGAAGGCATTGATCTCTCTATAGTGAATGCAAATGGGGCCTATGGTGAGAAGGAACCATGCTTCAGTTTCCCCTTTACACCCCAACACCAGTTATCAAATACAGAGGCAGAAAACTATTTCTCAGGAGCTTTTCTTTCTTGCAGATTACCCCAGTCCTCCATTGATTAACAGTCATCTGAGTCTCAGTCCTGTTCAGATAAGGTCACTCTTGCTTAATACAACAATGTTGTATTTATTGGTGAACTTTGCAGTGTGCAACAGTTGGAATTAATGATCTTAAAGGTCTTTTCCAACCAAAATGATACTATGAATGCCACAACAAACAGCTAAATATTCTTACTGTACAGCAAAACCTGCAATCTGCATTTCCCTGTTCATTCTCCTAGTGGTTCCAAATGAACAGAGAGGGCAACCCTGCAAATCCTCTGCCCAAAAGCTGACACATGAAGCTGAAGAGAACCTTGGTGTAATCCTCCAGATTAGGCAGCGAATGACGTTTATCATAGCAGCTTCCAATCTGCAGTACTGTCAGTAATACTATCTTTGTATGTAAGGAAAAAATACAATAGACAGAAGGACTGGAACCAGACAGTTTTTGCTACTATCTGCACTACTTATTCAAAATCAACCTGAACATTTTCAAAAAAGCTACATATGCAGCTGCATAAAAGCTGCATATACATATTCTAAATCAATCAAACCAAAGGGTTCTACTTGAAAGGTCTACTTAATCTAGCAGCATATCCCTAACCAAGACAGGGAAACCCTTAGAAGATAGCAAGACTGCCAATAACAGCCAACAATTAATGGAGCACAAGTCTTACAGTCCTCCAAACAAGGCAATCATTAAAAAAAAAAAAAAAAAGAAAAAAACCCCAGCGCAACTCAAATCCAATGCTCTCCTCTTCTTCTCAGGAAGAAAACAGAGATGCAGGGTGGTTCCCCAAGCCTACAGTCAGGACCAGCTAAGAAATAGCTGAACATCAGTGAGAACCTAAGTCTCTAGTAACATTGTCCAGGAGTTTTTCTTCTCAGAGGCATTCTGTTCTCTCAGACAGCTGTTATCTATCTGATACCCTTTTACTGATAAAACAACATGAATATTTTGATATGATGAAAATCCACTAGATAATTGAGCAGAGCCTTGAATATCCATTTATCAACTAATCAAAGCAATTATTCTGTCAAATAGTTGGTGAATTATGAGATCAAGGATGCACACCACTCCAAACGCTGCTTTTTCAACTTCTACACTTGCACAGCACAACCAGTGAAACCTGACATTTGATGTCTGCCTGCCAGATAATCTGGTCTCATTCTGAATTTAGAGTAGACTCATAAAGTTAATGGTATTTTCACAGAGAAGCATTTGGAAAATCAGAGGTTTCATAATCTGCTAAGGACAGACCAAAAAACCCAGGTCTCACCATGGACCAAAACACAGAAGGGAGGAAATGGAAGGAGGAAAGAGAGAAACTGTATTTCTGCTGAACAGCCCATAACAAGCCAAAGAAACTTTGCTGCAAAAATTCAGCCTAAAAAAGAAACATAATCAGAAAGTAATCCCAAAGCCAAGCTTTTACAAGGCTGTTATACATTCAGATTCAGTTTTATGACTGGAAATTCACACACTGAATTCATTTTCCCACTAGAAACAGATTGGGAACAGAGCATTATGCCAGAAGCAAACATGCCAGGGGGTTTGCTGTGTCTCAGGTACTCCTGTCCTCATTAGCAACTATGAATTCGGAGAGACCACATGGACTAAACACACATCCCCATGTAATCAAACTTGCACTGAACTACATGATGTGGTTAGCAGCAATGTTTTTCACACTTTACTTTTGGGAACAAATTCTCCTATTCTGCTGATGCACTGAGCAAAGTCCTAAAATTTCTTTTAAAAACATGAGCGGCCAAAAGTACTGCAATTGCAGACTTTCAGAATGCTCTGAACATAATAGAACTAGGAAGGGGAGCTGGAAACATGGACGTGACAAAACACACCTCCTGTGTGTGTGCTTCCTGGCTGCTATAGGTGACAAGACATCAGTGTTAGAACTATCTATATCATAATTTCTGTAATTTTTCCTGAATAAAGTGAAGGCTATAATCATGTTTGTATAATAGTACTACTGTAAGGTTTACACACAGGTATGGATTCTGAAAATTACTGCTTTATTTTTCTTTCAGTATTTATGGAAAGATACATTACCAAGATTAAAAGAGTTCCAGGCTAGAAAGTAAAAATTAAGGTCTGCCTTTACTTTACGATTTATATTTCTAAATCTATTTTCTAAATGCTTTTATATCACACTTATATTTCTGCCAAAAGTATTATTTCAACACACATCACAGAATGTGCTGTTTAAAAGCATATCAATGTTGCAAGCAATTTTAATATAAATCTGTGGCAAAGAAAAAAGCGTTCAAACTCTTTATGCATTCTTGTTTTTTATCCTAACATTATCATACTAAATTTGTTACTCCAATTATGTTTTTCCATTGTATTACAGTACATAATGCAGTACAAAATACATAATTACAGTACAAAAATTACAGTACATATTCTTGATTATTAAATAAAGAAATAAATATTTGCTATTTAATACCCAGAAACATTCTTCTAGTCCAGGCAGAACACATCAATAAGTTTATTTTTTCACTATATCAAATCTCCAGATAAAAAAAGAAAATAATCTTAGAATATTTTCATAGACTGTGCACACTAAAGGTCACGGAGTTGCTAGAGGCTAAATGAACCTGAATTAAGAATCGATATACAAACACAAACTTTCTAAAATAATGAGGTTGCTTTTTTAGCAAGATTTCTACCATCATGTTTATTACTATATGCTACACCCTGGTCTCTCTAGTACATGTAAGTCTCAATTTCAATTTCTTTTTACTCACAAGAGTTTCTAAACATCACAGAATTTGTGAATGGATTAGGACTTTGGTTGCCAGAGGATGAAGTTTTTGATATAAGCACTGAAGGTTTCAGAATAAACAAATTCTAAATATTGTCTTAGAAGTTTTTAGTTACAGTTATTTACAGCTTTACACTACTTACTACTTGCCTAACTGGTGCTCTTGTCTCAGTTTTCCTATTTGTTATCTTCCTTGGAAGTGAGAATTCTGCATCTCTGATAGGACTTTAAAAAATAATTTAATAGTTACTTAAATACACAGAAATTGCCTCATTACCCTTGAGTTTATCAGGGTGGGAAAATAAAATCCCCAAATCCCCAGTAACCATGACTTGAAGGCTAGTCAAAAACCTAATTTCTGTTAGTGATCCTGGACAGTGACCTTGTGAACAATTTCTTCCAGAATTCAAGGATGCTATCCTAGAAGTAATGGCTTCACCTCAAACTCATCCCTTCACCATTATCTGTGCCAGCATTTTGTGTTGAAGATTTCTTCCACGTATTACTTATCAAAACCACCATATATATGGACCACTTAAATGGAAAATGGGAGATCCTTTGCTGGCAGACAACCAAAAGAAGAATAAGGAGGCAAAAAAAAGGACAGTGAGATCAGTCAGTAGTGGTTAAATGAACAGTTCATGTCTCTTCATTCATCATTACAGAGCTGAATAAATCCTAAACAGTAAGTGGTAGTACAGAAGAGTCTAAAAAGAACTTGACAAGATAACAAAATTGCTGTCTGTAACATCTTAATAGAGAGCATATAAATAAAGTTGCGTGGTTGTGGGTACTATGAATGGATGAAATGTGAACTGGCTTTATGGAGTTATAAAAAAAATTTGTATCTTTTGCCAAGATACAAACCACTTCTAGTAAAAAACTGACTCCTTCTGAGTTTTTAAAAACCTGAAATATTGAAAAATATTTTTAATATAGGTTTGAAGCAGTTGCTCAGCATTCAATATACTCATCGATATACTATTTCTGAAAGACCTGAGAAATATTTTTTGCTCTTTTGAGCTTCGTGCAATTCTTGCACGTACACAAAGCAAAGAGCAGCCTCTTAATTCCTCTAGTTGACAAGAGCCTCACATTCCCTCAAACAGAATGATACTCTGTCAAATAAAGAGACTGCTGATAGCAGAGGATATTATCTTCAGAAATAAAAACAAGGAATATTTAAGTCTCATCACCACTGATGAGGCTCCCATGCCTTTCCTCCTGAAAAAAAATGGGCTGTGGAATTTTTTAATGATTATAAAATACCATCTTTACTGTCCAGTACTTAATGTACCTAAAAAATCCTGTAATCCAAGCAACAGTCTCTAATCGTAACCTCCAAAATTAATGATATCTATGTGTTACTGCAATCTATCATGCACAATTGTTTCCCAAGTGGGAAGAGCAGATGGGGGTAGAGGCAGATGACCTAGTAATTTTGGTTTGAAGGCTTAAGTTTTTGTAGACATTTCCTGCTGTTTCAGGTATGGATATTATGCATCCACTCAGATATGTAAGTGGAAGAGGAAGCTGTCTCAATTACAACCTAAAATTCTTTAACAATTATAAACAGTCATTTTGTGCTTTAGAAAGTAGAAGATACAAGTAAATATTTATATACAGAACCCACATATCAAACACAAATACCCAAATTATTATATTCTGTTAAACTAACTCAAAGTCTTTGTGCTTTAGCACTCCTGCAGTAATCTTGCCTACATAAGTCTTTATCTCCTTGAATGAATCTATAAATTCAAGCATAACTATTAGCTCATTGTCAGCAGCTCACTATGGATGTACTAGTATTTTAAATCGAGAACCACTATTGGTAATAAAAAGTCTCAATAATAGGTGCTTCCCTTAGCACCACAGAAATTATTTTGCACACAGAAAGAAGTTCCAAGGACATTGACAGTCAACTCCTTAAGCAGAGCCTACAGTGAAGCCCCACAAAACCTGGAATAGATAACTTGACACAATTAAGGACATCTGCATGGATGTGCCACTTCATAAACTTTGACTTCAGGCAGATAAAGACAAATAGACAACTTGTTCCTCTGCTCTCCTTTGAAAGGGGGAAGAGACAAGAAAATGGTAAGAAGTGGAGAGCATTGGCCATCTCAACAGTACATCACTAAAACCTGATGAACTAACTGGAGGATGGGAGAGTGAATTTTCCCTTACAGCAAGACAACGATCAGAAAGGGAAGGTTTTCTGCAGAAACCAGATCCCTGGTAATATTACAAAATTATAAACTGATGGGAAAAGATGAAGAAGGAGGAAAAAAGGGAGGATCTTTCTCTGACGGTTCTCATATCTCCATTAAAGAGTGTGTTTGCTCCTGTTTCTGAATAATAACAAACAAAAAGTATATTCATTACAGATACTACTGCAACTGAAAGTCGAGCATGGTCTTAATTAAAATTTCAAAAATAACAAGAGAGTCATTAACAACCTAGCAAGTGTAAGAAAGCTGAGCAAATGACAATCATGCAGACCTTATAAAATAAAAAGGCACTGATAAAATGCTGGAACTTATCTGCCCCTGGGACAATCTCACCCTGCTGCAGCTTCTTCAGCCATTCAAAATTTGCATGTGACACATTCCAATTAGATATTCAGTTGTCAGCAGTCACTTAATTACATCAGAGGAAATATGCAGGTATGTGAAATATATGGCATATTGTAAGACTGGAAGACATTAGATAGTTTCTGCTTCTGAAAAAGACACTTTTATTTTTTTAAACCTTCCCAATAAATCAGTTTGCCAATAATTCCTTCGGGATTCAGCGGCAGCCACACAAAATGCAAGATCAGCAAATTATTAAAATACTGATGTAGTAACTCAGAGCTGAGCAACTAATGAGCTGTAAAGTTCACTTCTAAAAGCAGGACACTCATACATTAAACACGTCCACAGTATTTTCGCTGTTCATTATAAATATTAATTTAGAGTTGGAAGGTGAACTAAGCAAAATAAAATTCAACTCTCATGGATTCTGATAACATTGCTTTTAAGGATCAACTTTCTTTGGGATAATATACAGTAATCGAGGATGCAACTTAGACAAGTTTGGTATTAAATGCATTTTAGTGATCAATGACAGATGAGCAGAAGTAGACAGATGATTTTCAATTTACCAAACAAACAGAATTCCAAATTACCATAAAATAGAGCTATTTTAAATAAAGGTAAAAATACAGGAAGCCATTGGTTATTCCCATACACAACGAAGACTGGCTTCAGTATCAGTTAATTAGTCTGGACATCCATAAATCCATGGGTCCTGATGTGATACACCCACAGGTGCTGAGGGAACTGGTGGATGTCATTGCTAGGCTGCTTTCCATCATCTTTGCTAAGTCCTTGGGAATAGGAGAGGTGCCTGAGGACTGGAGGAAAACAAATGTCACTCCAGTCTCCAAGAAAGGCAAGAAATTGGACCTGGGTAACTACAGGTCAGCCTCAACTCCATCCCTGGAAAGATGATGGAACAACTCATTCTTGGTGCTGTCTTTGGCACTGTCACTCACAGCATCCTTGGAACTAAACTGAAGTGTGGTCTCAATGATTGGGTACTGAGGTGGATCAGGAGCTGGTTAAGGACAGAAGCCAGAGAGTTGTAGTCAATGGGGTGGAGTCTAGTTGGAAGTCTGTTTCTAGTGGAGTCTCTCAAGGATCAGTACTGGGACCAGTACTATTCAATGTATTTATTGATGACCTGGTTGAGGGAATAGAATGTACTCTCAGCAGACTTGCTGATGACACAAAACTGGGTGGAGTGGCTGACACCCCTGAAGGCTGTGCTGCCATTCAGAGGGACCTTGACAGACAAGAGAGTCAGGCAGAGAGAAATTTAATGAATTACAAGAAGAGCAAGTGTGAAGTCTTGCATCTGAGAAAGAACAACCCCAGGTATCAGGATAGGCTGGGGACTGAGCTGTTAGAGAGCAGCACTGAGGAAAGGGACCTGGGGTGCTGGTGCATGGAAAGATGACCATGAGCCAGCAATGTGCCCTTGTGGCCAAGAAGGCCAATGGCATCCTGGGGTGCGTTAGAAGGGGGGTGGTTAGTAGGCCAAAAGAGGTTCTCCTACCCCTCTACTCTGCCCTGATGAGGCCACATGTGGAATATTGTGTACAGTTCTGGGCCCCTGAGTTCCAGAAGGACAGGGAACTGCTTGAGAGAGTCCAGTGTAGAGTGACCAAGACGATGAAGGGAGCAGAACATCTCCCTGATGAGGAAAGGCTGAGGGAGCTGGGGCTCTGCAGCTTGGAGAAGAGGAAAATGAGGGGTGACCTCATCAATGTGTATAAATATGTAAGGGGCGAGTGCCAGGAGGACAGAGTGAAGCTTTTCTCAGGGGTGACTAACAATAGGACAAGGGGCAATGGTTATAAACTGGAGCACAGGCAGTTCCATATAAATATTAGAAAGAATTTTTCCACTGTGAGGGTGACAGAGCACTGGAAGAGGCTGCCCAGGGTGGCTACGGATTCTCCTTCCCTGGAGACATTCAAAACCCACCTGGATGTGTTCCTGTCTGACCTGCTGTAGGTGACCGTGCTTGGCAGGGGGGTTGGGACTAGATGATCTTTTGAAGTCCCTTCCAATCCCTATCTTTCTATGATTCTATGAATGATAATGACGTTCCTTCAAACAAATGCCAAATCTTTACTCCATCAGACAGTATTATGTGGCTTATCCATCATAATGTGTTCCTGATAAACAAGGACATAGTAGTGTAGTTTGCTGAACACTGTAGTTTGTAGAAATGCTTACAAGGAGATAAAGCCAAGTGCAAGTTAGCTACTTTTCTTCTGGCTACAAATTTTCCTTTTCCTTGTGGTGCCCTAAGTCTCAAAGCAAGAGTGGACACAACACCCTGTACTGTGTAAAATACAGAAGCCTTTATCAGTACTGCAAAATTTTCCAAAACAGGTGTTTAAATGACAGAACTTAAACCTAAAACCAGTATATGACTTAATCAAATACACATCTCACATCTTCTGAACTTCAGCATGCTCTGTGCTAAGCAAGATAGACATACTTGAACCTCATTGATAGTTGTTGTGGAGACTCAGTAAAGGCTGGAAAAAGAGACTAGTAAAAGTACCTATTTTTTTCAGAAAGTAACATGACTAAACATTTATTTTAAGTGCATTAGAAGCCAAAACACATAAGCTGGATGCTGAACTCATCCAAAGAGTACAATATTTTGGGGGAAGTTATATCGGCAAACGTGTAAGACTTGTAAGAATATTTGCCTCAACATATAAAAATTGTTGAGACGGAAACAGATAACTTAATAAAACATATTACAATGAGTTTTCTGTATAGATATAAGAAATTTACTTATGTGCATAGTTAAACAAATATTCTGTTAATGTACTAAATGGGACTCTCAATAAGTCTACCTAAGACATGAACATCTGGCAACACAGAAGTGTCAATTAGAAACAAACTGGCACATTAAACTAGAGAATGTATTGACCTTGCAAGCATGACCAAAAACTGAAAAGAAAAAAAAAACAACCACACAAAAAAACAAACAGGAAGAAAAAAAAGGCAGCAAAAGAAACTTGTTTATGTAAGATTCCTATAAAGTGAGTGATGTAGAAAATGGAAAATACAGATAAAATCAACAGGAAAAATATTAATCATGAACTATGAATTACAACAAGAACAACTTCAATCGGGAAGACTTCAAGATGAAGAAAACTATGAACCTTTGTTCTAGGCTGGGATGTTTTTTCAGTTGTACCCTTTTGGATGCTGGACTTTATTTTGACCTGGAATACTACTCCTATGATTTCAGGGTTCTTCAAAAAAAACAACAATCAAAACCCAATAAAACACCCCTCCCTCCAACAATACCAAAAGGCCTGAATCTATAGTGTAAATTACCAAGCATTTGATTCAAGAAGGTGACATTAATATGCTGGAACACTTGGGACATTTTAGTAGTGGCTTCCTCCTGAATCTGATTACTACATACAAGAAAGAAGTTGATTTCCATCTGACATAACTGTAGAAGTCAAATTCAATTGTTCATCACTGTATTGTCAGGACTATAATAACAGACTCCAAAAAAGACTACTGAAACACATTTTCCTAAAAGGAGATGATGCATCTGCAGAGGGATTCAGGTGCCCCTTTTCTATTTCAACTGGATGACCACCTAGCTGTATTTTCAAGAGTTACATGCAACTAGGGTATCACTGTTAACAGATGATAATTCTTAAAGAGGAAGAGCAATTCATTAAAAAAAAATTATACTGATTTTCTTTTACTAGTTGTATTTTTAAAAGCATTTGTGGAAAAAGAACATTTAACAATCTTCTGTTCAAAACTAAACTCTATCTTTAAAAAAAAATATGACCTAATTTTTTTTTCTTTATTTTTCTTTTTTTTTCTTTTTTTTTTTTTAAGCTTTCTTAAATATTTGGTGCAGTTTCAATTTTTTGGATGTAGTTTCAATTTCCATTTTTCATACTATTTTGGAATGGGAGTGATCTAACATCCTAGAATCTCCTCAAAACAGAGATCTACATATTTTACTGTTTAATACTCAAGGTCATTCCATGCTCAATTAGCTTTTAGCTTACAGATACATTAATGAAGGCCAAAACCGTGTTTGCACACTACTATGTCTTTTTTGAGCATGCTAATGTTTTTAGTATGTTTTTAATGTTTTTTAATATCTTTCCCATGAAATATGATACACGCTTCTTTACTTGTACTCTTAAATCAGAATCACTTTCATTGCTTGAAAGATTTATTTCTTCTAAAAGCCAAGGAGACAAATAGAAAGGAAGCAAAATGTTAATAACTAAAAGTTAGATGTAGAAAGCAAGAACTGCATCTCTACAAATGCTCATTCCAATGAACTGAAGCTCTGTCAGGCACAGCTCCTCATATGCTGAATGCCCAGAGTCTCCAAGGTGGTCAGAAAAATCAATTTTCCACTTTGCAGAAAGCTGGAAGCCACTATTACAAAAGGGTATCTGTGGAACAGTGTTTTTCTTTTAAATGAGGAGTTGTCAGGATGACATGATCTGACTGCAAGTATCTTGCAATGAACAAAAAAGAAAACTCCAGGGAATGCCACCAGGCAGCAGTAAAGGGAATTAACAGCCAGAGGCAACACGCAGAGCCACAGATTCACTGCAATATTCATTCTGTATCCAGCAGCCCCAGAGCTTTAAACTGCTAAAGGGCTTGCCAATCTTACTAGAAGCATACAACCAAATAGGAGTACTGGTTTTGAACAAGCACCTTTCAAAAAAAAAAAAAAAAATGCATTTTCAAGTCTCTACCACCACACTTTTCTGCAAAAGAAGTTTTACCAAAACTTACCTCTGGGTACTTCAGTTTTAAAGTTTTATGCATTTCTCGGAAACGACTGTACCTCCTGAATACTGTCCATGTCTCATCCAGGACCGTTATCTGTATCAGGCAGGATAAAAAGAAAAAAAACAGAAGTAAAACCACACAACCCACAGTACAAAGTCATGCAATATACAAGATTGTCACATTAAAATGGGCAAATTTTTGTTCCCTTCAATCCATAAGCTTTTATAGATTACATATATTTTTATTTCATTATAGTGACAGGATTTCAATTAATAAGGAGCACTGACTGCCAAGACAAAAAAGACCTCAATGCACTTATTCCTTATTCTGGGGTGGTTTGACAAGGATGTAAACACATTAAAATGCACCCATCATTCCTTGGTGCAGCTATGCAGCTCTCAGCACGACAATCAGTGGGTGTTCCATTAATGAAGGAATAACATCCAGCCTAAGTGTTCTGTAGCCTCTCTGTACATTCATAGAAATGTACATTCACAAAAGCACACAGGTAATTCATAGATTCACAATTAATAAATAGCGTATTTCGTGGGCACTCAAAGTTCATTTCCAGCGAGAATGGATTCCAATTTCTAGGGTAAAAAATTATATATATCAGCTTTCAGAAGAAGATATTCCTTTAAAAGGCTCTTGGCCTGTGTCATCAATATGTTCTTGAACATCCCATTTATACAGGAATTTTCACTGAAAAAACCAGAATTACTCTTGCAAATAAAGCACAGAGAAACAGCGAAGGGTGAGGGCAAGCCAACCTTACCATCAGTTATTCACAAAATCCTCACAGGATCTGAGAAACCAACAATAATTTCCAGGGAAGAAAAACTTTCACTGTCTGAAATTAAGTGAAATTGAAGAAATTTTTAAGTGGGTCCTAAAACTGCTGTGACTGGAGCCTTTGATTATACACCGAAGTCCTTCTGTCGCTCTGGTGATCCAAGGCTACCAAGAAGCAATGATGCAGGAAGAGGTGGGAATTTTTCTATACCAATTACTAGAGCTGAAGAAAGCTAGCTGGCATTGCCTAGACCTGAAAAGACTTACTTCTTTCATCTATTAGGCCTAATACATTATGTTACCTCTGCCTAGATAGGGGTTTTTTTTACAAAGATAAAAAAATAAGTATTTTCATAAAACACATTTCACAAATACACAGCCTTTTTAATCTTCAAGTGAATTCTAAAATGAACTAGTTCCCTCACTACTGAGTGTATCAGAAAGTTATGGAGACAAAGAAAGGTGCAACAGAGCAAGGATAACCAAGTTACCAAAAGGAACCAGAGCAATAAAGGCAGAAGAAACCCGCATCCGACTTCTGACATGACTGCATGACAACTGCTACCTTGTGAACACAATAAAATCATCTCTGGCCCACCCTTCCTCATCCCAGCTGCCCCTGATGCTGCATATGGAACAGCAGAACTTGGGGAAGTGTTCTGGAAACCAAAAATTATTATGTGTCTTACAACATCAGGCAACAGGTCTCTATAACCACCTGAAAGGAGGTTGTAGTGAGGTGAAGGCTGGTCTCCCCAGTAACAAGCAACAGGACAAGAGGAAATGTCTCAAGTTGTGCCAGGGCAGGTTTAGATTGGATATTAGAAAAAACTTCTTCATTGAAAGGGTTATACATAGCCTTTAACCTCCGTCAGCTGAAAGATGGGCTGATGACAGCTAACAAACAATAGAAACACACCCTAATATTTTATTTAAGAGCTGAGGGAAGCCACAGCTGTATGGATCACTCAGCCAGCTGGATTGAGCTGCTTCAAACTGCGTGTCCTGTCTTTAAGAAACTGCTCTATAGACAGTGCTGTGTGTTTTAAGGGTGCGTTCGGGTCTTTATCCTCCAAACTTTGTGTCAAATAATAGCATTCACACTATTCAGGAATATGCATGTTAAATTCATCTTGATTAACCAATTAATCATTTTGTTTTTCACTTAAGGGTTTTGTGATTCCAGTGTTCAAGTAAACATTACAGTGCAATGGATAATCCTAAAATAAAGATGTAAAATCATTCCTTTTTTTGTGTGTGTGTGATAATTTAATGTGTACATGATCTTTATTCAAAAGTGACCTCTTTTTACCCTAGGGTTTTCACAGAAGCATGTCTTCAGGGAAGCAAGCTTGCACAAAGAATCCAGGACACTTCCAGCTGCACAGCTTGGGGGAGAGCATGTAGATCAGATTGTCAATCAGGCTGTTAGCTGTGCATCTGGCAGCTGTCTAGGTGATAAAATGGTACCAAAATTACCCAAATCAAATTGCCTGCAGCCAATTATTTATTAGCTTCCTTCTTCCAAGTTTAATAACTTGTTGGAGATGGACGGAAGGAAGGAAAACAGCGAAGCCATATATCTGTGCTGCCTCAGAACTGAAGGATTTTTGACATTACTTGGTCCCCATCATTCTCTTCAGTTACTGTCCTAATTCTTGTAATGAAGTTAGCAGCTAATACATTGCAAAACCGTATTGTTTTTTACTGCTGATATTGGAAAATTAATTTAAAAGCTAAACAATAGGTCAGACGTTTCCCAAAGCTTAGATGAATAGCTGAATTACAGCATGCTGGGTAGAGGAATAGCATTTCCAGAACAGGGTCTTTTACTTCTACAGTTGATCCAACCAGCTTAAGCTGGGAGGTTTTTTCCCCCCACTTAAAAAAGCTGCATGACAGACTATATAGACTCTGTACTTATGGGACTGAGATGTGCAGATCTTTTTTACAACAGTGGTAAGAAGAGAAAATTTGAAAACCCTTCACTTTTTACTTGTAATTGACTAAAACAGTAGTTAAAACATTGTCTTAATAAAAAAAAATGTATGTGGTTGAGTAAATCGATAAAACAGATTTTCAAAATACTCTTATTCGCCCTCAAGTAGCCCTAGACTTGACTCAGAATCATGACTTCATTCAAGCACACCATTTCCTATGCAAAACATACAAATTTGAAAGGAGATACTACAGCCCTGTCTCCTTATATTTTCTTCGGCATGATGTCTGAAAGAAATAACTTAATGGAAAATGACAACGTATTTTATTATTATAATGTATGTCACAGGATCTGTTTCCCTGCTGCTTCACAGAAACAGAAGTAAAACCATGATGGAGGGGAAAGAAATATGCTCACCTTACTTATCTGGGCTGGTTAAACTGTCAACAGTCATTGTGAAAATTCTTATTTCTCTAAATAGACTTTATTGAAACTGTTCTTTACATGGTCTATGAACACAGCATCCAAAAATCTAAAACTTGCAAGATACTAAGGGTTTTATGCAAATTTATTTATTGGAACCATTTTTTATTGCAGTTTTTAAACAAATAGAACTGAGGGGAGATGGGGCTTTTTCCTTTTTTCTAATTCGTGTAGGTAACGACGTATTAAGGAGAATTGCTTCTGATTTACTCCAATTCTGCAACAGATCACTGAGCTCAAAGAAACACAACTACAAATGGGGACATTTTTAGCAGACCCACCACAGCTAAACAGAACTGTGACCAGAGCTTTGGGGGGATCGTCTGCTATAGAGGACTTGTCAAAGATCACTTTGCCACAAGAAAAAAACAGTTTTGAAAGAAAGGGGAAAGATAAAAGGAGAGAACTCAGAACAAGGAGGGAAAACTGAATAAAACAAAGAAGTCTTATCTACAACTTTCCCTCTTATCAGATTATCCCCTGTGCTTGATTCCAAGTTTTGCTTCCATCACCTGGTCTCAAAAGACCCTGGGAGCTGCAGTTCCCCGTTCCCTTCTGTCTGTCTGCTCTTTCTGCCATCCATAGGTACTCTCTGCAACCACAGGCACTGTCTACAACAGATACTGATGGCGTTATAAATGCAAAAGCTCTTTCTCACAGAAACAAAAGCCACAAAACTGCTGGAGCCTAGTTTCATACACATTTGTATCCCTTCTTGATCTAGCCTCCTGTCCTTTTCTGGTTATGAAGCTCACGCTTCTGCAGTATTTCCCTTCCATTGCACTTCCTTCCAGGTAAGTCCAGGTCTTCCTGTACATTTCTTTAACTGTCCCTTCATCCTAGGATCTTGTAGGTTTTTAAGGATGAAGGGAGAATACTTGGAAAACAAATCCACCAACTTACTAAAAAGAAAATACCTTTTTATTGTATTTGCTCTCATTAACCATTATCCAGTTTAGTAAATCCTGTGTACTAATAGAAAATAGATAGCAACTACAACAATCCTTGGGGAAGTTTTGTACATGCTTATTTTTCTCTCAGCATCTGTATGGCTCTGGGCTTTCACGGGACCCAGAAAATTCAAAGTTCAAAAGGCAGAAGGAAATATTCCATCCACAAATTGTCCAATATGTTTTGAGATAAAAATTTAATTAGCTCAGAGATAAGATTGCCCCTCTTATTAAAAGCCTATGCAAAAGGGAATGTGAGTATAGTTCAACACCAGTCCTGCACACTGGGAGGGTAGGTCAACTCTTCAAACTTACACCAGCTAATGAAGCATCTGGCAGTACATTCAGAGAATCAGGCTGCCACTTCTGTCTCTGATACCATGTACATCAGTTACGCTACATGTCCACATGCACAGAGAGCACATTCCCAATTAGACTTCACATCTTGCTTTGAAAAAACACTGGCTTAGTACCAGAGGAAACATAATGAATATGTATTTTTTCCCCCAGCGTTACTGCAGAGATCGACTAAAGAAGTCACTAGAATGGAGAGAAAGCAGGTAACAGGTTGGGGAAGCGAGATCTTAGAAAAGAAGGGTGGGAAGAACTAGAACAACAAAGAGAGCATTACAGAAATCAAGCTTCTGCTTGTGTAAATACTCACTCTTTCATTACTACAGGTAAATACTACAAGTCTGATAATTTTCCTCAACTGACACTCGCATCTCAATAAAGGGCTTTCCTATAACAAATATACATTTAATTGTCATCTCTGCAACACTTTCAACTAAACAATTACTGGATCTGCAACAGCTCACCCCACAAGTCTGACCACCAACCTCCTGTGTACAATCAATCCACTTGGAACATAACTGTCTTTGTATTGTTCATGCCTTCTCACAACCTCTCTTATTGAGCAGTACTGAGGATACTTAGACAACAGAAAGAAACAGAAGCAGAAATTGCACTTAGAGGAACAAAAACTACATTTCATTTGGGTTAGTAAAGTGATTTCTGAAATCTGCAGATTTTCAGGTGCATTTCCAGCTGCTGTTTCCATCATTGCTACCTGTGATGCTGTTATAGTGAAATCAACAGCTGGACAGAGCAAATTAGGAACTATTTGGTTTTAAACAGAAAGGCATTTTTCTATTATTATTGCTGCTACAATGCTACTGTTATTCAAATGCAAACAACATGCATAGAGAGACCTCAAATATTAAGGCTAAGCAACTGAAAAGCACTTACCTTTATTTCAAACTCGTAGTGTTCATCCTTTCCCTGCCCACACAGGACATAGCGTGGAATACTAATTTTAATTGGGTCCTTTAGGTTGTCTGGACTTGCTCCCAGAGAACGACAGACCATCCGCTTTCATATGCATACCAAATAGGGAGAACAAAGGAAAACCAAAATCACTACATAAGGAAAGAAAGAAAAGAACTTCACTAAAAATGAGAAAATGTTCTTGTCCAGAAGAGCAGGGAAAGAGAGCATGGAGGAGGCAGAAATTTCAAAAATGAAGGAATTACATGAAAACAAAGTGAATCTCCTTTTATAAGCAGCCCTAGCATTTTTTCAAAGAATAGGCATTTTCACCTTAGATAAAAAACAAAAGGGAAAGCAGAAGACTTTGTTTAACCCTCTTTGAAAAAAATAAATATATAAATCAGGCCTTCACAGCCAGCCACAGTTTTTGTACGTCAATCTTCCCCCCTGAAGGGGCCTACAGGAAAGTTGAAGAGGGACTTTCTACAAGGGCATGGAGTGAAAGAATGAGGGTGAATGGTTTTAAGATGGAAAAGGTAGATTTAGGTTAGACATTAGGAAGAAATTCTTTCCTGTGAGGGGGGTGAGACACTAAAACAGGTTGCTGAGAAGAGCTGTGGATGTCCCATCCCTGGAAGTGTTCAGGGCCAGGACGCATGGGGCTTTGAGCAACCTTTTCCAGTGGGAGGTGTCTCTGCCCATGCAGGGGTTTGGTACTAGATAATCTTTAAGGTCTTTTCCAAGCCAAACCACTCTTATGATTTCACAGTTTATACAACAAACCTGTTTACAACATTATGCAAAGCTCCAGGGGATTGAGGCAATTCAGAAATCTTAAGATTTTTAAATACAAACTCATTTTTATAATTAACTAAGGGACTGATAACTTAATGTGCTGTCAGAACAGCTCCCTACTACTTTCTTTAAGTAATCTAATTAACAGAAAACTCAACTAGGATAAATTTGCATGGTGCAGACAAAAAACTCTACGAGGCATTTGCCAGGAGGCCACAGTCCTCTAACAGCCAGATGGAATCTAACTGACGTTATGTTAAAAATAAAATATTTTTGCAAATGAAAGATTAATGCTCTGCAGTGACAGTGTTCAAAGGTGTATTTGCTCTTCAGTGATGCTATCCATCACTTATCTAGATACTCTATCTTCAACATTCATTTTCAGTCCCTCAGCAACTACCAAAGATATCCATAGCCTACACCCTTTGACCAAGAAACATGTGGCTTGGTCAAAATTGTTCAGTCTTGACCAACACTATCCCAACATGTGACCATGGTTCATACTTCTGCTCATTGACGCTTTGTCTCTGTGTAGCAACTGCTGGTGACATGTGATACGGTGTAGGGGCTGGAAAAAAGTTTGAAAATCATTGATAAATGCCTCCCTGACTGCTGTCTGTTACAGACAGCCTTTGGGCAGCATTGCATGGCTCTTGAGATGGGGAGGCTGCTATTTCATTACTAGACAATTATAAATGCCAATGTTGTTTCTACTAATGTTAGTATTAAAGATTAGTGAAAAAAAAAAACAAACACAAACTAAAAGTGAACTTGAATTCAAATTAATTGACAATCTAGAAAGTGTTTTCCTTTTTTTTTTTTTTTTTTTTTTGTGAAAATATAAACCAGCTTGTCTTTAAATTGAAAACCTCTGTTTACACAACGAATATTTTCTCCACTGTATTTTGCCCCTCTCACTTCTCCACACATTACTGGCTTGGCTATTCAACTAAAACTCATTTTTAGAGTGAAGAAATATAAGCGCTTCCATCCTTGGGGGAAAGAGGAGCTCATTGCCTCAACAGTAATATAGTCTGTTTTAAAACAACTATCAAACCATGAAGTCACTCTTCAAGCCACCTCTGTCAACAAGCAATTTATTTACAGTCATTTTCAGAGAAGTATTACAAACAGCTAATAGCAAGAGAATAATCTCAAACACAAAGTCCCAATACATTAAATAATGCTTTGATAGTCATAAATATAAATGATTATGTTATGATTAATTTACAGTAGAATAAAAAATTGATGGAAAGAATTTTTTTTCATAAAACCTATGAAAGACTATTCATAAAGTAAGATTTTAAAACAAACAATAAGTTGGAAAACCATGTTATCTGGAACATACACCAACACTTAAATTTGGGGTATAATCCGAAAAGGAAATTGCTGTCATTTAGCAGCCTTGATTAAGACAGTCCTCCCATATAGTGCCACTCAACGTTAACTTTTGTCAGCGCTCAGAAGACATGATGTAAATGAGGGAGCCACTCTTGAACTCGACTGACATGAGGTTACACTGCACCTCATTACTACTCTGTCTGCTCCACATTGTCTAATATGTGTATACTATGTGTATATATGTGTAACAATTACACCTCCAAATAACCTAACACTTTAGTCGCCTTCGGACATCTTCATACATTTTGGTCACCTTTGGAGTTAACTTTAAGGTAGTAGAAAATTTTGTTATGATAAAAAGCAACCTTAATTCTCAACCCAAACTAACATTCATCCTTCCAGATACACCTTCTTCAGCCAATGCAAGTTATTACTTTCTAAATCCCATATGAATTACATTATCCTGTTTTAACATATGGTAAGAACAAATGGGAAATGTTCTTATGCTAGTAGAGGGACTGAAGTCTAACTCTGTCTAGTAGAAGATTGCACCTCTATTGGCAATATGCTTACAGGATTTAGAATTTCAGATTAGACACCACTGTTTTTTCTGCCAAGGACCATCTTCCTCAAACAAGGCAGATGGCACGTTCAGGCAACAGGATTCAAAAGGTATTAAGCTACTTTACAAGGGAAGAAACAAAAGATGAGAACAACATCTTATTCTCTGACAGGGGTAACAGGCAAAGAATAACCTTGTACTAGCTAAAGGCAAGCCTCAAGTAAGCAAAATCTACTAATGTTCAATTGTTCTATTATTTCTTGGAATGTAAAGAGGCTGCAAGAGATGCAATCTCACAGCATCAACAATCTCATTAGTAAGCCAGCAGAAAAAGATGAAAGTCAGGCCAGACACATTACAGGGAGAGATCCTTACAGTTAAACTTACCCCACCAGGCAGGCAGAGCCCCAGCTGCTAACTATCTATTTAACAGCACGAGAAACCTGTACACAGACCATAAATCCCAAATTGTTTGCCTTACCATAGGTACAGTAGCATGACCAAAGTTTCAAATGCTATTTAATGCAAAAACTCCTGTTTATACCCTCAATCACATTCATTTTCACATCCCATTTTCCTTAAACACTCACATCAAGAGAATATAAAGATTTTCTCTATTTTGGAGGAGTACAAGTTAACTCCTTGGACAAAAAGGGAATGACTTAAAGCCATGCATTGCTTCCTTGCATAAAAAGAAGGGGAGAAAGAAATCTAAAAGAAGTATTGAACACTCTCTGCATTTTTCTTGTTCTGTTTCACTTTTTCCACGTAGCTTACACTCTCCTGGCTCCAGGCAAAGCAGGGCACAACCAGAGAAAAACAGATACAGCAAATTCATCAGTCCCTAGCAACTCAGCCAACATACTTAGAATAAGCCAAACATGATCCCTTTTGCACTTGCTACAAACCTTAATGCAGAAGTGCAATAATCCTTAATGCAAAACTCTGAAGCAGAATTATTAAAGCTGTTCTCCCCAAAACTTTAAGTATAAAAGCTATAAACATCCTTATAATTGAGAGCATACAGTGACTATACCATAGGAACCTAAACACACCTTAACATTTAAAAAAAAAATAAAAAATCTTGCAGATGTTTTCAAACGTTGAGATCAAGGACATGAAATGAATGAGAAGCATGAAAAACAAAGATAGTAAAAAAGATTAAGAAAAAGGTAATGAAGAAGTATGGGAGAAGACATTAATGAAGACAGCAGATGGAGGGAGCCAGACAACACAGCCATAATAGAAAACAGAAAGCACCGCTGTAATTGTAGTTGTGATTCACCTGCCACATAGGATAGACACATTTAATTTCCTAAACTTCCCAAACAGATATATATATATATACAGCACAGTCGAGACTTGCAATAAGTAAGCATTTAAGTAGTAATGATTTTTGCCAAGATGTGTATACACACCCTACAGTATTCCTTTACAGGCTCAAAAGACCCTTTTGCTTATTGATATTTAAAGTAGAATTAAAAAGTAATAAAAATTATCAATATTCATTAGCCTCTTATTCTTAATGTATCTAAATGTATTTGGATTTCAACACCTAGTCAGATGCATAATTAGCCAAATGGCTTCTTCACTTGAACTGAATGTTAATTTCCAGATTTGTGAAGGGATATGCAAACTTCTTTGAAGAACTGATGGGGTGACTGTCAGTTGAGTATTTATTTCTTTTTCACAGTATTTAGAAAAGCCAGTTCCTGAATCAGATCCAACCTTGCTCTTTCTAGAAAATATAAGCTCAATTTTTGTGAAATTCTCTTTGTCTGGCAAAATTACACATCGGATATCATTCAAACTGTACAACTGAAAGTTGTCAAATTGCGATTGCTGGCATGAGGCATCCAAAGAGGTAGCTTCAGGATAAACATTATTTCTCCTTAAGAGACCTATATGAGTAGTTGAAAGAACAAGAGCTCTATACATACTCTGTTTAGCACAGTCTACTTTCACTGATGTATACAGCAGTACCTGAATGTCACCTAATGAAGGTTTGATACTTCCCATATTTTCATGGAGTAAGTACACCAGGTCAGCTAACTCAGTTCTGAATTTACAGGACAATTGTACTCCATTTGAAAACACTAAGTCATTTACTTCTGACGTCCAGTCAAGTGAAATCTGCATCAAATCACCGTTGAGGAGCTGGTGGTTTAAATAAACAGCATCATCTGTTGTAGAAATCAAAATGCTCATTATGTCATGGCAAATTCTTTGAGTGAAGTTTTTGTTATAGGTAAATATTGTGAGTGAATCATCTTCAGCAGAACACAGAAGACTAATACTCTGTCCAGCGAAGCCAACTTGAACCTCCTTTATTGTGGCAATGGCAACCTCATGAAACATTGCCAAGGAACTCTGGGAGTTGTCTTGTTTGACTAATGAAACAACAACATACAGTACAGAGCTGAACAAAAGCAAACAAGCAGGTTCTGGATCAGGTTTTTTGCAATTGCCAACAGCGAGCCAATATATACCTTTCAACTCCTCTATTCTAATATTAATTTGAGGGAAGGCACAGGTGAATAATTCCATCAATTTTTCCAGGGAACAGACCTGAAGCTTCAAAAAGACATCAGGAAAACGCACAAATTTCTGTCTTAAGACAATGCTGTTTCCCAGCTCTTCATTTTCACAACAGCACATAAATACTTCAGCATGCTTTCTCACACAGACATCAGAGACTTCTGGGTTTACAGACACTGTGATGGCCTCTTGCACAGGGGATTTAGGCTGAAGGACATTTTCAGTATAACCTTTGACATCATCAGTAGAGTGGGACATGTCTCGATTCATATCTGATTTGGAGAACATATTTGCACACAAGTTTCTTATAAATGGCAGATTTTTAAATAATGACACTGCTTGTGCACATTTCTCATTTCTATTACACAAACTTCCCAATTCCTTAATTTCTTTAGAAACCACATTACTGTTGAACAGCTGACTAGTGGCATCTTTGTAAAGACAGGAAAGCTTATTGAAAAGATATCCCAAACTATAGGTGTGCTCAGGGCTTATATCAGAATGAGTATATATTGAGTTAAAAGAAATCAAATCAGAGGCTTTTTGAGTTGCAAGCCGAGAATTATTAGCCTGGTCTTCAGTTGTTGGTTGTGCTTTGTTAAATGGGCTGTTTTGTTTAGAAGTTTTAATTTCAGAACACACATTAGATTGAGAAAAAAGAAGGCATGATCTGCTGTTAAAGCCACGCTGCTCATTAGCACCCTTTAAGGATTCTACAGTAGACAGTTGTTTCAAGGTGGAACAATCAGATTCAGTTCTTGAGCTGTCACAGTTTGGAAAAGTAATTACTTTATCATCAAAGTTATTGAAATTTTCAGTCTTGCAGAGTGAATAAGCCACATTATTTAAGTCATGACTTTGTAAAGAAGATGATAAAACATTCTCGTAAGGAACGTTCTTAGACTTTGAAGTATTAATATTTTTAGAGGGAATTAAACTACTTTCAGTGTCACAACAACAAGCACAATTCTCCTGTTCTGAATTATGCCTTTCATTCTTAAATGCCTTCTCTGATGTAAAAGAGGAGGAGCAGATTCTTCCAGAAGTGAAGAATAAATCCCACAGCTCTGTATATTCCTTCTGTCTTGTATGGTCTCTTAATCCTATGTTTTCTCCACACAACTTAGAAGCACAACTGTCATCTTTAGACATAAATGGAAAGCCATAATGTGGCTGCCACTGTTGACTTTTCTGTTTAAAATTTCAAAGGGAGAAAAGAAACATCTTTATAAAATCTTTTTGATGATGATTTGGCATTTCTTAAATTGATGATTGATTTTGATTGGTTTGTACAATCATTCAGAATTGGTACATTGTACAATCTCTCAAGATTAGAGAAACAAAAATCCAACAGAAGCGATTGAGATCTGATTCAGGAATGGTTGATCTTTCCAGCCCTCCACTACTTTTCCGTTGTACAGTATCCATTTCACTTGGTTCAAATATGCTTTTCACAAAAACCAAAGGCAAGTTAAGTGGCAATGCAGAAATTTACATGCCCTTTATTATTTTTTAACACATACACATAAAAGTGATCTTTTACTATCCAAAGTAGTATAAAGAGTCCAATACAGTTTAAAAGTAACAGTGCAAAAGTCAAAAAACATCCAAATTAGAGGTGCTGCAGTCTTTCTACTGTTAAGGTTTAAATCTATAAAGGTATTTGGGATTTAATCACCAAGATAAGTCATTAATCATTGTTCAGGCAAAAGTTAGGCCACCAAATACAGTGGGGATGGGTGTAAGCCTCAGTTTAAAAATACATGTATGAATCCTTCATGACACAGGCAAATTTGCCCAATGCTGCTTGCCAATATTCTAGACACCCTTACACTTGTCAGTTCAACGTGAGTCAAAAATGTGAAGGGGTATTCCGAATTTAGACAATACCTCTCATTAAATGATTTTACCCTCTGAAAATCAGGAAAGGGATACTGCTTCAAATTAAGAATCATGACAAAACAAGGAAGAAACATGCACAATACCACCACATCTTTCTAATAAGGAAAAGTTACGCCCAATTTGAAAATAGACACTTTAATTCCAGCTGGCAAAATACACTGCTGTCTTTATTAGCTGTTAATCTTGCTGCAAATTCAAAATTCTAATTGTGCAGCTAAACATTTAGAAATTTAATTACAGGGCATGCCATAATTAAAGACAACCGTTTCATTCTGACAAATTATGACCTACCTCATACTTCAGTTTGCGCTGAAGAGAACCATTATTAAACCTCTCATTATCCTAAGAACAAAAAAGATACAGGTGATTATTAAAGAATGCCTTTCTCTTTTAAGTTCATTTAGAGGTATAGGAAGAGACATTCTTTTAAATAGCCAAAAATAACTGTTTTCTTATTGACATTTATAAACCATTGGCTTAGAGGTCAATCAACCTCAGTCTTTGAATAAATGAGAACATCAATTTCTAAACATGTATTTGTTTGCAAGCACCAACAATATCATTCTAATGGGTGGAATTTTATCAATGTATTTTACAGACATAAAATTAAGATTTCTATTTTATCTGCAGCCTTTCTATATGTATTTACACAGTTTTCTCTACAAAAAAAATGGAATATAACATTAAAAAGCCACTGGGGAAAAAATAGATGAACAAAATCTGAAACTGATATCTGTGATTTATTATTTTTTTTGTAAATTAAGTAAACATAGGAAAACATGGAAATTATTGAACAACAAAACTAAATCACTTGTTGTACATGGTGAACTTAAGGTCAGGATTTCCTACTGCTTGCTGCTCACCTTTAAACTTTCTGTAGACCAGAGCAGGTTAACATCATTCTCCTCAGCTTTATGATGAATATTCTGGAGCCTTCTCTGCACTTCTCGTTCAATAAAGGCATTTATCCTTCAAGATACAGAAAAGTTTTTCAGAAAGTACAGTCTTAGATAAAAATTAAGATGGGTTAAAGGGCTCTTTAAAACAGTTATGAACTCTTGAGTACTGCAGAACTCTTAACTGGTAGTTTAATGTTAGACCAGTTTTATTTCTCCTTAAGGACCACGGACATTTGAGGAAGTGTTCGTTCAACAGGCAAAGGTTAACAATTGTTATCACAATTAGACTATTTAATGGACCCCAGGCTAAGCCATTGCTATGGCTCAGCATACAAGTGGCACTAAGGGTAAGAGAAGACAACAACAGACCAGGCTGGGGTTGCAACTTCAGTTACTTAACAGTTTGCTTTTATCACTTTTGCAATATCAGCAACTCAGTTTAATCAAAGATTGCTCTTCAAGCAGAAGGAATGTTCCAAGTTGATACTAAAAACTGCATGTTTAAATGTAAGAGGAACAGAGAGGAAATAGATTTAAAGTGATACCAGGCAGCCGCCCTATTAAAAAAGACAACGTTTTCATTTACTTTGTTGCTTTAAGTGTATACAAAGCAATACCATATAGACAAGTAACTGCAAACACAAAACCATTTAAAATACATTTAAGCCTATAGTTTCACACATGCCTCTAGTCTAAGATAAATTACACAGGAGAAACAGATTAGCCTGTTGGTTATTTAAAGTAAAACACAGCAAATTAATTTTATTTCCAGGCTATACTTTCAGTACAGTCACAGCATTTAATTACAATTCAAACTAATCTTTCAAAACACTTGTTTTCTAAAACTATTGTTTGAATTCACATCAAAATACTGCAGAAATGCAGGTTACCTACCTATCATCAACTACTGGTGCAGCAGGTGACTGTGGCTTTGCTGAGCCAGTAGGGGAAGTGGTATGAGAAAGTCTCTCTTCTGAAGTTCCATGGTTTCCTTTCTGACCACCATCACCCTCATATATTTTTTGCTTCAGCTGCTGTATTTCCTGGTCCAGGCTATAAAGAGATCACTTCATTTAAGAGGTGATTCCCATAGTTCTTATTGGAAGTACTGTATTCACACTAAGATACATGTATGTAAAATTGAAGGTATTAATACTTATGAAGATATAAAAATTTTTGTTTAAGTATATTTAAATATAGAAAAATACAGACAGCTCAAAAACACATTGCAAGAACAGTATTAAGTAAAATAAAATAACTTAAGAAACTTCCAATTAAAAAGTTATCTAACTCAGCACATTAAATATCAATTCATAAAATATAATCAGTCTATTAGGATCACTTGAATAAACTTTCCTCATTAAAGAACTCTACATATGGCCTCAGTTATTAGGTTCCAGTGTGATGTAAATGAATAAATGGGGGGTAGAAAATTAAAAACACCCAAAAAACCACTAATCCAATACACCAAAGACAGCCTATAACAACGATTTGGCATAATGTAATATAAGAAAATATTTCAATTGTGCAATATACATATTAATCTTATTTTCCAGTTACTCCTTCCGTATATATATATATATAAATCTACTTACAAAATAAAACATCTAGTATTTGTTTTAAATATCCTTAATGAATCACCTTTTAAAATGGAAAACTCATCCCTTTCTTTAACAAATAAATTTCACACTTAGCCAGATTTATGCACAGAACGGAATATGTAAATTTGGTTCTGCATTTTTGACTGGAAAAGCCTGAGGTATCTAGTATAAAATAAGAAGCACTTCTTGCAAAATTTATTACTATTAAGCTATACTCTAAAAACCTGTGAAATACAGTTTTCACTTGTAGTGTAGCTGAGATTAGATTTGTAACATGGTAATAATACTCCTGATTTCCATTACAACTTTTGTCTCTAAAAGTAGTTGTTTTTCTGGAGGTTACTTGAAAATAAAATAAAATAAAAGAAAATAGCATGCAAAAGAGGTAAAATAGGTTCTACCACTCATCCTATGACTGCATATATCTAAGTTTAAGGACCAGTATTTATTCTATCTGGTAGTTTAAAACAGGAGATTAAAGAGATGACAAATGCCGAGGCACAGACTAGAGTAAAGCAGGCTGAATTGTTACTTCACTTTTATAGTAGTTTTTGCAGCACTGCCAGAAGCTATCTTTTTCTTTTGATTAGCAGCAAAACAATCTTGCATCCTGAAGGAAAGTATATGGGAGATTGCTCATGGATATGGGACAGTGTTTGCATCTATGAAAAATCAATTTAACCACAAAAATCAGAATTACATTAAAGGAACAAACCTTATCCCTTGATTTGAAAACATCCTACAATCAAAATATATCAGTTCCTCTAGTTATAAATTTATCCAGCTGTGTGATGCGTTGACCAGCAAGTACACTACACTGAAGGTTGCTACTTGTGAGTGACACATCCAGTTGTCACAAAGATGACTGTAAAGCTGCTTTATGTTCATTCTATTGCCAAATACCTTTCCCACTAAAGACTGGGCATATATGCTTTATTTCAGTATAAGTTAACTTCAAATTATCATTTTGAGGATCATCCTTTTGATGAAAGAATTTGAACTATTGTTCAAACTAGGAAAAAAATGGTTTCTCTCTTCAGTCATGATGGACTTATGCTCCCAGTGCATTTCAAATGAATACTGAATTTAAACACTTTCAGAGAGTTAACACTGGTCTGAACCAGAGTGCGTCATCCCATAATAAGCAGATCACACACCTAGATAAACAATTAGGAACCATATATTATTCATATGCTTACTATAGCACTGAAGATGTTGTGTGCTGAAGTATAAACTCAAAACACAAGAGCAAGAGGTAGCATGAAATATTTAACATACTATCACATAACTTAAGATTGTTATCTGTCTCAACATTTAAATAAACATTCTGAATTTAATTAGTCAGAGACCCAAGCAACTCACTGCAAGACTGGAAAGTTTCATTCAGTTTGTGCAAGAGGGCTTTAAGGCAAACAAGGGGAAAAAAAAGACCTTTTCCCTTTATTGCTATTTTTTCAAAGCCTCAGTCTTGCAGCCTACAAAGTATTTTTTTCGGTTATCACACAACTCAGACAATCTCCTGAGGGCTAAGCTGTCTCTTTTTGTGGAACCTCCAGTTGCTCATAGCTTGCTTTATTGAGATGGTTAGTTAAGAAAATGAAATTCTATTTTCCTTAACACAATTATGAAAAATGGCAACATCCACAACAAAATTATAAATCAGTATTTAAAACGCTTAACTAAAATCCACATAATGTAGCTGGTTGAATGTTGAGTTCAACAGTATTGGGATTTTGAATGTTGCATATTTTACTCTGTGTTGAAATGTCACGGTGTAAAGAGGAACTATTCTCTTCTGATAATGGTTTAAAACAAAAAGGACACAGAAGAGCTCTTCCAATTTACTACAGGCAAGTTTCTCTTTTTTCAGGTGTCTGTTTGAAGGGCTTATGAAAGAAGTCAGATAATTAGTATAATGTTGAAAAAAAAGGTTACAAATGCAACCTCGAGAAAAAACACTTCATTGCTTCACCAGTTTTTTAGGTTTAAAATCTCTAATACTAACAAATCAGAGAACATATTTAAAAAAAGACAATTCCATCCTTTTTCCATACTGCATCGTTTCAACTCATTAATACCAGTGGATTTCAGCTCACATAAAAAATAGACTATTTTCCAATAACCCTAAAACCCACCAAATTTTCATGGATATATGGCTAGTCTACTTTATTTAGCCTTGAAACCAATAACAAAGAATGAAACATTACACTTGTTTAGTCTGAATACCACAAGTGTTCAGTACATCATCAGTTGAGAGAGAAAGCAGGCAGTCTGCTATAACTCTTGGTCTCCAAACTCTGAACAAATATCTAGCTTTCTACTAGTAAAGAAACAAAATGCTATATATTAATATTTTAAGAGAAAAATGTTTTCATGCAGTTATTTTTTTTGTATAGGCAGGACATAAGATTGGCTGACCTTTTTACATAGGTAAAACAATTTATTTAAGTACTGTGATGGCTAATGCAAATATTATACTGCTGAGGATGGGATAAGAGTCCAAACACAACAGAAATTCATGAGTAAGTAAGAATCATTTAAAATGTAATCCAGAGTTTAAGTTCTGAGTAAACCACTTGACATGCATCAAGAAACCTCAATACTGGGACACAGATCAAGTCAGTCTCTCAACATCTCAGGTATAAAATGATTCATTTTTTAGGAGTAGGGTCTAATTAAGTGGAAGCCACCACCACACTTACCGTTCTCGGTCTTGTTCAAGAGCTTTCTGTTCAGCCTCTAGGCTAGCCTGCAGACCTGCCTGTTCATCACAGCTATTGTTCAAGGTGGCAAGCTTCTGTTTCTGCTCTTCTATTTCAAAGTCTATTGTTGAACGACGCTGCAAAGCAGAGTGCCTCCTTTCCAACTTAGCAACAGCTTGCTCCAGTGCCTCTCTCTGCTGTTTTTCCCTTGATTCAAGGATTTCTTTTTCCTTTTTCCGAACCTTTTCCTCCTGACGAGCTACATTGGCTGTGAATTCAAAAGTTTCTTGAAGCTGCTGCAGCTGATTTGTGCTGGCTCTATATTGGGCAAGCTGCTCTTCTTTTTCTTCTATTTCTTTCTCTGTTTCATAGAGAGTATTATCCAACCCTAACAATCCTCTATCAAGGATTTCAGAAGCTCTTTGTTTTTCTTCCAGCAGAGCTGGCAAATGATTGCTCTTCAGGTACTCAAGCTGGCGTACTTTAGCTTGGAGCCTGTATTCTGCTGCCTTTATCTTGTCACCTTCTTCAGCCTTGAGTAAGGCATCTAGAAAGTTTTCATCACCTCTCTGGAGATTTAGTTGCTCTTCATATGCAAATTTTAACTGTTCTAGATCTCCTTTTTCATCAGCTATCTCCTTTTCTAGGTGATCCACTTGTTGAACTAAATCTTTTTCCAAAATATTCAACTGTTCCAGTTGTTTCCTTTTAAACTCTACAAAAGCATGCTGTGCTTTTTCTAATTCTTCACTGTTTTCATCACCTTCAGATCGGGCTTCCTTAACTTTCAAAAGAGATTCCCTAATATCTTCAAGATCTCTTTTCTCTTCTTCAACTCTTTGTACATCCCCTCTCTTCAGGAGCTCTATCATTGCCTGCTTCTCTCGAAGCTGTTCTTCTAGATGAGCCACCAGCATGACCTGCTCCCTTTCTTGTTCTTCAAGTCTCTTTTTTTCCAATTCCAGCTTAATATACTGTTCATCTTTTTCCTTTTTAAGTTTTTCTAGTTCACGGAAAATCTGCATTTTCTCTGCTTTTTCGTTATGATTAAGTTCTTGTAGTCGCTGCAACTCCTCTTTGACCCTGGCAAAAATTTCTTCTTGTTGCTTCTTCTTTTGAAGCTCTATCTCCTGTTGTTCCCGCAATCTTTCTTCTTCAAATTTTTCTTTCTCAGCCAGCAAGTCCTTTAACCTGCTCTCAATGTGAACACTTCTCCGTTTCAAACTCTCTTCCTGTTTTCGAATTTCCAGCTGTACAATTTCTGTTTCTTTGCGCTGCGACTCTACTTCTTGCTGCATTCTTACAAGTTCAGCTTTGTCAGATCTTTGTTTTTCTTCCATCTCTTCTATTTGTTTCCTACAGTAAAACATATGCATGTAATACTTCAATTTTTTTTAAAGACAATAATATCTCTTAAAAGTTAGAAAGGTCTGGAAAAGGGTTTAGCAGTATATACAACAATTTCTTTTTTTAATAGTTTTGTTTTGCCACAAGGTTAAGATCTTACATTGCTTGGAAGTGACTCAATGTGTGAGACAAATGGCAAAATGCTGTGAGTATGTGAAAATATAGGAAGACATGTTATATAGCATTTATATTAGTAGAAAATTTGACTGTATTATTTCTGTGGAATTCAATAAAAATATGGCTGGAACACATCAGTGCATAAGGTGAAGAGTAAATATATATATAGTATATATATATATATATAAAAGAGTAAAAATATATATATTGGTGTATACACACATACATACAGAAACTTGTATAAAAGAACTTCATTAGCAATTTGCCTCACCAAACTGAAGACAATAAAGCAAGTAAAAGCAATGTCTTCTCTCCAGGTGAACTCTGAATTATTTACAAATATGACTATAAGCTTAGAAACAGATGTATTTGGGAGAGAAATTATTTTAAGAAAAATTATTTCATCCTGGTGCAATGCCTCTTTTCAGGGTTCTAGGGGATTCCAAATGAGGACAGACTGGGGCTTGAAGTTCACCATTATCCCTATGATACATTCCCCTGAATACATGTACAACCTGCAAGCCAGTTGGCTATTTTACAAGAAGGTGAAGACAGAGACATTAAAGAATAAGCAAAGCAACGTGAATGAAATCTGAATTCAAATCCTATCAACATAAAAAAGATGGTAAATATCAGTGATCCCATCACATCACTTCCTGAATAACATATCTAACGCTTCCATTTCAGGGCTTTTCTTAACTTAGCCCAACTATATAAATAGCTCCTTCAAAACAAAGCAAGCAGTCTGGAGCTCAGAAGGCAGCAAGCATCTTTGAGCCAATGAATCCAATCAGTGCTGTGATCTGAAACAAGGCGAGAGCTATTATTTCCAAAATGATAGCAGGTATGATGAGCCAGAACAGTCAGCTCGGTTTGTCAGCTGGAAACAATATTTTCTTCTGTACTTCAAACTGATTTCAAAATAATGTTGAGTATGATTGGTATGCCCGTACCAGCACTACATATTAATAGAAACAGAGTTTATAATGAGAGCTTTTGGAATCAAGATTCAACTGGAAGATAGCTAAAGCATACAAAGCCCCTGAATAAAGAATATAGTTTGCCATCTTTTAAAATAACACCATGATAATAGCACCAGTAATATATTATTTCTGTATAATCTATATTGTTCATACCATCATATTTCATATTTTCCTTTCTAAAGATTACAGGTAGCTACAGTTCAGTTTTTCTATTTGTTTCTAATCAAGAAAATAACCAAAATATTCTTACAAGACAAAATCAAATAAGATTATTTATGTCAGGATCCTTTGCTTGCTGAGTAACATTGTGATATCAAATTAATGATTCAAGAGTCTACGATACCTATATATATACATACAAACACATAAAGACCATAGAGAATAATGTTACCTTTTACTTTCTAACTTTTCAAGCTCCTCTCGTTGTTGCCTCTCAAATTCTAGCCTGATTTTTAGAAAAAAAAAGAAAACCAGTAAAAAATGTTAGTATTATCTGAATATTGTAAAACATAGGATGATGGGATGCAATCAATTTAGAAGATTATAACAATGGTACAAATAAAAAGTTTTATAGTTTTTTTCTACAATAACAAAAAAAAATTACTTCATTAGTGTTACAAATCAGGTAACATGCTGTATGACACAAGTACAAACAGAAAAGTAAACGAATTTCTGGGGGGAAAAAAGCCACGCAAAAAGAAAAGTTAAACAAGACAGTTAAATAATTAGCATAGCCTCTCTAAGTTAACTACATGTGAACATGGCAATCAATACATAGAAATTGAATTTCTCTACCTTAGACAGATCGGTCCTTTTACAGGGAAAAGACTGCCATGGGAGGCAGGGGGAAACAGAGTGATCAAAAAAAAAGGAATTGATAGAAAAAACATATTAGTGGTACAGAATACTTTAAAGTCAACAACAGTTTGTTCTATTAGAGGTTAAATTGGTTAGATTCATAGAACATTCATCACTTTAATATTCAATGGTAAGATTTAAATAATCAAATACATTTTTCAAACACCAAAGATAGTTAATCAATGCTCATTATCCTATGGTTTCTTAGCTTGGCCACTTCTGAGAAGAAAAGAGACATAATCCTGCAGTATGGCATGATTGTAGTTCTTCCTTTTCCTCCCAAGAGGAAAAAACCACATTACTCTGATGTAACCAACTGGTTGAAAAATTTCAAATTCTGGAAACATTCAGGTACAGAACACAATTAAAATTCATTTATCTAAAATAATTTGAGATTTTAATGCATTTAGTTTGATAAGGTTCTGAATAATTACAGGCGAGTATTTTCTGTAATTTTTAAAATCTGCTTTTAATACAGTTGTACCTAGCTTAATTTCCTTTGAAAGAAGTTTTTTTAAGTAAGTTTTACAAAATAAAGTTTTTCTAGGCATTTAAAGCATAGACAACCTATATAATGACTGAAATATTCAACCAAATATACAAGTATTTCAGGAATTCTACTGCTAATGAATTTGCAAATTGGTGAGATAGTTCATAAACCCAGAAAAAATGCAAGACTGTACCACAAACTAACTTCAAGTCTGTGAGGAACTGCAGTTCATGATGTCACAACCAAAATTATGTAGACAGTTGTTTGTTGATTTTTTTTTTAATAAGGTAGATTTGATATTTCTTTCTAAAATCAAAAGTTACACAAATGCCTATGAAAAAAGGAACTGCCCTTGGAAACGTTAAAAAAACCACACCAATAATCTAATGTTTATAGAGTAGTTTAAATTAGCTTTGATTCCTACTTCTCAAGAAGCATCTCTTTAGTCACTGCAATACTGGTGAAATAATAGTTTAACAAGTTTAGTTTTTCCTTATCTGTCACAAGTTCATTTAAAAAAATATCTTCTATAATGCCTAAGAGATTAGCAAATGTAGATTTCTACACACAACTCCAAACATCAAAAGCCTTCACCCAAATGTTTCACCAAGAGCCCCTGGGCTCTAGATTTAAACTATATCTAGGATGGGAACTTCTGGGCACTATCTCAACATTATAGCACAAGAAGAGATGACAACAATTTAGTATTTCTAATTTTATCATCATTTCTGTAGCAGCAACGCAAAATGCAAGTATTTATGCAAAGAGAACAAAAAGCAATCTTAAGGTACCTTCAGAAAGCAAATCTTAATTTAATGGTTAAAATGCAATTTTTGTTTCCATTCCCCCTTTGGTTTTGTTTTTTTTCAGCTATGCCTCATACCCCTTTGCTTTGGCTATGGTCTGTTTCTGGAATGCATAGCTGTTGGTTATCACTTCTTACCTAGGGCTTGGCTGATAAAATGCCAATATATTCACCATTACTCCAGTCCAAAGTAATATAGACCCCAGGGAATACAGCTGAGGTCAGTGGAAAAGCACCCATCTGTTGGGCACTGTCTGATGCAGACCATCTTTGCTCAGACAGCTGGCAAAGATGATTTATAAGTATTCCCATGTTTGGTTAAGTCATAATGAAGCAGAATGTTTCAGATCAGCCAACATAACTTGCAAAAACTCAGAGCAAAAACCTTTTGATATTTGACTGTCCGACAAAGCACAAATAATTTGGCAAACACATTTTGTATATACATAAACATGTTAACTAGCATTTGATTGAGATCTGACACACGGAAAATGAGCCACCATAGCAACCAGTTTGATATAAAAGATAGTTGGTCAGTGGTGAAAATTCCATGGTTTTCTCCTTGAGGAAGTGTCTGTATTATCTTCAACAGTGGTGTCAGGACAATCAGCTTTGGTTTACACTGAAATAAAGCTGGTGATGCTCAAAACATCATTCAGGAAGGAGGAATGAACTATGCAGAAGTGGTTCTTCAATGAAAAAGGCTGTTCCCCAAAGCTACTTATGAATCATCATCAACATCACAATCAACAAATGCTTCAAAACACTACACTTAGCTGTTTTAAAAAAACACATTTAATGCATTTTAGACAAGTAAATATTCCCATGAAGAGGAGTGTAATGAATGCAGCCTAGTGTTTTGCTGCTATGTGGTTTTGGTGATGCATAAGAAGGCATGAGCTCTGCTGAAGGGCTCTCCTACCAAGGGTTACTCACAGTGCCTCTGCTCTCTACAAATGGTGTTCATGCTGCAGCCCTTATTTCTGCAGAGGTAATAATGATGTCTGTCTCTGTTAGATAGCTGCCTATTTTCCCTATATATTTAGGAAATCACCACTTTTGAGACCATTACCTCAGCAGTATTTGGTTCAAACTGATTATAAGTTTAAGAGAGGAGAGAATCTGGGGAGGCACGACAGGCTGTCAGTGATTGCTGAAACTTTTTTTAAGACTCTAGTAAAAAAAAAAGAAACTCAGAAAAAAAAACAAAACCAAAACAAACAAACAAAACAGCAACAAAAAAAAATGTTAACTCGCTAGAACAAATCACTGTATCATAAAGCACAGACACAAGACTGATGTTTTCTGGTTTAGCTTACCTGTAATAACAATCTTTTCCCCATAATCTCTATTCCCTTTATTACTGTGAGCACTATGGTGAATAGGCAAAAATATTAGCTTGAAATTAAAAGTAAAGAAACATACATATAGTAAAGACTAGAATCCACTCTTTCTTCTTTTGTAGATCTACCACAAAGGAACTTAATCTGATCACTACTGAATTAAATAGACACCATTTTCCTGGAAGATGTGGCATATCTAGTGATAAGTGCAATGTAGATAAACTGCAGAGAAAGGAAGTCAGTTCTACTAGCACAGTACTACAATAGCTTAATTTACACAGCACAAAAGTGTGATCTGGTATTACATCTATTAGAAAAGACTGAGCACTGGCAGGACTACAAAGTTACAATGCAGCTCAGTAGCCCAATTTATGAGATTAATTTGAAAAAAAGATAAAACAAAACAAAACAAAATACTAAATCCATGACAAGATCAAGGTTTCTCATGAGTGGGTTTAGACTTACAGCATTATGTAGCTTACAAAAGGTTCAGAAATGAAATCTTGAGCATAAATCTACGTGCAAAATTCTATTTTATCAAAAGCTTATTATCTGAAGCAGTGTTGCATGACACCAAATGAAAAACAAAGACTGGGAACAAGCACAACAAAGAACTTTGCCTGTTGAGCCAAAATTTTATGCAACTATCTCCAGATATGGGAAATCAACAGCCAAACAAAAAACCCACACACAACAAATGCCACTCACAAAGACCACCCATCTGAAAACAAAAAGATAACACTGATTTTCACATGGGAAAGTTAAAAGTAACAGTAAGCAATATCCATCATTTATCCTCTTTCAGAACAACTTAAGGTAAATACCCCACAGGCTCTTCTGCCATTGATTGCTAGAGATGATAGATCTTACAAGCTGTTTATTGCAGCTTACAGAAATTGGAAATTTAGCTGCTAGCCTTTAGGCTATCAATACTGAAACTGGAAGAAAAAGTGGTGTTGAAAGCACTAAATTAACAATATGCAGAATATGCTAGTCAGCTAAAGAACTCTCACAAAAAACCCCCAGAGAGTCAGCTACTGAAGCAATATCTACACTGCTGGTGGGCAACATATTGTTATGTTGTGAGACACTGATATTACAATCTATTTTAACAAACGGTCATATCAAAAGACATCATCTTACATTGCTCCTGATTAAAAAACAAAGAACAAACAAACAAAAAAAATCCATGCCAATTTTAGTGTAGGATATTCTTTTTCATATGCACTCTTCTGGGAAACAAGATGCTCACCTCCACCTAATGCCTTGGGTACAATTACCTGCCTTTGAAACTCAGAGCCATCAAATTTATTCAGTGTTTTACCCAGGCTGAACACAGTCACAACTCAGAAGAGTAACCACTGCAGTACTGTCCATGCTAAACAGCTTTCCTAGCTGGAAGTGCAGAGCTCAAGAATTCTGCAAAACATCTAACTCTTACAAAGATTATGTCATTGGCTTTGAAATATTACTCAGGTCTTAATATTCGGGGTCTGCTTTATTCAAAACAAACACTTGTTCCCTGTAAAGGGATACTTCCTGCAGAATTATCTCCTTATGACAAGCTTACCAGGTATCACAAAAAACCCATCACTGCCACAGAGGAGAAAATTGAAAGAAAACAGCATTTGCATCAACATAGATAAATTCTAAATTGTCATGGAACCACAGCCTAAGATAAAAAGCAGCTGGTGCTGCTGCCTAATTCCTGTCCATAAAGATGCATCAGTTATGGAAGATCCTTTCTTTTACTGATTTGTAAGACCAGGGCTCAGCTAAACTGCAGTGCAAACATCATAGCCTGCCTTCTCTTTGCAGCATAAGCAGCAAAAATCCATATTTGAGGGTTTTTTCTTGTTTTGGGGGCTTTTAAAATCACTGCTCATTTAAGGACAACATCTGTTTCTGCACTGCATGGGCAACGTGTATTATTAGGTATGGCATCTATTATTTTAAGCATAGGTGAAGGATTTAAAGATAAAGCTAAAAGTTTAAATTATGAATATGCAGCCATGAGCTTCCTCACTTAGAAAAACATACACACATAACAGTGATAATGTAACAACCTCAGCCAGGTTTTATTGCTCACAAGCAAGTGACAGTCATGCAGACCTACATTCCTCCTGTAATGTGAGCCTTAAGCACAATCCTTTCTTGTGTTTACAAATTAAGCAGGACAAAATACCTGTTCCTGCAAGCCATTTTTCAAAGATTAATTGAATGCAGACTAGCAGGAGAATATCAATAATTAACCCTCTGCTCAGAGCTTACAGTCTAATAAAACACAGGCATTAAAGCATTCAGGAACATGAGGAGTATTTCATCTAATCTTATCCTCAATTTCAACAGCAGCAGCGCTCTCGCATTCACACTCAAGAAAGGAAAGTAAAAGTTATAAGAAATGTTAGGTGGGGAAAACGGTAGTGTATCAAAAATTGCTGCATAAATTGATAGATTAATTATATTACTCATACTGTGTGACTTCCAAGAAAGCAACAGAACATTTTTTAAGAACTGAGAAGTAAAAAAGAAGCTCTATTCAACAAAATATTTCTCTCTTAGGAGAGAAAAGGAATTTCCTGCAATCTACTCCATCACAGAAAAAACTGAGTAACTCTCCAGACTTTTCTTCTTTTTCTCTCTCTTTTTTTTTTCTTTTCTGTTTCTTTTTTTTCTCTGCTTTTTTTCTTTTATTTTTTTTTCCTTTTTTTTTTCCCCTTTTTTCCCTTTATTTTCCTTTTTTATTCCTTTTTTCTTTTATTTTCCTTTTTTTTTTTTTTCCGGTTTAATAAGGGTCACAGGAAAAATTCTCTCTTTAAGACAAAATTTGTCATTATCTGGAGACAGCATGAACTCCTTGGGCAAGGAATCATTCTTTATCCTACCTTAACTGGGTCTTGCCCAGGCCATTGTATTTTGCTACAAATCCGAAAGACTAAAATTGAGGCAATGCTGTAACAATCTATCCTACTCTCTGATACCTGCAAAATCAAGATCTGCACTGTGCAGTGTAATGCAATTATTGATCAATGTATTAGAACAGAGTAACATTAGTCCAGGGCCAGGAGCAGGGAGGCCACGGTAGCTGATTAAGAACAAGAGGTAACAAAGAACAGTCAAGAAGTTTCCCAGTCCACAGAAAATACAATTCTAGCAACTGTCAATTGAAGTTTTTAGATCAAATTATCTGAAAAGGTAATGAAATAGGAAAATATGCATATACTTCTTTGAGCTTCTCTTTTATCTCTGAAAAAAAGATGTAATTCATGAGCAACCAGCTCACTATCTTCAGAGAGCAACAGTCACATTTGTAGAAGTGTTTTCACACATTCACTGTATTTAAGACAATGCTTAACTTTTACTTCTTACTTTTACTTCTCCAGTCTTCCCAAGTTCTAATGGATAAAGAGCAATTCCACAGTAAAACTCTGGAATAAAGCTGCACTATCCAAGCGTATCAATTTACGGCAAATATTTCAAGAGCACATAGATAGATAAAGTGCCTCATGTCACACTCAATTCAAAACACAAGTACTAGCTACTGAAAAAAAAAACAAAAAACCAAAAACAAAAAAAAACCTGAACAGAACAACATCAATTCTCTCAAGTCACTAAGAACACTGGTAAAAACATTAGAAACAGCTTCCCTACGATATGCAGTCTGTGTCATTTGAACTGTATAATAAAACTTTTCCACATCCTAACTTGGCCACCTACTAGGAGCTATGTAGATGAGAACACAAGATATTAATTTCCCAGCCTTTTTATGCTTCTAAGGGTATTATATGAACTCAAATCCCCCTAATTTTCAGTTAAGGACGCATTTTTCTCAGGAAAAATAGTTAACTTGTAATTCTGAAAAAAGTATAAACATGTAATTTGCCATGTCCTTATTGTGTTGAACTGCCTTGCTTGTAATGCAAATGTTGTCTCCCAGACTCCAGCTATGACAACTTTCTTTGTGTTAGGTCTATCAGCGTGGCTGTTTGCTGGTGCAGCAACTTTCTCTACATTTTATCTACATGTAGGTAGAGAAATCCCAGGAAAAAAGAGTTTTAAGAAGAATAGAAAGCTCCCCAATGTTCCCTCATCCCATTTTCTAGTATAGACTAATTCAAATAACATTTCTGAAAAGTTCTGCCTTTATTGAGAAGCCCATAATTTTTTTTCAGTTAGCCCATTAGTATCTGAGAACAAAATATTTTCTATTACCGCCATTCGGAACACTGAAACCACTAAAATGAAGCCTGGTTGCAACTTCAATAACCACATTTTAGAATATACTCACCCTGGATTATAAAGCATAACTGCTGATAGGTTCTCACAAGATTTTGAAAGATCTGTCATAGACAAGCTGAAGGAAGGTAGCAGTCCACTCTAACAATAGACCATAAAATAATTGCATTAGACAAACACTGATGTGCTTACATACTCTCACTTTGTTTCACTTGATGAAACTAACTAATGTATGTAAAGCACATAAAAAAAAAGTACATTAATAAGAAAACGGGAAGTGTTGAAATTCCCCCCAAAACTTATTTAACCTTACCTTTCTTTTTTCCCTTAGCTTTGCAGCTTCTTTGGGGTGGTTAAAGCGAAACATATTGGTTCTTCCAAGCAATATAACAGCACCTGAAGAGAAAAAAAACCACACACTGTTCATTGACAACATACTGTACCTGAAAATGCCAAGTAATTTTTGAGACACACAATGTGTAAGCAAAGATTTTCATTAAGAAAGAACAAAAAGAAAACAACAATGCACAGTCACATTAATGGATATATTTAGTTTATTCCTTCCTCTTTCTACTTAAAACAAAACAATACACACCACACGTGCTCATGCTTGCAGTCATGTTCATGCTGCTCAGTAAAAAAAAAAAAAAATCTAGGTAGAGGAAGCAGTTGCCCCAATTTATCTGTACATTATTCAATGGTGAGATTTTGGAAACCACCAAGAGGTAACAGATACAATGGGAACATCCATCAATGTGACTAAGAATAAAATTTTCTATTCACTACAGATCAGAGTCAGGTTCTGATCCATCTACACTGAAACCTCCAGATCTCCATAATATGTACTCTCACTTGCCTTCTTCTTCCCTGTGTGGAACAACACTGAAGTTTATCACCACATAAAACAAGATTATTAGACTTGTCTGCCCAATAGCCATTTTTTCTTGCATTGAATAATTCATATTGCAGAGTGTACAACAATTATTTTATTTAATAAGTTAAGGCACAAGTCACAAATAATGAGATTCTAGGCAATTCTTACCTTTTTTTAAAGACAATGGCACAAGTATTAATATTTTCCTACTAATAAGTACATTATTGTCAGTGATGTCTCACTACTGTCATAACATGGAAACCTTCTAAGTTAATCACCAAAGAATCAAGCATTTGTGTCTGTTGGCATGAAGCAGGTTTAAAAAGAAAAAGGAACCAATTACACTCACAGTATGAAACAACTGCACTTAGAATTGTTGCTACGAAAAAAATCTTATCATCCAAGAATGAAATGCTGTCCCTAATAAGGAATGCTCTTCTTAAAATTAACTTAATTAGGAATATCAAACCAAATAAATTCATCCGGTTTTGGCAACTAACCACCAAAAAGTACTACAATCACAATATCCCTTCTTATTTTCTAGACAACACCTCAATTTTGGACCATACGGTGAGTTTACTTCACTCTAATCTTAAAACTAATAACCTTTCATAGATCTGTACATAGGTCTGTATTGCAAAGTCATTTTAAGACCACCTCTAATTTATGTAATAATCTTCCCTTCAAGAAGTGCTCTCAGCATTCCTTTCATGTAACCAGATTAAAAGGGATCCCTGACAGTCATGACTGCTGTAGTGAAAGGGTTAGAACTGGTTTTAGTCTACCACTGCTTCATATCCTCACAGTTGTCCCAAATATTTATCTGTTTCACTTTTGCTATCTGCCTGAGGGGGATTTTGTGACAGTGAGCATTTCTACAAAATTTCTTCAGTTACTTTCAAATGAAGATAAACCTGGGAACTTTTTTGAACACTTTACTAGGTGGAAGCAACTTTAACAAATTAATTAAAATTTCAGACTCAATACAGTTATAGATTGGTTATATTGCTAACTTCCTGAATTTAAAAGAAAACTGGAGAGAGAGATTGAACAGCAATCACATGACAGTCAAATCACATAGACAGATAGATTGATCATACAAACAGCTCCTACATAGGTTTCTTTTCTAGTATTTTAGTATCTTTTTTGTTATGCTATTATTAAGGAAAAACTCTACCAATTTAATTCCCACTGGACAGAACTTAGATAAGCCTCAACATCAAAGCTCCTTTAGGAGAAAAGGCCTGGACAGAACCATGCAGTCAAATATTTTTCTAAGCACCAGATTTCACTGTCTGCTGTTGCAGCTCTCCATCAGAATGCAAATATACAAAGTGCAGCATAAATGTTGTCATGGAAACATAACTGGATTTGCCATGGGGTTTGCTTTCCATTTAGCTACTGTAAGGAACAATTCTTATTCTCCTTGTGTGTAAAATGGCAAAGAAAATGTGGTTGCCAAATACATTAATAGGGCTAAGAACAACAAAAACCAAATGAAAGAGTCTTTCATCCTTTGTGGAGCTCTGATCTTGCAGTCTAACTGGCTGAGTCCAACACAGAAATGACCAGTGATCAGAGGAAAAAAAAAACAAAACAACATATTAAAAAAGAGTAGCTGTTGAATGTCATCAAGCATCTTGGACGTACACAAAGCAACATTTTGAAGTATGTGAACAAATGTATCTAGAATTAAGTTCTTACCAACTGCTAAGTCACTCTTTATTTTCTTAAGGGTTGTTTTCAGGGTTTTTTTATTAGAAAACTTTAAAAACAAGCAGTGGTAGGTCATTTTAAGTACAGAAGGGCTGACAGTTTCACCTCAAAAATTGAAAACTTGGTTTAAACTGAAGATAAATTTACAGTAGGGGATGAACTCTAACTGTAAATATTGGGTTACCTCTACAAATTCTTTTATTTGAGAAATATAATGCAACTTAGTATAATAGGCAACTTAAATATAAGAAACTCTTATATTTAAGTTGCATTGATAGAGAATGGCCATCCTAGCCAGAATTCAAAAATTCTGGAACTAATCTGCAGAAAGAAGTGGTAAATATGCCTCTTTCTTTCTTTTTTTTTTTTTAGAAAAAAAACCTCCATGACAGTCTAAAAACACATTAGCAAATGAACAGTTATGATGAACGGAAATGTTTAAATATATCAGCAGTTAATCAGTGTTACCTAAATCAGATATTTAGGGATGCTGGCACTTCATGCTGCGAGACCAAATGCTAACACAAGTAGGGTACGTGGATTGTGCATTTGTTACCCAAGTTTACTTTCATCAGTTTTACCCATCCAATGTCAGAGCTGCCATCTTTCAGACACAGTCTGGTTACACAGCTGTTACAGGTCAACTTATGCAGCTCTTTTTTCACAATTTAGTAACTCAAAGCAATCCTTTACCCTTATTTTGAGTTACAAAAATGTGAGGAAAAAAAGTCATGCTTCCTCTCTTCACAGTACAAAAATCAAGTTGGTACATATGCCTGGAAGAGGGAAATAGCATCCAAACTCCTTTTTTTTCTTCCAAGGCACAAATACCTTTGAAATGCAGTAGGGTCTGGAAGACCAGCCTGCATGGGGTTTGAAGCTAGTGGGAGGTGTCCCTACCTTTATAAATAAACTTTGAACATAATCAAAAGCCTACTCAAGACTACAAAGTGGCTGAAATCCCTACATAGCAATTCTTTGACAGAAAAAAAAAAAACCTCCATGGATCTCCTAATCGTTTTCAGCTGCAGATGAGAAGAAATGGTATTAAAATTAATTAAACAATAATCTCTTTATATACATACTTTTTTTAGTGCTGTTGCTAGAAAGAAACAAAGATGCTATATCAAAATGACATTATGCTGGGTAATACCTTGGTTTAGGTGTGTGGCCTCTGTAATGTTAATACCATTCACAGAACACTGAGCTCCATTCAGTGGTATTAGATTCACAGTACCATTGAGATTTTCAAAGATGCAATGCTCACTTTCCAAATCAAGACCATGAAGAACTAAATATAAAGAAATAAAATATCGTAATTAGTCTTCTAAAAACTAGTAAGGTTAGCATGCCAGTGTTAATTTATTATGGACATATTGCACTACATATTTGACAGGATGTTTTTATTTTATTCCAGACAATGTTTTTATCTTCATTACATCCTGCATGCCTTAAATGTTGACACTGTTTATTGTTTCATTGTAGTGGAAAGAAGCCAAGTGTGTGTTTGCTTGGGTTTTTTTGGTGTAATGTTCTCTCCTCCTGTGTTTTAGCACCAGATTAGTACATGCTTCTTTCCTTCTGACAGAAAACAGGAAAGTAAAAATGACGTATTTAGACAAGGTTTTTTTGACAAGTTAAGGGAAAATAATGAAAACTTTTTGATGTTAAAGCAACCATACTTGTATCTGGAAAGACAGGATATAACCTGTGATTGTAGACAAAGTAGGATGGCTGAAATAAGGTTCTTATGTTCTATTATATTCAGGCCTCTTATCAATTGGTTATACTACTTTCTATCTCTCCAGCAAATATATAATTATGTGTATTGTTTAATACCACCAAATATTGCAAGTTTCCTAGCTTCATGAAATTTATTTCAAAATTTTAATCTAGGATCTTCTGACCCACAAAAATATACCAAACTAAGTTATTTGACTCTAAGTCTCTCACCTGAGAATTAAAGAATCATGTTTGTTTTATGAAATTGCCTTCAAGCTACATAGATGACAGTGCAGCTCAGGCCTGGTGATTAGTTGGTTTCATAAGAAGCGAATAAGAAAATGAGTAGAAACCACCTACCTACTTTTTACCAACTTCCACAATTTTTTTTTTACTTAAATCTAAAGTCCAAAGACTGCTTTAGGAATAACAATACTGTCATAATACAAAGGTTAAGAGAATGACTGTGCAATAATTGTGACAAGTGAGGTATTAAAAAGGATAATATTTTTCAGGATACTATTTCAAGAGAAGCAAGAAAAAACATTAGTAACAAGTATATGAATAGGAACAATTTTTAAGCCTAAGCAAATCCCATGTAATTCAGCTCTCAAATGTTCTAAAACTTAAATATGCAAGAACATATTTACAAGTAACTAAAAAAGGAAAAAAAATGAAGATTTGTTCATATATTGGGATGCAAGAAGAAAAACAAGAAAAATGTAAAAAAAAAGACAAATTCCTTACCAATATCCTGTTCTGTCACAGCATCTTCTCTGCCGACATGTGTTTGACCCTCCTAATTAAGAGAAACATACATTATTTACAGTTGAAAGTTCCCTTCCTCCCCCACAAGTATTTAGGTATCCTTTCATTTTCTCAAGTAGAATGAAATATGTTGAAACACACATGAAAAAAAACAAGGTAGCATTTTTAGAATTAATTCAGTGTCATTATTACACTATATTATTAGCAAGTTCAACTTGCAACTGTCCTGTGTAGAACCATCTTTGCAGTTTTGAGATAATCAATCTAGATTTGGTTTTCAAGTCAAGCTTAACAATGAGATGAAAAAACAATATATAACAAAGAATATTAACCACCTCTATCTGGCTAACTAGTTGACCCTTGGGATAAATTTAAAAAGTAAATCAACAGATATTTCAACTGAATTATTTGCAACCTCTTAAGAGTTTTTCTTACTACAGCAGAGAAATGTAACTCTTCTCTTACTACAATGAAGAAATGTAATATTTAGATAGCAAATTAATACTATTTGTCTATTTAAAAAAAAAAATAAATCACAAGACATATAAAAAGACTAAATAAACTCAGATTTGTATGTACCTTCAAGTGGTATAAGATGATACCAGTACTGAGCAGATCATCATCAATCCCAATGAGATGAGGCAATTCTGAATCTAACACAACACCTATCCCTTCTTTCCTCAGAGCCAAGGTTTGCTCCTGTAAAGGACGAAATTCTTCTTATTAGGATATGCAAGAATTACTACACTTCTGTCTCTTTCTAAACCACAATCAATGTAAATTACTCTCAAATATATCACAAAAAAAATAGGGGTTTTAAATTTTATTTTTATGTTTTCAATGAGACTGTTATTTCCACTGAGTGTTCCAAGTTTACTGTTCAAACAATCTGTGAAGGTGTAATTTGATAGAAACCAGATAAACAACTGAATTATATCAGATAAGGAAGATCAGCCAAGAGCATAAGTAAACAATGTTGTGCAGAAGAAGGCTACATACCACTTTGCATAATGGTAAGGAGCATTTTAAACTCCTCAGAAATCATTACAACTAAAGCATAGAAAACTGACAATTCTGGCAATCCTTTAGGTAAATTGAACCTTGCACAATAAAAAATCCAGACATATGAACAGTCAGTAAGCCTAAGCAGTTGAAACATCATTCAATCTTAAAGGAAGCAACAGTTCAACAGCAAATAAAGTAGGAGATATTTGCAGCATATAATTTTGATTCTTCAAAACTCCTTTGGGCAACATTGTACAGCCACCTGTAGGATGACACATCATTCAGCAGGACAAGTGGGAGACTTCAACTTTATATAAAATCTCATGTAAAGTAGAACTGACCAGACAGTCTGTGTAATAAGTAAATTCATTTTAGCTTTGAAGTAAGTTTTAGTATGTATGAAGTTTATTCATCAAGTTGAGACAAAGTCCTATTGGTTTCTCAGCCTGGAACATAATGGCAATAGAGACTGTGAATATGTACACACATTGCCTTTCAGAATGAATCATTTTTTCTACATAAAACAGCTACGCCCTTGCAAGCCAAGCAAGGCTGACAACCCAAGAAGGAGAGGCAATGTCAGCAAGCACTTCTGTATATTATGAGGCTCACACTTTTCTCCTGGTGCTAGTAAACACAGCCAATAGGTTTTATGACAGCAGCATGACTGCTCCTTTTCCAAGTCATCAGTATGCCTTTTCCAGAGCCAACCAAGATACTAGACTGTTTGTAAGAAAAGACAGATAGATTGTTGTATATATTTTTCCAAGTACAGCAACTTGACAAATCTGAAAGAAGAAAACCCATGTAATACCTCATTTCTCTGCACAGTACAAAAATGTCATCAACACTGATACTGTTTAGAAAATTCTCTAGATGTGGGTACATCTGGGCAAGACAAGACGGTGACAAAAGTAAATAAGACCCTCCAAAACAAAACTGGGAAATCCTACTCTGGCTATGGATGAGTTAAGAAGTTCTAAAGCATTCAGGAAGAAAGAAAAAAGCTGTGACAGATGTTGCCCTCCAGCTCCCTAGCATTCAAACTGCACCCAGCTTTTCCTTATGTCATAAAAGGGTCACCTCACAAAACCAAAAGAAAAAGTAAAAATATAATTTCAGTGAAAAATATCTAGCACTTGTCAAATATTTATGGAGTGGCATCCACAGTTGTACATAATTTATAATGTTCCCATATGACTAGGTTGAAGGCTTAAAACACCGACGACTGGTGGACATTTACACTATTGCTGGCTTTGACTCGATGGAACAGATAAAACATTCACATTGAGCACTGAACATTTTTTCCCCAGCATAGCACAGCACTTGCCAATATCCCTGACTGACTTAAAAATAGACATCCCAGAAGGTAAAGAAGAATATCTCACCTATAATTAATAAAAAAATGCTTCTTCATTTTCCAGTCTTCAAAAATCTAACCCATTTTGACTATATTCAGAAATAAAGTATGTTTAACCATGATTTAAAACAGATGCATTTCTTATTTATTCAACTCTAAAATTAAAGAACACAAATTAATTGACTTTCTAAGCCCTTGCTTTGCAGATGAGTATTAGCACACAGAATGCACCCTGTTGGTGGAATTATTACAATAATCTCAGCTGCTGTCCACTGTATTTAAATACAATTACTTAACTTTTTAAATACTTGTTATAAATTAGCTTTTATCTTCACACACAGTTTACTAAAACTCCTGAATCAGGTAACTGGAGTAATTACTGAAGTGTAATCCTTTGACTTAAATTTTAATTCCACAATCCAAAGCTCCTTCAAAGAAGCCTTGAAATGACATACTGTGCCCTTTTGCCCCAAACCAAAATCACAAAAACTTCATCAACAATAGAATCGTTATTACTCTCTTCTCCTACAAGGAGAGAAAGAGACAGAAAAAGCCAGATAGATGTACCCAAATTGTCCCTCTTTCATCCTCAATGGCATAGGAAGGATGTTCCAAAATGAGGACAAACTGCTTTTGAAAGAAATTGAAGGTCTATAAGCTATTATAAAGAAGAGAAATTATTAGGTTTGAGCCAGGATTTGATTAATTTGATACATAATTTTAAGAAGCAGTGAATCCATAAGTCAAATTACAAGGGCAGGACAGGTCACTGTGCCTATTAAAATAATACTAACTCAGAAAATTTATGAAAACCTCAAGGTACAGTTCAAGAAATCTGAATGTACTGTATGCATCTTAACTTGACTTATCCATGAACAGAAAAATGTACACATACTCCCCCGGTGCCTAAGCTGCATTCATAAGCTCTGGAAAATAAAGCAAGTTGACTATTAGCCACAAAGGAGCACTCCAGTTATTATAAATGGCTACTGTGTAAAAAAATGTTTTGTTCTTTAGGAGCTGCTAGACCAAATGGACTCACTTGAAGAGTAGAAACTCAGAAAATAATTCTGAGTCAGTACATAAGAAAATGCTTCCTTGAGTCAAAGACAAATTAAGAGTATCATATTGTATATTTAAATCATGGTCTCTTTGAATTCATCTCCGACTCAGCACTGAGAAGTATCTTGGTACAGTAAATTCATTAACGCTTCTGTGAGAGATGTAAGAACTATTGTGAAATCTCATCCCTTCTGCACTGATGTATGAAATTTGCTGTATTAGCTGATATGGAGACATTTCCAAGCTCACACCTAAGATGCTCTGGTAGTTTAGGAAAAAATTGGTTGTATAAAGCATTTCTTTGAACTGTAGAGTTAATCTTCATCATATACAACTGTCCATGATAAAGATCATCTCTAAGATACATGGGATTTCTTTAAATCTATTTCTTTAAATGTACACAATAATAATAGAGTAACACAAGTTTACTTTCTTACAGCATATTGAATTAAATTAATAAAATAAAATAAGCCCCAAAACATTTGTAACATTCCTTGAACGACCTACCAGTCAAGTGAAACACACACTGCTACTGGTCCAGCGCATATTAAAGAGGACATCTATTCAGTACAATGCCCTTTCAATGAACAGAACTTCTTGGGGAACTTTAATTTTTGTTACACTTTTCAATGAAAAAAACCTCAATTCTTTTATTGAAATACTGAACAGCTAGCTGTTGGCACAAAGTTCTGAGCATATGCTGTACAGACTCTTCTGGTAAAACACAACATTATTCTGCCTAAGTAAATTGTCCGTGTGTCTGTATTTAACTTATGCAAAAAAATGTAACACCAAATTAAAGAAATTATGGGTAAGATGTGTAACAGTAAAAGTCTTTGCATTAATATTTAACTAGACTGTACTAGAGCAGATTCTTCCTTTAACAGTACTTTGAACACATTTTATTTAATGGAAAATATACTATTATACACTGAGTTCACAAAAATGTCTGAAGATACATAGTGTCCTGGCACTAACAATAAACTCTCTATAAAATAAAGATGTAAATTGTACACAAGGAAAGGTCTTAATTGTTTTTCCTCCAGTTATGCATTCAGTACGCTTTGCATTCCCTTTGAATCACTCAAAAGAAATACTTCATACCTACAGAAAAAAAAAAAAAAAAAAAAAAAAAAAAAAAAGCTCCATACTGCTCAAAATTCAAGGGCACCTAAAATGTTTATTTCCAAACCCAGCAGATAGACAGCATTAATAAGGTTATGCAAACAGAGAAAGCAAGAAATATGGATGAAGCAGCCTCAGCTGGTCACTCCATTATTCACTTCCTGAAGTTAGAAATTCATATATTCTCCAACCCAGAATAGCAAAAGATAGGAGAGAAAATTACAGTTCCACCACAGAGGTTTTGGACAAATCCAGGAAGCTGAGGGTCTTCCCAGAGCAGAATGAAGTAGCAGAATCACCACTCCCCACCTGCTGGCCACTGGATGTGAGTAGCCTTCTGGGCTGCAAGCTCTCACTGTTGACTCATGTCCAGCTTTTCACCCACCAGTTCCCCCAAGTCCTTTTCTGCAGGGCTGCTTTCTAATACCTCACCCTCAAACCTGTACTGATAGAGTGGATTGCTCTGACACAGGTGCAGGACCCAGCACTTGGTCCTCTTGGACCTCATGAGGTTCACCTGGGCCCACCTCTTAAGTTTATCCAGGTCCCTCTGGATGACATGCCATCCCTCTGGCTTACCAACAGCCCTACTTGGCTTGGTGCCATCTCCAAACTTGCTGATGGTACACTCGATCTCACTGTCTATATTGCTGATAAAAACACTGAACAGTACAGGTCCCAGTACAGAACCCTGAGGGACACCACGTGTCACTGGTATCCATCTGGAGTTCAAGCCCTTGACTGCTACCCTCTGGATGCGAGCATCCAGCCAATTCCTTACCCAATGAACAGTCCACCCATCAAATCTGTCTCTCCAGCTTGGTGAGTAGGATATTGTGGAGGAGCTGAAGGCTTTGCAGAAGTCCAGACAGATGATATCCACTCTTTTCCCTTGTCAACTGATGTAGTCACTCCACTGTAGAAAGCCACTAGGCTGGTCAGGCAGGATTTGCCCTAGTAAAGCCATGCTGGCTGCCTTGGATCAAATCCCTGTCCTATGTGTGCCTTAGCATGTCTTCTAGGAGGATACATTCCATGATCTCCCATGCAGGAGATCTGCATGGATTAGCAAAGAGCTCCTAGAAAAACTCAGACAGAAGAGGGAAATTTACATTACCTAGAAAAAGGGTTTGGTTAATTGAGAGGATTATAGAAATGGGGCAAGAGTATGTAGAGATTTGAAAAAAAAGACCAAGGCTCTCTTGGAACTCAGTCTGGCTAGGAAAATGGAAGAAAACAACAAGTTTCTTCAAGTACATAAATGAGAAAAAGAAGAGTAGGGAAATGGTGGGTCCACTGCTAAATGAAGCGGAGATATGATAACAGAAGATGTAGATATGGCAGAGTTGCTGAATGCCTTCTTTGCTTCAGTCTTTACCCTAAGACCAGACCTCAGGAATCCCAGTAATTAGAAATTAGGGAGCAAAACTAGAGGGAGGAAGACTCTCCACTGCTCAGTATGGATTTGGTTAGAGATCGCTTGGCTAAACTGAAAACTCACAAATGCATGGGCCCCAATGAGGTGCATTCACATGTGTTGAGAGAACTGGCTGGTGGTGTTGCTGAGCCACTCTCTATCATTTTTGAAAAAATCACATTTTTGAAAGATCACAGAGAACAGGAGAGGTGCCTGAGGACTGGAAGAAAGCCAGTGTCACAGTCTCCAAAAAGGGCAAGAGGGAAGACCCAGGCAACTACAGACCAGTCAGACTTGCCTCCATCTGTGGAAAGGTGATGGAGCAGCTCACTCTAGAGGCCATCTCTTACCACTTGGGAGAAAAGAAGAATATCAGGAGTAGCCAACATGGATTTACTAAGGGGAAATCTTGCTTGAGTAACCTGATATCACTCTATGAATTCATGACCAGACGGGCAGATGAAGGGAGAGCAGTGGATGTCATATACCTTGACTTCAGTAAGGCTTTCTAAACAGTCTCCCATAACATCTTTATAATAAAACTCAGATAATGTGGGACAGACAACTTGACTGTGAGGTGGACTGGTAGCTGGCTCAACAACAGAGTTCAGACAGTTGTGATCAGCAGCACAGAGTCAAATTGGAGGCCTGTGGTCAGGGGTGTTCCCCAGGGATCAGTACTTGGTCCAGGTTTTTTTCAATATCTTCATCGACAGCCTGGACAAGGGAATGGTGTGTACCCTCAGCAGGTATGCTGAGGATATGAAGCTGAGAGGGGTGGCTGATACACCAGAAGGCTGTGCTGCTATCCAATGACATTTGGACAGGCTGTAGAGCTGGTCTCTACAGGTGTAGAGTCCTGCACCGGGGAAGGAACAACAACAACTGCCTGTACATAATAGGGGACATCCTGCTGGAAAGCAGACCCATGGAGAAAGACCTTGGAGTCCTGGGGGACAGTTAATTCTCCATGAGTCAACAATGGCCAAGAGGGCAAATGGTATCTGAGGATGCACCAGGAAAAGTGTGTCCGGCACATCTAGGAAAGTTCTCCCCCTCTACTCTGCCCTGGTGAGGCCGCACCTGGAATACTGTATCCAGTTTTGGGCTCCCCAGTTCAAGAGAGACAGTGATATACTGGAATGAGTTAAATGAGTTAAATGTGCTACAAAGACAATTAAGTGACTTAAACACCTCTTCTATGAAGAACGACTGAGAGAACTGGGGCTGTTTAGCATTGAGAAAAGAAGACTGAGGGGATCTTATTCATGTCTGAGAGTGTCAAGAGGATGAAGCCAATGTCTTTTCAGCGGTGCCCACCAATAGGACAAGGAAAAATGGGTTTAAGCTAGAATGCAAGAAGTTCCATGTCAATGTGAGGAGAAACTGTGTGGAACAGGCTGTACAGAGGGGTTGTGGAGTCTCCTTCTCTGGAGATTTTCAAAACCTTCCTGGATGCATTTGTGTGTGGCCTGCCCTAGTTTATCCTGCTTTGGCAGGAGGGTTGGACAAGATGAACTCTACAGGTCCCTTCCAATCCCTAACAATCTATGACTTTATAATCTTCCCAAGCACAGAGCTGTGGATGACAGGTCAGTAGTTCCCAGGGTCCTCCTTTCTTTCCCAAGGCATGACTGCAGGCAGGACAGTACCAAATGTGTAGGAAACCTTGGTGGGGAATTCTCTATGAGGGACCAGTCCTCAGGATGTGTATTCTGGGAAGTGGTGTGAAACACCCTTGTAAGCCCTCCAACAAAACAAAAGAAGTGCCAGACAAAGGACTGGAAATAGCATGCACATGACCTAGGGCCCACACTCAATAAAACAATAGAGATAAACATTGAGGAGTGAAGTAGGCATAGGCAGAGTCTCAAGCACTCTTACTAAGTGAAACAGGCCTATAAAATGGTGGGATTTGGGATCTTCACTCTCACCAACCCTCTCCCACTGGCTGGCCCAGTGCAGGATCCAGAACCAAAAAAGTGATTTTCTGTTATCTTCTGCTCTAAGTCATCTTCTCCTATTCTCTTTCCTAAAATCATTGAGTAACACAATGCTCAACACAATTGTTCCCAGGTTGCACAGCTTGAAAATACATGTATTATAACTTTTGTGATTTAAATAATCAGTCTTTATGATTGTGCAGCCAGAGCATATATAATAATTGAAGTATCAGCTTTTATGAGTTATTCCTTCCATAGTTCTAATTAAATCTTATGTTCAAATACAGACCTTAAGTGTGACTTCACCTTAATCTGATCAATGGTTATCTGGTGGTTGAGCATTTCCTCAGGCTGTAACATTCCAGTCATTCTCCCTGGGAGACCCAGGTCTGACACTGTAAGGTTGGATCCAGCCATACCTAGGCTCCTCTCTGAGAAGTTTAGAAAGCAAGGGGATCCAATCTGTGTCTCCCTGGATGCCCTGAGTCGTGACATTCTCCAATGAGCAGTGCTCACTTGCTGCTTCTTATATGATGGAGTAGAAAAGTATTCAGCAGGAGTTCAAAAAGCAACTCCATGTTAAACTGAAGGATTCTGTAGACATCAGTAATTTACACAGATGGAAGAAATAAATAGAAGAAACAGTGAGAAAAGGGAATTACTTGTGGACAAAGGTAAAGAGTACCATAGAATCATAGAATGTTAGGGGTTGGAAGGGACCTGTAGAGAACATCTTGTCCAACCCTCCTGCCAAAGGAGGATAAACTAGGGCAGGCCACACACGAATGCATCCAGGAAGGTTTCGAAAATCTCCAGAAAAGGAGACTCCACAACCTCTCTGGGCAGCCTGTTCCAATGCTCCACCACCCTCACAGTAAAGAAGTTTCTCCTCATTTTGAGGTGGAACTTCTTGTGTTCTAGCTTAAACCCATTATTCCTTGTTCTATTACTGGGCACCACTGAAAAGAGACTATCCTCATCTTTTTGACACTCGAGTAGCCATCGCCTGTCGTTCCATAACTCCAAGGATTGTAGAGAGAGAATATGGGAAGTTTTCTGGGGAAGGATTGCTATCTGCTTCCCCTATCTTACTCCAAAATCAAGTACTGTTGAAGAAACCCTTCTTTACCTACAGGGCTATTTAATCTGATCCAGATGAAATTGTCTTAAACAAGGGCACAAAAGATTGTTTGATTTTAAATCAGATTTACTAGTTTATTAATGTCTATTATCAGTAAATATATCCTAGAAATTTGTGTTGTCTATACAGAGTCTCTTTTGACTTCTGCTAAATTTTTACTTTAAAAACATCTTACAGCTATGAGTTCTTTAGCTACCATGCACCAAATCAACATAAGAAAATACTTCTCATTCCCATTAACTGCTGCTTTGATACAATGAAGTGTTTTTATCTCATCTCCTGAGGGAGTCAGACAGATCTTAATTTAAACTTAAATCTGTGATAAGACAAAAAATACATCATATAATGGTGTATTATGCAGCATTTTCTGCTTTTACTGAGTTACTTTCCAGGCAATTTGTGCAGAAAAGGAGAAAATATGTAAGCAGCATCTCTGATTTAAGAGAAATGCTTCCTTTCCTGGCCATTTCCCCAACTTATCAAATTGTAAACCCATCCATAATTCCTGGCACTTTTGAGAAAGCAGGAGGAAAAATTCATTGGGGAGGTATTTTTATTGTCTGCATTTACTGAGCCCTTTCTTCTTAGTTTCTACAAGGTTTCTACAATTCTACAATTTTCCATATTAATATATGGCTTTGATTCTCTAACTAAATTATCCAATAATCAGGAAACTCTGATCTACAAAACCTTATTATTGTATGCATCGCCTGTGTATTCCAAATAAGTGTAATTTATCTTTACAGTTACAAAAGTCTCCAGATATGTCCCTAGGAGACATTATGCTTTTATTTTTCCTGTATAACTCTCCATACATTTATGAGTTTAACTACATTAATCAAATATGCTTGTGAAATATAGAAGCTTTCTGTTAAAATGGAAAAATACTGTTTATCATGTTTCCCATTTTGACCAATTAGATAAGACAGATGATCCTTCAGCATGCAATTCCCTTCTTATGTAAGCTGTAAAAACGTTGTTTCAACTATATTAAATTCCATATGGTATGGTTAACAGTAAGTGTCCCTCATGAAAAAGCCTCTCTAAATTTGGCCTCAGAGTTCAACGTGCACATCATTCTGCACAACTCATGTAATTGCTAAAGCCTCAAGTTTGATACAAAAGCCCCAGAGCATTTCTGTTGCATGATCTTTGGGGTCTGAGCAAACACTTGCTAAGCAGCAACTTGTTAATAAGTAAAAAATCTGCCTAAGAACTCTGACAGAAGCCAGCCTTTGACTTTGCAACAGAATCACTACCCAGTTAAAAAACAGCTGTAGATCATGGCCCAGTTCCATCTCTACCTTATTTCTTTTCCCATCTAAACACCAGCTTTCTAATTGTTGTTTTCCACTCAAAGCTTATTCCCCGTATTTGGGTGGTACATACTGATGTTTGGAGAGGTTTGTAGTGGACTAAAAATAGCAGGATTTAAGAGGAATGTAACACAGACTGACTTCTGTTTCTATTTACAGAAATTATCCAAATAATTCTAGACGTAATTTTTTCCTGAAAGAAAAGTGCTACATAAACAGATGGGCTACTCTTTTGAATTTTCATTGCATCGCATGCTAATCATTGTATTTACAAAGACACAGACAACTATTACAGTGGCATACACAATATCAAGAAGCAAGCATATTAAAAATTTAGTGACATTGCCAGGAAGCCCTAAAAAACACAACATAATTTATTTATTATTTCTGTAATTTAAGCAGAATTTCAGGAACTTTACCTCTGTTTAAAACATCAGCAATGGTCCTCCTGCCTAAGGGGGAAGAACTGAAAGTTATCTCCTATGTTACCAAGTACAGTTCCCAAATACTGTAATAAATCATTTTATAGATTAAAATCAGCCTCTCATCCTTTATTTAATGTAAACACTTTTCAAATACATGGTCTGACCTTCTTAATAGTCAGTTCATAGTGGTGTATTTTGCATCACTGTGATATTCTGCTAAAATAATTCCCTTCCTTCTCTGTCCTTTATTCATTTATATAGTTACTGAGAGCCATCAGATTCACTCTCCTTACTGTGGTTACAGCAGGGCCAAACTCCAGGCATCTCCTTTCATGTGACTGCAATCGTCATACCCTGGCATTTAATGTATCCTCTCTCAAGGCCAGCCTTGACATTTGACAACTTATATACCACATTCCCAGCGTATAAACAATTTTTCCAGGCCCATATACGACATCTGTGTTTTCCACTCACTGCATAAAATGTCTATCTGACCCTTACAAGATTTCATTTCCCTTTCATGCAGGTGTGCTATCTCATGACAGTGGAATCTCACACCATTCACCTCCCCTTCCATGCTGTGTAAGTTCTTATTAGTCCCAATGCTTTTGCTCTGCAAATTACCATCCATCACTCTGCTATTAGTCTAATCCTTAGAGTAATCCCATCCTCTGTGAGACACTGCTAGAAAAATGATGTCCCAGCTTTATTACTAGCAAATTCATGAATTAACACACCTGAAGAAACTGATGAATACGATCAAGCCCAAAGACGTGGGGGTTTTTTTGAGAGGCAGTGTTTGAGCTCTCCTACCAACTTTTCCGCTCAGTACATCCTCTGCATAGCCACTTTTATTTAAATTCTAATGTCCACTCTACCTGAATAAGGACATAGTTTCTTATGTGTTCCTGGGTCAAATGCTCAACCAATACTCAGAGATGAGAAACAGTCCTCTTGCAGTTTCTAGCATGGAATGCTGGCGGACAGAACCAGAACCAGATCGTACTGAGCAGACAAAGCAAGACCAGGTAGCTCTAGAAACAACCACAACCTATAGACAACCTTATAAATATTCACTATATAGAAAATCACTGTTTTAAAACCAACATATTTACAGGGAATAATTTAGTTCCGGTTGTTCCAATACTTGGAACGACATTTGGCAGAAATTATTATCCCATTTTAAAGAAGCCTTCACAAGAAAAGCATTTCTTAAAGTTTCCTCATTGGTGCAGCAAATATATGCCATTCAGGAGGCAATATTAGTCAAGGTTTTGAGTCCCTCCACAATTTGCTTCAGTATAATGAAGGCAGGTCATAGTAGCAGTTCTGAATTTAACATTTCCATTTATCTTGAAGTGTTTAGTTCCACTAGGTAGTATTTTAGCAAACTACATTTCTTTCATTTAATTTTGATAGTAGAGTTTATAATGACTTTTCTGGTAATTGACAAATTACCTTACTTTTTTCCCCAGAAATAATGTGCTGTTTTTCACTAGCTCAATGACAGCAAATAAAAGTTGTCACTTAGATGAAGATTTTAATGCATATAAAAGGACTATTAAAAGGTTAAAAACAGCAAAAAAAAAATTACTTTTGATCTCAAGGCAAACATTTGAGGATGCTGCAAAAAGATAGCATAAAGTGCCTTTTAAAAGCTGTTTGATTTTGGGCACCCAAAGTATGAAATAATCAGTGCTTTAAGATGGCACAAATGGCATCGTACATGGCTGTACGTCATGAAGTGACTAAGATGGTGGACACACTTCTTTTGAAAAGCTGGTAAATCTTTTCTTAGCAACTATACACATATCCTTTCCATCAAATTCAAGTGAAACAAACCTTATCTAAAAAAAAGCTCAAATTCTATCATTAACAGTATACCAGACATATGCATGTGTGTATAAATATAAATACATACATAGTACACTGTCCCTTGACTTGAATTCTCTCAATTGCAGTATTTACAGTACAACTGAAAGACAGAAGAGACACAATTTTGACCATGAAATTGAAAGTGAATTGCTTTAAAGAACAGCATAAGGGGATATCACATGCTTGAACTGTAGTAATAATAGAAGGACCCCACTTTTAATTAGAAACAATAACGAATCCCATGTATAGGTGCCAAACAAGATGAAAGCATCCATTAAAAAAAAAAAAAAAAAAAGGGTAGGTCAAACAAATACAGATGACAAACACATGTAAGATGGGAGAAAGGACGAGATGACAAGAGTATAAACCCTAAAATATACTCATGAGAAACATGTACTGCTTCTATCCATTGAAAGTGTCCTTTAAAAACTGAATAAAACAAGCTATACTGGGAAATCTATAATCTGGCATCAATCCCTAACAACAAGGCCAGAAGAAATAGACAAAAAACAAAAAAAAAGCAAACAAAGAAACCTAAATTGTATTTCATAGCCAAGAAAGAGGTTCCAAATATTGACTGAAGTGTAAAGTTTCCATCACATTTTTTATAAGTTCAGATAAAACTGAATGGGAAAAAACCAGAAGGTGGGTGAGACTCTTGTAAACCATGTAATCTAGACCACAGTATACTACAGTATTCTTGCCAGACTGCAGTTTTTGAGTATTTTTTAAATTTAGAGCCCATTTAGCCAGAGTAACTTTGTACCAATTTGCCAGCTCATAAAAGAAAAGAAAACTTTCTTTAAAGATATATCTTTATATATATATAAATATATATATATCTTTCTTTAAAGATATAAGCTTCTCACATTTTGTGAGAAAATGCAAAGCAATCTACCCAAACCTCAAGAAGCAATCACTGACCTTTGCACTTTGCCAACTGATTTGAACCCCAGCTTAGATAGCTATCATCTTCTTTGCATCCTCAGAAAAACCTCCAGGAGAGTAGCTTTTGACAGTAGTTTTTGCCTTTTTTGACATCTAATTCAAAATAAAAGTCATGTTCACCAAAGGAGGTACAAATTTTGTTATATTTAGATAATGAAAAGGAAAAAAAAAACAAACAAAAAAACAAAAAACAAAAACTTCTTCAGTGCCAAAGCTTTATGTTATTTTTATAACCCTAGTGAGATTTGAAAGTATTAGTGCCAAGGAAGCCATACCTTTCACCTGATTTCTCAGTAACTCCTAACAGGTACTACTGCACCCCAAAATTAAAGATCTAGTTGATTTAATTCATCCCATTATGTAAATGAACTCAAAATAAAAGATTAATGCACTGATCTTAAGTACAGTGTAGCACTTTCCAATGCCTTACAATGACTGGCAAGTAAATATCACGAACTACAACAGATGGAGGCACAATCTACTCCCAATCCTAAACCTTTGAGGCAGTGAAGACACTAAGAAGGTAATAATTGGTGCAGTTTTAACTACTTCAATAAAAAGCAGACCAGTTGTTTGAGATACTAATTTGAATGACTCATTAACATAAACTGTCAGGAGCAAATTAAACTATCTTTTAAAAACAGTGCTAACCAGGACTATGTGACATTAAAGTCAGCCTGAGTTTAACATGCAAAATGTCCTTTTCAATAAAAAACAGTTGACATGTGGAATAAGACCAAAAAGATGACGGGTAAACAAAAGCTTACAATCTCTGAAATTACTTGGTGAGTTCAGCACAACCTTCAATATGGCTTTACCAAAAGCAACCTATGACAATAAACATTTAAATATGTTATTTTAAAAATTGAGAAAACTCTATTTCCTGTTTAGAGTAGCTTATACTTGGACAAAGCTACAGAGATTTAAGCCTAAAACCAAATATAACTAAATTTTCCCCCAGGCATATTTCAATTAACTGTGTTAATGAGTGTCTTCAATTCAGCTAATCAATTTAGGTCTTAAGAGACTGGTAACTTTAAAGAAAAATAGCCAAAAGAAAATTCCTTAGGAAGAAACCCTCTCAGATTTCCCCTAGTTAGGGATATGATACAAATTCCCTAGATTAAATTAATCTTAACCCTAAAATCCTTCTTTGCCTTTCTGTTATGCTCCCTAAATATGACCCTAACTCTAACTATCAAGGTCCATCAGGCCATAGCCTCCAGCCCTCCACACACCTCAGAATTCCATGCAGTTATTTGTTGACTGAAACCAGAGAAAGAAACAGTGAGAGAACATGATGTGCTCACATAAATAAAAGATTGTATAAATAGAGGTAAATAGTAGAGGGATTACTGTAGTTCAGCTGAGCATTTTATACATCTACATTTCAACTGCCCACATCTGTGAGTTTATATTTGCCACATTACCAGTTGCACTTTTCAGTGGAAAAAAGCTTTCCTTGCAAACATCAAGTAAGTTGGTGTATGTAACCAAAAAGGTAAATGTGTATGTGCCTTCCCATGGGGGCCAATGAACAGCTCAAATGAACTCTAGAAAAACAAAACTTTATGCTGTTTTAACACAAAAAAATTCTTGGTTATCTGACAGTCACTCCACCTGAATGTAGAATTTATTGCTTTTCCCCAAAATTCAGTGTCCCTAAGGTATGTAATTAATAAACAGGTGGGTATTACAGCACAATTGGATCATCAGTTTTCCAAACTCAGTTTTTCTCAGAGTTCCTATTAAAATGCTGTCAACACAGAAGCTGGAAAAGCACATATAACAGGTGGATCCCATTGGAAGGGAAAAAAACACAACTAAGGACATGTCATTCCTTCATGCAAAACACAGTATGCAATTAGGCATCCTGATTTTTTCTTTAAAGTTTCTGGACAGCTTATCTTGTTCCTTAAAGAAATTAAGCTTCCTATAATTACCAGGGTATGGAATTTAAATTGGCTCCCTTGAGCAGAAATTCCTCAAAACAAACATCCACACATTCAATTGAAAATAAACAAACAAACAAATAAATAAAAAAAAGCACAAACAGGAGAAACCAGTTGTTCCAGTCATTGTTTTTCCCTCAAGATTCAAAATATGGTATTTGCTTGAGTTATGTCAGCACCCTTCTTGGGCTACCATCACCTTGCCAAACCCTATCCAACTTAAGTTAGTTATGATACCACAGCCTGAACTCAGGAATGGAAGTGAATGAGGATTTTGCTAAGCTTTTAAGGGAATGTCTTAATAAAACCCAGTTGGAAAAAACAGCCTTTGACAACCAAAGATTTGAAAGAGTGCTCATGCCTCAGGAAGGCACTTTTTAACAGAAATTTACCATGCAGAAAATCCCAGAACTGAATGAAATACATTCAGAACAAGTGTTTCACCAATACTTCGTCCAGATGCAGCAGACTTTTAACAAAATTAAATGTGAATATTTAACAAAATGCCTATAGAAGTTGACAATTTGAAGACAGAGAAGTCTTTAACTGGTCTTAATTATATCTCCTGGATTTACTTAAGGGTAAAAACTCCAGATGTAGAAACAGTGATATTCATGGATGAACTATTTCTTCAGGTCAAAGCTGCCTGAAACTGCAACTCTTTTGCTGAAAAGGTTCCTGCAAAACACTGAGAGTTATTCTCCACAACAGAAAGTTCTGCTGTTAAAATATTAACTACTCCATAGCATTTTAGCTAAACCCTGTGTTTTCCAGGTATTCCCAGAGTAAAATACAACTGAAAATAAATGGGAATTAGGCATCTAAAATACTTTCAAGTGCAAACTGATGCTTTAGTACCTAAGAGGGTTAATTTGAAAAACTAGCACATTACCCTCCAACAAATAAGACTGAACCTGCACTCTCTTTAACAAGATTTTATTGGATGAGTCAATCACTACTGACAAGGTTTTTGATTTCCTTCTGGGAAGACTGGAGTGGAAAGAGAAGAATATTAAGTTATATTAGATTGTCAGGGCTGAGCATTCTCTATACTGTATGTCTCAATAACACCCTCAGACTCAGAGGGGAAAATATACAAGTGTACCAGAAAAAAAAAATATTCTGCATAATAAAGCAATCTTGCTATGAATCAACTTGAAAAACCCACAATAACAGTGGAAGAAGAATTATTTGGAAACAATACAGAAATGTTCACAGAGCTTTTCACATTTGCATTGATGGGTTTAACTCTCCAGAACACATGCTGAAGAGATGAAACAGACTCCTTAGTTCTGAATGCTGCACTGCTTCTTGGAAGACAGGCAGGCTTTTCATCAGGTTTTCCAGACAACTAGCATATAGTCATCTTGCCAATATTTGAAGCACATATCAGGAAACTGTAGCAATAGCAGCATTAGGGAAGGTATTGATACAATGATTTAGAATTTAAGAAGAGTTCTCAAAGCCTAATATTACTCAAAGAACTAAAACCAGAACAAGAAACTTCTACTGTAAATCACAAGAAAATATTTACTGTGTGGATCAGATCAAGAGGTATGAGGGGAGGAAAAAAGATTTCAAACAAATGTGAAATATGGTTTGGGCTTACTAGTAATCATTCCTTAAAAGATGAAGGGAGCAGCAGAACTGAGTATTTAGCTTACTGTATTTTGGATGGGAACTGGTTACATGGACACGCTTCTTCCTCTGCAGGCTGGCTCCCTTACAAAGTACTTAATGAAACAAGATAAGCCAAGACAGAAGACTGAGCAGCAGCTGAAAGAAATTGTGTCTAATTGTGATTGACAAGACAATTTGAGGGGAAAAACAAAACAAAAAAACCAACCCCACAACCAAAACACAACAACCAACAAAAATTCTGTTCCAGAAAACAACCTTGAAATATTTGAGATTCCTGTTAAAGTGACACCCTACAAAGTAACTAAGAAAAGCTGATGTGTTCTGTATTGCACCATGAAACTGTTCTCCTTTAGTGAATGTCTGCTAAACAAGCTTTTTTAGTATTCTATATGGCTGAATATACAGTATCAAATTTCTGCCTTATGTTTTACTGTGCACAGCATGACACTTGTCTGGTTTCTCAAACTAGAAAGTAAGTTTTTAAACACCTGCCACAGAAGCAGTAGGTGCTATATGGGAAGCAAAGTAAAGAGAGAAGGAAATATGAAACACACCATCAGTGATGAGAGGGTATACTTTCTAATCTGTGGACATGCCAAAGATATGCTTTTTACCATCCTAGGATTTCAATAAAACACTTTTGAAAATTAAAAATATATTCTTCCTTCATAAACAATATATTATCTATTTAATCAACTATGAAAGGGGGTATCAATTCTCTCATTTGTATATATGCTAGGTAAGGCACAAATTCCTACTACATCTTCATCTTCTAGTCACCACCTCTCTGCCTGCCAAAGTCAGTTTCAGTTTGGTTTAGTACAGTTAAGACACTTCCAAGAGAAACAAACTTCTACTATCTAAAGTCATGAAGAAAGCCACAACTGAGAAGAAACTTTCTAATCAGATTTTTTTGCTGTCTCCTAGAGCTTTAGGCCACACAACCCTCATCAATCAAGAAAAACCATTAAAGAGTGTGCAACAACCAAGATCAGAAATCTGTACTTTTGATGTGAACTACTTACTGTGAAAATGCAGGTGCTCCGGCAGCAGCCCACACAGGCATCAATAGCTCTCTGAAATGAATGTCAATTAAAAAGGCAGATGCAGAATGCAGAACTGCTCAAATGAGGAGTTGCTAAAGTAGTGAAGCTCAAATGATGGAAAATTAATGATGCTATTCCTTTAAAGAATAAGAAAATTACAGGAGCAGTTCTTAGACTCATATGACCAGCTTACCTTTTCCACTACTCTCAGGGCTGACTAGTAATAGGACAAGGGGCAATGGTTATAAACTGGAGCAGAGGTGGTTCCATGTAAATATAAGGAAGTATTTTTTCACTGTGAGGGTGACAGAGCACTGGAAGAAGCTACCCAGGGAGGTTGTGGAGTCCTCCTCCCTGGAGACATTCATACCTCACCTGGATGTGTTTCTCTCTGACCTTCTGTAGGTGACCCTGCTCTGGCAGGGGGGTTGGACTAGATGATCTTCAGAGGTCTCTTCCTACCCCTAACTTTCTATGATTCTATAATTTTTTATTGTTTTGTCTTTCACCCTCAAAACAGATTACCACATGTTCACTGCTGCCATGTAGCTGTCTGCTAATACACAGAAACTATCTTGTTGCAGTGGAAACCCAAAGCACCACCATACTTAATGTGCTGCAAAGACTTCCATTCAGAAAACTTGGCAAAATCAAAGTAATTTTTCAGGAAACTTGGCCTTCAATCCTAGAATTACAAAGACAAACTTAACAAGTTGCAGTGCCTGCTCTTTGACACTTTAGAGCTTGTACAGACAGAACTACTACTGACATCTGAGAAAAATTCCCTGAATAGAACTGCAGGATTTGGCTAATTGTACGTAGAGGTGTCTGTTTGGCTGCTCAAGCTTCCTGGACACTACCCTGCAAAATCCTGTTTTCCAGTGGCTTATAAAACTTAAGCCATCAAAGCTGCCATTTTCCATGCTGGAGCATCTGCAGAAGGCTGGTTTCTGCTCCCACCAGCATGAGTTTAAGGGAAAATTATTCTTCTATTTTAAGAAAATGAAGCACACAAAGCATTTTGCTGTGTCTCAAGTGAAGCAGGCTTTACCTCTTCACAGCTTCCTGTGTGTGACCACACTGATCATACATTAGTCTCAATGGAAAAATAAGTCCACGCATTGCAGTGTTAACATTCCAGGCAGAGAACAAGACTTTTCTTGCCATCAGTGATCCTTCCCAGCAGGAGGTACTACACTTTCCAGCTAAGGGAGAGCAACTCTGCCCTTGATACTATTCATGCTGGTATCTAAAAGGGGGAAGAGCCTGGCTGGAAGGGAATGAAATAGGCTATCTTAATTCATCCTCATCTCCCTTATGCATTACAATACAGTCTTTAATTACATGATCATATATTTTCTACAGGACCTGTGAATAATTCATTCCATAGACTGTACTCTGGGAATGAATCAAGAGAATGCAGTGAACTAGACTCTTATCTACAGGACTCCTACCTCATTTGTTGCTAAAGCTGGATGATGAATGAGTCATGGAATTATAGAGGAAAAAAGAGTAGTCTCATAGCTAATACATTTATTAATTTTAAAAGCTATTTTGTTTCTTGTGGGTTTCTTAGGGGACGGAAGGATTAAGATGTGTTTCACTTACCTGGAATTCTGTTTTGTTTATTTACCTAATTTATTTACCAAATTAATCTCTGCCTCTGAAGATCACTTTAAATCTATTAGTTCATTTCACAGGACAAAAGTGTGACCCTCACTACTGAAAGAAACTGAAGTTATTTCAGTTAGTAGTACATAATTACATAATTCAGTTAGTAGTACATTTCAGCATAGTAGTACATAATAATGATCAAGGAATAAAAACAGACTTCAAGACTAGCAATGCAATAGCAAAATCTTTTGCACAGGCTTAGTTTCCCTCAGAGCCCAGCTACTGAGGTACAGAGTGAATGAACTTGAAGAGACACACAGCAGTCAAGAGACTGGACCTGCCCTATCCTTTGCTCAGGAATGTAGCCTGATTGCAACAGCAGCAGATTTGTGTTGCCATCTGTGTTTAAGACACCTCTTAGTGGATTTCATTAAAATCATCATCTCTGTTGTTGGGAAGAACAAAGAACAAGTACATCACTCCAGTGGCGTTTCTGCCACAGCGTGGCTGTATGCATCAAGGCTACACTCGGCTGTCAATGAAGATATTGTCAGGTACACAACAGTACCATGTACTCAAAGCTATGAGAATTATGTCATAATAAACTCAGGATGTTGCTAAAAACACTGGCAGAATAAAATGGTTCTAGTATTTCATATCCAATAGACACTGCCATTAGAAACAGTTCCTTTGTGAGGGACTCAGATAAACACATGTTTTTCATCTAAAATGTTGATGTCTGAATGCTGCTTTACTCTCCCATAACCAAGTCAATGAGGAATTTACATTATTTACATTCTGTCTTTTTTCCATCTCACTACGTCTTTGCTGATCCTTTAGAATAAACAGCTTCCAGGGTATATTTCTTCTTCTATCTTCTACAGGCTAAATCAGGAGCTTCCACTGCTTTCAATTTAGCTCCCCTTCCTGCCACAAGAAAATTAATAGAAATGCAGACCAAATGCCCAGGAGGAATTGTTGAACAAGTGGCATCTAAGCTGCAGAAAGGATTTCAAAAGCAACTTACTCTGTCTGACTCCCTCTCATTTGAAAACCGCCTACAAGCCCTAGGGATGGATTAGAGCTAAGCATGGCCTGGATAATCTACAAATGCAGGGCCCCAGTTGTAAGGAGGATTGCAGCAAAATACTTGGGAGTATGGTTATTCCTAGAAACCGGAGGGGCTCTTTTGGAATGCACTGCCTGGATCAACCAAACTATTCAACCCTGCCTTAATCCATAGCTGGTGAGCTCAGGAATGGCAGACCCCAACCGTGCTCCTCTGATGGCCCAGGCAGTTTCAAGTGAGAAAAACGTTTTAAAACTGAAATAAAAAACAATCAGTAGCACTAGGCATCTCTTGATAGCAACTTTCCAGCAGGAACTGCAAGTTAAAAATGGTCAGACCACCACAGAGGCATCACAAGTAGCTAAAGAGACTGCAAGAGAGAAAGGAGGTTTCTTAATAACATGAACACAGGTGGCAGGCAGACTTGAAATCAGACAACTATTTCTTTTGAAATCTGCTTTTGACTGCTGCACTTAGCATCCCCCAGGTGGCTGGGACCCTTTCAATAGTGTTTCTATTAGGAAAAGAGCTACAGTAGATCAGTAGCACCAGTTCCCAATTTAGTATTTTTTCCTCTCTGACAACAGCAAGCCAATGCTGTGAGTGGACAAAGCACTGCAAAAAATCATTGGTGAGAGAAGAGCAATGAGAGCTGCTCTCCTGAAGAAAAAGCAATGTATATCTCAGGACAACCATATAACCCCTTCAAAAAAGCTTCTGTTTCTTTTGTTTTATAGAAAATTCTCTCCATTGTATCTTCTCTCATAGGCAAACTTACCAGACTGCAGCAAGGGAAATGATCATGTAAAGTAATACTCATCATTTAATAAAGGCATCTGTTCAGTAACTCAGTAAAACCATGTTTGGATGATGTCTGTCCAAACTCAAATTCCAAAGCAGAAGTTTGTGCTATCCAATACTATAAAGATCCTGGGCTGTAAATACTTTAATTTTTTCATAAAGAAAAAAGAACTAAGTGCAGAGGGTGGGGGGAGAAGGTAAAGGTGTATATGATAATTTTATGTCCCCAATTCTGAACCAGACACTAAAAAACAAAAAGTCCATTTGTAGAGGCTTTGGAGGAGGGAAGCTGTGTGACATTTAGTAATGACAACTTATTCCAACTTTAAATCTTCTGACTAGAATAGATGATTTTATGGAGTACAAGCACTTCAATTAACTGCTACACCTGGAAAATAAATACATAATGCACACACAAGGCCAGGTATAAGAAAACAAACCCTAATAAAACCAAGAGCTAAACTAGATCTTATCACCAGTTAGGAGGCAAGAGTTGTGGGTAAATACAGTACCAGAACTGAGAACAGTGAATATTTCCTTGTTGTCCGACAACTTTCTCAAAAAAATATGGGGAAAAGCAATAAACTTATTAAAGTTTAATGTACTGAAATTCAATTATAAAACTACGGAAGTCATTAATGAAAAAAAAAAAAAAAACATTAAAAGAAACAGCTATTAAGAGAAGCTGCATATCATTGCCACTGGCTTGTCAACTGCAACATACCTTAAAAGAGAATACAAATAGCAGACTTGTCCTGGTGAAATATCTGCCCAACAGGGAGTTTGTTTTCTCAACTATATTTCCTGGTCAAATAAAAGATAGTACCTCCCCCATAAGCTGTTCTTTCATATTCCTAAAGCTTCAGAGATACAACAGTTAAGAAAATAAACACATTTTTAAGGTTTTAACTAAAATACTTTGTCAAAGAGTCTCGTTATACAATCATTTGAAAAGAAGAGATGAAAAATGTACTGACAAATAACTGCAATAATTTTGAATGTATATAATCACATTACAGCACATTTCACTTGTAAATTGTCGTTCAGAAGCTTTTCTGTCAGAACAGCTACTCAGGTTCTTTGAGACTCACTCCTAAACGAATGTTTTGGCATTCTCATAATCTTATTTTAGCAGATATGAACAGTGAAGAAAGTCAAGAGATTGCTAATCATTTTGCCTTAAAATATCTGAATTAAATCTGAATTAAGAATGCAGGAGAATCTGATTTTTGTATCTGCAGTGACATCTAGTGCAAAAAACCCAAAACCACATATAAGCATCCTTTTAGAGGAAGAGAAGCTATTCTCATTTATTATGTGATTTCTGACTGAGATAGACAAGAATCATTAACATCAGCCCTTTTGAAACATTCTTAATATCTTGTCTTCTGCATAACACTCACAAAGCAGCTGAAGGGAACCCCAATAAGCATAAAATGTTAAAGAGAGTCTATTTAATGCAATGTGCATTTTTTTCCTTCCATACAAATTCTTTGATAAATGTATATATATTACATACTGCTGGAGGGCAAACAACTGTTAAGAAAGCACATGCACCTAGGAACTGAGTTGATACTCTATTTATTCTGACAGCTTTCCTAAAAGAAAACAAATTCAGCAGTAACATCTGACTGAAATTCATTCTGCCAGCTCCATAGATTTGCAACCCTATTTTAATTCTGTAATGATTGCTAAACCTCTTCCTTAAAATTTTGAGCAGAAAACATAACTTGTGGAAGACATGAGACAAGACCTGGAAGCATGAAATGAGTGTTGTTTAATACAGATGACAAACAGAAGTTATAAACTAAGAAATAAAATTTGTTCAAACGAAAGTACAGATTTAAGTGTCCTGCTGTAAGTACACAGTTATGCTCCAAACACAGCCAACAACAGACATTCTAACCAAACTTCAGCACCAACATGTCTAACTAGAAACAAATTTACAAAAATGATTCACTCACTGAAATGCGAAAAAATCCTTAGAAACAAGTGTTATTCCTGCCAAACATACAAATAAACACATATGCCAAAGCTGAAAATGAACAGTTTAAATACACTATCATGCATACATGAATTTGTATATAAATGCACACCATTCCTATAACTCCTTCTTTTTCATTCAGCCTATAAATACAATCAATTTAGGACCTGTGTTCCAAAAGCAGGTGTCCAGAAGTCTCAAAGAGCTCCAAGTACTTTTAAAAGGTAGGAGTAAAGGCAACACTGGTATCTTTTGTAAAAAATTCATAATACACAATTTCCCAACTCTCAATTTACACAATGATAGAATGATTCAAGTGATACAAATAATTACAAATATCAAGCTGTCGATTTTCATTCATCATGTAATTATATAAGTATATACATACATACTTATATATATATATATATTTTTTTTTTTTTTTTAAAGCTAATCCTTAGTGACTTAGGACAATTACATTACACCTTAGGTTCCTAATCTTACCTAAACAGGTACAAAAACAATTTTATTGGATGCCAAAGGCCTTGGAATGTGGAAGTATCACAACTACAGGTTCTTGGACAAAAGAACTCCATGCCATGACTAATGAACAATCATCATTAGTAGTGATGTGGTAAGTGCTTTTTAGTTCTACAGTTTGGTCTTCAGGAACCCAAGACCTTCTACAACTTCTCTACTCTGAAGCCATTAAAAAAGGGGATTTAGTAGACAGAAGAATTTTATGTGAAAATAGCAGGTGCTATCTGAGAGCACTTTTCAACAGAGGTTTGAGCAAGTTAAAATAAAGATGTGGAAGAATGAAGAAAATAAGTGCTCTCTGAAGAGCAAAGTACTGGGGTAGAAGACAAAGCAAGTGAGAAGAGGAAAAGAAGCCAAGCCAGGCAAGATCAACAGGAAGCAACAAAAAGGCATAAAACAGGAAAATGGTCATGTATGCCCAGCCTTACAGGCAGAAGAACCGAGATAAAAGTATATAAATACCATTCAGCCACTGTGGTTTAAAAGTTATCTGTAACTGCAAATAAATGTAGACTAATACAGCATTTATATAGAAAACAACAAAGTGGTCTTGATAGAGTTCATTTTGGTATACAAGTCAGCATGGAAAGAAAATTACTAAAATCAAAATCTATTAGCTTCTGCCCCCCTAATCAGCACCTCATAAAGAGCAACACAATTACTGTGAGTGTTGGTCTCCTAGTGACTTTGCTGGGTACAGCCAAGACTCATATCTAAATAAAATTCCCCTGCTGAGTTGACTATGCCTACCAAAATAACTGGTATTAGTCTCTATTTATTTATCATGGCAAGTTAAAGAGTACTTCACTAGTACAATAAAAGAGGTGTGATATAAAAAAGACATACTAGCAACAGTTTCCTTCCCCAATCTCAACAACCATTGTTAAGACATAAAATGTACTATTAACCAGTACTCAACCAAAGGAACACACACACACAAAGAATAAAAGAAGATCAAATCAAATAGTGTTCAATAACATATTTACCCAACATGTGGTAAACTACTGCAGCAGAATTAGTATTAGTGACACAGACTCATTTTCATCAGTAAGTCCAACAGGACAAACCTAGCTCAAGCAGCAAGTAGTTAAACTATTGATCATGAGAGCAAACACACACAAAAGGACTCTGTCTTTTCATAGACTCTGTGAAGACAGATCTCTGCATCCTTTGACACCAGCTGAGCTCTGCCACACAAAGCTAATGACATTATTAGAATCAACGAAACAACAAGTAACTCAATCTATTTAATACTTAAAAATAAGAAACATCTAAATACCTTAACTCTAGGAGGTTAAGGTATTTATGGCATATATCAAGTAAAGCAAAAGCTAGAAGTCAAATCAATTTCTACACAAGCAGGGAAGAAGAAGATTTTAAAAGGAAGTTGGGAAGATAAAACATCTGAGAATTATATAAGGGAGTACACATTTTTAAAAGATTAATATAAAAGCTGCTAAAGGCTGGAGAATGAAATTGGAACAGCCACAAAAGATGACAAAAATAAGATGCCAGGAAACAAAAAAAGATTTCTAGAAGAATGACAACAAATACAGTCAAATATAGCTGCCACATCAAAAGAAGTTTTGTACCAATTAAAGGCTCAAAGAAAGAGACAATTCAAAAGTTAGACAGGTTACCCTGACATCTTAGAAAGCATCCACAGGAACTACAGACCCCAATATTGATCCTTAACAGAATAATAAAAAGAGAAAAAGAATAAAATAAAGAAAAAAAGCAAAGTTTTTCTTCCATCCTCCTCTTCTTTTTGGGGATACAGCTATTCAGACTTCAGAGGAATCCAGACAGTTGCCCTGCAAAAGGGCTTCTTCCAAATATATGCAGGAGAGAGAGAGGGAGGAAAAGGGAAGAGGGGGGGAAAAGGGAAGAGGGGGGGAAAAGGGAAGAGGGGGGGAAAAGGGAAGAGGGGGGGAAAAGGGAAGAGGGGGGGAAAAGGGAAGAGGGGGGGAAAAGGGAAGAGGGGGGGAAAAGGGAAGAGGGGGGGAAAAGGGAAGAGGGGGGGGAAAAGGGAGAGGGGGGGGAAAAGGGAGAGGGGGGGGAAAAGGGAGAGGGGGGGGAAAAGGGAGAGGGGGGGGAAAAGGGAGAGGGGGGGGAAAAGGGAGAGGGGGGGAAAAGGGAGAGGGGGGGAAAAGGAAGAGGGGGGGAAAAGGAAGAGGGGGGGGAAAAGGGAGAGGGGGGGAAAAGGGAGAGGGGGGGAAAAGGGAAAGGGGGGGAAAGGGAGAGGGGGGGAAAGGGAGAGGGGGGGGAAAGGGAGAGGGGGGGAAAGGGAGAGGGGGGGAAAGGGAGAGGGGGGGAAAGGGAGAGGGGGGGAAAGGGAGAGGGGGGGAAAGGGAGAGGGAGAGAGAAACCATATTATCTGTACCACCATCACCAGTCCAAGACGTGTCCAATCTGACAAGCACATATATGAAGGATGATACAAGATGTTCACAGGTGACAATGACATTCAGCCATACAGACTACTCTGCCTCAAATCCAGAACTGACAACATTTGCAAAGTAGAACAGTCCAACATACACAGCCTAAAGACACTGACGGTGATGGAAAATCGTAACTCCAGGTGAACTACACAGACACAAGTGTCAAAAGGGGATAAAAGCTACAAGCAAAAATGAGGGAGAGTACTGGGATGTTCGTGTCAGCTGCACACATGGCACTCTGACAACTGAAATAATTGAATTTTAAGCTGTGAAATACTTTATATCAAAAACTTGCTGTTCTCCCTTCCTCAGTATTTTCTAGCTGGATATTTTCCGTTCTCTATGAATTATTCTCAAGGTAACATTTAGAAGTTTTTAGTCTCATTTTCAACAGGGTTCAAAATAACTGGCAATGGTGAACAAGTTTGAGGAGCATTTTGCCTGCAAAACAGTATGCATCACTTCTTTGTCAAGCCTGATGAAAGAACTGTATTCAATAAAAGACAGGTAATTTTTTTTCCAGCAATACCTGTTATCTAGTAGAAGATAGAAGCATGCCCTATGAACCTTCTTTCCTGTACTTTACAAGGCTTATGCAAAATCCTTTCAATTATTTTGTATTTAAACATTAACAGATTTTCTTGTCAGTTTGTGAGAACAATTCAAAACCAAGTGGATTCTGATATTTAGAGCCTAGAAGGAAAATGGAGGAGGAAAATCCATTCAGCTAGTAGCAAGAGCATTTGGCAGACATATAAAATAGGTAATAGATAGCTGTTAACATGAATTTTCAAAATCAAGAGCCTAAAAAGTTTGGAGCAAAAAGTGTCTGGATTGAGAGGCAAAAGGTTTTTAGTTCTCCAAGCCTGCTACAGGGAAGGAACTCAGCGGCAGCAAATACCTCAGGACTGCAAGCCCAGGTGGGAAGAAGCAGGTTTTAAACATAAATATAAACATGAAGGTTAAGTTCATCCATTAAGTTCTTCATTAAGCACCTTCATGAAGAATGTCCTCAAAGTTACTGGCTTATGTAATGGGAAAAGTTGCAGTTGTGCCTGCAGTCGGGTGGGCACAGGGACACAATCTGATTTCTCAAAGAGTGCGGTGATATTCTGGTTTTACAAGTGAACTGCGTGTACAGTCTGTGTGTGCAAGAGGGTGTACATCAATAATGAAACAAAAAAGCCAGTGAACTTATAGGAAGTTCATTACATGAAATGCCACTGCTCTCTACAGTTCAAAATCTGCCTTTCAGCAACAATCTGGTGAACTTCTAAAGAGCCTTTTTCCACTCATATGCTTGTATTGATTTCAGGAATTGTTAAACAAGAAGTGAATAAAACTACAGATAGCTTCAGTAAAATGATGTAAAATAAAAAACTTCAACCAAGAAATCTTTTGCAGGTTTACAGTTTTCTGGTGCCAAGAATGTTTTATCAGCTACCTTTAACCCAGAAGTAAAATATAAGCTATGTTCATGTGCTCAAATATCAGTGTATAACAGGGCAAAACACAGAAGTGGTATGACTTAAATTGGCAAAAGCTCAGTACCAGAAAAGGAGAATTACAGCTTCTGTGTTTAAGTCCTTTGTATTAAGCTATTTAAACAATGCAGCTTTCCCTTGCTTATATGAAGAGTTCAGTTAACACCTCCTACAGTTCTGTAATTTCTGTGCCAGAATCAGTGCATTTCCAACATAAAGCTTTAAAAACTTCCCATATGCTACATCACATTCACTTTCACAATTGATCAAAATTCACAAATTCTCCATGTAACAATGAAATCCCCAATCCAGACGCGAGTAAAGTAAGGATTAATAAAGTTCTGTTCATGTATAGATGCTTCAAAATAATAAAAATCACACTGAAATAAAGTGAAATTGAACCCAAACTATCTCTGAGGAATATGCAAATGGTAATTCCCAGTTCAGTATCTGGACAGACATTAAACAGCCCATTCTGTCACACCATCTGCCAACCCTGCTCTGTTTTCTATTCTATTTGTGCTTTATTTTTATTTTTAAGCATGGAGCCATTCAACTTATTTGGAAGTCAGATAAAAGACATGGTGATGAACTTTACAAAAAAAAATTAAAGGAATCAAATAGTGATTGAGAGCAAAAAATCAATTACAAAAATAACGCTTCAGATTAGTGATAAGGAGAATTTTTTTAATTGCTTGAATTGTACTCCAAACAAGTTTATGTTCGGCACATACAGCAAGTCATGAAAGCCTAAGCTTTGTTTTCAAAATTTTCATTTAACAGAGTAACTATAACTTTTGGGAAAAAAAAAATGTTAGTCTAGTCTATGTAATGGAAAATAAACTGCTGGAATTACTGCTCTCTCTTTGTGTGCACACACACGTGCTTCTATGAGTATATGGAACTATAAAGTAGCCCATTAAAATATGACCTCAGACTATCACCTGAATCACAAGTCAAATATCAACATAAAATCTTACCAGTACAACTGGACATCAGTACAGCATAAACATGTAAAAAACACAACAGTCTTGGTTTCCATTATGCAAAAAACACAGTAACATCATCAAGCTGCCCTCTTGGATCTGTACTAAACCTATAAAAGGCAAGAAAGTGCTGCTGTGAATTTAACTGCTCCAGAAATAGTCTGGACTCATATAAAGAGTGCAGTGCAGGCCAGCTTACGTGCATCAGTTGCAAAAATCCCTGTGTTTTGGTCTCCAGAGCATGCTTAGGTCAGAGGCATCTGGTTGGTTAGATGAAGACATACTGGAGGAGATTCAACTGAAAAAAATCCCACTGAAAGTTGTTTTTCATGTTTACAAGCCATTTCTGACCACAATGTGAAAGATCTGTATCCACTATGCATAAGATTCACTACGTGAGGTGATTATTCACAGGTCTTGATACAACACAAACACCAAGGGGATGAGGGATACACCTGTGCTGGCCCCAGGTTTTCTTCATATGCAACTCAATAAAAACACCTAGCATTTTAAAAACTTTAAGAGATACATGTTTTGCACTGAGGTCACTATGAAGAACAGAAAGAATTGTCCTCGTTTTTATTAAGAATTCTTAAAAATCTTATTAAAAACTACTATTGTGTCTGAATATTTACTCTTAAAAACTCCCCAAAACTAATTCTTTGGAATAAACCACGATTGAGAAAATTTCTTGTTATTAAAAAAAGGAAAAAAGTCAACTTAGAATGGGAACTCTTTTTTTAAGAATAAGCTCTAAGGTTTGTTCAAATGTAAAGTTGAAAAATTATATAATTTTCCTTACTTTAAGAATATCTTGGGTTTCATTCCACTTGTTTGTCCACTCTTTGGTCAGCTCTTGTACCTATAAAAGAAAAAAAAAATGGATTAAAAAACCTGCATCTCTTCTGAAGTCCTTTATAATACATTGTCAGAGAAGTGCTTAATATTTGTGCAATTCTTTGTGAAGTTTAATTCTTAAACATTTAGAGCACTGTTGCTCCTGCAGTGAGTGGTCATATCAAGGATTTCTATCTCTCAAGCAGGAAAATTACAGAATTCTTTACAGAGAGTATAAACTGAAACAAAGGACAGAGTTAGCCACTTGAAATAATGGCAGGCACTTTCAAAGAAATGGAATCATTCCACAAAACACTTCATCAGTCCTGCAAAGTCTACTGCTACAGATAGATCCTGCAGCTGTAACAAGATGACAGCTCCTTTCCTACAGCACACATACGTGTGTTCTGGCTAAAATGCCCTCCAGAAACTGCAAAGGGTGCCATGCAGAGGAAGAAGCAGACAGGCAGACACCAGGAGGGAATCAGAGCAAAGTCTGCTGCAATGTAGAAATCACACACTTGGTTGTGTAAATTGGTAAAGTGAGAAGCTGCTTGCGAAGGTTTTATAGACAGGGAGAGCACTGAGTATGAACACTTAAGTTTTTATCCTGCCTTTCCTATTCATCCAGTTGTCCATCTTCTAAGATAATTTTCATAGCTTGTATACCAGTCAAGGCTCTTTCCATTTCAGAACCTTTCAGACTTTTTAGAAAAAAGTGGACAGAGGGTGCTTCAGGCAGAACCACTGGCTCAGAAAGCTCTGGATGACTTGGACTCATTATATGAAATAGAATATAAAGAATTCTATTTTTTTAAATCACCGGATTTCTGTCTAGGAAACAAATACATAGATTTTTTAAAACATATACAATCTTTTATTATCTGAATTCCTCTCAACTGCAGAATGATGGGGGGAAGAACAACCCAGCTGTGTCCCTTTATTACTTTACATATAAAATCACTGTAAGGAAAGAAAAGGTGATCAATGCATTTCGTCCAAGTACTTCTACGTTTGCTACCTGCAGTCTACTATCCTGTCTTCACAGATCAGCTGCAATTTAATGAATAGGAATTAAAGATTCTCACATCTCTACCTACATCTCAGGATTTCAGATAAAAGTAAACACATCTTTCAATGCATAGTATTTCTCCTAATGCTGCAAACCAGAATATTAAAACAAAAAATAATTTAAAAGATTAGAGAAAAACATGTAGGTCCATCATAAGTCTATTCACCATCAGAAGAATTTATATTCCTCAGAAATCATTTAAGCAATATTCTTACATAAGGACAAATCAACTTCTTAAAGAAGGCTACCATATTTTTGTCAGATAATTTAAATATGGTGATAAGGTCTTTAGATCTGTATAAACAAATTAATTATTGTCTTAATTCAAATGTAAAAAAAAAAAGCTTCAACCACTGCGATATGTACTAAGAATTTTCAGTAATTATATCTATTGTAATTATCATGAATAGTAATCACATTACTTCCTAATGAGGCTGACAAAATATGATAAAATATGCTCAATATACTCCCTACACAGAAAGGCCAATACTTCTGAGCAGGACAAGCCATTATTACTCTCAGAGCATGAATAACATATTCTAATTAGCATGTAGTCAGCAGTTTCTATTAGTCTGAAACTCTTAGATAAAATCTTTATGTTTTTACAAAAAAATAAAAGCATATGAACTACACTTATTAACAGTATTAGCACTCATCTTTGGATCAACCAACAAAATTTAACACCTAGTATGAATATGAAAAAAAAAATTTGTAACTGAAGTCTTACACTACAGCTAAACTATAATTAAGGTCCTACCTTAATTATTTAATACAATACAGTAAAGATTCCTGCATAGGGACTCTGTAGTAAACAGAGATGTAAAACATGCTCTGTTACTACAGAAACTGCAGAGTTACTACAGTAATTCTGTTACTGCAGAAACTGGGCTCTGAGGTCTTTTTTGCAGCTATGGTTCATACTGGACACAATATATATATATTATTTTTTTTACTGAAGTTTAATTTCAATATACCACTTCTCTAAAAAGTATTTCAATATCTATAAAATTGGTATTACCAATGGGAATCTTGAAAAGCAGACAGATAGTGTACCAATTACTTAGATCAAACAGGATTCTCAAAGCAATCTATTCATTCTCTAAATGTAAAGGTCTAAAAAGCATCACTGTAATCTTACAATTTAAACAAGCTAAGAAGCCCCTTCTTTTAAAGGCATCATATCTACATTTGATGGCCATCTTCTTGTCAATACTCAGAACCAAATATTTATTGCCACATAGCTGAATTATTCCAAATACTTTCCCCTTTCCTCTTTCAAAGTCTGAGTAATGCTATTGTTAAGAACATTTTGACATACGTTTAAAAACAAGTGAATACAGAGAAAAGAATTTACACAAAATTATAGGATAAAGAATGAAAGATTGTGAATTTAAGAAATGAGAGTATCATTATATCTATATTCTTTGGACCCTACAAGTCTATCTAAACTGTCCGGGAGTCCTTCCCAGCCTCTACACTGTGTTGAATTATTAAAGCAACTTGGTATGAGGCACACCAAGATGTCAGATGCTCCTAAAAAAAATACAGCTAATACAGCACTGAACATACTTGCACATAGCAGATTTAAAGACTGAAAGGTTCTGAAATCCTACCCCACAACATAAGTTACTGATTACTTGAAAACATTAGAGAGTTGACTGGTTTCCCCATATTTTATTTTCTGCACATCCAATACTTCGTTACTGAGAGTACAATTTACAGATTACTCTGATTCAGTAGCTTTTCCCTCTCTATTCTATTTACAAACATACGTCTTAGTAAGGCAAACTGGCCTGGGAACAAATATCATGTTATATAAATATTGAAGATATACTTTGTTCTTAGTTATAATGTTATCTTACATGAGTAGGAAAACAAAATTAGAAGTTCACACATAAGCATCTGGGTTTTTTTTTAAGCACGAGAACAATTCTTTTTGTTGGGAGAAAATGTAGTTATGTACCAAAGAAAATTTCCTGAATATTACAAACACTATTGCATCTAGACTCCTCATTCCTCTTTTTTCTATTTAAAAACTGATTTATGAAAATTTAACTCACCCTTGCTTCATTCTGCTGAAGTTTTTCTTCCATACTTAAAGCTGTTGGAGAATCCAAGAGTGCAATCTAGAATTGCAAAAAGTAAACATCGACAAGTTTTAAAAAAGGGAGAAAAAAGTAATAATTCCTGGTGAAACCAAACAAAAGAAATTAAATTGTTCAACTTTTTTCTTATTTAGCATAAAGTGCTTAGAGCTCCAACATACATCTTTTTACCTTGAAATACTGCAAACAGTAATCAAAATTATGTAAAAGCAGATATTTCAAATACAGATCTTTTCAGTACATTACTTTCACTCTCACTATGTATCACACACATGCAGACACTGAAACTGAACACATATTTATAATGGGTAATTCCTCATATGTCTATCTTTATACTTCTATTAAGCATGAAAATGTATTATGCAAGAATAATTTGCCATTTTGCTTTAATACATAAGTATATCATTTATATTTAATAAATATCTATTAAGGTAATTGGCCTTAGAAAAAGGAAAACTACTACAAAACACACACACACAGAGCAATATTCATTGTTTATATCATCATCTTCTACACTGAGTCCAGCATTATATTTTGATAACCAGTATCTTCAGCAATCTACAGAAGCATTTGCAATACAGTATACTGGGAATATAACAGAAACCCACAAACTATATTATACAGAGATTTATATTCTACTGTGCACATATAACACCACCTGCTGTTTTATCAACCATCACAAACTCAATTAACTTAAGCAAGTTCTTTATTGTCTCCCACACAGCCATCTATCACATCCTACAACTGAACCAGATTTATTTTGTGGTATCCACTGTTTTACAGCTTGGAACTAGGTCAAAGCATTAGATCTTCAAAGGCATCCAACATGTATTTATTTTGCTCACTCTGAATCAAATAATATTTCAAAAATAAATTAATTATTCCCTCCTAAAGAATATGGGAGAAACACAAGTATAATAGTAATTCAACACCATAAAGAGTTTTCTAATTGTTTGTAACAAAGTGGAGCTCTCCGCTTTAATCATCTACAATATCCACCACTGCTTCCAACTGTGATCCCTTTTCAGTAAATGTTTCTTAGCATGAAATGTAGCTGAAGCACTGGTCTTCTACTAAAAGTCCATGCTGAACTGACATTTCACACTGCACAGCCCATCTAAAAGAAAATTAGATAGTTCTAGAAATAAAGCTGAAGTATCATTTCAGATGCTTCCAAATCAAATTTTCTCAAGGATGAAATCGAGCAGTCCCAAGTGACAGAAGAGTTTCAATTGGCCTGAGCCGACTGCATATTCAAAAAAACACAGAATGGTGTGGGTTGGAAGGGACCTTAACAAACACCTCTGCCATGAGCAGGGACACCTCCTGGTAAACCAAGTTGTTCAAAGCCCCATCCAGCCTGGCCTTAATCACTTCCACTTTCTCATAGCTAGCTTGGTTTCACCATCCTGGTAACAGAAATAAACTTAAGCCTAACTGAACTTGTGTAGGAAATGTCTACAGTGGCTGATATTGGTAAGAAGAAGAAAGAAAATTGAGCAAAAGGGAAGTATCATGTGACGTGTTTTTACATCACTGAAAATACTTCAACATATTTAGGGTGTTACATGCTTTCTAATGTACTGCGTAGCCAAATACAAATAAAATGTATTGTCTGAATCTGTCCATACTCCTACATTTTTGTACTTATGCATATTAAATATTTTATACTTTCTACATCTTTTGAGATGCTAGATAAAAGTACTTCTTCAGTCCATCAGGCTAAGCCCAGGAAAAAGGTACTGCTCAGTCTCCTTATGGTGTGGTGACTACCTGTTGCACAGTAGACTGTAATCAAGCTCTTCAAATATATTTTATATCAATCAAATATATTTAGAGAAAGCTAAAAGCTTTGGGATGACAATTTTTCCCCCCTTATTTTAAAAGAGGTAATCTACTGGCCATATGGAAACTGATTCAATCAGGAAACTAATATTCACTCATAGCCTCACAGAGCTTGTTTACCAAATCAATATAATGAAAGGTAATTATCTTGTTACATTCTATAAATAGATGTTATAAGTTAAGGAAAATCACACATAAATTTCAAGTAAAGCTAACCTGATTCCCTTGAGCAAGCAGGGCTTTTAAGCGGGCTATTTCAGCTCTCAGCTCACGGATTAGTTTGACGTTAGGATCCTCATTAATAGTAGGCTTGTTGATGATGTTTTTGGCTCTATTTGCATAGCGAAGTGTACTTAAAGTTTCTCCATAATTGACATCAGCAGGTGAAATAGCTAAGGAGATGAAATCAGAAACAGTTTATAAAGTACTCTGTATTTCATTTAGTAAAGTGAGTTTATATTTTAAAATCACTCAGATAAACTTCATGGGGGTGAAGAGACAGAAACTTATAATTAACTGATATGGCTATAGTTTGTTCTAATTCTAGCTCCACTTTTTCAACATCACTATAGTTTTGCTTACATAAACACTATATTAGAATAATCAGGTCCAACAAACAAGCGTTGTAAAGAAATCTTGCTGTCATTCTATTTAACATTTACATTTTGCCGGTAAGCATAAACATCCTATATAAATACAAGGTTTCTTGCAAATGTTTTACAAGAACAATGGAGAAGAAAGGTGAATATTTTCCAAGTATCGATGTGATCATTGAACAGAGAAGTAATTTCAGGTAAAAACAAAGTAGGTGCAGTCCAAGTTTTGAAGAGAAATTAAACAGCATTCAAGCCATAAGCCGACATGCAAAGCAAAATGAGAAGAGCTGCTACAATCTACAAGCTTAGTTCTGCTGAGCTGCAGGCATCTGGCAGCACATAGAACTGTTATTTATCTAATGCATTAAGACAAACCAGTATTATTTTTACAGACAACTAAACTGGGAAAAACAATGGAGTTTAAATGAAATTGCTAATTCTACCCTTGACGTCATTTTCCTAACCATATACAATATGTTCCCGATTAAAAGGATAATTACTGCGTCCAAATAGATGAACAAAAGCACAGAAGAGAACACCATGCAGAGGTCATGAGGGTCAGAAATGTTCATAACCAAACTGAACAAGAGACCCAGAATCAGACAATGAAAGGCGCTTTCTTTCCCAATGAAAGAAATAATCAAATAGCAAAACTATTCTGGCCTTCCTCATTCTCTCAAGAGTAGTAAATATTCTTTTAGTGGTCCCCTCCCAAACCAGGGGAGATACACTTGGGAACAGATTATACTTCGCCTAGCTCACACTATCACCTTCCCATTTTATCTACTGTCTTCTCTCCACTATTCAATTATCCTCTTTCTGGAAGGATGCTACAATACGTTATAGAAATGTAACAAATAAGAATTGGAAGTCTATTTTATAAGAGCCTTTCCTACAGATTGACAAGATCTTCCTGCTTTTTTTGTGTTCAGTTACAAAAAAGGTAGGCAAAATGTATCCAGACAGCTTGTCAGGCTCTGTTAGGGAGTTCAACCACGCTACCAGTAGAGTTACTGTCAGAAAAAAGATCAACCATCAGGGCTGTGCCAAGGTGTAGCATCATTAATAGATGAGGAAGTAGTTGAAAAAGCAGCTGTGCACTACAGCCATTACTATATGCACAGAAAGCTCAGTGTTTCTCAAACTTTTCTTTCCTATCCCTCTGTCAAATAATAAAAAAAAAAAAAAAAAAAAAAAACAACAACCATGTAACTGAAAGAAAGCATTAAGAAATTAGGTGCCAGCACACTGTTACTTAACAGACAGAAAAACAAAGCAGTGGCTGGTCCAAAACTCTCTTCTGGTACTACTATCATCAGCCTAAGAGGAAAAAAGTGACATGGCTTCCAAAAACACCCCCAATATCATGCAATCAAATAACTACTATCCAGAGAATTTTGACTATGGCAAAGTGTTTGAAGAACGACAACTTGATCCAATGCATTTTATTCCTTTAATTCCACTCTCCCACCATTTCCAAAGAAAGGACTGCACTGGTCAGACAACTTTTGATTTGAACAGGAAAGAGAAAGAAAAATTTCAGAGCTGTTCTTCTCTTCAAGCCTAATGTCTCTGACATTAAAATCCGCTCCTGTCCTTTAACATCCTCCTGGCCTCACTTAGGTGTTTCTGGGAATGGAATTCCCATTCCAATTTGTTGAAAAAACTGCAATACAAATGTCATAGGTAGATTTTTAAACCAAGTGATCCTTACTTCCTCCAAGTAAAAAGGAAACTGCAATAACAGTTTGCAAGATGACCGATCATAAATAAGTTTAGACAAAAAGATAAAATGTTGTATGCATTCAAGGAGCAGGTTAAATAAAAATTGCAGTCTTATCCACTTAATGTCAAAAGAGAGCATGTTGTTTCTACAATGAAATGTTTCTACAATTTCTGCAATGAAAACAACACAGTTCTGAAAAAGCAAATTGATACATCAGTATTCACTAGATTCACAAAGCTGAAATATTCTTTTAGTGGACATCAACGTCTGAAACCTGGAGAGGAGAGGCATAAGGGGAGAGAAGTAAAAGACTTCATCTAGGCCCAGGCTGGAACCTTTACCACAAGTAACAGCTGTCTGGAACACAAATGAACTTCAAGAATAAGCAGGACTGATTACTTGAAGTTTAACTGCTCAGATTAGCTAACCATTACCTTGTGCAGGCAAAATCACAGCAGTGAGATAGATGTCAGAGCAAAAGCAAGCAATTAGGCACATAAATTTGGATGATCCTTACTTATGCAAGCAAATGTCTAACCACTGTACATACACATTCTTTGTTACATTTGTGACCAAATACTCAGCCAGTTTTAGATGTACCCAAACAGATGATCTGCATATGAAAATAAAGCTCTTGAATTCTGCTAGTAAATCTGCCATTGTTCATGACATCACTAAACAACTAGACTGTGTCCATCTACACAATTAAATCCTATTTAGTTCTACTGCTGAAAGAGATGTTTTTCAGAGCATAGGCAAAGGCAGAATGTTACTAGAAGACTTGGAAAGAAAGAAATCATTATTGTGTAAACAATGTTCCACCTTAACAAAGCATTCAAAATCTAACTATTTACAGACACGCCTATTAAGCATGAATTGTTTGAGATGCAAAAAAGTATCTTAAAGAATACTTACTGGCAATCATTATAGTTTTAGAATTTCCTCCTAGGCTATCTTTTAACAGCCAAGTCAACACAGAGTCCCTGTAAGGCACAAATACTTGTTTCTTCTTTGAAAGAGGATTTGTTGCATCCTGAGATAAATCAGCTGTGATGTGGGGTTAGATAAAAAATTAAAATAGCAATTAGGTATTTTCATTCATTTTCAAGAAGCATATGTGTTAGATCACTATTTTTGTAAGTAAAATGAACAAAACTCTAAGTAAACACACAGATATGTATTTTTCTTTAAAAAAAAAAAAACAAACCAGAACAAAAAGAACAAAAACAAACAGACAAGCACAAAAAACACAAACTTACCTAAGGCAGAAATTACATTTCCCAGAGTAACTAGGGATTTGTTAATATTCCCTCCTTCCTTTAATCGAACCCCTGTGGCACCAGTGGCATCTGCCCTCTCACTTCCAGCAAGATCTACCAAATGAATCTTGCTAACAGTTTCACAAGGCATTTCAGAATCAAATTTAGCCTATAGGAAAAAAAAAATACACAGGAAAGTGTGCCAAGCTACCAAATTCTGAAAAATGTATTGATTCCAACTTAGTGGTCTTTTTAATTTTATGATTGAACATTTGTTTACAATAGCAGAGCTGCAGATGACAGGTGTATTAGAGGTGCATAGAAAGGCATTGCATCATTAATTGCTGCATAACTCCCACCCAAGTACTTATTACTTTAAATTGGAATATTTGCAACTTTCTAATCACTTACACACATGCACTGACAAATATGAATTGATACTTACATTATACACAAGAATATGTGGGCATCCATTTGACTAAACTTTCAACAGTTAGACTGATACTTAGCTTTCAACAAGCCTGGCATTCACAGACACATTTACATTCAACATCTCTACCTGTTTCTAAGCTCAAGTAAATAGCAATTGCAATTGTATCCTATGATTTTTAACTGAGGCTTCCTCCCAGTTTTTATCCTAATTCATGTAAGTCAACTCTGATTGCCCCATTTCAAAAGTCCTTGTACTTTTGAGGTACAACAGTAGAAGGAAACCTTTTGCTGCCTGCCTCTCAACCTCTCCTGAAAGCTTTGCAATGACCAATTCACCACTGGTGAACAGCTGGATTTTGTGTGTGTGCATGCAGTTTTGAGGGGAGATATGTAAAGTTCTTTTGAGAGAGCAAACCACCTCTATGCTGCGTTCTCTTCATCTAGCAGGTTTATTCATGGACTCTCTAAAACAATAAGGAAGAGCAAGAGGCTTTAGAAAAGGAGTTTACTACATATAAACCAAAATTCACTATCCTGTGAGAAAATGTGCTTTCTCTCTCCCTCAGAAAGCTCGGATAATATCAGAGCATTAAAGGATTATGTTTGGCTCCAATTGAAGACTCGCACAACATGCTTCTCACCCACTCCTCCTATCACAGCAACATCATGAAACATGCAGGCGTTGGTCACTGTTAGTCAGCCAGAATTCTTTGTAGTTACCTCCTCAAAATCTAAATACCATTTTAAGTCATCACTTTACATTGTAAATTTTAAAGATTATAATCACTGATTAACATATACGTAATTCTCAAAGCAGTATTTTCACACATAACTTTGCCTGTCACAAGACAACAACATAGTTGTTGTCTACCTATCCTTGCTTATTTGACAGTCTTATTTTTTAATTATCATATGAATTATTGAATGTATACGCATACTAAGACAGGGGGGTTTCTTTTGTTACCTGAGTGAAGTTGATTGTGAAAATGGCATGCGACCTGCTGCTGACATCATTCATTCCAGTTGCAGCTGTCGTTCTATTTATATTTCCTGCATCCATAAGTTCCTCTACATCACCATAATTTTGCACTAAATGTTTAGACAAATCTAAAGAAAGACAGAGCATTACAGTATGCTCATAATTGTACTTGATTTCCTTCACAAAAAGATTCAAATTACCCTCACTACTGCAAAGCATCGCTGCAATTAGTGTTTATTGTCATACTTGTTTATCACTTAAGGAAAGGAATGAGGCCTCATGAACAATGGAGAACTTACATGTTTACAGTAAATTAAGAAGAAAATACCCAATCCACAAGTAGTGAGTGCAATAACATAAGCATAAGCCCTGAAGAGATATGAACTTTCCATGACAGAGAACAGATTAAGACAATTAGACCCTAGTAGGCTTTTTCCATCTAAACATTAAAGATTCATAAATTATACTCAGCAAATTCGTAAAAACAACTGCATGTTTTAACATTATTTTTTTAAGTGTTAATAACTTACAGATAAAAAAATATAAATGTATAATCATCTTAGAACTGGGAAAGCAAGTGGAAATACAAAATGAGGAGCTATTTTCTGCTATTAGACATGACATTTTAAAATAAAATGACCAGTACAAAACACTAAAAGTGTTTTTACCCTCAACATATGGCCCTTCTTTTGGATGTTCCCGTATTCGTAAATTATTAGTTTTTGATGACTTCCGTCTGAGGAGATCTCTCACACGCTCATTATAAATTTCCAGATAACTGAAAGAAAAAGATTAGAAAGCCAATGACTGCTTCAAGAGCCTTAAAAAAAAAGGAAAGCCATGTTTGAAAGCAATACACCTAGAGAAGGAAAAAGATACAAGGTTGGCTTAAGATAAACGTGACTCAAGTGTACTTCTATTATAAGGAAAAAAGCTGAAGCAGCAAGATCAAGTTCTCCTAGTGTCAACTTTATATAAAGGGTAAAAACAAGGGAGATGCTGTCCAGTTGAAAAAGCATTTTCATCATTATTTAAATAAAGCAAAATGAACAGCTGTTAGATAAAAGTATTGCACCTTTTGACTACAACTACCAAAATACTATTAGAGTCCTGAGGCCAAGTACAGAAAATTATTTGAAAACACACACTTTTCTGGGAGATAAAGTGAAACAGGGTGGGTGTAATTGAAAGAAGTTTGATAGCCAGCAAGCTATTAACATGACAAGACCTACCTCACTTCTGTTCGAAAGGATGCTTCATTCTTCCTTGTTTTTTCACTTATTTTGCTGAATAATCCTTCGCAAATTCTAGGTATTAAACCTGCATCATCCTGCAACAACAACAATCCTTATTTCCAAGGTGATGTATGCATGTACAACACATATTGAAAAGTAAAACCTAAGATCAGTAGTTAAGAATTCCAAAATCAAGAAAGAGGGGAAAAAAGACTCAAAACTTTTCAGCAAATATTCTCTTGCCACTTGTGTGTGTGTTGCAATGCTCATGTGTGTGTTGGAATGCATATCCTTTGTTACTGGGGTATATTTTGTCCCTCTCATTTTAGATTGAATACTCACAAATGCTTGAGGCAGAAACTGGCTCCTCAGAGCAACTGCCTCTTTAGCTGCCTCATCTCAATACTGTCTTCTCTATTCTATCTCATTTCACTATGGACTTGGCAACATCTGCAGAGAATGGAGTAAGAGCCATATACAGGCACCCATGAGCCATGTTCATTCAAAACCCTAAGTTCTAGCTCAGAGTCTTTCCTGTCTTGACATGCAGCAGGTCCTTTGCATAAATTATAATGCAATAACACATTTAAAACTATATTCACTGTATTCCACAATGCAGCCAAGTTAAATTTAATATTTAACTTTTATATGCACAACTCTGCAGTTAAAGAATTTTTATGCACAAAGTGCCCTGTTGCTTTAATAAAGAAAGATGAAAAAAACATTTGCCTTCTCACAGATCCCTACGGACTACATGGTTTACTAGCAGGGCTGCCACTATCCATTACCCAGTCCTTGCCACTTCAGCTTACACAGCAGCCAGCAGGATGTCATCTTCTCAATTAAGCTGGCACTTGAGAATTGAGCCTCATCCCAGCGAGGCTGCTGCTCCACCACTAATGTCAAACACGTGTCAAGCTGTGAGGCAGCAGCTAACACCGCTGAAATATCCAAAGTCTTAGCATGCAGCTCTCCCCAAAACTCCAGGGAGACATATATCCAGACAAGCAGCAAGGCAGTAAGCCAAAGCCAGGGTTTTCCCTAACAGCAGAGAGGAGCAGGAGAGTGCCATGCAGCTCTGGATCTTGGCTGACAAGGAGCTGCTTGCTGCCACTGCCCTGTTCACACCAAGCCTGAAAAGGTAGATGACTATTTGCCAATTACTCTTTCTCCCCACTTCAGGAAGACAACAGCTTACACTCCTTCAGAGCTGAAATGAGAGAATGTGGCTCCCAGGAATAAAGGGAGAGGAAATACACATACAGATGAGCTTTGGGCTCAGAGCTGCAAACTCAGAAGCAGTTTACAAAACAGTCTGTCAGCTACAATTTGCCTTCAGTTCAAAAACCTGTAAGAGATTTGATGCCATGGACTAATTCTAATGCTATGCACTGCTGAGACAAGAAGTATTTCTGTGTAGAGTTAGGGGCCTTGCAATTGAACAGGAGGAAAATTAGGATAAACCAGACCAAACATCCATGGTGAGCATAGCCCAGGCACAGCAGGTTCCCAAGATTTTGCCTGGTAGGATTCTACAGATTTCATGGCAGCAGGAAAACACAAAGACAGTGGACTCTCTCACATCAGACTCTGGCAGAATGAGCGCTTCATAGGCAAAGACTTCTCTTCTACTCTGATCTGCACATAAAATATGACCCTTCTTGCCCAGGCTTGCTCCAGGCTGATCCCTTGCTGGTCATCTCTGTCCTCATGCTTCAGCTTTCCCCTGCATTCTCTCTCACAGCAATCTTCTTTCACATGTCATCTCTGAGCTCCTTCCTCTTCCCTTTGCACAGATATAAATCCTGATTCATCACCCAGTCTCTATTTAAAATCATACCACATCCCTCTAGTTTGCCCTTTTCCAGCTTCTACCTCTTCAGAATCAGTGCCTCTCCTCCTCAAACCAAGCATCACTCTTCCACCTAATAATCCATTCTCTCCTTCTATCATACCCAGCCTTTCACATAACTGCACTTTTGTTAAAACAAACAAAAAAACCCAGATAATGGGAGAAACCTATAGCTTAGCCAGGTATTTTGAAGACAGCTGCTTTTGGTAACAGAGGAGCAGCCTTTCCCAGTATTTATCAATCTCTACCTCCAGATAAAGTTTCAGGATTCAGTATTGGAAATAAACACGCACATTTCATTTTTAATCTTTTTTAAATACAAGAAAAGGAAAAATACTTTTCTTTCATCTCATACTTGGAAACACCTGAATAGTTTTAATTAAAGCTTAAGGAAAAAACATGAAAGATCTTTCAAAAGGTTTTAGGCAAGTCATTAGTGTCTGACATAATTTAGCAATTGTAAAGAGAGTCTGTAAATACGATATATTAGCTCTAATTGAGTAACTTCAATCATGAAAATATAGCAGAGAGAGTGGAAGAACACACAGTTCCCAGGATTTTTTATCAGTAAAATGTACATCTTGCAGAATGTGCATTCTTTATTAGAAACTGTATTTAAAGATTTTCTCTCTTTTCACTCCCTGCAGCTCCAGGGCAGAATCAACTACATCTCTGACATTGTTTTCTAGGTTACAGAGTTTCCAGTCTCAGAAATCTCTAGAACCAAAATGGGCAGTTCATTCCAGAGCTGAATTTTCTCATTAAAAGCCCATTTTCCTTCTGTGCTATCTAGTCAGAAAACTCCTTACTGCAATTTAAATGTATTGTTTCTTGCCCATCTACCTTTCCCTTTCTTTCTACAGCAGCCTTTCACATCTTGGGAGACATTTATTTCTCCACAGTCTTGCTTTCTCATTTATTGTATTTTATAGATCTCCGATCATTTCAATATCGTTTCTCAAGACTTATTTTAAGCTGGTCCACATATTTCTCAAAATGATTGCTGCACACAGGCTTGCAAAAGAAGCCTTCCAAAGCCAACAGCAGATATTGTAAGTTAAATGAAATTCATACTTTTTAAGGACAAGTAGGGAAAAAAAGAATATTTATTTCGAATTCAAGTTTTCTTACAGCACTGAAGTCTCTCTGACAGGGCCATCAATTTTCAAGCATTTAACTTGGCAGCTGAGTATATTTTCTACACACTCTGTACAAAGCCAGATTAAAGTATTTATGTATCATGGCAAGAAGATTAGACCTTTATTATTGAATAGTGTCAAACAAACTTCATCACCTATTCATTTGCAAATGAATAATTTGCTGTGATGATAATAGTCATTACATACAGTGAGGCAGTCTCATAATAACGTCACTTTTATAAATTTCTGAAATGGAAATCCACATCTAGGTCATAAGATCTTTTCTGGTTACAAATGTCTACTCTGCTTACCATATTGGAGTTAAATATAAACCTACTTACTCTGTGACAACTGAAAAAAAGAAAGATTTCCAGCTAATTTACTCTCCTAAGATAAAGGAGGCAAGCAGCAAGGCAGCCAATTTTACTACATTTCAAAAGACTGATCTAAGGAAGGACAAGTGGCAATATTCTTGTTTTCAGTTCTGCTGGGAGAAGACAAGTTGTATTTCTTTTTCTCCAGGGACTAAAGGAGAATGAAACCTGCAGAGCCTTGCCTTGCCAACAGGTTTCATTAGCCAGCCCAACAGTTCAGTAGATTGTTTCTGTCCTCGGGCAGTCATGGAGGAAACTGCAAGAAAAAAATCTCCCATCCTTAACCCCAAAACTGCTAAATGCCCCTCGTGGCATACCATCCTCTTTCAGGGTCTTAATTGCAGTGCTCAACAGGACTTAATGATTAAAACTATTGTATCAACCATAATGGCTTGCTGAAACTTATATTTATCAACTCTGATATCCAGTTTCTACTCCTCACTTGGCAACATTCTCTAAACAATGGACCAGGACCTATTTTTACCTTCTGACCCTTCAAAAAAAGCTCTGAAAAAACAGATTTCTTCAGAAAAGCTGATCATTCATGTTCTCAAAATGAGCATCTTTTTTGTCTTGAGTTGAACATCAGAGGTAACACGTAAATTTTGGGGGTTTCCTGCTGAACAAAAGCTACTGCTTTTTGTTCAGCATAACGGAGTATCACTCCGTTAAAGACACTTCTTCCAATTGTAAATACCTGTAAAAGAAACAGCTTCCAAAACCTCTGATTACTACTAGAAGGAATGCTACATGTTGGGTCAGTAGCATACAAAAATGATAAGCAATAATAATTCCATTAAAACATGCTTGCAATAGCATGCAAGGTATTGCTATAAAACAAAAATGTACATTTGCAAAACACAACATACCGCATTTCCCATCATGGTGTAGGACTTCCCTGATCCAGTCTGTCCATATGCAAAAACACAAGCATTATAACCTTCAAAAGCAGATTTAAGCACATCTGTTCCAAGATTTTTGAAAACCTAAACACAAAGAAAGTTTAAAAGAGCAGAAGCTTCGGAGAAAAAGTTGTTACCAATCATCAGTCCAGTATGGCAAATATTAAACAAAAGCTGTCACAATATAAGCTATTGGCATCAACTGACACTATTTACTACAGAACAGGAAATTAGTACTTCAAATAAAATACTAGATATTTCTACTATATTTAGCTTATAGCACTACAACAGTACATTTTCTACATCTTTTTCTGTCAGATACCTACTTTACATGCAGAAGTAAAAAAAGAAAAAAACACAACTCCTTTCCATAGTTTTGATATCTTTCAGCTCATCTCAGATACTTTGTTCACCTTTCCTTATTGTTAATACCTACTTACTTTTTGTATCCTAGTCCCTTCTCAAATGTTTCAGTGATCCTGTCAGTGTCTTGGTTTGTGGAGGAGTTTATTTGGTTGATTTGTGTTTGGTTTTGCTTTAACAAGTGTAAGAAAACAATCCATTACTTTCTCCCTTTTTCTTCCATAATTGGCTTTACATAATAGTACTCTTTAGGCTGGGAAACATGGAATATGTTTTCTCTATGGTAAGTCACCCTTATTCCTAGCCAAATCTTTCTCTTTTGCCCTCTGAAACTGCTCATGATCCCCTTTCTACTTCCCATTATACGGGTGTCTGTTCTCACCTAATAAGCTCAGCTCTCAGTAGATGTTTTCATCACCTTTCTGTGCAATGAAATACCTAAGGGTATTTCCCCTACCAAAGGGATACCTTTCAGTATCCCTTCAAGATTTGACCCTTCGCTACCATTATCCCCCATTTCCATCCACAGTCCCACGGGTGCTGCTTTTTTCTCAATGAAACTATTAATCTGGGTCTCCCAGTCCAAACACGATTTTCAAAAATTTCATAAGAGGCTTCACATATTTTGGCTACCAGAGTGCAGTATACATGAATTAAATTAACAAAGGTGTACAAGTCTCTATTAACAGTGAACAGTGCACACACAGTATAATCATGCTGCTGCTACAAAGAAGGAGTGCTGGGTAATTTCTTTAATCACAGATGCTTAGTTGCAAGCATGTCATTGGAATACTGAACCTGACCTCCACGTAGGCAAAAGAGTTAAAATGCTGTAATCTGTTCTGCTTCTCGAAGAGGAAGGAGTAAAGCTCAGCCAAAGCCCTTTTGCTTGTCATTTGAACACAGTGTGTATCTCAGTTGAACACATGCTTAATACACAGGTTAGAAGAAATTATATTGTTAGGATGGGACTTTGACAGAAGCAAATGATTGAGAGATACTTTACCACAATGGGGCAGTAAAATCAAAATTCTATTCTTCTTCCATTAATACAAACTAGATACTTCCATGGTAAACTGCCCCTCCCACTGCAACTTTTGTAAAGCATATTTTGCATCTATGAGGCATATTAATGGGGCACATAGTATTAAACAGTACTAAACATTTATTATTTTTCTGCCTTTTAAAAGAACAAATATAACAATCATTAACAAAGATAACTAGGCAACCACATTACCAACACTCAAGATCAATTTTATTCTGTGACAAAATGAATATGAATGAAAACCACCTTTCTTCTATGCCACTGGTGCGGTAAACTGGAAATTCTGCACCAACTTGATAAGAGCTTAACTACAAAGTCATCCAATTATATATGAAATTATTAACACAAAACAATAGCTTGTGCAGCATTCGTTTAGAAATTGCACTCCCATGGTTTGGAAATTCCTTTTGTTTCCCATGTGCTGTGTAAATAGTAATTAAAATAGCACTTAACACATAGAATGAGAGAATCTGCCAAGTTGGAGGAGACCCATCAAGATTATCAATTCCAACTCCTGTCCCTGTGTAGGGCACCCCAGAATCACACCACATGCCTGAGAGCATCATCCAAATGCTTCTTGAGCTCAGGCAGGCTTGGTGCTGTGACCACTGCCCTGGGCATTGTTCCACTGCTCAGCTGCCCTCTGGTTTAACAATTTTTTCCTGGTATCTAACCTGTCCTCTGATTCAGCTTCTTACCATTTCCCCAAGTCCTAGTTTGGGTCACAGGAGTGGAGAAATTGGTGCCAGTTCCATCTCTTCCCCTCATATACTGCTACGAGGTCACCCCTCAGCCTCTGTTTCTCCAAACTGAACAGTCCAAGTGACCTCAGCCACTTCCTGTAAGTCATCCCTTCCAGACCCTTCACCATCCTTCTTGATCTCCTTTGGATGCTTTACAATAGCTTGATATCTTTTCTATACTTAGTTGCCCAAAAACTGCACAAAAACTGCTTTTCAAAAACAATTCAGTGCACGAAGAAGTTTTCTAACACGATCCGACGAGACAAATAAGGCATGAGAGCAGGCATTTAGCCTGCTGCACTAGAAAACAGAGCCCTTTGGAAAGCATTTAGGTAAATTTAAAAAAAAAAAATTTAAATTCTTGGGTATTCTAATAAATTCTAACAAATTTCTAAATTACACAAGCAGCACATCAATGGAAAGACACTTCAACTAATGCTTTCAAGCCAAAGAAAAGGGAAAGGGAGAAAATTAATTACTAACACTATAAACATTCAGAAATCCTACCATTTCTTGACAAACAAAGCTGGGACTTTCACTGTCAGCTGAGAAATACGAAAAATCATAGGTAAAGGTCTTAGTTCTTTCTCGTCCTGCGTCTCCAGTACTACCCTCTGGAACCTATTTTAAAGGAAGAAAAAAAAAAAAAAAAAAAAAAAAGAAGAGCTGGTACAATGTATCCTAATGAAATAATTACAAACCTTTGTCAATAAATAATCACAATGTAAATTTAACATAGGATTACACACATTTATAAATTTATAATGAGAGGCTAGCCTGTTATTCTAACAACAGTGAAAAAATCAGCAACAGACATACCCTACAGCATAAAGGATATTCACATTACACAACAGCACAATGGGAATTATTTGAATTTTAGCCTCCTGCTCTTACCACCACAGTACACTTTGACATAATATTTACGTTCAGCTAAATCTGTTCTCTGTGTGAAATTCAGATTATAATAAAGGATTGCCCTATACATATAATAAATTGGAGCCAGAGAAACCTTTGTACAGTGAACAGCATTTCAACATGGAGTCATAATTTAAATGGTGTCACATACCTGCTGCTTAAGGCTATCATCATGCTCAAGACATGACAGCTGGCACTTTACTTCAGCAATATTCACTGCTATCTGAATCAGTGTGGGCAAACTACACACTGGAATTCCTTTTCACATATTTGTCATTGAAAACTATCTTTTACAAAACTATTTGCTGTGCATGGTTTCTCTTGCTGAGAGAAATGTTAAAATGTACCATCAAAATATTACAGCTCATGATGGGCACTTTGGGTTTAATTAATTTTCACAGGAAATCCAGAAGACACCTTCTGCAGATGAGACAAAAGTTTAATAGCTACCATGAATGTACACCTATTGCTGGCTTTCATCTTCCAGCTAAGCAATGGCCAGAGTAATAAATTTTAGAAAAACCTATGAGATACAGCCTACAGAGTGGCTTTCAGAAAACTACGATGCAGTAGAATAGTTTATTTAACCTGTTTCCCCAAAGGATGACACTTAAATGCCAAATTTTATAAACTAAGTGCTGTTCTCCACAGTGCAGTGAGCACTAATGTTTTGTTCAGTCATACCTTGGCAGCTGTTCAGTTAGGACTTCCTCTTTTAAATTTTGTTTACTCACCTTTAAGTTTGTGATTGTAGTTTTATTTTTTTCCATTGAAATAATAAACTTTGCATTAAGGTCTTTCTCCCTAGAAGAAAAACAAGACTTGATAAGTTAAATAACATCTCACAATACTCCCCAGTCATATTTCCACTCAATAGGTTGCTTGCCACAGTCAATTAGCAGCTGAATTAATTCTTATTTTTTAATTGTTGTGACCAATGTTTATTTATTGGTATGGGATATGTTTGAAGTAATGAGGCTTGCCTCCACATCCCTTCATCAAGAAATAGAGCAGCAGCATGGGGAGACCTGTTTCAAAAGTTTGATTCTACACGTCAATTAAGTGGTTTGTTCTTAATTTGAAGTACTCTGGATCCAAAGCCCCATGCAGACAATTATGTGGCTCTAATGAAACACAGAATCATAGAATCATAGAATTGGCTGGGTTGGAAGGGACCTCTGAGATCACCAAGTCCAACCCTTGACTACTACCACTGCGGTTACCAGACCATGGCACTGAGTGCCACATCCAGTCTCTTTTTAAATATCTCCAGGGATGGAGAATCCACTACTTCCCTGGGCAGCCCATTCCAATGTCTGATCACCGTCTCTGTAAAGAAATTCTTTCTAAAGCCCCTGCCTTTTACCACCACCCTGGTAGCACCACTACCCATTTACCCACACAGACCAGGTAACAGTGATAAGCATTTAAGCCACAACCCACCAGTATTTTAAAACTCTTAGAAAGGAGGCATCCAGTGTATTTTTTGAGCTGTGACACATCATGGCAGTGTAGGAGAGGCTCTACTACTGAGGGAATGTTACCCAGGTTTCTTGCTTTCCAGAGCACAATTCCCAGAAAAGAAAACAAAATCCAGTTCTAAAGCAGCGTTTTCATGCGCCCATATGTATTTCACATCAATTGTCCCTGGCTGTTTTCAGAAGTGTCATTAAAAGTTATTAGCATAGTTTCTAAAACTACCATGTATCAACCTACCTGCCAGAGATGGGATTTCATTATCATTAGTAATAAGCGTTAAACATAGGCTGCTCTTGAATTACAATCTTGAGCGTAACATCTCCTGCCTTTTCAGAAACATGTACATGAAAAAAACAACCCGAAGAGGAAGATTGCTCTATACAGCATATAATACCTCACTCCTCAAAAGCTAACAGACACACCTATTCCAAAAACATAAGTCACCTGACAAAGTGGAGTGCCTGATCAGTGCAAGAAAAGCACATGGTCTTCCATTGATACAGTGCTGCTTTACCATATTGCACGGTATCTTGGCAATCACAGTATATCCACTTGCACCAACCAAAAAGGGAAAAGAAATTTATTCCAAGCAGCAGCAGACCTGCCTTCAGGATTTTAGTGTGACATTCTCTTTCTCGTGCACTGGATCACTCAGCTCTGCATTCATCACCTGAATGTGCAGCTACCCTCTAGTCACATTCAGTTTTACAGTATAAATTTCTAAAGAAAAACAAAAACTTATTTTGAAATCTACATTTATGAATAAAGATCAAGCAAATAAAAAGTGCTTATGTAAATATCAACACATTAAGGTATTTTATAAGCTAATAAAATATATAATTGTAATAATTACAGCTTTAATTATACAACTGAATTTACATCTACCACTGGAAAACATTAGAGACATGCCTTAAGAGATGCCTCTTCAGACATTTCCATGTTGTCCTTTAGTAGCTTTTACTAGGTCTACACTTAAGAGACTCAAAAACTAAAATAAATTATGAGTCATAAACAGGGAAACGGAGAGGATTCCAATGATAATTTTTAGTAGGAATGAGATTTTACACGGCAGTAACATAGCCTGTGCATGGCTACTACTCCCCCTGCCTCCTGAACAGTCTCTGCTTGTCTGTAACTATTTGCTTAGCAAAGGTATGATAAATAAAATGGATCAATTAAATGGTCTATTTGACTAAGAAAATTTATTTCAAATATAATTTGTAACCTGATTCCTGCAGGAAGTTTGGAAGGTCTGTAGGTGAGAAATAGCCTGAGCCTGAATTATTGCTTTTTGTCTGGATTTCTTCATGCTTGAAGTATGCAAGGAGAAAGTATAAAATATATTTGTGCTTTCTTTCCCAGACCTAGTCAGCTTTCCCTACTGCAAAACCTAAGGCTATTCAGTAATGGAAAACTGATACAAAATGTTTCAAGTCTAACACCCACATATGAACAACACAAAATTCTGAGAAACCCTGTCCTTAATTTCTGTGATAACACAAATAATGGTACTACTAAACTTTATTAAAGAGTGAGGACTTAAAAGTGAAAAACAAAATAAATATAGGCTTTTTAAAGCACTAACCAATAAAAGAAATCATGATAGAATTTTTGTACAGGAAGCGATAGGGAGAGGACAACCTGAAACAGCAGTACTGTGATCAGAGTCCATAAGCCAGCCTGAGAGAAGTGAAAAGAATGAAGAGGAATCATATGCTAAAGCTTCATTTTAGTATGAGACAGCTGACTATAATTTATTGCACACACAAAGAGCTTGAGAGGGTCCCGTAAAAAAAAATTGCTTGCATGATGCCTGTCATTTCCAGGTACTCATTTAATGCATTTCAGCAGAGGCCAAGTCCTTGTCAAAAAGTTTTGATTGCAAGTTCCAGCTTAATTAGAGGTTCTGGCTGTAAACAGCTGTATTGCAGTGTTGGGTGCCCTTCTGAGAACCATCAGCACAGGAGAACCCTACTCTGGAGCTGCTCTTCCAGCATCCATAGGCACCACCAGCCCCAGCTCAGCCCCCCCCTTCATTACAAAGCAACATAAAGGGCGAGCCGCCAAAACTATTTCACAATTAACGCTTTGATGATTCAAGAAAGCTCCTTTCCCCTCAAGCCCTATCTGCTCACACAGCAGTGCTCAGTTCCAGCCTCCAGGCTGTTCTCATTCCTATTTCATACATCACGTGAACTTCCAGGATCACAAGGGAAGGAAAAAACCCGTGATCCCGTGGCCCCTAACCAAACTACAAAGTGATCAAGCAGGCAAGTTTCTTGGCAGAGACACGAGGAAATACACCAGCCCAGTGCTGCTATTAGCTCTCTAATATTGCTAAATTCAGCTATTCATCTAGCAATTAATTGCAAGGGAGAGAGGGGAAAGAAAAAAATAAAGGTGAAAAAAAAAAAACAAAAAAACAGTACTGCATATAATCCTGGCATTTTATTTTAATGTAATCAATAATAGTATCAAGCTACACATAAAAGAAATATTACACTTGTCTTGTACTGGGATAACTTGGTAAAGTTCTTACTTCAGAAAAGTTTTAATAATTTCTCTTCATCACATGGGGCACCTGGCTTGTGAACTGCCCCAAATTGAAGGTGATTCAGCAGCTATATCAAAATACAGCAGTTTCATGATAGAAGCTCCCAAATAGATATCTCCATTTTGAGTTCCTTGTTCTCTTTCCCTTATGCTCTCTGCTTATTTTCAGGGCAAAGACAAGAGCAGTTTTTGCACCTCCATGGTCATCTAATTGAAATCATACTACAGGCAGACAAATGTTAGCAGTATCTCCAGATTACAAAGCAACTTTCCATGATCCTTGCTCATTGTATCACTTACCCAGTCCTCCACAAGACACCCTGAAGATCCTCCCACAGAGAGAAGAAAAGCATGGAAAAGCACTGCTTCCTCAAATACAAACCAACCAAGGAGCTTTAGAAAAATCCTGTTACAGACAAGTGTTTTTATTTTTTCCATCTTTAAGTTCCTTCTTTAAGGTCCTTCAGTGGAAGATTCTTACTTAAATAGGGGTTTTTTAATTAATCCATTCTGTATTATTCAGACACTAGAGCATTTATTACAATTTATCCCATTAGAAAATCATGGTATTATGTTTTCCATTAAACTGATACAGTCAAGATTACTGTAATAGCAGATGTGACTTCAAAAAGAGAAGGAACAAGAGGCTTTCCACTGGGGCATGAGAGTGGAGGGCAAAACAAAAAAGGACAGGACAGAAACTACGATCAGTTTTCCCAAACAGTGTTTCAAAAGACCTCTTCAGCAAACCTCCAAGGCTGCCCAGACAAGGACACAGGCACTAGCTGAATTGCTTGACACCTCTGTCTCAAAATATGCCTTGATGTCCCATTGAATTACACAGAGCAAGAACACTTTCCCTTGTTTGAATAACTTCTAAAAGGAGGATATTCAACTCAGGCTTAGAAAGTCAAACAATCACCTTCCTACACAATAAATTCTTTGTTACTTTCTGTAACTACATGAAAAGTAAAGTTGATACAATGTAAAATATCACACAATTTCTCTTTGCTATCCAGAGGTGGGGTTTGGGGGGTTTTAACTTGTTTCTTATCGAATCGTTTTTTATATACTTTTTACATTTTTTAAAAGTATGAGTCCATAGGTGCAGTTAAAAACATACATCTGATTTAGTCACAAGACTTCAGGAACCCACTATGGCTTAAGTCATCAGTATTACACAATTATGCTGTATAAAAATCAATTATCTTCATAGCAGGGCAATAGACCAGCATATCCTGGGTTCTAAGTTACACTATGCTGTTGACTGACACAGCTACAAGCCCATGATTGTATTATACCACTACAGTCTAAAAGTTAACAACTACACATTGTACATCAAGCAGCACAACTGCAGCCAGGTGCCCTTTGTGTTTGGTTTGAGAGGAGGTTCCTAGGTGGTAAAGCTGGTAAAGGGCTTCAACCTCCCCCTCATTAGGGAGAGCTCTGCAGCCACTTCTTCTCTCTGAACCACACATCTTCATTATCTTCCAGACCTCTACCAAGCTGTCAAATATGCCTGACATCTGCCAACAGATTCGAAAGCTGCTGGAGGGGACCAGACAGGCTGACAGACAGGCAACGCAATCTCTCAAGTTTCACCTCATGAAGACAGAAAACAGCAAAACAAAACCCTGGAGGCTGAAGTTAAAACAATTTTCTATGTATATAACCGTGATTGTGTCTCAGTAAGACAGAAACTGTGCACATAGCTGGTACTCCAAAAGCTTTGTCATACAGTACATTTTGTGTGTGCATAAGGTTTTCTGTGATCAGTAGCATCCCAATAATTTGCTCATGCAAACTTATAATGATACCCACTTTCCTTTTGTGACACTGGTTTTATAAAAAGCGTTGGAAACCTTTGCAAATAGTTAAATGTGAGCTCTGCTATTCACTGAACTTTCTTCACAGTGCAGCTGAAAACAGAATAATAAACACAGTGACAGAGAAGACAGAGAGCACTGAAACAAGGAAATCTTGTAGATCTCATGAAACAGAAATATTCCTGTAGTTTACACACTAGTACACACATGCTGGTTCTGTATGAAGAACAACCTGGACTAAATGCCTTTAATGATAAGAATAAATTTTTCCAATAATGAAAGGCAGTAGTTTAATCTACAGCCATAAGATTTTCCTGGAATACAAACATGCTGGTGTCCTTGTGCTGTCTTGTGTCAAAGGATAACTACCATTTTTGGGAAAACTATGCACACTTGTGGTAGCACATACAGACTGGTCACTATATTAAAAAGTGTAACTAACCTCCTTTTTAGATTTGTATTTTTATTAATATTACTGGTATGCTTCATCTCCCAACAACTTGGATCAGGTTTGGTGGGTAGCCACATAATGCAAATTTTGAAATCACTGGCAACAGCTAACTTTAAAAAAGGGGGGATTTGAATGACATCCTGGGATTCTGTTGTAATTATAAGACTATGAAGTTTCTCTAGGACTCCTGGATTTTAGTCCATGTGATATTTTGCTTTTAATATCTTGTTTCTTCTGATTTCTTCTTTTACAGACAGTACTGACTTAACCTTTTCTGCACAGCAAAATGTGATTTAAAGAAACCACATTGTTTCACTGCAATGCCTCTGTCTTTTGGGGCAGAAGGTCCTCAAATTAGAAATTAAGAAAAAAAAACCAAACTGTGCCTAACCTCACAGATCTATTAGCCCGCCTAGCAATCCATAAAGCTATTCTTCTGCCATTCTTTTCCTCAGCTAGACACATACAAGCAATCTGGATTTACAACAATTCACTTTTTTTATCTAAGTACAAATATCTTTCAACAGTATAAGCATACAGAAAAATGATGGGTATACTCCATGTTCTCTATCTCATTGTTGCTTTGTATTTACAATATAAACTCTTTCAAGAAGAGTCTTCCTAAAGCCAGTATTTTAAGTGCCTGTGTCTTCAACAATTAGAACTTCAGATCAGCAGCAATTAACATGCCAAGCACCACATATGCCCTCTTTCTGCTAGATAACTCCAAAAACCCTTTCTCAATAAATAACCCTGGCTTTGTATTCATAGCTTCTGCAAAATTGAGGACTTTGCTCTTCAATTCAGTCAGCTGTTCTTCCCAACAATACCTGCCTTTCAGATACTCAAGACCCCAGAGTCTGCAAGTCCAAAGGTTCAGTTAGGTTAAAACAGCTGAGTGCTAATGCCATTTATTTCAAAACTGATCTTAATTTCAAATAAACAGATCCTGGGAAAGTGACACACTCAACTTCTTGCTGCATTTTATCAGGAAAGTGACAATACAGAGAGACTCATTACCTTTCCCTCTGCTGGTGTCAGGAAGCTCTCAACTAAAAGATGTTTTGAAGTATTTCATTGTTCACTATTTTGGTGACAGTACGTAAGTAACCTTGCAATGTGTTTGATAACATTGAAATAAATGAGCTAGTCTAGAGCAAGGTTTTTAAGTTCACAATGTGTAAAATCGTAAAGTTTTGGAGATTAGGATTTGTAAATGAGGACAGTTTAATTGCATTGCCCCACATTTACCCATGCTGCCAGTGTGCTACAGCCCCGCTGGTACTGGAAGGTCTTTGTTCTTCAATGGTAGGGAGGGGGACAGATGAAACAAGGTAGCGATTGTACCAAATCCTACAGGCTTTGAAAACCTTCTGACACATTTGCATTATATCACTAAGAAGGACAGAAAAATAAGCACATGTAAACAGAGGCTATATGTGGGCTCCCCAGTCTCTGCTGGTTAACTGTCTCTCCCAGCCATTAACTCCACAGTCAATAGGAACCCAGTATTTTGGTGAAATTCCTTAGAGCCCCTTCCCCAGCGGTCCCGTTTGCTCTAGTTTTGCTGCCCACTGACACAAGGATAAAGCTCTGCACTTGGGACTCTTTCTCCCTGATAACATCTTGCTTGATACATGAAAAGAGCAAGATCCCATTTAAAAGACTGCATATCCCATTTATTCTCTCTCCTGTGTATAAAGCTCTGCAAAAACCACCACAGAGGAGGTCAGAAGTAGAAAGGTAATTGCAGAAGATACTTAAAAGTCACTCAGGACTAGCCTGAACTTCCCATTCAAGCAGGATCATATCCAGTACTGGCTGCCTTTAAAGAAATTGGCTCTTCCCAGCTACCTGGGCTTTCATTCCCCTCGGGAGACTCTTCCACAAACTGCACTATCTCATTAGTTGTAATTCCTTAGATATTCTTGAAGCTGATCTATTAATAGCTTTATTCCATCACTCCTGAGATATTATGAAGGAGCCATAATTAAATATTTAATTCCTCTTCCCAACATTTAAACCCTTCAAATATTTCCCGATTTGCATCACCTAACCTATTCCAGTAGTTATAACACAAAGTACAGATTTACCTCAATGTTTTTTTAATCAATGATTCCCATAATTTCTGTTAATCTTAACAGAATTCAGATGTAAATTATTGTTATCATTATTATGAGGCTCCAGAAACAGGACTTCACAGGATATTGACCCAAGGGCTTGCTGGGGGAAGCACCAACCATAGCCTCAGTGTTTGGTTCTGTAATACATTCGCAAGCAAGAACTGCACTGTGATGCAGCACACTCCTAGGCTCAAATTAATCACTTCTATAGCAGAAAAACTTGAAAGATTAACCACAGAGGAAAAGGGCATAGAAAGAAGAGGAAAACATGCCACTGATATTCAAAGACCATATACTTTAGCACAGGTGAGAATCTCAATAGAAACCAAGCACCAGAGTGCTGCCATTGCTTGTATCTCTAAGCTTCAGCTTGCTTCAGTGCTGTTGGCATTCACTACTGCGGAAAAGCCTAAGGAGAATCCAACAAGTTTTTCTAGAATATCCTGACCTGTGGCACCCAAATTCACACCAAAGTACTGTTTGACTGATTCTCCGTTTGACTTTAACTTCTCATTTTAGTGAAGACCAGACTCGCATCAGAACTCACTCCTTAGCACAGGTGCCCAATACTGCATTTTAACTCCCCTTAGGAAACATAAGGCTGGATGATTTGCACCTTACTCTTCAAGAGAATAACTGCTGTGCTTTACATTTGTAATGTTCCCCTTAAACTACTGAGTATTGAAACTTTGGCATCCCCCCCCCTCCCCCGATGGCTGTTGCTTCTTCCATTCCTACTATGTATCTACTAGTTGCTAACTTTTTGCCAAAAGAAAAAAAAAATTAAAAAAAAATTAAAACCCAACCATTTCCTGTCCTACCACATTGATTGTAAGATTTTTATCATCTCTTCATTATTCTTGCCACTGACAACCAAAACTTTTCTGTATAACTATGAGGCTTCTCTCTATTTTGTTTAATCTTTTCCTAACCACACAAGCAACCTGTCACTTCTGCTTCATTTGCCTCAACGACATGTTCTCTAGCCTTTCCTCAATTTTTAAACAGTCTGTTTGCAGCCTTATAACACAGCTTACTACATCCCTTTCTCAAATATATGATCCATGTAGAGGAGCCTTCTATCCTCCATGTAGAGGATACCATTTAGAGAAGCCTCACAATACATAGCACCTACTTTTCCTAGCAAACACTGACAGCTCAAGTCTATCTTCATTCCAGAGCTACAGATGATAACAACAGCAATAAGCTACCATCACTGAAACTTCTATCATCTTTGAAGGCATTTTTACATACTTACAAATGTTTGTCACACTTTATGGGTGGTACCCATGGTCAAAGAAAACACATTCTGAAGTTTAACAAGCAGAGCCCTCCCCAGCACTGGTCAGGTACCACCAAAACCAGGGACCAACAGCCCCTTCAGAATAGGAACACCTGAGTTTTACCCACTTCCCCTTTCAACTTTCTCCAAGTCCTGCATCCTAAACATGTGGACACACAATAATCATTTCATTTCACCTATTGAAAAACACAACAGATTTTACACTTTTTTCTCAAAACTGAACAAGTACCAGATTTTTGTGCTCTTTGATGTCTGGCAGCCTCACTGTGCTGAGCTGCCAAGACCAAATGAATGAAACAGCCCATTGCTCTTAATCCCACCCAAGAATCTGGTCATACCCACCAGGTATCACCAAGCTATTGCCAACCATAACCCATCTGCTAGGCACAGTTTCACTCAGGCCAGGTAAAAGGTAGTGATTATTAAGGAGACATGATGTGTATTATGAATGGGACATGATGTGTTGTTCTGAAATGCTCACTCCTCTGGTCCTCTCTGTACTAGAGGAACCTGAGAAGGTGTGTACAACCATGTTTTAGAATAAAGCTCTTCTTATTGTCTGCTCCTTTTGAAAATGAGAGATAATAAAGAGAAAATAAACCAATTTCTTAATGTATATTACAAAAGTAAGAACAGTTTTCACTTCAGAATTTAAGTTACCTTAGTATCTACTTTACATGATCAAATATCTTTATGCACTGGTCCAAGCTAATAACAGAAGTACCACACTGATGAAGGTCCTTATATACACGTACATACAAAGCTTGCTTCCAAGTTGAGAAGTCTATCTGCTCCAAACACTTTCACAAAGGGACAAATCTGCTGGAGGCCATAAAATGAGTTCAAGGTTTTGGACACAAAATGTGGCAAGTGTCACATTCAGAATGGGAAAAGTCACATTCAGAACAGTTAGTTTATCTCGTCAATTCAGTATCATAGTAGTTTTATATTGGATTCTTACTCATTCACAATAAAAGCAGAGGCAAGTGAAAGGTGCACTCACCCAGACACACCAGAGCCTTGCCTAACCTTAGAGATCTTTCCATTTCTTTTATAGTAATTGTAGATAATTATAAACCAAATCACAAGCAATATTATTAAATCAGAAGTTCAAAGAGTTAACATAAGAAACAGCAAACTCAGCTCACTAATAAATGACAACTCCATCAGTACTCTAGTGCAGAACGTGACAGTATTGCAACACTTGGCCACATTTATGCTGAGTTATGTTACTGTTGTCACTCTGGATGCCTCTTTAAGAGCAACAACCAACAATCAGTGCTCAGAAACAGATGCAGCAAAAAATTCACCATGCACTTCAGAGACAAATATGATATTTAACTATGTGTATCTTTGCTCGTAATCACTGCTGTATTTCCTCACTCTGCCTTTGTTACACTGATGTTATCCACATTTTGTCAAAACACTGTCTTTATAAATCCATGAAAATGAAAGATACGCACAGTAACCTATATTTCAGGTTTTGTCATGAGACAAATTCATTTTCCTCTTCCACACACTGGAAATTCTGTAATATGTTGTACCAAAATAATGTACAAACATTTGGAATGAAATTAAGATTTCAGCTGACTCTTCACTGTTTACTCGTTTATCTCTTTTTGCTGCTGCAAAAACACTCTAGTGACATGGTCCTTGTAAAATGAAACAGCTTATTTTATCTGTCCTTTGCATTGCTATATTAGTTTGAGGAGTTCCAAACTCTGCTGTTGATACTACGGCTTGGATTGTGCAGGCAGGTTTTTTTAAAGATAATATAACATTGATTCTAAATTTCCCAAGGTACTCTGACTCTGGCTCTGCATGCAGAGGAGTTACTTAGACTTACAAGCATAAATGAGAGGTGTAATAATGTAGAACAAAGAGGACTAGCCTTATGTCTAATGAATAATCATGCAGAATATATTTGTGGATTAAAATATCATCAGTATGGGTTTTAATCCAAACAAATCCCAGAGTCACACAAAAGCCTCCCCTAAACAATAAAACATCTTTTCTCTGTCTCTTTATTATCAAACATAAAAACTGGAAATCTTCACTCAGCATTTGTGAATGACTGTAACCACCACTACAACCACTGACACGCCACCTTCACCACTCAGTTCTGTTTGGAGAGCAAACCTCAGGAGCATATGCATGCAGGTTTAAAAACTCATCATTTAAAAATTAAATCAAATGAAAATTTCTATTTCATTATATTGGTTATAAGAATGGAGCTGTGGGAAAGTCTACACAGCTCATTTAAATATGCATTTAAAACCACCAAGAGCTGGTGTTAAGCATGGGGGAGAACTTATTGCAGTTCAAACCCACATTCTTATATTAGCTCCATCTTCTACAAGTAAAGACAGCACATAAACTTGTTTTATTTTTCAGCCAGTTAAATACTGTAATTAGTTTGTGCAAGTTTAAGAAACAGATGAAAAATATTTAAAATAAAAAAAAAAACTTGTTTTCCTCTATTACTTTATGAATTAAAAACCAAATAGAACAGAGCCATTTGGTGTAAGAAATTGTGGGCCATAAGAACTGGTGATAGTATCTGAAAGAATCAAGTTGATATCCCCATTATTAAACAGCAAGACATCTTCTCTTATGTAGCATACTTTAGATGGTTTCATTTAACTGGTAAAAAAGTGTAAAAGTGGTTTTCATGAGCACTAATTGAAGTGCTCACATAGAGAAAACATGCCATAAAATGGAAGGAAAAAATTATTACCCCCTCATTCTTCTTAAAAGACTCTAAACAGCTTTACCATAAAGCAATGTTTTCATTTGAACTATGCAAATGCATTATCTAAGACAAAACAGAGAGACAGAATTAGGTTGGTCTTAACAGGGTTCCGGATATTTCACACTATGAAGACAACAATGACAAGTAACCAGTAGCCCAAAGTCACCTGTTCAGTAAATTAACAGCAAAGTGCCTCAAAGCTGATGACACTTCTCTGTAATCCCACTAGACTCCCCAGGAAATAGTCATTCTGAGCAATGAGACAGGATCTTGATTAGAAACTGCATCTTGTGGGACCAGATATCAGATTCTCCAGTCAAGTCTTCCAAATTAGAAGAAAATAAATTAATATTTCTAGTGACTGTTTTGGAAAATTAAACGTAGAAATACCAATGACCAAACCCATTCATTTGCCAGAGAAAAATATATCAATTGCCCATCTCACCTCCCTGCAGTTTTCTACTCAATGAGGAAAACCTAGTCTTCTGCCAGCTGGCAGGTTTCTAGCCACTCCACAGAAACATAAAAATATAAGCATAGACTGACTGTCACTGAAGTTAAGTACTGAATGAAGGAAACCAAAGTACAAATGAAGTCTCATGAAGTAAATAAATTTTCTAAGCTCATGCTCACATATGCTTTCAAAGCAGTAATGTCTGTAAAGCCATTAGACATAATTTTTATTAAGCAGAGATACAGTCAAAAAACTCAAGCTTAACCTATGCTTAACACAATTTGCTTAACTACTTTGAGACGAATGGGATTTAACTGCACTGAAATGAATTAATTCCTTCCAGATCAAGCCAGAGAATGGGGAAAGTAAAAATAAATCACAGCAGGAAAAAAAAATACTTAAGTTTGTCATCTAAGCAATGCAAGAGCCAGTAATCCTCAAACAACAGCCCTCTTCCCATCACATGATTCATTCCAAGATCCATGTTCATGACTTATTACACAATTAGCAGTACTATGACACCACACAGCGCAACTGCTCCATAATGCAGAAGTCTTACCAATAACCATTCATTAACTTTGTCTTCTCTAATTAAAAATGACTCATTAAGTAAGCTGCATTGTATGATTAAGCTCTGAACAAACCAAAGCAAATCTGGAGACACACACAAAATTAAATTTACCTCTGTACAGCATCACATTCAAGATTTTGAAAATAAGTGCCACAGAATAAACACAAAATTGGGGAAGTTCCTTTAAACAGGCAAAGAAGTCCTTCCATCCATAAAGATGAATATATATACAGAGAATATATATACAGGGGAAACCAATATCAGCAAAATATTATTCCTGCTTCTGGCTCATGATTCACTATAACTTCACTATCACAATAGGAAAACTTAACAGATCCCCTAGGGTTTAGGATCTCAGTTTTACATTATACAACACATAAATCTAATACTGACTGAAAAAGAGGAGAACCACTAATCCCAGCACCACTCCCTGACTGGTGTACTGGGTGCCTCTGGAAACTCAAGACTTAGAAGCAATGACCCATCACACTGAATCCAGCTTCCTGATAATGTTTTGCAAGCACCAAGCACCATCCCATAAACAAGGTTTGAACAACTTGAACAGGAAGGCTCTTCCCAGTCTGCTTAATTCTATATTCAGAAGCTTACTAGTTCTGAGAAAAAGTCTATTCACAGTCTACTCATTGCCACCCAGTGTATGGTATCAAATACGATGCTCATCACAGCAGGCCTCTGACTGCCCTGTCCTTTGGCTCTTTTCCATCATACCACATTTTTTCATCATTTTCTAGGTATGGTCAGATTAAATTCCATCCAAGTTATGTTCCCATGTGCATTCTAGACACAAGGTCCAGATTCACTGTCTGTAAAATTCTTTTGCCATTACGCTGCAAACTTCTGGTCACACTTTATCAGTTGGTGTTTCCACTGATTATCACCACTACAAGGCCTTTTGCCTTCCCTCATATGCTTTCCTTTTCCCTCTCTCTTCTGTCTCTTAGCAAATCAGTTCTAGTCCACAAATGAAATTTCTCCATGCTACCAGAACACTACAAATAGTTCATTTCAAATGCCTATGACACCTGTTGGCAGACTCTTGAAGAAAAACTGTATACATAGAATGTTTTTTAAAATTTATATGACCCATATGTTTAAACTCAGGGGAAGAAGGGGGGAAAGACAGAGGATGTGAAAAGATTATTCATCAACTCTGACCTCTAACCGCTTGGCTTCATCAAACTGCCTAAACTACCTGAAACCAACCTTCCAGCCTTCATCAAGTTTATTATCATAACGTTTGTTTTGTCCACCCTGAAACTGACAAGATATTGACCAACTTTCAGAACTTGGCGAATTTTTTTTTTTTTAATACCTGAATAAGATCCAGTGAAGGATAGGTGGGAGACTGATTGGCTGCCCATGCTTTTAAAACATTTTTCTTTTTAACTGGCGACATCATTCTAGAACAAGAGAAGTGAGAGCACTGACAGAACAATCTGATAATTTTCTACACACAGATCTTAACATTAGGTCATAAAAAGGAACCCTATGGCGTATATTATGCACCTATTTCAGCCACAAAAACTGTGTTTATTTCCCAAACACGTCTCAGGAAGCCAGTGATAATCTCTTCTCAATATAGTAAATGGGGCAGGCTGCCTTTTAGACTTCGAGCTTAAGTAGCTTACAAATAACCTTTACTACAATGGTACCTCCAGAAAAGCTGACATTAAAAATGACCGAGATAACAATGTCTCTCTTTCAAGTAGGCAGAATGGGTTGCAATTGCTAGATGAAAGGAGTACACAGTTTGCCCTTACATTTTAGAAGCCCAGTTGTACCATCGTGGCAGGTCCTTATTTCTCAATAGTTCCCTACCTTCACTAAGACAACCTTTTTCTCATTCTAAAAGGATGAGACAAACCAACGCTTGACAGACTGAACTTTCCAGGGAAGGGCCCACACCTTCCACCTAGCACAACGGAGGAGCTACTTCCCAGCCCAGCGGGGAAAAGTCCTCTCCACAGAGCCGCTCAGCCCAGCGCCAAGACACCCCTGAGGTCCCAGACAGAGCCGCCCTCAGCCGCCACCGTAGTCACAGCTGTCACCGCCTGCACAGGTAGCACACGGAGTTTCACGCACCCCTTGCGAACATCGGCGGCTCAGGGGCTGCAGCTCATTCGCCCGGGACTGCGCAGCGAAAAAGGCCAGAGCTGCCCCGCCGCCGGGACGCACTCACCTGCGGTTCATGGGCCGCACTCGCACAGCCACCTTCACCGAAGCCATGGCTCATTTCCGCCGGGCCGCTCCGGCCCTCACCTGCTCCAGCCGCCGGCCCGGCCTCGCCCCGCCCGCCCTGGCCCTCGCCGCCGACCCGCGCCCCGCCCGCCCGCCCGCCCGCCGGGGCTGAGCGCAGGCCGCCCCCCGGCCTAGGCCATGTCGCTATGGCAACCCCCGCCCGCCTGCCCGCGCTGTCCGTCCCTCCCTCCCTCCCGCGCCGGGCAGCTATGGGGGCAGCGCAGGGACAAACTGCGTGGCAAGGCGTTGCTGCTCCCGGCCAGACCCCGCCCTCGGGACGAGGAGGAGGAGGAGGAGGAAGAAGGCCCGGGGTGGGGTGGGGTGGGGAGGGGAGCCTGGGGAGGAGAGAGGGGTAAGGTATTGTGGATGTGAGGGGCTTCTCCACAGGGCCGTCCCCCAGGGTGTAGGTAGGTAGACAGACAGATATTTGCAAAGGGTGTATACGCACATATATACATATATTTACATAAATATACATTCACACCCTACAAATATGTATCTCCCCATTATATAGAGAGAGAGATATATACAGGGTTGTAAGAAGGGGTGTCTCTATACATACAAACCCATACATATACCCCTATATGCACCCCATATATTTCTCTCCATATATATATATATATGTATACACATCTCCATCTCTAAATACACCTATATATACCTATATACAGGGGGTAGAGATGTCTCTAGAGATACATAGAGATACACATGCATGTCCATATATATCTCCACACATACATCCATATATCCAAATATATCCATACATAATTTTCCCTAGGTATAGATATGTATATACATACATAACGTGTTTCTAGAGAAGGTGTTTTAAAAAAGCTGTGCACAATCCCTCCACCCAGGAATGGTGAAGCAGTGTGCATCACAGCAAAATATTGATATTTATGTCTATAAGGTGATAAAGCTGGGTTAGTATTTTTTTATTGCTTATAATAGGGAACATGTCAGCTCTCCAAACAGGCATCAGCACAAACTCCTTCCTCTGCAGGTAGTCAGGAAAGCTGATTGCAGTCAGCTCAGAGAGAAGTGGAACTAAAACCAGGGTACATTTGGTTGTACATGTACCCCATCCTGGGATGCATCCTGCACAGGGAGCTGGGGATCACACCAAACCCCTCTGCCAGAGCTTGCCACAGGGCTCCCACCAGCAACACAACAGTTCCCACCTCCTTTGGAGAAGCAGCTGGAGCCTGGGCCAACCTGAGGCCATCTTTAAGTGATGAGAAACCCAAATGAGGGCTCAGAAACCTGCCGGTGCCATGGGAGGGTGTAACTGCTCCATCAGCACCAGCCAGGCACAACATCCCCCGGGAACAGCAGCCACAGCAGGACATCTGGCTCATAAGGAGTAAACAAAATAACTCAACATAAAAAAAAGTAGGATAAGTGGCATTATCATAAATAATAAATATTTTTGTTTGTTTGGAGTTGTCAGTGCTTAGAAACTACACCCAGAAAGGAGACACCACTTGAAACGCTGCACGAGTGCAGTTCTGTTCAAGTCATTAAGGTGTTACTGGCTTGAGAAGCCAAAAAAAAAAACCAATTGCCAAAACACAGAAGGTCTCAGACCTCCTCAGACCTTGTCTTTAGTAATGACTCCTACCAAGAACTATTTTGAAAAAGGAGAAGGAATGAAGAAGGGATGAAAGTAAAGAAAATGACTGAAGAGCAAGTAGAATTGGAAATCAGGATCACACAGATGAATCAGATGACCTAGGAAAAGAAGGAGAGCAGAGGAGGGAAAGTAAGAAAGAGAAGGACTCCATGTTTACACCCCAGAGGTGTAGGGAAGCACTAGGACAAGTTCAGAAGAACACGTCAGACCAGGACAGGACAGATTTGGAGGATTACTGACTGCTGGAGGGGGTTGAATGAGATGGAAAGCCCACCAGACATGGAAACATAGCTGAGAACCAGGGCAAAAAGAGATAGGAAGGGATGGAGAAAAAAGCCACAAAAGTGGTGTCCCTGGCAGCGCATCAGATCAACTGAGAGAGAGGTGAGGTCCATGGGGTGGTTTTACAGCAAAAGAGAAACTATTGTTTGTTTGATTTGCTTGAGGAAAAGAAGAGGGTGGATGAGAGAACAAGAGGGGCTAGAAAGTCAGGGGTGCAACAGCTTAAAAGCAGAAGAAATACAGAGATATTAATGGGAAAGAAGGAGGAAGGAACACTACACAGGGAAGGAGAGAGAAAACCACATTGCTGGAGACCCAGGAGGATTTCAATAGCCAGAGAGCCCTTCTGGCCTGAGAGTCGGATATTAAAAAGCATACTACAGGTCTGGAAATGGAAAGAAAGTGGTGGATTTCTGGAGTGGATTATTCCTGAGTTTTTCAGCAATGTAAGAAGACAAGCGTGAGGGAAAGTTGCAAGGATGGAGCTGCAGTTTGTAGTGCTTTTACTCCAAGGGTAAAAGAAAAAGAGTTTGGAGAAGTTTTGGCACCAGTGTCAAAGTATTGCAGACTGGAACTCACAGGAGCACGAAAAAAGAAGGGAAAGGATCAGCTGTGCTGTGCCAGAGAGTTATTGCAGTGGGAGAGAAAGAACAGGGCCACTGGGCAATCACAGAAGAAGGAATATTTGCTTGAAAATCAGCCAAGGGCTGGGTCACCCTGGTAAGCATGGGTGGTGACAGACTGCAGCAGCCAAATGTGGCAGGGAAGAAGCTGCCACCAAGGCAGAAGGCAAATTGATGGAAGTGTCTTGATAGCTCTAAAGAGGATCTGGGAGATGTGCAACAAGCTGACAGGGAACAGCACAACCACATTAGAAAAATAAGCTAAAAAGTGTATAAGGGAAAAAATAGAATTATACAGGCATGCATAATACAATAAATTAATTAAAATAGTGATTAAAAAATGTTATAACATCATAATTTTCAGAATCAGCTAGGGGTCTTAGGAAATCTAACCAATCTGTAGCCTAATTTTGGACCAACTCTTCTCATGCAGTCCTGCTTTCCCTTTCTCAGATCAGCAAAGCTACTGAAGAAATACATCTTTTTCAGTAAGTATCTCTCTGCACACTGTGGTTCAAGACATCTGGCCACGTAGGGATACAGTAAGCTCTTCCGCCTTCACAGATCCTCTCGTGAAATGCCAAACAAATACTTTTCCACTTCTGTAGCAAAGTGCCCATTGCAGGTGGGAGCTGGACCAGCTATCACACCAGAGCATGCCTGGCATGAAGAAACAAAACATCCCCAGGCTCTTCCATCCTCGTGCAGTTCTCCATGGCTTGCATTTCAGAAATGCTTTGCCTTCACTGAGCCAGGACATAAATGCTGCAGGCAGTCTCTGGAGGGTAAAGCCAGACCTGATTTTGTCCATCAGCACCAAAGAACCTTCATCCATGGCTGTAACTGGCGTCGAGTGCTTGGGTGGATACAGGATGACCCAGCAGCAGGAGTAGAATGCTGGTTCTGATTCAATCAGGTTCTGATTCAATACAATGCAAGACATAGCCAGGAAAGTGGGATAAATTAATCTGCTCAGTAAAACTAAGCAGAACATAGTTAAATGTAGCTCACGTTAGACACATTCAGAACAGCACTGACTCTAACATACATCTACAGGCAGCTAAGTTTGCTCCTTTGAATCATTTATGTCTCTGGGCCCTCTCCTGCCCCTTGGCTCATCAACAAGCTAATATTTTGCTTGAAATTCTTATCAGTTCAGCCACATCAAATTATTAAACACCATATATAACGTCTCAATTCCAATAAGGAACAAGTACACTTTACAAGAGGAAAAGTCAGGAGGAGTGCTGCTTTTAGGGCTGCATCCTCTACTTAAGCTGCTTGACGGATATTTGAAGGATTGAGGCCATAGGGAAGTTGCTCTGTTCTCAGTCTGACTTCTACAAAACTTGCCAGAAAGGGATATTTTTGAGACTTCTATACGTAGGTCACAGTTTGTAGATAGCAACCCAAAAAAACAGATACAAAGGTATGTAAACATACATACCCACATGCACCTCAACATCTTTTCCTTAAAAAACTGTTGGAAAATACACCTGTCAGTTTCTAAATATTAAATATTTTTCACACAGAAGCACCTGGCAAAGTCTCTAACCCAAATCCAAACCAACCTCAAAGAACATGCATTCCCAAATACTACTCTACTCCTTTGCTGTAAATGTCTTTAATAAACACATGGTTCAGATACGGTTAATGAAGCATTTCCCAGGGTGTTCTTAGAGTTATGATAAAGAGTATTTCTGCTAGTCTTCACTAATTGTTGGGAAAACCAGTTCCACTGCAGAGGAAATTATGCTCAGTCACAGAGGTGGTATCTCTGGAGCTTCTGCAAGTCTCCAGCCTGCTGGCAAGGAGGCAAGAGGCACTGCGCCCACCTGACTCCTGACCACCATCACCTGCCCTGCCTTCTTGCTTCTAATTGACCCCTTGCAATGGACCTACTTGGTCAGAAACATCTTCAGGCACTGTTGCCTGGAGCTGTAAGTAGTCCCAAGCCCAGGAGATGACAGGCTGGACCTTAGTAATAATGAATGGTGCAAAGTCTTTCATTCAAGCCCTTCCAATGCACATGACGATGACCGGTTGCCTTTCCTTGTGTTCACACCCAAGTGGCCTTTGAAGGGCAGGAATTAATGACTCAGCCAATGGTTACATCTTACCTGCTATCATCCTTTACCCTTTGCAGTTTGAAACATGTTCCTGAGAAGGAAGCAGCAGCAAGCACTTCTGAAGAGTGTTCTGAGATGCCCTTCCACTTGGCAGACAATGGAGAGGACAGACAGATGAGCATCTCCTCATCCCATGGTTCTCACCATCAGGAGGGATGCAGAAAGCTCAACACTCACTGCTAAAGAGATAGAGGAGCCTCCATGGCCAATATTTAGGAGAAGGTATTTGTGATGGATCCATCACAGGATTGTTGTCTTTCTCTCCACTCCTGGGAATCCTTTGGAGAAAACACTTGCTCAGCATCATCCCCCAGCCTGCTTCTGTGGGGCTTTTCATATCTGATGTGCCACACAGGGTAAGTTGTCATTTCTGCTGTCCCCCACCAAGATGTGTTCTCTGCTCCTTCATCTCAGCCAGGGAAATCGTCCTCCTCCTCAGGCTTATCTGATTTTCCAATCTGAAAAAATGATTAGGAATAAACAGCATTTCCTACTCCCAGCAGCATACAAACATGGCCCTTTTAATGCACACACACGGTTTGCTTTCCTGATCTCATTCCCAAGACAAGTTTTGAGTCTGTATTTATACCCACTCTCTACATGTCTGGTTTGAAGTCAACACTTGTATTCAGAAGGACATGCCTGCCGTGGATAACTTCCCAAAGACACAAGTGCCCCTCTGCTAGCCCCAGCGACTGCCAGGGCTTCACTGCAGCTTCCTAGTGGAAGGTCCAAAAGGAGCTGCCTGATGGCAGAAACATAAAGGATTTCACTCTATTAAGAATTAAACTAAGTGCTGTGTGAATCCATATTAAACAAGGATAATTATCCCATTTCCAGCAGGTCTCAGCATGCAGTTTCAATAAGCATCAAGCTGTCAGCTTGAAATTCTCCTCGGGAGCTGTGTGGTTTTAATGAGCTACCACTAGTGCCCAGTTTTGGTATTCCACCCCCTCCCCCTTGCTCTTTCTTGCAGTTGACTTTTCCTTTGTAATGAAACATCATGGCCATGGAGCCAGTCCATCTGCCAGGGTGCTGCTGGCAGCTCAGGGTGGGAGTAATGAATTTTGGGCCGCCCAGGAGGGTCACCTAGAGCTGGCATTGCCAGTGTCATCCTTGGCAAGCAGCCTGAGGAGAGCAGCAGCAGCAACTGAAGACGACATGGCAGGACTTAGTGCCTTTGGCAGCATTGACTGCTGCTGTGCCAGCCTGCATGCCAGCACTCTGCTTGTTACAATTTGGGAAATCAGCTTAAAGTAAATGGTAGTGGGTCCATTTCTCTTGCATCTCTATCATCCGCATACCATCCTATTTTTGACCTTCACAGTCATAACAGTGGGAATATAAACCAGAATGCAACTGTTCCTCCCATGCTGGGCAAAGGGACCATCAGCAGCTCATAAAATCATACAAGATTTTGGGCTGGATGGGACCTTTAAAGGTCATCTAGTCCAACCTCCTTGCACTGAGAAGGAACATCTTTTGCTAGATCCAGTTTCTCAAAGCTCCATCCACCATGGCCTTGAATGTTCCCACAGATGGGGCTTCTACCACCTCTCTGGGCTACTTGTTCTAGTTTTTAACCACATTCATTGTAAAATATTTCTTCTTTATATCTAGCCTAAATCTATTCTCTGTCAGTTTAAAACCATTACCCCTTGTCCTATTGCTCCAAGCCCTGCTAAGAAGTTTGTCCCCATCTTCCTTATAGGCCCCCTGAAAGAATTGCTGGTGAACACTGCTTATCTTTGCAGGTGAACCCTTTCCTGGGGAGCCCTGTGACTCTCACACATTTGAAGACTGCATCATGAGAGGTTTGTACAGGAGATGGTGGACATCAGCCTGTTTCCAGTATAGACAGCACATGTACAGGAATTCTCCAAGCTCCTGGTTGGAAGATATAGGGAAATGGCTAGCTGGATTGAAGGGTCTCTTCAATGGTACCCCCTTATACAGACCTTTGTTTGAGCTACAAAGGAGGGTGCAAAGGGCTTACAGCCATAATGGCTCTCACACTGGGAAAGGGAGGCAGACACAGCTCCTTGTCCCACAGAGGGACCTGAGAAGATGCTGCGGTGCAGCTCTGGCAGGATGGGGAACCACAAAAGTCCACACTAGAAGTTTCATGTCGTCTGCTGGACCACACAAAACAGGAAACTGTAAATAGTTTTAGATTTCAATCACCCAGGAGAATTAATCAAGCAAAGATTCAAACTGCTGGGTAGACATCATACTTACCAAGTTGTTGTGTTAGTCTTGATCCAGAATTTAACCAGAACAGATTCAGACAGTTTTTAGTTAGACCAGAACCACAAAGTCACCAGCCTGACTCTTTGCTGCTTTGATATATTGCTAATTGCTTAGTTATTTTTATTGCGAGATGATTTTCCTTTTGCTCTGCTTTCCATCTGCATTTAGTTTCAAAGCATTTTAAATATATTTTATGTAGGAATAAGCAAGTAAGGCACATAACAACAGAAAAGCAAATGTACTGCTTATATTTTCCAGAGGAGATTGCTTTCTCCTTTGACACACAATTGTCACCTCAAAGTCTTAACTGTGAAAACACAGCAACTTAATTTCTGTTTTACAATACTAACAGCAGATGGCTTTGAACAATAGGAAAAGTTTGCCCTACACAGAAACTTTTCTCATTATGAGAGCTCTCAGGAGTTTCAAAGAGTGTGCTCCAGCATTTTAACATGCTGTTGGCTTCTTAGAAATGAGGCTGGTTTTGTCCCCTCTCCTGCTTCACTTTCATTTAAGAAGTCTGACAACAGAAAGTATGGTACAGAGAAGTAGAAATGAAGAGTAAGTGGTTGTAGTTGACATTTAATTTCTGCACAGCTGGAAAGAGAAATGAGATTGTCTATTGTTCAACTCATTATTTTTCCCAGCCATCCAAGAATGTAGCAATTTGTTGTTTCTTTATTAAGTATAATAGGGAGATGTGGTGATAATTTTTCCATATCGAGTTCTTAGTATTTACAGTCCATGGATGGTGGCAGCCTCTGAGCTCCTTCATTTGCTTTTTTTTCTGAAGTATCATTCAATTAACACAGAGGCAATCTATTATGTCCAAAAGGTAATATGACAGGCCTTGATAAGCAAGCAAGCCACAGAAAGATCTAGTAACGTTTAATGAATTATCACAGTGCTGTGTTTGGAGATGTTCTCTCTGCAGCACCATGGGATTTACACAACACATCAACATGTTTCAAGGCTAGCTCAGGGTACTGGGTATGCCAGTGCAGGGTTTTATCTATGAGGCCAAGGGAGTTCCTTGCATACAGCACTGCCATTTACTCTGCTTTTTTCAAACAGACACTGCATTCCCCCTTACCCCTCACTCTGGGATCCTTTTAATTGCCTTTATTTGCATTAAAGATGAAGGAGGCTTAGGGCTGATATGTCTTCTCCAGTGAAGTCTCTTCCAGGCTTTCCAGTGACACGTGAGACTGAGGACCTACCTGTTGCCACATCACACCCCCAGCCCCAGCACACCTCAACAAACCACAGTGCTGGAGGGGCCAAGGGGTTTAGCAGCAAGAGCTGCTTCTTCATTCTGCATCCAGAGAAGTCAAACAGATGATGCTGACATCCTCATCAATCAAGAGAGAAATTCTGTGAAGATCATCTGTCTGGTGTGTTAACTTCAGGAGCTCATCTATGGTTGCTGTCAGAGTATCTAGGTTTAAGGCAGGGAAGTGTCCTTCAGGTGTCCCCCTTGGAGGACCTCAGACTGAAGACTGAAGCAGTGAGCTGCATAAAAAAAAAAGTAAAAGCATGAGAAGCTTTCCTGGAAGCCAGGGAAGGTTTGGCTGATGGCATACAAGAAAAGAATAACAATTAAGCTTGCTTTCTGTATTTCCAATGTTATTTCTATTTCTTCTCATAGCAAAATCCCTTTTAATTTGCCTAGAGAGGTTCAGGGTGGGAATTAGTGAGCAATTTTATACTGTGGGTTTAAGGTATCTGATAACAAATGACCACTTGAGGATGGGGGCTAGAAAGTCATAGGCATAAAAAGTATTGCTGTGTGGTTTTTTCACACTTAATTTGTTCCCTCATCCTCAGCGGAAGTGAAGGTGAGGGTTATAGCCAAGCTCAGAATAAAATAAGGACAAGCTGGGAAAATATAAATTGATGCAAAGCTGAAGGTAAAACACTGAGAATCATTGCAAACTCCTGTACTGACAGTGCAATTTGATCAGTATCTACAGGGAAAAGAAGACAAATATATTATTGGAATAATGTTCCCTGAGAAAATACTTAGAGGATTTGGGTAAGTCAAATTTGGAAAGAAATAGAGAGATTACTCTGAATTTGTACAGATCACGTTTATGTCCTAATGCACGGCTTTTACGTGAAGTCTTCTTGTATTTAACATTAGGATCAGAAGAAAAATTGACTGGAATAGGGGTCAGCCTTCTTAATAAGAGAAAGCTTTATCTGTAATCTCCAGGAAAAGAGACAGTGTAGGTCTGAGCTGCTGAATATGGTAACATCCATAAGGAAACTATTTTAGGAGGTACTTGAAAGGTGGGCACATATATCTTCAAAGGATCTACAGATTCCTCGCAACTGGAATGAAATATTTGGGCAGTCTGGAAAGCCATTTTCCTGATACTTGCTCATGAAAATAAACATAACCTTCTTTCAAATCAGGCTTTTCAAATGAGCCTACCACCCAGTGTGACAGCACAGGAATCCTGCTGAGAATTTCAAGGAGGGAAAGAGACAGCAAGAAACAGAAAACAGGAGCAAGGGTGAGATGAGCGATTGCTTCCTGGGGCCAGGGAGGGCAGGCAGGCTCCTGCTGAAGAAAGGAGCCCATGACAGACCCCATCAGTGCAAAGATTATGACTGGCTGATGAATAGAGACTGTGTTTCTGCACAAGGTGGACAAGGAAGGGATTCATGGCCTTGGGGAACATCAGAAGAAGCCCACTGCTTATATCCATCCCTGATGTTCCCGCCCAGCTCCCGGAGATCTACTGAACTGATTCCCCTTCTGTTGCACTTTTGGTAAAATAAGCTTCATCATTGGCTTCAAAGGATGTGTTTGCCTGAATAAAGGACTAAAAGCCGCAGGACCTGGCCTCTTTTGAAAGGCAGCTGGAGGGACAGAACTGGTATGCTCTCCAAAATTGCTGTCAGTGTTGCTCCAGCTGCAGAACAGCCTCCACAAAGAGAGCATCCCTTTATAGCGTGCCAGGGTACCAAGCCTATGAAACACACTCTCAAACATGACCCTGAGATGATGGTTTTAGATTACTCCATTCAGTGATGCAAGATATATTGCTCATAAGCAGAAAAAATGTTCAGACAAGTTCCTTGAACAGCTCAACCATGATAACCCCAGATCTGGGGAGTGAGGTCTATTTTTTTAAAGTGTTTTGGGAAGAATTTAGCAAGAAACTAAACACCATCAGAAAGATTTTTTTTTTTTAATTTAAGTTGAAAGTCACCTGGTCCTAGTTCGCTTTAGAAATAACCCTTATTAATAAGAAATTACCTTTTTAATTAAGTAATCTTTCAACTTGCAACAATATTTTTTTTTAGTAATATCTGTAAAGGGCAGTGGGCAATGCTCACTGCAATTTACACTCAAATCCAGCCAAGCGAAGCATTTTAATAAAACTACAGCTTGTCATTCTTATTTCATTGCATTTCTTCAGTGAGATAGAATTAGACAAGGAGCACACAAGCCAGAACGAGAAAAGCAGACCTTGTGTGTCAGTAACTGCATATAGGATATGTATTTATCATGAATAAAATACACATGTCCAAAACATAGGTATAACCTATTCTCCCTCTAGCGGCCACTGCTTCTCTGTGAAAAAAAAAAACAAAAACAAAAACAAAAAAACAACAAAAAAACCCAAACAAACAAAAAAAAACCACCACCAAAAACCTGACATGGAGATAAATCATTCCAGGCAGGAAAAGAAAGAAGGGTGAGAAAGATGTGAAACTTCTATTCATTTCAAGTGTCTACTTTTCTTCTTGGCAATGTCTTACTAACAGATCTAATGCTGCTGGTCAAAGCCAGCATGCTGAGGTCTTGCACACCCTTCTGCATGAGCTACAAAGAGAATCCTCTCTTTTAAAACCACATTTGAAATGATTTTGTTGGCAAGGACCCAACTGCTGAATTACTGATCCAGCAAAAAAGCACAAAATCCATTTCTGATCTGCTATATAATGATTACATTAAAAAGGTGCTGCTCTTCACTAGAGAACAAAATGGAAGAAACACAAAAACATGAACACACATTTACAAAGTATTTAAATTGATAGTTTCCCATATTTGACATGAGGTATAACCAGTATTTGAATTATTTAAAGTAATTTCTTACTGGCAAACAGATATGCATATAAACACATAGAGCACTAATAGAGTACTTCACCAATACTTGACTGCTTAAAAAACTGATAGCATTTATGTTGGCTCTGAGAAGCATCATTGCTGTTATAATGATAATGGCATATTTAGAACTTTACATGGGATATTGTTGTACACATAGTTTCAGCTGAGAAGCATTACTGGAGAGAATTTATGTGTCTCTCCTTGCCTTGGGATAAATATGGCAATATTATTATTGGCAATAACAATTTATATGACAATAAAAAATGTCTGGAGTACCCACTCAGTCAAGCCAGAAAGCCCATGGTAGCAGAGATGCTGCAGTGTAGTTCTTTCCATGCGAGAAATTTGCAGACTGAATAGGGAAGATAGGGAAAAGAAGATGGGGAAGAGAAAGGAGATCCACATGGTCATACAAGATGTCAATAAGCACATAAAAACAGAGGTTTCATGAATAGAGTTTTTAGAAGTCATAGTCACAACCCAACACCTGGGTCACACACCCTTGATGGAAAGAGCACAGCCAGAGCTCAGTGTATGTTGTGTTAGAAAACCAAGGAACACCCCTCTGCATTGCCCCATCCAATTCTTCCACTGCTTAAAGAGGAGCAAAGGTCTAACAATACAATGTCATACATGTGTTCCATCTTGGACACTAGCCCAGTCTGGCATGCCAGAGAAATGGGCTCTGCCTCTAAACAAAACCTAACCTGTTCATGAATGAAATTGAGTCTAGTCAATCAGTAAAGTCTTGCAATTTAAGCTGGTGCAATTTTAAGGTGTATTTAGCCTTAAAAAGTTGAAATGAAACACTTCATAACAGCGTATAGTCAGGAGATATGTTGCCAGTCCCACATGGAAAAGCAATAGCAGTCAGTATGTTCATGCACACTGGTAGCAAAGGAGAAGCACCCCTGGAAGTGAAGGTTCTTGCCAGCTAAACACAGCTTACAATTTTCAGCCATTACGTTTGTAATGTAGCCCTAAATCATCTGTCACCAGAGTCCCAAAAGACATGCCTTTGACTAAGGATAGCTTGGTTGGTTGCTCCATCATGGACATCTTCCAAGTGTCTACACACCACCAAGCCAGCACAAGGTCAGCATTCATTTCACTGGCATCATCCAAAAGTCAGGGCAGTTGCCATTAGTGAAGCAGCCATCACCATTAGACCTGTTCCATAGGGCCATAGGTCTTCCAGGGAATCACCTGCCTTCTCACTTTCTCCCTGAATCCATTCAGAGGAAGCCTCTAACACACAGGCAAACACAGTGCTTTGGGGGTCTCTTTTGTTCTGCTTTGCCCTCTTTCAAAAGCTCCCTATGATGAATGAGCTCTGCTGCTTTAATCTTCCCATTCTCATGTCCCAACAGCTGGAAAGGTCAAAATGACAGATGCATTTACCAAGGCTCCTTGCTTCAAAAGCTGGGTAATACCTTTCACAAGATTGTTTTTGCTTCTCTCAAGAGATATATTTGCCAGAGGTGAGTGCACTTTTTTTTTTTTTTCTTTTCCTTTGGAGATGATTGCTCTCAGCACTGGAAGAGCTTCCCAAGATTGCTAAAAGGAAATGTCATATCACAGTATCTAATTTCCAAAGTGATGGTACAAAACAGCCTCTCCACATGCGACCCCAGATCACTGCCTCTGGAGTTCTGCATCATTTTCCATCATGGGAAGTTTTGAGTATTATTACAAATGTAAAGAGTTCTCAAGAAGAGCTGCTTGAAAAATTAAGAACAAGATACAGATTTGCTGCTTTCAGGGTGATTAAAATTGAAGACACATAAATAACAGTCCAGCTATTAGAAGACAACCAAGCTTTCCAGGGTGATGGGCACTGCTAATGCCAAGGAGATGTGCCACTGCTGCTGACACCTACATCCCTATATTCAATGTTTTTTCAGTTGAGCTGCACTTTCCACTGAGCACTGACAAAGTACATATGGAGTCACTTTACAAGAGCCATACACACAGAGATTGCTTTTCTTGATGATTAAAAGACAGGACTAAAAGCAGGCTCAGACTTTCATTATTAACAACCCTCTGCCTTGCAAGGAGTCCCCAAGACAAGAGTCCAGCAGAGCTCAAGGGCATGGGTTTTCTCTGCTATTTCATGTGGCTTTTTCCCAACTTGGAAATTCCAGTGTAATGACATGTGATCAGTCAGACTGAAAAAGAGTTTTCAATAAAAATATTCTCGACTTCTCTGAAGTCTTGCCTATAGTTTACTATATTCCTATTATACACATTTGAAGAAATTATTCTGAAGGAGTGGTAAAAACCAAAAAAGCAGAATCATAATATTTTACAAGTTTTTGTTATCCTCAACAAGAACTGATGCTCATCCCCTGAAAGACAGCAGGACACCATAAAGTGCCTTGCTCAGGACAAACCATGAAAACTCTACCATTTTATGAAAGCATAAATATGAACCCTATGTATTTCCCACTGAACAAACACTAGAAAATATTGCACACAAGAATGAAAAACAAAAGCCTTCAAATTTAGATAAAATCCTGACCAACTGCATCCCCACCCTTGGGACTTACCAAAGATCTTGTCTTAATTCTGCTGATAGAGAAGCCTATCTAGAAAAGCCCCATATTAATTCATCACATTCTCATTTTTTGCCTTTGTCAGCAAAAATATGAGTATCTCTCTGCTTATAAACTAACAATAGGAGACGATGGTCTCTGATCCTTACAGAGGCAAGTCACTTTAGTTACCCTTATCTAAGAAACGAACACTGTTATCTTCTATGCATGAGTATAGTATCCCATGAAGCTGTATTCTAGGCAGTAGAGGTTTTTCAGAGCTCTAATGTGACGCTGTTTTTGGCTTCAGCTTTTCTAACATTCCACATTTCTACAAAACCATTAGCAAAACAACCTTCTGAAATTTCCACCAGCCTGTGCGGGCATTCATGTTTGCAAATGATAGAGATCTTGTGTCTGCAAAGCATGGGATTAATGCCTCTGCCCTGCATCCCTATCATTGAGCTGGCATCCCTATACTTTCATTACCGTTTCCTGGCAACAAAATGCTGAGGCACTTTCATGAATGCTAACAATCCATATTCATCCTGCTGGCAGACCTATCCGGAGAGCCTTGCTGAAATGAATGACTGGATCACTGGTATCTGCTCCTACAATATCAGACTCAAGCACAATTATTTTTTTTTTTTTATGCACATGGGGAAAGCATTATTAACATGATTTTTTAATCTAAAAATCAATTCTATTTTTCTTTCTAGACACTTTTTTTTTTTTGAGTCAGACCATATTGTTTCACCCCAAAACATAACAATTCAGTTTATTTTAATTTGGCATAGAACAATTCTGATTTTATCAGGAGGCTTGACTTTATCAGCTGGGCAGCTTGATGGTTGGGGTATTTTTTTCCAGTTTACAGGATCAGTGCATGGTAATATGACAAATCTAACACTGTGTATTTATATTTATTTTAAAAATTAAAATTATTAGCATTTCCATTTTCAAGCAGAGAGTTTTTTCATCAATACCAAGACTAACATAATGAAGGTGTTAGGCTTTCTCTTATTTGTGTGATACTACTCTTGAGGCATCTTAGCAACTAAGTAAGGTGGAAGTATCTAAAGGCACAAAAGCAGATGGAGATGCTTTTTGTATTTTACACTGTTGTGAATGCACAAGGAGAGAGGATTGCTCTTTCCAGGAGCAAGTACCCCTTGAAGTCCAAGCAGGCAAGAGATGAGAAGGGTAACACAGTGACTCTCACATGTGTTTTAAAATAAAAATTGTCACCTTCTTTTCCCCTGCTCCGCATACTTAGCCCTCTGAAGTGAACTAAAATCTTTAGAGCCTACATGGGAGGAAAGGGAAGGGACAGGATCCTCCCACACCAGTGAAGTGGTACACTGGCGGGCTGAGAGACACACTCTTGCTTCTCTTCTCTGCTGAGGACTTTACTGTTCACCAGAAGCTTTTCTCTGCTGCATTTTTCATCTGAAACATTGCCCTCTAGCAAGCATCTTTTTCAATCTCGAGGAAACATGCACTGGTTAAAAAACCATACCAAACACCCAAAAATACTTCTGATGAGTTAGGATTAGGAGAGGTTTTGAAATACATGGGAAGAAAAAATAAAATACTGTTATTCCCTGTTCTTGGTTATGGAATACTTAGACCAGTATTTTGATAGCAGAGAGGCATCTCTCATTTCCATTGTGCATACATAATATACATTAGATTATGCCAAGTATTTGCAGCCCACAGTGAACAACTCATCTGACCCTCACTCCTTACAACCTCCCTCCCCAGCCCCGATGAGGCTGTAGTTAAACTTGCGGTGCTCATTTAACAAATTAACAGACCCTTACACACTCCACCTGCCTTCTCCCATGGTTTGCTCATGCCAAAATGCTGTCAGTTCATAGAATGTGGATACAGAGAAGATGCATTGCATGGTCTTATCTTAAAGAAAAGGGAAAAAAAAACCCAAACAAGCAACAAAAAACCAACAACTTGACTGACAAAGAATCAATACACAAGTTTGTACTGATGCTGCCAACGCTGTTAATATTTTCAATGTTTAACTTGAAAAACATCTCAGCACACGTTGGAACAGTTAATTTTCTGTGATTTTCCAACTGGCAGCTGGCTCTGGTTTAAAGTAAGGGCAAAGAAAGCTTTTTGATCATTAAGAATGCTCCATGACTGTCTGCATACTGAGTATTTACCCCCCTAGACAATTGTTTTCTTGGATAAAACTATCCAGGTGCTTAGAAAGTGAGTAATGTGTTTCAGTCACACTTAGCATATCTAGAGGGTTAGCTGTCCCTTTCTGTAATATACAGCTCTGGCTGCGTTAGCCTAAAATGAGTTTAAGATGGATTCCCTGAAGAAACTGTTCATGGCATATAATCTGGCTGCTGAGCAGTATTTTTTAGGGTGACAGCATCCCCACCTAACTCACTCCAAGGCTGTGGCTGTTGAACACAGTCAACATGGGGCTGATTCCCGTGTATAAGCAGATGTCCCACAAAAAAAATTAACATTTTCAAAACATTCAAGGGAGAAGGGAAACACAACCCCTGACACACGAGCTGTGACACAATCCACAGCTGTAGTCGTTTATACACACAAGTGGTCTCAGTACACAGGAGCAAGAGCTGACACCAATATGGCCATGACAGACTTGGGAAAGTCACACAGAGTGCAAACACGTGAATGTCAAGCACTGAGGACCAATATTGATCCTCTCCTCATTAAAAGGCCCCCTTAGGCCAAAGGACAGGCTACTCGCTCACTGGGGTATGCATTTCTCCTGAAACTGAGAGCTCAAATTTTGGAGTAGCTCAAAGAGGCAATGACAATCCCAAGCCCTGTTTGCTGTCCAGCTAGAAAGAGCAGGCATGGACACAGCATGATGAACTCCAAGTGCAACCAGTTAGCTGACTCTTCCCTGGACATGTTCTGGGTGTCAGATCAGATCTCATATTCAAGAGATTAGAGGCCAATTTGCCAGAGCTGAGAAGCCTCAGACTGTCCCTCACAGGGTTGCTTGTAGATCAGGAGCAGGTCCTTCAAAGGAGACTGAGGCAGAAGGAGCCTTTACTAGGAGAACCCAAATCCACTGCTGGAATACAGAATCAGAAATAGGTTTTTACTTTTATTTGATATTAATAATATAGCATTGGACAGACTACAGAAGTTTCCTCTCACAGCAAATGCATTTTCAACCACCAGACTTCAGTATGTCATTACTTGCAAATTACTTACATTACACTGCTTTATTCCTAATGTAGTGTTAGAAAGGGATAAAATTTCACAGTAACCAATAGACTAGTTACAGCCTAGACTCAATACACCCACAAACTCCAAAAATAGCTTTCAATAAGCAGACAGAAAGAGACTACACCTCTCTACATTGTTTAGCTGGGATTTTATATAATGTGAAAAACATAGTATAATAGTCCTAATGCTTTATTGCAGTGTTTGGAGAGAGAATCCTAGAAGAAGGCACTATATTTTAAGCCAAAGATACCAAGTAGGTACCCTGTTACTGCCAAATTCATATTAGCTGGCTCTGGCTTACTGGTCCTGCCCTGTTCTCTCAGGTGAAGGAAAGGTGGGGGATCACATCTCTCTTCTGCTTACATCTACACTGTTCCAGGAATTCTTATTTGGTTTCAGTACCTCCCTGAATCAAGCAGGTAAGGAAGAAGAGGGGAAAGCTGCCATCCAGTCAGTCGAGATAAGCAGTGGCTTTGCATCTGTGCTTTTGTCAGCTTGCTGTTACCATTTTGGAGCTAGCTTACTGTTGGAGCAGAAATGTCTCCCTTTGCTGGAAATCACACCTTCAGCAGCAACACAGAGATACCTTCGGATAGAAACAGCAAGATCACACTTTCACATTTATCTGAAAAAGATTAATGTCAAACCAATGAAGCTGAATCAGTTTAATGGGATTCTCCAGGATAAACTATCACTTAACACAGAATTGAGGAGACAAAAGGAGTATGTTGAGACTTCATAGTCCCTCTGCCTTACAAGAAAATAACAAAATACCTTTTTTAATAAAACTTTTCAGTACTTGAAAATGTTCAAGTGTTTTGTCTATTTTATGAAGAACAAAAACCTTTTATAATAATTTAATTTGATTTATAAAAATTATCTTAAACAAAAGGGGTTTTGTCACTACCAGTTTTCTCTTCAGAAATTGCAACCAGCTGTATGTGAAATAATTGACATTCAGGCTGAATAATAATAATAATAATTGAATTCAGTCTGAAAACAGGAAATTTTCATTTGATTTATAATGTTGACTGCATAATACTCCATAGTCAATGCACCAGAAGTGCAGTGGAAAGGATTGTCTTAATCCACCTGTGCACTTAATTTTAAGCCATCAGACTCATACATTCACATATCCTAGCACCTGTTCTCATTTCAGTCTTTAGAGGTGGGAAATTTATTCATTTGGAGGTAAGATCTCATCTCACCAAGCTGAGATTTATTTTTACATCACTGAAGGCAAGATGGTGTAAATCATAGTTGGAGCAGAAAATTGTAGAAAGCAAACACATGCAGAGCTGCTGGAATTCTGATTGAGAGGACATTACAGCCATTTTTGATGTTGCTCTTGACCTATGCTATTTGTTGATGTGTTGGTTTTGGTTAGGGTTTAGGTTAGGGTTTTGGCTTTTTTTTGTTTATTATTTGAGGGGATGGGAGAACCCTAGCACTTGGAAGGGATTCTACCATACCAAGGATAAATGAGAAACAAGCACTGAAAGGCGCTCTGACTCCCAGCATGAAGACATAAGGCAGCACAACACATGCAGTGTTTTCTACAGCCAGCCAAGCTTTAGGAGCACTAAAAGAATTTATAGCCAGCTCAAGTCTACCAGATACGGTAAATTTACAGCCAACTCAAGTACCAGAGATGGTATGATTTGCCATCAGGTCCCCAGTGTCTGCTGTGACTGAGAACTAAATGATTCAAATCAATAAAAGTTTGATGGAACAAGACAATCAAAATAACTCAAGAGTTTTATTAGTATCCATACAGTGAACTGGAGGAGCTTCAACACAAGTCCAGGCAGAACTCATTATAGGCACTTACTACTGCTCTTTGCCTGAACTGCAGAGATTAGTAACCATAAGACTAGTAATAAACAAGCTAATTTATGACTTCATAGCTTGATGCTGGCATGGGTCTGAGCTGGCTTGAGAAAGAAGTGTTTGGAAACCTGAGAGCTTCTTTATAAGATCTTATTGTTCACTTGATGCTGATGGTGAGATGTCAGTAAGCACTATGGAACCCTGATCTGGGCAGACCTCTCTCCCCAGGTAGGACTGGTGTAACAAACTCTTTGCTCTTGAGGTACTTCTGGGCAAACTTGTCAATCTGTGTTTTTAAAGGCAGGTTTTCTCTTCAATCTGAGACATATTCCATACCCTCTCCACCAAGGGAAGGAAGTCCTCAGCTCCACAGTGGTGCCACCAATTATTTGAGACCACCATGCATGCCCACGGCCCTGTTTATCTGGTCTGTTGCAAAAGAGTTGTATTTCTCATCTGCTTGGAGCTCAGATACAGGTAACATTCCCAGCACTCATCCCCACCTTTAGCAGTCCTCATGTCTCTAGTTTGCATAACATGCCCTTCACCCATCCCTCCCAGGTGTCTGGCTGCCCTCATCTTCGTTTCCCTGTTAACAGTGATGACTTCTTGAGCTGTTTTACCAAAAGATGTTGGCTTCATGGATCACCCAGGCTTGTTCCTCTAGTAGGTTGTATTCTGCAGTCAGTTCCCAGTTTCTTAGCACTGCTCCCAACAGGGATTTGTGTCCTGTGAGAGGTCATGCCTCTTGCACCCTTGTGAGCATATGGCACAGTGTTCCTCCTCTTCTTTGCTTTGCTGCCAGGACTTCCCTGTCGTGTTGAGAGCTCCTATATCTGGGAAACGCTGCTAGAACTGCAGTTAGAACACATTTATGTTGATGTGGGGGGAGATGTTCACAATGTGAAATGTGGTTTGTAAGATGAGACCCCACCTGGAGCACTGCATCCAGCTCTGGAGTTCTCAGCACAGGAAAGAGATGGACCTGTTGGGGTGAGTCCAGAAGATGCCACAAAAATGATCAGAAGGCTGGAGCACCTCTTGTATGAAGACAGGTTAAGTGAGCTGGAGTTGTCCAGCCTGGAGAAGAGAAGGCTCCAGGGATACCTTAGAGCAGCCTTCCACTACTTAAATGAGGCTTATAAGAAGGACAGTGAAAAGCTTTTTATCAGAGCCTGATGCAATAGGACAAGGGCTAATGGTTTTAAACTGAAAGAGGACAGATTTAGGCTAGATATAAGGAAGAAATTTTTTACAGCAACAATGGTGAAGCACTGAAAAAGATTGCCCAGAGAGGCAGTAAAAGCCTCATCCCTGTAAACACTGAAGGTCACATTGGATGGGGCTCTGAGCAGCCTCACCTAGCTGAAGATATCCCTTCTCATGGCAGGGGGAGTGGATCATATGACCTTTATAGGTCTCTTCCAACCCAAACTGTTCCATGATTCATTTGAAATAACCAGGCAACTTTACACAACCAAGCAGCTAAGCCTTGATTTCATTATATTCCATTCCATGTATTGTATATTAGGACTGAAAATGATTTAATTTCAAATGGTCAATGTGAGTTACATCACTTATGCTGCATCAGCATGCCAGTCCCATTAAAACTAAAAAGTTTACCCAGACTAAAAGAAAAAGGCAAGGAAAGCAGGTATTCTTGCACAATAATAAGTCAAACCAATAATAAATCTTCTTGGCAAAGAGTTCCAGTTTGGACAGATGGCATACCACCAAGCAATACTAACAAAAGGACAACCCCAGCACCCTGAGCTAATTTGGGACCATCTGTATGCCATTAAAAACAATAACAATAATTCATCTTTTTCAGTATATTAGCGCACCCAAGCTAACTGGGAATCACCACGATGTCAAATATAGAAAATAAGAGGATTTCTCTGCTAAAGGGTAGTGTTCAGCATACTTGCAGTTTCAGATGACCATCTGCCCCAGAAGACTGAAATAGCAGTATGAGGTAAGAGGCACAAGGCCCTTCAAGCATCAATGGCAGCAACTGCTCCAAGAGAGAAAAGGTTCCCCTGAAAAGGAAAGGAAATGACAGTCTAGAGGCAGAAAGTGACCAGAGAGCAAACTAAAACTAAGGAGCTCCCAACATTTTGGCATGTTGGGGCACAGACCTTTCCTTTCTTTGAGTCTGGGATTTTTTAAAAGAGCAAGGAAGCAGTCTGTTATTGGCTTCCCAGATCCCTGATGTTGACTGGTATGAGCACAGCAGTGACACTTGCTGTCATATGGAGAGCCCTAAAATTGGTGAAACCCAACTAAGATGGGAAATCAGTGAATTCAGATGGCTTCTGTAGGACAAGTTTGCTGTGTGACCTGTTAAGCCCCCTCCCAGTTCTAGTGTCTTTTCAATTTTTTTCCTAGCATAACTGAGAAACCACCAAGATTACATATAATCATTTCACAATTTATGCTGGATATAATTAATTAACCACGAATGTCAAGTATCTAAAATTTATTTCTGGTTCACTTAACAATGGTAATTTAAAAAACAAAACAAAGAAAACAAAACAACCTCCACCCCCCAACTATGCAACTGTTTTCTGTTGCCATAAACTAGAAATGCATCCAAATAAATAAAGTGCTGTGCTGCTTTTTCTGTAGAATAGGTAAGGGAGAAAGGTGATCTGGTCAAGAAGACAAGCAAACAGTTGTATTAATCATGATAAAATGGCTTTCCTCTGAAACAGTAGTAATACTTAATTGGTTGTAATGGTGGACTCTTCCCTTGATTGCTGAAGCTCTCTTGACTGAATTACACAGTCTACCCAAAAGGTCTGTCAGGCAGTGTATTTAAATACTATAATATAAATGGCCCATAGCAAATGTCAGAGGAATGTGGGGGGGCTTTTTTTGGTTGTTTTTAGATCAAGCAGTAATACACCAAGCATCTTTTTAGAGATGATGAAACAGCCATTAGAGGAACTGGAGTACATTTTCCCCTTCTATATGGTGCTGTTGTTTGCCTCTCTGCCTGCCACTGCGTGTTTTATTGTCCCCCAAAGGAGACCAGCCAGGTACTATTCCTGAGTGGTTACAGTTAATTCAGGAGGCTCAAATGCTGCTTTTACAAATGCTTTGCTGTGTGTTTATCAATACTCAGTTTCTCCTGCCACTACGTTGTCCATTCACTTTGCTCTGTTAGTTTGCAGAGATCAAGAGCCTGTGAACAAAAATCTGTAAATCACTGCAGCCTCCTCAGCTCCTCCTGCCAATTTACACTGGGGGATGGCACTCAGTGCCACTGCCCAGCACCTGCTGATTTATAGGACACAATTCCTTCTCTTTTGCACTTTCCAGTTTGATGTAGATCCCTAAGTTGTTCACCCTTCAAAGAACCTTTTCTGTCTTATATGTGAGGTTTCATGCATATTGCCTTTGCAAGTGCTGACAGCACCATTACCACAGATTCACACTTGCTAGGGAAATTCCCTATTTCCTGTCATTTTGTTCATTGTCTCTGTCCATTTTCCAGTGCTCAGTGATACATTGTATTACAAACACTTCTTGATGCAACAGAACATATCAGTCAAAGAGCAGAATCAAAATACGGTGGACCAATCCAGCCATGTCACAAGGATTCAGCTCATGTTTCTTTCTAGGATGGGATTTTGATCACACACTTTTGATCACACACACTGGTGTGATTAAAATATTTCTGTATTGATAAATTAGAGTAACTTTTAACAATGCCACAATCTTCATAGAGGAAGACAACAACTGTGAAAAGTGTAAAGCAACATTATGTGTAGGTGGACCAAATCAAAGCTGTGAGGATTACACAGAGTTGTGAAGTTTCCACTATACACAGCTCTTATTCTTTTAGTTCAGGGAATTGCATTGAATTTAGAAAAGGAAGATGAAGGAAAAAAATCCTTGACTTTTATTAGAGGTTTCATAACAAGCAACAATAATAATAATGAAGTGTTAGGTTTTCCTTGACCTTGAGCAAAGAGCAGGAAGGGGAAAAGGCAGTGACTACAAAGCTATTTCCAAGAGCCCTGTGCTCTCTGCTTTTCTTTTCTGATGCTGTCTGGCAATCTCAGACAGACCAGCTACCTGTTCAAGCTGGAAATTATGTTTCCAGCCCATTATGTTGGTTATGAGCTATAATTACTTACTAAATTACTACAGACATCCTTGCTAAGAAACTTGCCATAATTTTTACAATAGTTGAAGCTTTTGGGGACTTTTAAACAAACAACCATCTTAGTGAGTATGAGAGCACTGTACCTCTCTGTCCGGAGACTGAGAAAACAAAAGTAATCCAAATAAACCTTGCAGAGGAGGGGGAGAAAGCCAGCCTCAGGAATGAGTGTCACTTCTATTGAACTGGCAGGCAGACTGAAATCCCACGTGAAGAGCAGGAAAGACACAGCTTTTCTGGTTTACTGCATTCAAATCCTGCAAGAATAAATCAGCTGTGCTTAAAGTGATTCTGAGCAAGCAGGAGAGTAGCATGCTGCACTGGAAAAACTAGAGAAGCCATCAATTCTGCCTTACTTTGTGTCAGGCTGAAGTTTTTTGTGTGTTTGTTTTCCTAAGAGTGTCTTCTCTATAAAGAGTTTAAGGACTTTATTTTTAAAAAAAAACTTCATAATACATCATTATTTTTTTATTCCATGAGACAAATCCCCTTAGCTACATGGACACCACAACCAGTAATTTTGAACATTGTTACCAAATTATGAACATGGACTATACTGCTGATCAATGCACAATATAGCAGAGTCAGCCTTTATGTAAAATAGCGTTTTAATGTATTTTTCATGGTTGGATTTCAAAGTTATGCTTTATCTTAACAATTACTTCTCAGACACTAAACAAAGAAAAATGAACAGGATCCTTTCCTGGAACTGCTGCCCATCATGTTACTTATCTGTGGCATGTACACAATGCATATGGCACCACACTGGCACACCATTTCCCATACCATGCAATGCTATAAGTAACTGAAGAACACACTGCTCTCTTCCACCAATAAATAACATCTCAATCAACAATATATTTATTCGTTTCTATTCAGCTCACTTTAATCCATGTTGTTCTTTAGAGGCTTCCTAAAGACCAGATCTTACTTTTAGTTATGTAAACTCTAGAATATGGAAGTATTTCTTTTTTCTGGAAATTCAACTGAACCAAGAACCAACTCTCTACTTAACACTCCTGTCTCTTCACAAAGAGATGAACTCTCCAAACATAACGTGGACTATCTTATTATGTTTCCCCCTCAAAAAGAACCTTTTTATATGCAACCAGGTTAAACCTTTGCAACTGAATTTTTTTTCTCTAAGAAAGCCTGTGGAATTATTTATAGACATGAAGGTATGCAGCCTGCAAAATTATTCCAAAAATTCAAAGGCTGTGACCTCAATCTGCTGTATACTAATCCTTAGCTACCACTACCACAGAGACTCTCAAAGTACTTTTAAAAAGTTACATGCTGGGATACATTGCCACTTCAATACTGAAAATAATCCCAAATGGCAGCTAACAATGGACATTTTTCAGTTACCACTTTTCTTTTTTCTCCACAAGTTGCTGCATCAGATGTCAGCTGTGAAGACACAAAAATCACAGAGAACCTCACAGTATCAGCACGGAGCAGAGCTGAAACCTGAGGCAGGAAATCCCCATTCTGGCCCAGTGTAGGCCTGGCTCTGGAGCCCCAGCTCTAACCCTCTCTCATCCCAGTGCTGATCCTCTGAAGTGAGGGCCAAGAACAAATAAATGGCACAGTTTGCTACCCCACATTACTTAATTTGAGCTGCTGGTCAAATGTCTTTATGACTGTCACAGTTTAACGCTGTCCTGGCAATTAAACCAAATAACAGATGCTCTCTATTAATCCCCCTCCCCTCTCTGATAAAGAAAGGAGAGAGAATAAGGGAGAGAGACTTATGGGTTGGAAACTAAACTACACAGCTTTAATGGAACAGTAATGATAAAAAGCAAAAATTACAAAATATATTCAAATATACAGGAAAATTGATACCACGTTCCTCCCCCCTTTCTCCCAATAACTCTCACGTCACCACCGAGGCTGCAGGGCAGCCCTGGGAAAGTCCAGGCTGGAATCCTGGAGTCAGCAGCAGTTGGGAGCTGGAGGCAGGAACACACAGATTCAGGCTGGCACGGATCAGAACCACAGGCAGAGGAACGGACTTAATCCTCCCAAAATGGTGAAGCAAACAGGGACAGACAAAGGCAAAAGGCTGAAGGAAGGGGAAGAAGAAGGGAAGCGTTTTGACCCTCATGATCCCTCCAATTTATACTGAGTATGATGTGTATGGGATGGAATACTCTGATCAGTTTTGGTCATTTATCTTGTCTGCTCCTCTCTAAAGGAGGGTTGCAGGTTTGACCTCTTTACTCCTTTCCTCTTTACTCCTTTCTACTTTCCGGAGCACAAGATGCTCCTCAGAACTGAACGGTGTCCTTGGCTCTGCATACCATCCTCTAGCAGTAACTATAAACATCAAGCATTATCAACCCTAGAAGCAGACACTGACTGAGAAACTTGCTGTTAATTTCAGCAATACAGCTAGTGACAAAAGATTTAGCTGAAAGAAAAATTACAAGACAGAAAATTAGCCAAACCAGAAAATTGACCCAAACCAGGACAATGACCCAGTTCCCCTTTTATCTCACTGCCCTTGGAGTGTAGCAGTGGTGGCAGGGCTTGAGAAGCCCAGCCAACATTGAACTGGTGGACAGACAGAGCCAAACTGAGTATGAGCCAGCAGTGTGCCCAGGTGGCCAAGGCGGCCACCAACATCCTGGCCTGCAGCAGAAATACTGTGGCAAGCAGGAGAAGGGCAGGGATCATCTCCCTGTGCTCCGCACCTTGAGTACTGTGTTCAGTTTTGAACACTACAAGGAGGACTACCCCTCACTACAAAAAGGACATCGATTGCTGGACCAAGTCCGGAGAAGGCTGAAGAAGCTGGTGAAGGGTCTGGAGAACAAATATTACGAAAAGCAGCTAAGGGAACTGGGGTTTTTAGCCTGGAGAAAAGGAGTTTGAAGGAAGACCTTATTGCTCTCTACAGCGACCTGAAGGAATTCTGTAGTGAGATGGGGTTCAGTCACTGCTCCCAAGTAACAAGCCATAGGACAAGAGTTGTACCAGCAGGCATTTAGATCGGGAAAAATTTATTCACCAGAAGGCTTGTCAGGCACTGCAACAGGCTGCCCAGGGAAGCGGTGGAGTCACCACCCCTCCAAGTACTAAAAAGACGTGGACGTGGTGCTTAGGGCCATGCAGCAGTGGTAGACTTGGCAGTGCTGGGTTAAGAGTTGGACTTGATCACCCCAAAGGTCTCCGCCAACCAAACCAACCCCGTACGAGGCAGAAGATGGCGCCCGCCATACAACCCCTCCTCCTCCTCCGGGCAGCAGTGCGCAAGCGCTGCTCGGCATCGAGGGGCTGGCGCTCGGCCCATCGATTGCTGCGGGAGCGGCTCCGCCGCCTGCGCGGCGTCGTCCCGGGGTGGGAGGGTCAGGTCAGGTCGGCATCGCGGCGGGAGTAGGTGAGGCGGGAGGCGCGGTGCCGGTCGGTCGGTAACTCGGGGGCTGCCTCCCGGGAGTGCCTGTCCCGCCGTGCTTGGGACGCGGCCCCGCGGGGGGAGTAGGAGAGGGGTGGGCGGGCGGGTTGCGGGAGCGCGGAGGGGTTGCGGGAGCGCGGAGAGTCCCCCCGGGCCTGTCCCTGGCCCCGCATCGGCGGGAGCGGCGCCGGCCGAAGTTAACCCCAAGTTAGGAGTTGCGGTGTTGCAGCCCCCCTGCCCGGTGTCTCGGTGCGCGCCTCGGCCTCCCCTAACAGCTCCGCCTGTGCTCTGCCCCCAGGCGAGTCCGCAGCTGCCGCAGGAGATGGACATCAGGCCCAACCACACCATCTACATCAACAATATCAACGACAAGATAAAGAAAGAAGGTATCGGTGTGGGTGACTCGCCTTAATAAAACGGAGGGCGTTAGATGGGGCTGTTTTCTACCTGTCCATGTGCTCTCAGGCTGCCCGTGGCGGTGCTGTGCCTTTAGGGGCTGCTGGGGGACTCTGAGGTGCCCTGGGGATGGTGGTCATGAGCCGAGCTCCGGGCCGCTGGATGGGCCTCATGAAGCAGCAGCTCGAGTCAGCAAATGTAGAACAATGTTTCAGTTTTCGTGTAAACCAGGGCACTTATTTCTAAGGGAGCTTCTGGTTGCCTCTATGCTGCGGTTCTGTAGCTCACTGCAGATGGTGGGTTTGCTCGTCAGTGAGTTAACGATAGCGGTAATCAGAATATCGCTGTGCACAGGCCCTATGAAGAGAGGCTGAGGGAGCTGGGGGTGTTCAGCCTGAACAAGAGGAGGCTCAGGGGAGACCTCATCGCTCTCTACAACTCCCTGAAAGGAGGCTGGAGCCAGGGGGGAGTTGGACTCTTTTCCCAGACGACTTTCAACAAAACAAGAGGACACAGTCTTAAGTTGTGCCAGGGGAGATTTAGGTTAGATATTAGAATTTTTTTACGGAGAGGGTGATCAGGCAATGGAATGGACTGCCCAGTGAGGTGGTGGATTCTCTGTCCCTGGAGATATTTAAAAAGAGACTGGATGTGGCACTCAGTGCCATGGTCTAGCAACCACAGCGGTGGGTCAAGGGTCGGACTTGATGATCTCTGAGGTCCCTTCCAACCCGGCTAATTCTATGATTCTATGATTCTATGAAATGGGGGAGCGTCTCTCTGCTCCTCATTTGTTTTAGCGCCGTGTGAAAGCGGTGATCAGGGCATGAGCATCCTCCTGTTGGACACAATGCCTGGCAGTCACTGCAGCCCTCTCGAGGGAGAGGTGGCTTTGATGCTGGGGAATTTTATCTCCTAAAATAATAATTAAAAAAAAACCTTCTTGCCCTTAACAAGTGGTATATTCAGTGTCTCCATTGAACCATCCACTTAATACTTGCACTTACCTTGTAATCAAAAGTCATCATGGAAATTTATCTGTTACTGTTTGTGAACCGAGTGGCTGGATCAGACTAAGCACTGCTTAAATGTTTCTTCAGAGAGAGATCAGAAAGTGGAAGCAGCTTTGCTGGGACATTATATATTAACTTGCCAAGATGATTAACTTGTCATCATTCTACTGATGAATAAATTTAACTTGAGGCTTTGCTGGTAGCAAGTTAGGTGCCCTATAAACTATTAGGTCTCCAGTATGAGATTGTGTAGTTATGATTTTTAAATTTAATATTTCAAATCACCTGTAAACCTTATAAATGTGATTTTTTAAAAATACAGTTTTAAAGTTATTTATAAGGAAGATGAGAAGAAAACATAAAAAAACCACCCAACAACAACAAAAACCATCCATATAGTGCTGTGGTTGGTCAAGAACAGCTGGAGAGGGTGAGAGTGGGCTGGCAGTGGGTCACAACAGTAGCAAACAAGAGGCAATGCTTTTATATTGCTGAAATATTTCAAATTTAAGATTTAGGAGTTAGAATGCGAAAGATTTATTTAGATTAAGGCTAAGATTAAGGTTTGATTCATTGTGTAGTCAGGTAATTTTTAAATAATGAAAATAAGTCCATTGCAGTTATAAGGTACAATGTGATCATATGAAAACACTTAGATCCAGATTATGAAAAAATGTTTATGAAATAATTGATTAAATAGTTGCAAACAAAATTTCCAAACTTAGCCTTTAAGTAGTTACTATTTTGCTGTGCTCTTGTTTTAAGGTATACCTCCTTACAATTGCTTGTTACAGTATTGATTTTCTGATCAGTCTTTGATGAATGTCATACACACTTTCACGTATTCTAGGGTGGTGTGTATGTATATATTTTCATACAACAAATTTAGATATATGCCCTTGTGTAAATGTTACTCTCGTAGCATGTTAGAATGGATAGCTACAGCTTTTTCACTACCTGAATACTTGAGGAGTGAAATAAGGTGTTATAGACCAGCTTGCAAAAACTGGGCAAATAAACTTGCACTTATGCAACTCATGTAACATATCGTGGTGTGAGCTAAAGCTGAAAAAAACCTTTGTCTCTGAAGGACAGCAAATGCTGCAGAAGTAGACATCTGTGTGTAACCCCTTATAACCTATTTTTTTGCATGATCAACAGAACTGAAGAGGTCCCTCTATGCATTATTCTCACAGTTTGGTCATGTGGTTGACATTGTGGCTTTGAAGACTATGAAGATGAGAGGACAGGCTTTTGTCATATTTAAAGAACTTGGATCATCCACCAATGCTTTGAGACAACTACAAGGCTTTCCGTTTTATGGGAAACCAATGGTAAGTTTTTTTAGCTTTTTAAAGCTTTTTGAGTTGACTGTAGCATGTACTGATACTCAGATGCATCATGTCCTGAGGAATATATATGTATTTGTGCAAACTAGTGGGAGGCTGGTGAAACTAGTTAAAACACACACTGAGGCTGAACTTAACATTTAGGTTTCCAAAGTGATGGGTTTATATTTTTCTATGCTGGATTAAGGTTTTAAGATCTAAAATGCTTCCATTCTACTCATCATGTCTTCTGTTGAACCAATTAAGGGAATTGTGTAAAGTTATACAAATTAGGTGCTTTCAGTTAATTTGTCTAGAGTAACCTCACTTACTGTTATATTAATGATAAATTACTAGAATATGATGTTTCCTTTTTGTGGTAGTAGTGGGCAGGGTGAAGGTCTCTGCGATTTTACTTTCCAGAAGTCAATGGATGTGACCAGTGATGTGTTGTTTGGTCTTTTATTTTTTCCTTTTTAAATTGATGGCTAGTTTTGCTTGTGTCTGCATCAGTTCAAACCAAATAACTGAATTTCAGCCTAACTTCAATGAAGCAAATACACTGCTGGTTGATAAAAGGTGCTTTAATAATGTACTTGATAACATGCAGAATAGCACAACAATTGACACTTTGTTGCCTGCTTGGATAATTAGGTGTCTCTTAATTCTGCAACTATTTGTGATGTGTGATGTGTGATTGTGATATATGTGTTGATTTGTGAGGATAGATGCAGATGGCCCACTTGACTTCAGTGATGGCTGAGTGTGTTAATACTGGCTTTGGGCATTAAGGAGAGCACAGGTTTTGTTGCTGAACCACGAGCTTTTTTAATGAACACTTAGAGATTCTCTAATGAAATCCTTAACAAGGAATGGTGCAAGCTCAGTTCTGTCCTTTACTCTTAGAGTTTTGTGCTCAGCAAAACTCAACAGGAAATAAAAAGATTAAAGCTTCATAAGCTTTCAGGTGTACTTATCCCTTTGAATATTGCCTGCAGCATGCATGCTCTTAGCTAAGCACTCAATAAAAGCATTTAAAAAAATGCCTCAGATGCTGTGTAATTTTCTGTTGAGGTAGTCTCTGACAGTAAGAGTCATAGAATTATGTGCATATATAATGTTGCACACCTGTACATGCAGAGCTGTGTATGCTTCCCCCCATCATGGTTTAACCCTTGGAAACAACTAAGCCCCACACAGCTGCTCACTGACTCCCCTCCCAGTAGGATAGGGGAGACAGTTGGGATAATAAAAATGAGAACTTGTGGGTTGATATCAAGTCAGCTTAATAGGTAAAGGTAAACCCATGCACTCAAGCAAAGCAAAACAAGGAATTCATTGAACACTTTGCATTGGCAGGCAGGGCTCTGCAGGGCTCCATCAGCTATAATGGTTACTTGGGAAGGCAAAGAGAGCAACTGAATACCACACTTCCTTTCTCTTACCCCAGCCTTGTATGCTGAGCATGATGCCATGTCATGCAGAATATCCCTTTGGTCAGTTGGGCTCAGCTGTCCCAACCATGTCCCCTTCCAACTTCTTGTGCATCTCCAGCCAAGAGGTGGGGTGGGGTGACAGGTAGAAAAGGCTTTGACTGTGTAAGCCCTGCTTAGCAATAAGGAAAGCATCCCTGTGTTATCAGCACTGTTTGCAGCACAAATACAAACTACAGCCCCATACCAGCTGCTGTGAAGAAAATTAACTCTGCCACAGCCAAAACCATCACCTGTCTGACTAGTGCACTGGGCAGCCTTTATCAGAAAACCAGCACCATGGTGCTGCTGACACAATTTAGGCTATCAGATAGTTGCCTTTCTATTTACAAAATCTGAGTTTTACTGAACTCAGTTTTCTGCAGAGATCTGAGACACTACTGTAAAACTACCCTTAAAATAGGGTTAAAAAACCATCTCAGGGTTTTTGATGGAAGCTAGTGCCAATTTTGTCAAATGTTCTTGTCTGACATTGTATATCTGTTACCTTGACTGAGATGAAAAAAAAAATGCTGTTAGATGAATAGAGTTCTGATTGCAATGAGTTAAATTTAATAATTTCCATCTTAGGCTCTTTTAGTATTCCATAGTAATGTTCAGAATTAATTATGAACATTAGATACTCTGTAAGCATACCTACAGTTTAATATGAGAAGATCCTGCAAAAATCTGTATATGCACAGGAGGACACAGTTAAAGAAAGTGGTGCAAAATGTTCAGTATTAACTGAATTGTCATGGTTAAGATCAAAGATCACTGCATCCAATTGTCAACATGTGTCCCCCCCAGTAAAATTTATAAAATATATTTATCAATATCTGTATCACCATGCCCACTAGACCATGTCCTGAAGTGCCTCATCTATGTGTTTTTTAAATACTTCTAGGGATGGTAATTCCACCAGCTTCCTGGGCAGTCTGTTCTAAAGCCTAACTACTGTCTCTGTAAACAAATTCTTCCTCATACCTAGTCTCATGCAACTTCAGGCCATTTTCTGTAGTCCTGTCATTACTTGAGAGAAGAGGCCAGCATTCACCTCCCTACAACCTCCTTTCAAGTAACTTTAGAGAGCAATAAAGTCTCATTTCAGCCTCCTTCAAACTAAACATTCCCAGTTCTCTAAGCTTCTCCTCATAGGACTTGTATTATTAACTGCAACATGTATTATGTGTTTTTTTTCTTATACAAAGCGTATTCAGTATGCAAAAACAGACTCCGATATAATCTCTAAAATGCGTGGTACTTTTGCTGATAAGGAAAAAAGGAAGGAAAAGAAGAAGGCCAAATCTCTGGAGCAGTCAGCAAATGCAGCAAATAAAAAGGTTATCCAGGTAAGCTGCTTTTCTGATTAAAAAGAAAAAATAACAAACAGAAAGCCTATTCTAAATTATTTTATTTTTTAGGACTAAGGTCTTTTGATGCTTCTCAGTTCCCTAAATTGTGTTGTTTTTCTGACTGAGGATGGTAATGAGACTTGAACACCAGAGTAAAAAGAGTTTTACTGGTGTGTTTTACTGGTGTTAGCTAAATAATACAACCAAATAAGAGAAACACAGAACAAAGTACCTAAATCAGACAGATAGAAAAGATACAAGGTCACTCATTAAGTCACTACTACATGACTTAATGACTACATTGCTACATAAGAGAAAGGATAGTGATTAAGAAAGATGCATCACCACTTGCATACGTTACCATCATCCAGATCTGCAGTCACTGGGGAGCCCCAGTTGCAGCAAGGATTTGGAGAACCCTTCCCAGCAAGTGGGAAAATCCTGTGTGGTGTGTCCGCCTGCAGGTGGGGCATCCAAAGTTGCTGCAAGAGGGTCCAGCCTTATACGTTAAAAAAAAAAACAAACAAGCAAGTCAGGATGACTTTGCCTATCACCTTATGCAGAAACATCTAGTTCATCTCCTGACCACCCATGATCCAGACTGGTTCAGAGTCCAAGGCGTGGTTGGCAGGGTTTCTTTAACATAATCTTGTGGAAACATCAAGTCAGTTATTTTTGATAAATGATATTCTTAATTATTAATACCAGGATGCAATTAATTTTGCTATTTCCCTACAAGGCAACTCTGGCTTGGGCCACAAGCACATAGCACTATGTGTGGTCTGTTGATGTCTGGTGCTTTTGAGCACTCATTGGAAGTTGAAGGAGAGGATTATATAGTCCTTGGTGATACTTTTTTGCCTTCTTTCCTGTGACCAGATGAAAATAAAGATGTGGGGCAAGACTAAAATAAACCAGAGTAGAAACTAATACCTTTTTTAAAAAGAAAAAAAAGGAGAGGTGCATGCTTATCTCTAACACCACCTTCAAGTATTCAACCAGCTTTCTCATTTGGTGTTTTATTGTGCTATTTGCTCTATAAGCTCTGAAGAATGGGAACAAGGTTTGTTTTTTTTACAGTTAGATAAAAAGGAGCTCACTTGGAAAATATCTTCAATAAGGCCTGGCTTATTGACTAAACTAATTACCTTTAGTAATTTATGTGCCAAAGTATAGCAGAAAACATCAAGGCATAGAGTTTGAATGCTGTGTTACTTAACTACACTTCCTGCTATGGCACAAATTGGTATCAAGGAGAGATAAGAGTGTTCATAGAAAACAACATTATCCAGGTAGAATATTCAGATTTCTCAGGAATACTTTTTTTCAAATACCAATCATTATGTACAGAAGAAATAATTACTATTAGGTGTAATGTTAATAGCTTTAGTTATCCTTGTTAAACTGGAGTCATTAGTGGAAACACCTGATTTTCTCTTATCAGGTATGTCCTGTCTAGGCCTTCATTTTCAAAACTACTTCTTTACTATCTGTTAAACTAAATTTAATAAGGTGGAGAAAGAATGACTTGCTATATCTGCTGACTTGGCCATTTGTCAGATCAGAGACTACTGCTTTTTCTTCTTTGATTTCCTGGTTTTGGAGTTTAGCAGAATTCTTGTGCTTTAAGGTTCTTTTTCAGGGGTATGTCATAAGCAAAAAGTATTCTTAAAGTAATCTTAACATCTCAAGTTGTATGCTTCTATATTCCTAAAAAAATACTTGTGTAAAACTATTTTATACTTACTAGGGAGCAACACAAAATTCAGCCAATGCCCCAGGGACTGCAGCACAGAATCAGCAGGTAAGATGTGGTTTTCTTGTGACTAAAGTTACTAATGTTTAAAATTATCCTCTATGAATGTTCATTACACGCAGAAACTCAAGGTTATATTTGCTTACTTTTGGTCCGAGATACATTTGTCTAGCGACTAAATCACAGTTAAACAAAAGAAATTCCCCTTTTCCTGTAACTGGTTGATATGAAATTAAAATCTGCAGTTTCTCAGAACTATACAGAAAGATGCACTAATAACAACTCCCCCTTTATTTTTAAATTTGGACTGTGCTTAATACTACTTGAAGGATTCTTAATTTTTTTTTCACTGTTAATAAATTACCTTTAACTTAATTGGTTCTAATAGGAGAAAAGGAAAGCACAGGAAGACTAGACAGGGTGCCAGAATGTCTGCCTAAAAGCTTCTTTTCAGTATTTTGGGTATTTTTTCAGTATTTCTCACTTTTTCTGTTTTCTCATACGTGTCTTATTTTCAGAACTATTGTGTGGGGATGTAGCAGCAACTCCTTACCTTTCACTCCTCTGCTCAATGACCTTCTGAATGATTCATGTGTTAGAAGCAGAGGTACTAAAGAGCCAGGATTTACAGGAGGGCAGGAAGAATCTCTTTGCCTGCCCCGCATCTCTCAAGTATTGTCATTGAGAAATGCATACATGATCCACAGGGGAAATTTTTTTTTCCCAGTCTGAGATTCTTTCAGGTATCATTTGTAACAAGGCACAATACTTCTATGTCAGTTTGCATCAAAGCACAACACGTATTTAGGCATTTGAATGTCAGGTTATTCTCTAGTGTCACAACCTGGAATATTTCTGCCAGATGAATGAAATTTTTCTCCCAAGACATTAGCTTGCCTCACACTATTGTTGGGATGTTTGAAGTTGTGGTGTCCAATTTCTTCTTATTTTTGCAATCTCCTTGATCACCTGGAGAGATCCCAGCCTTTTAGTAAAGTGTCAGCAAACTGACTACTCAGCCTTGTGTCTGGTGGGTTGCTACAAATTTGTATTAGCAGGCAAATCTTTTAAGAACTCTAAAGATTTCAGTCTAATGGGGTTTCTAGTTAATAAATTTGATTGGAGCCCTCGAATAAAACCATGTGGGTTTTGTGGGTTTTCATTGCCCAAGGATATTCAGTATTAAACAGGGTGTTTATCTTGGCCTCCTGATGGTCCTCCAGAAGGATGTGAGTCTTTCACAGGTTCTTCCACTGCTACACAGGTGTCTCAGACATTGCTACAGCCAGTGCTTGGGCACCTGCATCCCACCCGTGGTGGTGCTGAGAGTACTGCTGTATCAGCTGTTGAATTCTTGAGTATAAATATAACGTGTAAGACAATATGTTGCTATGATTTTTGTGGAAATAAGAGCCTCTCTGAATTAATATGTCCTTGTAAAAGAACTGAGGGGCTTTGCATATTGCATGAAGGTATGCTGACATCCATCTACCAGTCTTATGAGCAAAGCCAGGGGTATGTGAGTCTTAGTTCAAATAATCATGCAGACAGATGCAGAGGAACAGATAGCTGTGTATCATCTGAGCTTTGATCTTGTGTTATTGCAGGTGCCTGATAACCCACCAAACTATATCCTTTTCCTTAACAACTTGCCTGAGGAAACAAACGAGATGATGCTGTCCATGTTATTCAATCAGTAAGTTTATAATAGCAAGGTCTTCTCCTTTGAATTCTTCTGTTACCTGCGTACTTTTTCTCAGTTGGCAACCTGACTTATTTTTAAAAATAAGAGTTTTCTTCTGAAGATTGTTCAGCTCTTTGTCTTAAGGCTAAGATTACAGATGTCAGTTCTGATGACTTGGTGCAGAAAGCAAATCCGATTTTATTTATTTATTTTTGTAGCTGGCTTTGATTAAGTTATCTACTATCAATCTGCAGTGGATTTAAGCTGGTGACTGTAATATTAAAGACTTTGCAACAGCGGGAGCAGTCTTAGAACTAGCTTTAGTTGCTTCCATATGTGTGCAAGACTGATTAAATAGCTTCTATGTAATCATTCTTAATTGAGGCTTGGTTCTAAGGACTGAACATGTAAACCCCTTTAATTTAAATCTTTCATTAGTAGTAACTATGACACTATTAGATGCTTATAGTAAAGTCTTACACCTACTGAAGAAACTGTGTATTAATCAAACTAGGAAATAGTATTTGATCTTTTCACTTTATTTTAAAGGTTTCCTGGATTCAAAGAAGTACGTTTAGTTCCTGGGCGCCATGACATTGCATTTGTGGAGTTTGAGAATGAGAATCAAGCAGGAGCTGCTCGAGATGCTCTCCAAGGATTCAAGATTACTCCATCTCATGCCATGAAAATCACTTATGCAAAGAAATAACTGCATGTTCTTATAAGGACTTCTTTGGATATTTTTTTTTAATATGATGCTCTGATCAGCTAGCATGGTGGTGTTTCTCTGCAGGAAATATAAGACTTCTGTAAAATTGCCAGAACAACCAGAACAGATGTAAGATTTCTACAAGTACGCTGGATAGTAAATTTTTCTTTCGAAATACTAATTTTTATAAAATAAATTCAGTTTATGCTGGTTTTAAGCCATGTTTTCTTATTGAATCTGTCTTATTGATCTGTTAGGCTTGCAGGACTTACTTAGTATACCAATTTCACTGCTTTTAAGGTGAAAGTCATTTCTCAGAGGTGAATGCTGGAAAAACAGATGTCTTTCCAGAGCAGAAAGCACAAGCAAGAATGCAAAATGCCAGCATATTCAGAATAAATGCTACACTCAGTCTTCAGCTCCATTATCAAGCAGACAGCTGCTTTTCAGCAAGAATAAATTTGTCACTTAAAAAATTGCCACCAGTGGGGTTTTTTTGCCAAGCAGGGTAGGAACTGATGGTTTCAACAGCCATTGTGTTCAGTCTGGTTTTGTCTTTCTAATGATGGCTAGTAATAAAAGCAGGTCCACAGGAAAAACAGAAAAGATGATCTGTCTTCCTGTCTTCTGCTCTTTTCAGCCCTTATATCAGTGAGTTGAGTAAATGGCTGAGGAAGAACTTTTTGCCTCTTTACAGAAGGCAGTGCAGATGAGCCTGATGGCCTGATTTTAGGCCTGTTTTTCCAAGATGTATGTTTTAATTCCTCTGGGATTGATTTTTTTTTTTTTTTGTCCCCCCATTTGTCAAAAATCTTTACAGGTCTGTATGACATGAAATACCAAATGCAGTGAAGTAATCAGATGTAGTACTGTGAGTTGTAACTGTTCTAAATATTTGTGTGCAAAAATAACTTCAGAAGCTGAAGGGTTTTGTTCATGCCTCACTAACCCTTCAGACAAAGATGTAGTGGCTTAGAGTTAGCCTGAATTCCTTTCAATGTAGTTCACACAAATATTAACAGTATCTGATGTTACAAGGAGGAACAGTTTGCATAGTAGCTACATTGCAAGTGTTGGGAATTTTGTTTCCAAAGTAATTTGGTCAATGGGGGAAGGAGGAAAGATTCTGGAGGCTTTTATTACTGTGGCTTCGTGCAGTCCTTTTCTATCTTGTGCAGGCTTTACTGTAGCTGTAGAGCATCTGTTACCCACAGTTTGTGTTCTGAAACAATTGAAACCTGACTTAAAACTTCTTTAGACCAAGTGCTGCACCTTCAGGAAAGCATGATTGCTTAATAACTTCTTGGTATGGATTCTAGCATGTCCACTCCATTTCTGAGCAAGTGCTATGTTTCAATGCATCTGTAAGCATAGAAGTAGCTACACAAGCCAGCTTTTTTGCACAACACTGGAATAACTTCATCTTTTGCTGATAGAGTACATTGCAAGATGCTGCCTGTTCCAATATCATCTTGATTAAAGTCCTATCTCCCTGTATATATTTTTTCGTTCTTTTTAGTAGTTTTCTTTTTTGAGGGGGAAGGGAGTGATTTCAGAAATTTTCTAACACTTGCAAGTGAAGATTGTTTCGATGTGCCTGTGATGGAGCAAAAGTGACAGTTATTCCATCCTGAACCTTACATTTTTCCTTCTGCAGTCATAATTCTATATTTATTTACACTGTCCTTGTTTTCTGATAGTCTGGGTGCAAGAGACTACCATTGCCTACCACTGCTCTTCACCTTTTTTTGTTTAGAAGGGTTTGCATGGAGCTGTCTGTAGAGGAAGTTGACACACTAAGTACAGGAGGTTGGAAGAGGGAGGAATGGGCTGAAAGGAGGAGAATGTGGTGGAGTCAGCCATAATAGGAGGGTGATGCTGGAAATTGTAAGATGCTCTCTCATTAAAACAGCATGGAACTTCTGGTGACAGTTGACACTTTCTTTTCTGCTTGTGGTCTGGAAGCTGGTTCACACAGGAACAATTCAGGCTGTTTTGGGAATTCCCGAGCTTACTCTTGTCACTTTTAGGGGCTGATCCAGACCAGCCTTCTGTGTCCCTACAGCTGCAATGTGAATCACAGTGCAGTAACTGGTGATGGATCCTTGCATGTATGCATCTATTTCATGAAAATACAAGGATTGCTTTGTATATACTCTGACAAGATTTGGGAAAGTTAGATGAATTCAAGTTGTCCTCTCCGAGGCATCAAGATGAATCTAAGTCAGCCTGTGGCACTGTATGTTGTTCAGCTACCAACTCAGATGAGTTCAGCTTTGTAAATAAATGTGCAATGGTTACTGTACTGTCCTGATCTGTGTGTTTTGCTCTCAGCTGCATCTCCCTGTGGAAGAAATCTTGGCTATGCAAGTATGTGGTGATTGAACAGCATTTATTTCATTTGCTTTTATTTCAAATTCAAATTGCTGACTTGCAAAAGTTTTTTACTGAGTTTCAACTCTGTAACAGTTTGCTTACATTTGCCTCTATGTGTTAGGGTCCCAGTTGGTCCTGTGTGCAGACCATAGCAGGAATCTCTGCTGCTAAGGGTTCATGGTCCAGTGACAAATACGCTTGGCAGTGAGAGCATTTGTGAAAATTAAGAGCTTGAAGATTTGCAAGGATGTAATTTCCTTCACTGCTTACAGACAGCTACAAGATGGCTTTAAACGTTTAAATAATACAGCTGCTGATTGAAATGTTAATGCAGAATGGCTTTGGCAGGGGACTGGTTTCGTGAGTGGACCCTGAGCTCTTCCTCCTGCCTGCGGCTCCTCTGGTGGGGTGGAATGCTGCCTTGTCCCCATCCCATTGGCCCAGTGTGTTTGTCCAGGTGGCGGCCTCTTCCATAAAAGATGGGGATCACTGGACCTGATTCACATTCAGCAAGTGCTGTAGCAAATAAAAATGACAACACGGGTTTATTTGGTTGTTTTACTTACGTGCCTTGGATTAATGTGTCCTGTCATAACTGGAATTTTTATGGACAAGCTTGCAAGCAAGAAGCTGTGTGTTGATGATGGCTGTGTCTGTAAGTAATTTTGCTTTAATTTTGAGAACAAAATAGTCTCAAAATTACTGTGGAGTTTGGATGTGGTAGTGTGAGGGAGAATTATTCAGCTTATTTAGCCATGTTGTATTTACATCAGTTTTTCAACTTTAAAAGCAGAATGAGAGGGCTTATGTGGAATGTCACATGCAGTTTTACTGCAAAAAGAGTTTTGTAAGGGACATTTTCCACTCAAATGGAAGTGTAGAGAGGAGGGTTGTACCTTCCACTATGATGAAATAGCACATTGTTAAGCTATTACTTTGCTTACTGAGGAACTGAAAAATTTGCAGGACAAATTCTTGAAGACTTATTAATTTCAGGATAACCTACTTTTGTCTGCAGAAATAGTTATACATGTGTACATCCACAGATGCATATATTTATATTGCTCCCTAGGAAAGAATACATGTATTTAAATTCATCTACCTCATGCTTTTTTCTTTTCTAGACACAATTTCCCTTGCCAGAGCAGAAGAGGACTATAATGCTCCAGACTGCAGATTCATTAATTTTAAAAAAGGGCAGTTGATTTATGTTTACTCAAAACTAGTGAAAGAAAAAGACTCTGGAGAATTCTGGGCTGGAAGTGTAAGAGGAGATTCTTGTGTATATGAGCTAACTAGAAGTAAATTAACATACATTTCTGTCAGGAAATAGATGCTAATGCTGAGCTCTTCTGGGTTTAAAAGTGGCAACTTAGTTTTCAAAGTGAATGTAAAACTGAAACTGATTGAGGAGTCCTGAGAGTTTTACTTTAATTTTCGTTAATGAAATGTCTTCAGTATGATAATTATGAACTGAACCTTAACTGAAGGTTTTGACTGTTCTTTTCTGTGACTGCTGAAACTATGGAGGAGAAAGCTTTTATCACATTTGATCATAAAACTCTTAAATTTAAGGGAAAAAAAGATAAATACTATATGCATTTTAAAAACCATCCAGATAAACTGGAGATTCACTCCAAAACAATGTATGCCTGCATCAGAACTTGTGTTAATTGTTTGTTTCATGTGCTAGCTAATTGGAAACTAGGAAATCTAAAACCAGATTAAGAAACACTATTAGTAACTCCTTTTGACTAAATTATCAACTAGATCATAGCCAGATGAGGACTGTTTTAAGGTACATAATTATACATCTCCTTGCTTGAAGGTTTATGGAGAACAGTATGAAGACCACATGGGGACAGTTGGTTACTTCCCTAGCAGTATAGTCTCTGAACAACATGTCTATCAAGATGCAAATAAGACTGTTCCTACAACGGTAAGGAATGTGCAAAAGCCCAGCTGGCTACATAATTGTACTTGGCTGTGTAATTCTAATTTACTCTAAAAACAAGTCATAATTGTGGCAGTAGATTGTAGAGTATCACAGATGCTTAGGGATCCAATTTTGGGGCCTTTTTATGGGCAAACAGCCTCAATAAATCTGTAACATAAGGTGTGGTATTGCAGGCATTACAAATGTTGCATTAAGGGATTGATCCTATTAGAGTTCTTATTTGATCTGAATAATTTTCCTTCAAGGCCACGTAAGTTTTACTCAAACCATTTTCTATATACTGCAAGCAGCTTTCTTTATTAGAAACTGAATACCGTGCTGTGCTCTTCAGTTACATGTACAAGTGCTCTCTCTATTAATCACATATTTAGATGAAGACTTATACAGAATTTCCAATTTACTGGAAGCATGCTTGCTTTCTCTAAACAGAGGTATTGGTATGTGTATCAAAAAGCTGAATTGAAAAGCACTTGAAAACAGTGTTCTGTGAGTACGTAAACTGTGCTTCTAAGAGTGATTTTTCCCTCATTATGTACAGTAGTGTCTCATATACCATACAACTCTTTATTTTACTAAAGTCTGAAACACTTCACAGGCTGGAAAAGGAGGATCCTTTCTCAGAGGCTGTGCTATTGTTGGTCTCGCAGCTAACACTGGAAGCTTATTTCTATGCTTAAAACACATGAAGTGTCATGTTATCAGTAACTGCTTTTATTGATACTCAATATTTATCTATATGACTTTTTGAAGTGTATGACAAAATAACACACTGCTTCAATCTCGAAATCGCATATGGAATTATTTAATCTCAAATCCAGATTACTAAATGGGTAACAAAGAGAAAATAAGGGAAGGGCATAATTTTGTTTCATGTTAACTGTTGATTTGCGTTTTAACATGTTAGACAAACTTTATTTGAGAAAATGCAAACATCAGATAAGTGATTGCTTTTCCTGACACTTCATAAGGTTATTCTGAATTTAGCCCAGAAGCATTGCAGCACTTAACTAGTCACAAACCTGAAACATCCTGAAAGGATGACTAGAATATGTTTTACACTCTGTTCTTAACAAGGTGATAGCCAGTCTGCTGAACTGGCAGCAGAGGTAGGTTAAAGGAATGTCTTAGCCTGCAGGCTGACTCCAAGTCCAGAATGCGCTGCTGTCAGGCTGCAATGCAGAACTATAATTGGGAAGTAATTTTCTTTCACAAAATTAGTGCCACAGCTTTCACAGTCATTTTACCCTTACTTCACATTCTCACTACACAGGAATTTTGCAATTAAAATGAAGGATGATACAGAAATTTTCTTTTCTATGTTCTACTACTTATAGGGGGCACCTACTGTACTGGAGAGAAGCCTGGAAGAGGACATTGCCTGGGGCCCTCTGTGTCTCTGACCCTCTTTTGATTTTTTTCATTCCCCCCCCCCAAAAGCAAGTTTCATTGTTAAGAGTCAATGTATGTAGTTAGTGTCTGTAAACTTCTCTCATCATCCTTTTGTGCAGCTCTGGATCACCTGCGCCTGTTGATTGCTGTTTGAACAATAAATCTTAGGAGGTTTTTCTTGTTCTCCCCAGTGCTTCTGCTTCTGAACCATTGAATCACACTGGTTACAATAGACTTAACACAACAGTGTGTGCATACTACGAAGTGGTGTTGGATTGTCTGCCTTCCCTTGATGATTTAAAATTGGCCATTTGCTGGCTGAGAGTACTTTCATTAACAATAAGCATATTTTCCCAAACAGCTCCCTGTCTTCTGCTTCCAGTGGACAGCCATATGTTGTCTAATGTAAAGGTTGTACAGCTAGAGCCCCACGGTGTGATAATTCTCTGCAAAACAATCAAGATCTACATATCCATATGAGATAATAGCAGGAAGTTAGATGGAAGCAATGTGCTATAGAAGTCTATCACATGCTGGAAGATTTCAAGTAAAATACTGGCATTTATTTTCTAGTCACATTTCTCCATAGTGAGTGTATCACATAGCCTCAGGCTGTTTAAGGCATCCTTTTCATGTGTGAGTAGGAACTGTTTAAGGATAAAGGGTTACATATAACTAATAAATCGAGGTACAGATGTAGGAATGAAAAACAAACAACAGAGATAAAGGAGTGATTTGAAATTAGTAGAGAAAGTGATATTGCCTGATATACTTTAAAAATTTATGGCAGGAACAAATCACCCCAGCAATGCAAACGGAGTCAAAAGACAAAGGACTTTTTTTTTAGTTAGTTGATTTGTAGATAACATACTTTGAGTACATATGGTATACTTTGAGTGTATTATAGAGTATTCAGTGTTTCCATGTACTGATCAACCTTTGGGGGGTGATAAAGGAATGGTAAGCCTTCAATCTCAAAACCTCTTTCCTTTCTACTCTCCTTCAGGACATTGATTTCTTCTGTGAATAGTGCTGAAAGTGGTCAGATAATCTCTTGCCTGCTACCTGGGAAAGCTGACAGGAGAAAACCTGGACACCCTCCCTGAACACACAGCCCTTCCTATAACAGATGTTTGTGAAAAAAGTGACCTTCAGAACAAGAAATTTTCATTTAAAGGGAGTGATTTGTAATGAGTAAATAGTTGCACACAGGATTTGTTATTTAGAATTTTTTTTTACCTGTGTATACTTTGTTACTTTTTAATTAAGATACTAGCCTTTGAATTCCTGTAGGTCTATGTGGTATAAACATGCTATGTATGTGTTTATACATACACATACACATGTTTATACATGCACATTACAGATGTACAATCTTGACCTGCATTTTCTTGTCGTAATTTTGTAGCTTGTATCAGATATTAAAAATACCTTCCTTGGATGAGCCATCTGTGCCTCACTGGAATAAATAATTTGTGTTGCAAGAGCTATGCAAAAACAGAGAAATCACCAGTGACTAAACGTGGGCTTTAGCAATGTGTCAAGAAGAGTATCTCACTGATTGTGTGTGCTGGGATGGAGGATGCTCGAGGTAAAACTGTGGCTTAGAGCTGCATCTGAAGCAGTAGCATGGGGTGGGGCTGGGACTGGTGCCTGCCCAGGGCCTCCTCAGCTGGGAGGGAGCGCTGTGCCTGGTTGTTCCCCTGAGTGGTGGTACAGCAGATGTTTAGCCTTTGACAAATGTTTGAAGTGGGAGAATTGGAGGAGGTACCCCGCTGATACAACTGCCTGAGGGAGGGTTGTAGCAAGGAGGGAGTTGGTCTCTTCTCCAAAGTAACAAGTGATAAAATCAAGAGGAAATGGCCTCAAGTTTAGATTGGGTATCAGGGAAGATTTCTTCACTGAAAGGGTTGTCAGGCACTGGAATAGGATGTCCAGGGATCTGGTGGATTCACCAGAGGTATTTCAAAGCCATGTAGATGTGGTGCTGAGGGATGTGGTTGAGTGGTGGATTTGGCAATGCTGGGTTAATGGTTGGACTTGGTGATCTTAAAGGTCTTTTCCAACCAAAATATTTCAGTGTTTCTATGATCCCTCTCTGGCTCCAACAGTTGTACTGCCAGCACTGGAATGCCCACTATGGCACGGAGCGTCTCACTTATGGAACCAAGTGAAGAAATTAAAAAGTTGTTTAATTTTTGTTATGAACCATCACATTTCTGAAGCCACAGAAGAGATATGGGGGTACTCTGGCTCAAACTGAAGCCAAACCACGACTCCAAGAGGTGTCTTGTGGCATCCCAACACCAAGGGAAGCTCTTTCACCCCTCAGAGCACCCAGCATGGCTGAGCCTCCTGCCCCCCGGAGCAGCATGTTGTGTTACTGGATGTGTCAAACATTCCTGTGGCTGAAAGCAGTGGTGGTGTTCAGCCAATGTGCTGTAATTTGGCCTCAAAAAGTGAGTTCTTTAGGTAAAATTTCATGATTCAGGGAGGTTGAATGACGGAATGTTTTTGGACTAGCAATACTGGTATTTGTGAAAGACCTCTGGCAGGGCTACCCCGTGAGCAAATGGTTAGTTTAACCATGAAAGTGTAATTTTTTAGCTGGATGTCTCCCAATCAGCACAGCTTTCCAGGTGCTTGCCATGGTGTGCATTCACTTTGGATAGGCCCAATGCAAACACATCCTGTGCCTGCTCACCCATTATAAGATGAGGGTACCAGAGGAGAAAATGTAGCAGTAGGTGTTTGCAAACAACACATGAAAGAGACTAAATTGCACAGTATATATCATGAACGAAACTTGTGAGGTGTCCTGGGTTGAGAGGACCAGGATAGAAAACCCTTCCTGGGACACCACGAGGACTGCCAGCCTGTTGATGTGGCAGATATCATGGGGAGCAGATGAACCTATGGGGAGGAAAGGATGGCTCAAGTAACCCAAATGGACCAATACTAGTATTCCGTCCCCTGGCACTCAGTATAAAATTACTCCCAAGAAAACCCTCTGTTGGCTTCTGTGGCTGGTATGCTATCTGGGCTGAAGCCTGCCTTCTCCTGCTGTCTGCTCACTGGAGAAGAACATCATCCACCAAGACAGGTCTCCTGCCTTTCCAGCTTGGTTGCTCCAAGACTGTTGTGAGCTGTCTCTGACACCCTGGACTTGGGCAGCTCCATCTGGTGCCCAGTCCAGTGTGGGAATTCTCTGGCTGAGGAGTAATTACCAGATGAGGAGGACAAGCTACATATTTACCTATTTTTATATACGTTTGTAATCTTCTGTTACTACTTCATTAAACCTACCCTAATTTTTTTCTTCCAACCTTATCCCTTCCAACCTCTTATCCCTTCTCCCTTATTGCCTTCTTCATCTTCCCCTGGAAGGGTACTGGGGAATAACAGAGAGCATCTGTCACCTAATTCCTGTCTAAAACCATGACAGATTTATTGGTGCCCAACCTGGGGTTCATAAACCAGAAATCAGTGATCAAAACCATCCTCTGCTACTAAATGACTTGGGTTAGGGGGCCACAGGGGTGGCTCCAGTGAGAAGCTGCTGAAAAATTCCCTGGTTCCAATCCTGGCCCCACCTCTGCCCAAGGCTGAGCAGATGTGGGAAGTTCTGTAAGTGACATATTCAAGAAAGGTGAATCAAAAGCACTAAAATAAAAAAAAACAAACCAACAAACCCACTAAAAATAAATTAAAAAAAAACACTAAAAATAAAATTAAAAAAGGAGGAGGTGAGTGAGAAATGCCAGAGAAAAGACACCAAGATCAGAGGAGAAGGAGGGGTAAAGGTACCTGAGCAGAGATGCAGAGATTTCCACACAGCCCATGGTGAGATGGCAGATGTCCCCCTGCAACCTGTGGAGGAGCACGGTGGAGCAGTCTTTGAAGGACCAGGATGGGGTAAATGTGGATTTGTAGCCCCTGAAGTGTCACAGGTGGGCAGACGTGAAGCTGCAGCCTGTGGAGGATCACAGAGAGGGGCAGATGTGGATGAAGGGCCCAGTGTCAGGGAGGGTGACTGTTCCAAACCAAATCATGACTCTGTGTGCATCCCAGGCTGGAACAGTCTGTGCCTGAGGGACTGCATCTGAAGGGAGGGATTCATGGTGTAGAGGTTTGTGAAGGAGTCTCTCCCGTGAGAGGGAACCCTGTGCTGGAGAGGGGGAAGAACGTGAGGAGTCCTCCCCCTGAGGAGGAAAGAGCAGCTGAAAACAACATGTGGGGAACTGACCCCAAGCCCTACTCTCCATCCCCCTGTGCCACTGAAGTAATGCAGGTCTGGGAAGAAGGGAGGGGTAGTGGTGGGTAAAGTATTAAGATCTGGCCATGTTTTCTCTTTCTCCATCTAGATTACATTAGGTTTTTTTCCTTCCTAAGTTGAACCTGTCTGATTTTTGCCTGTGATGATAACTGGGGAGTGAAAACCTCCTTATCCTTGTCTCAGTTAACAAGGCTTTGGGTGGATTTTGTCCTTCCTGTCCCTTAGTGAAGGTGTGGGGTGACCACGCAGAAGCCTGGTTGATACCAGCCAGGACTAAACTGTGACATGAAGTGAGGCTTAACACTTGCCATTGGAAAAGATGAATTTTTTCCTCAAATTGTCATCTCAGATAATTGCTTACAGTTATTAATACACCCAGTTCTTCATAGAAGTGTAAGAGGCAGATGTAAAAAGCTTTATATGCATATCTCCATGAAGACACTGTACTTTTTATTAACAGTGCAGGAGCTCCAGACCAGGTGAACTGGACTTCTGTTGCATGAAGTGAGACCAGTGGTTTTTAGTTACTTTACACCATGCTTAATCCTTAACCTATGTTTTTGTAAACAAAATCTTGCAGACATAACTACTTTCAGCCTCTGTTTGCTCCTTAACCAGCTTGTACAAGTTGGGGATACTTCAGGATAGCAAAACAACAACAAAGAAGGTGAACACTTCTGGTGCAGGATGCATACAACAGGGAGTTGGTACACATATATTGTCCTTTCTGAACTTGCACAAAGGGAAGCATTTAGAGTATCAGTGAAAAGCAGCTTGCTACTCTTCTTTTGGAAGTTACAGCAAGTCTGGGGCCCTCATGGCAGAATAAAGGCAATATGTATTTATTTCTCTTTGGCTTTTCTCTGGCTGTCATCAGAGACCCTGCTTTGTGGTGATCTCTTCTGTGCAGAAAATAACTCAGCAGGCTTTCAAGGGGCATCAAGGGCTGTTTTTCCTACTTGAAAATCTAATTCTGAGAAAAGTCAGATAAGGGTTCACTTTGTGGACTTCATAAAGCATCTGTCTGTGAAGAAGCATTGTACTGGCAAAGCTACTTGTCTACTGAATTCAGTCTCTGATGTGCAACTGTTGGATGGTTTCCAATCTAATGAAGCTTTTTTGTCTGCACAATGTCTTGAGTACTTGTTTTATATATGTACACATTGTGTAAAACTGTCATCATACAAGCATTGGTGACCTATGCTATAATTCAAACTCCAGTATGATAGACTAGATAAATTTATAGCTTTATGTGATGTTTTGTCAGGATCCCCTTTTTTTCAGCTTCTCCAAGAAGAATTGTGACTTCATTTATTAGTTGTGAGGGACATGATACAACAAATTCAGCAATTCCTGATCTTTATGGCTATTGCTTCTCTGAGAGCAATCTCTTCACTATGTAAATGTTAAATTTAGAAAGCATGTTAGGTAGCTTTACTTTGCAAGGGATGGTGTGTGCTCAAAGGAGTGAAAATGTTGCAATCTGACATAGTCTTCTCACTCTAGAGAAGATGCACAATATGCTTCATTTGTCGTTTATCCATTTGAATCAAATCAGTGCTTAGTTTTATTTTCAGTGTGCCAATCTTATTATTTTATCACACATTTCAAAATGTTTGATTAGCTTAAAATTCCCATTGCTAAGGCCTGATTGCTACACGAGAAAAACAAGAAAATCTCCTGGTTTTACAGGTAGAAACTCCTAAGTTTCAACCCTTTACAATGCAAGGAAGTGTGACAACCTTAACCTGAACAACACTAGCACCCAAGATAAATAAAATGATCCCAGGGTTGTATGATGAAATCTAGAGAAACTGAGGAAGGGAGAAATAACAGGGGAGCACGAGATGTCTACAGAAAAATTTTGGAGGACTTGAAGCTGACAGCACTGTTAATGTGAAATTGACAGTTAAAGATCAGTAGTTTTGACACTGAATGGAGATCTGCCTTCTGCATTTCACAGACTCAGGTGGAGCTCGTTTCAGAACAATGCAGCTTGCTATTCAAACCCCTGGGTGTTTATACTGAAATAAACAGGAGAATGGAAGTCAATACTGTGCAGGCAGTGGAGGGTGCTTTTGATTTTCTAGTTTATTTCTTCTTCCCCTACTGTGATTATTATCCTTGCATTTTCTTTAGAGAAATCACAGTAGTTCCACTATTGTTATAGTAATATATAGAGAGTTATCTTACATGCAGTGTGTGCTATTTGTGTAATAAGATCTTACATCCTGTTTCTGTTCATTTTATCCCAGCAAAGGGGAAAAAGACACACAGCTTGGTGCATATTTGATTTTTCTGTTAAAACAAGTAGGACTTTTGTTGTGGCCTTGAACTACACTCTGAACCTGCAATCTCCTTGTATCAATTTGGCTGAAGTTAGCCTTAAGTTTTCAACCTTAGGTGGGGATTCAGAAGCTTTTTAAACTAAACCATTTCAGCAAGATTGGCTTTGAAGAGGTTTAGCACTCATAAATCATTTACCAATACTTTACCTGAAGTAAAAAGCTTGTAATTAAGAAAGCCTTCCTGTTGCACTGCTGTGTGATCCTGTTTGCAGGTGGAGAAGTGTTACTGGGTGAGTACAGGGTGACATCCAGTGGCTGCTGCTGTCTGGTGGGGATAAGGACTCAGCTTGGGAGCATCACAGTGACAGCTCATCTGGGAGGGTCCTTAGGGCTCTCCAGCCCCAAAGCAGGGGCACACTGAATCCACATCAGAGTGCTCACATATTTGGCCAGTCTTGAAAACCTCCGAGGATTCCAGGTAACTCATTCCTTAATTATTCTCATAGTAAAAATTACATTCTTCATCTAAACTCTGTTCTTTTCAATTTGTGGTCATTGTCCCTCTTGCCCAACAGCGCACCTCAATAGAGAGTCCAGATCTACCTTCTCAATAAAGCCCTTGTAGTTATGGGGGGGCTGCTTTTTTATCCCTCTAAAGTTTTTTCTCCCCCAGGCTCAACAAATCCATCTTGCACAGCTTCTCCTCTTGGGGAGAAGGCTTTGTAGCCCCCTGCCCATCCCAGCATCTTTCTGCAGAACACACACAAATTGCACAGGAGCAGGCCAGGTTTCTGATCTGGCTTGTTGCTAGCAGTAAGGATGACTGAGTTTACAAAGGATTCACACATGCTTATCTAATTCTTACTTGTGATGGCACTAATGTTTTACACTGGAGATTCTTTCCTACATGCTGATACCACTTTAGGCATCTTGGTATCTATTTTGCTAGCAACAAACATGCCTCAGGGCTTATGGAAGATGACATGGAGTTCATTCACTCAGGGCTTTCCACCTTTCATGTTCTTGCCACCACAACTTTGTAATGTCAGTGCACTTTGGGAACAAGAGTTCTATGTGTTCCTGAAGTGCTCTGGCACTGGTGACAAAGCAGTATAAGTGGTGCCTGCATCCGCAGTGGGGTGGTGATACCAGTGTGTCAGACATCTCTGTGCAAGAACTTCAGTGACAGAAAGCAACAGGCAGATGGTAGGTGCAGCACATGTGCTGCAGCATGAAGGCTTTGGAGGAGGAGAAACAAGATCCCCAGCTGCCCTGGTGCCTGGCTAGTGAAGGGTTAATTGCAGCCCTGACTGGGATCAAGGGGGGAATGAGTGGCAGCTCCTATAAAAGCCACCACCTAGGCAGGGTAAGGGGCAGCTGAGGGCTGTAAAGACAGAATAGTGGCTAGTCTGGCAGGTAGTGCAGGTGTAGGGGAGGATGAGAAGCTGCAATCTGTGCTCTCCTGTTTTCTGTCACCCAGTACTTTATATGAACTGGCTGTTGCAGAAAGAAAACTTTCTGGTAAGATAATGAAACCTCTTGTGACCTTGAGATTTAGGAACCCTTAATGTGGAGTAGCTAGTAAGGAAAAGAATAACTGGAGAAAATTATTACTAACCTTTGAGCCTGAGTTCTTAAAATAGTGCCTGTTATTAAACTGTTCCTGATTTATGTTTATTTACTGGGAATACATTATTTAAGCTGAAAGATAGTTTGTCTTTCTTTTTGTCTGTCAAAGGAAAAATGGTTTATCTTCTGTTGGCTGATGCTGATACTGATCTGTCTGCATGCTTTTTCTCCCTTACAGTCTCCCAGCCCTGCTTGTTTTTTTCTTGAACTGGTATGGTATGGCTCTGTGACTAGTCCTCAGAGTTGAATGATAGGTTCATGGACTAAAACGGATTTCAGGTTTAGAAATGGCTGCTTTTTTCAGGATGTGTGGAAAAAAATTGCTATGGGATGGATGAATAGTGTTATACCAATATTAACCACAAGGAGCCAGTGTGAGGCTGATTGTTCTTCCTGCTCAGACTGAAATTACACTGCCAGCCTAAGAGAAGCAGGAGCTCAAAATTTAGTGTTGGGTAAAACTGCATGACTCTTTAGTAAATAGCATTGAATATATAAACACATAATAATTGAGTTTCTAAGCAGCACTTAAACAAAGGTGGGAATGTCCAAATGTAAAACTTTTCTGATGTGATAGTATTATGAGAATGCAGCGTATACCCTATAGCAAAGAGCTGCTATGGTCAAGTCTTCAAACAGTGGCAGTGGTGTTAAGACTCGACAGAGGGTTTCACCAAAGCTTTTTTTTTTTTTTTTTTTTCCCCTTCTAATGACAGGGAATTCCCATAAGAAGGGATTAGGCTTCATTACTGTATTTTTACCACGAGCACTTGTAATATTGCCTAAGGAGTGAATTAAGTTTGAGTGTGTAGGACCCAGCTCTACTAAGATTCAGGGTTTTTCCTCCTGTGAGGCATACCTTTTGAATAGCAGCATGGGAGAGAAGAGCTGCTAGTCTATCTGCTAGTGGCTGTGCTGGTATATACTAAGTATAGTTATATTAGGAGCTGTGCTGCCCCTAAACTCTGCGGCCACCAGGACTTGCACAGATGGAGCTGTGGATGGAACACGAAGCCAGCCCAGGCTCTGTGCCCTGTTCCCCCCATAGTATCTGGTGGCAGGAGCAAGTATGCCTGTGGGAGGTGTGTCCCAAAGTAGAGCAGCTCCTCTGCTTGCCAGCTGAGCTCTTGGGAAAGGTGAGTATGTTAAGGACCATTAGGGAGTATGACGAGGGGCAGTGAGATGCCTCGAACCTTAAAATAGCTGAGAGGTGCAGACCTGGTGTGGGAAATGGACAAAGCACAAGGAAAAAGTCACAGATGTTGCAGCTTGTGTGTTCAAGAATGCAGCTGTATGGCATAAGATGGCAAATTCGTTCTTGCACTCCCTGGACCAGAGGTGATGCCTTTGTGTTTAGTATTTGTAGATGGATGATTCTTTCACAAATTTGCTTGGTTGCTCTGTGAAGCTCATCCCAGTTACTGTAGCTTTATCTGCTTAGCATATCTGCTTGGTTCCAGTTTATGTGTTGCAAGGATACTCAATGTGTACCAGGGTTAGTTACAACTATGCAATTCAGAATCATTGTGTTCTAAGCTATGGATGTGGCTCTTGGCCATGAAAGCATGACATTGTACCTGGTGTAAATTAGTACTGTTTTTCAGCTCAGTAAATAGCTATGCAGTGCACCACAGTGTTGCAACTGTAATACACACAGCCTGATTTTAGCTTTCTCAAGTTTCTCCTCCTTGTGCTAGTCGTGATGTGGGCAGATGTGGATCTTGCTGTTAACTTGGAAGAAGAGGCTGGAGTGTTGTGATCCAAGTGCCATGCTTTTTTGTCAGGAAAAGCTTCATGTACAGAAAAGGCTGTATGTAATTAATCTAATCCCTTGAAGGAAGACAGCAAAATCTCCATCCCTCAGGCTTCTGCCTGAGCAAGTATGCTTTCACTGGTTTGTGGTTTGTTTGTACTGTAGAACTGTGAACAGGTGCTATGAGTTCTTAAGGGTTTGAACTGCCACCTTTTGTTCCAATTACAGAGCTCAGTGAAACCATCATGAGATTCCCACTCAGAAGACAGCCTTGTTGTTTTCTACATCCACTTGCAGACAGATTCTTTGATTTTTGTTTTTTTTTAATCCCTTTTCAGATTACTATTTTAAAACCAAGTTGAAGCTAGCTGCAGCCATCTATTCCTATTGCTAGCCTAGGAAAAAAACATGCAAAAACTTACCTCAACTATTTTTTGCACAGTCTTCCTGGGGAGTGGGACTTAAACCTTGCATACACTTCTACATTGGGGTTGATGTGGTATAGTTGGAAAAACAAGTATTTCTGCTCTGTCTCTATGAGGAAAAAAAAATAAAACTCAAAACCTAATATGAATGACAGTAGATAGTTCTGTTAGCGTATGCCTTAAAAACTTTTAATTTTAGCCCTTTTACCGTATTAGACACTACTATAAAATTCCTTTTCCAGTAATGTTGATGTAGGTAAATCTCTGTCTTAAGTTTTTAAGAACAACTTGTATCATCTTTGAGATCTATAGGCAAGGAGAAGCTATTGGCCTCTTGTTATATCCACGGTGGTTTGTTCACTGAAGCACTACTCAGATTTTCAGAACCATCTTCAGTCCTCTTACCATGCATAGAATAGGTTTTCTTCAAATTATAGCTTTTTGCACACATACTGTGAACACATTCCCTACTGACCCCTTTGTCAGTGTGGGTATCACTGGCATCTCACAGGAGTACAGATGAGAGAACTTATACACAATCAGCCATGTTTTCTAAACCCAAATACATCCTTGAATCCTAGATGTTTTATCTCCTTCTGCAGCTGGTGCTTTCTCCAAATGAGAAATGCCAAGACAGATACATACATAAGCTGACCTCTTTCACCTTTCTCATAAACCACTGCAGGGAAGAGATTCTAAGTGACTGTACCACCAAAGAGAAAACTAAATGCCTTTGCAGAGCTGGCTGCAAGCCAAAATGTTATCAAGCCTTGACAGATTGTGTCAACCACCCCTTCAGATTATTAAGGAGAATGCTTTTTGTTTTAATCCTGCCAGACACCTTTTTTAATGAGTTGCTCTTTCTCTTGTTCCTGATCCTAACTGATGAAGGAGGAAGAACTGTTAGGAGGCAAAAGCTATTAACCCTTCATGAGGAAAAAAGTTTGCTTCACCCTGTTTCAAATGACTGTTTTCTGTCTAGCATCCAGTAAGCTGAACCAGAGGGGTTAGAAAATAGTCTCTGAGAGAAAGGTGTGGAATAGGTGTCTCCTCTGTGTGGAGGAATGGCTTACTCATGATCCTTTTACTGAGACTGCACTGAGAACTGCTAATCCAGTCCTTCAGAGACTTAGCCTTAGTCTGTACATGTAGAGTATAAAATGTGCCTCGTGGGCAATCCTTCCTCACCTCTGAGGAAAACGGGCATCTTACACAATTCTCCTGTCCTTCTGTTATGACAGAAGGTTCTGAGTCATACTCAATTCAGAGAAGATTTTTGGAGTCTGGTGACTGAAATGGGTTGTTTTGGAGAGAAACTCAACAGAAGAATGTATTGTTAAAACAAAACTTGTGACCTGTTCTTTGACACATGGTGCCACTCCTATCCAGAGGTGAACTGTCTTAAGAGCTTCTTCAAGGCATAGAATTAGGCTATTAAACCAATTGTGAAGTTCTGTTTTGCACACCTACTGCTATTGTTCTTGTGCTGGAGAGCTACAGTATTTATTAGCAGGCTGTTTGTTTCGCTGAGCTGTGTGTGGTGTGAGGTATCTTTAAGATGTGTATTGTGTTTTTATTTCTATGGCTCCTTATGTGGCAGCTGATGAATTTCTGACTTGCACTGCTGTTGTAGGTGGATGCAGAGTGGTGGTTCTAGTAAAATTTGTGTAAGACCACTTTTCTTTGTGTACTAGAACATAGGAACATTGTGTTTCCCACTATTACAAGCTACCTCACCATGAAGATCATGTTTCATTTTGGTCAGATAAATGTAAAATCTCAGACATGCCGCCTGCACTCTACCCTCTACAGAGTAATATTGTATAACAACTTTAGAAGTCACATTTGGTATAGATCAGCTCTAATTAGAATAGCTGAATTTAGTACTTGCCTTTCACTCTTTGTCCTTGCTGTTAAAGTTTAGAAGCTTAAGTATCCTCCCTGGTGCAAATTAAGGTCTGATCCTTGTAGACCTATTGCAGGTGCTAGTGCAGTAACTCATCTTAGTTTAACTGACTCAAATGCTTTTGGGAAATGCTGATATGTTTTTGTTTTGTAAAACCAAGTCATGTTTTACGGACCGAGTTGTACTGTTGAAGCATGCCCATTTTAAATTCTTCAGGATCCAGAATTGATTATGCATAGTCTTAAAACTGCAGTTTATGAATTTGAGAAGGTGTGGTCCATGAATGGAGAAAGTTTGCACCTCAACCAGTGGCTCAATTGGTTTGTTGACTTATGGATTCCTGACTGCAAAGACTGGGTAGCTGCAGATACAGGGCAGCTGTTCATATTTAGTCTTTCTGTGTACCAGGTAAGACCAGATGCCCTCCACCTAAATGTTAGAACTCTTTTCATAATTCTTGCTCTTGATCTGGCATTCATGTTTCAAAGATCTATCAAAAGTTAGAAACATTAAAGGTAACTGCATATTTTCCTGGAGATGTGCTGGCAACAGATGCAAGGGCAAAACCTAAAGCAGCTTCATGGAGCTGTGTTGGTAATGTGAACCTCACTGATTTGTAGCCTAAAAACTCTTCCTGGAAGTTGGCCGCATAACTTGTTTCTCACTAGGCTTATATAGCTCCTAACTTCAGTAGAGTTTCTCGGACCTGAGCCAGTTTTCTCTAAGAAACTGAAAGTTGCTGTTGCTGAAGCCTTTTGAGACAAGGGAACGGAGTTGTGTTTGAACTGGTATTTGAGAACAGGGAAAATATTTTACCCTTACAGTAGGCAGTCTGATGACGATTCAGTTATTTTACTACAACCTGTGGGTGCTCTAGAAAATCACTTCGTAGGCTATTGTAATGTTAATGATCCGTATTTCCTAGCATCTGATGCACTAGGTTTGTTTCATTCATGTGCAGGTCTGCCTACTCTGGAACAAAGGGGTGGGTGCAGGGTGTGTGTGCCTGGAGATGTTAAGTTTAAAGGAACTAGGCCTAGGGTATTTGCAACTTTCTTTTATTTTCTGACTCTATTTGTCCTGTGTGACTTTTTAAAAAAAAAAGTATTTTTTTTTAAATTTTCGCCTCTATTTCCTTTTCAGCCTGTATCGATTATGTCATAGCATCAGTATTAGATGCAGTATTGATTTAAGTCAAGGATGTTAATTTATCTCTGCAGTAGTCAGAGCCAATAAGCCTCTTACAGATGAAAATGTCTCTTAATCTTTCCGTTTAATGCCTGATAAAAAAAAAGTTTCTTGGGTGATAGAGTGAAATCCAGTTGGATCCATCTAGGTACCCTTTTGTGAAGCAGTGAACTTGAACATGTCCATCCCTGTTCCTGGCTCATCTGGGGCAATGTGGGACTGACTGGACTTACACTTCTATGAGCTAGGTCCTCCTCAAAACAAATGAAATAGCTGTTTAGACATAAGCCAACAGATAACTGAGTGTCCGACTCAATGGTCAGCTTACTTTTTTCTGTAAAAGGGAATAAAAAGAGAGGGAATGAAAACCATGAATGTGCCATTGACTAGTTAGAGCAGCAGGGGCTGCTGCTGGGCTGGGTGTAGGAGATGGGTAAATCCTGATGTGGAGCTCTGGTTTTGTAAGGCTTGAGTGAGAACTTAGATATTTATTTTATCTTAAATGCATGGAATCTTGTCAGTTCTGTTAGTCCAGTGTGTCCTCTCTGCCTATATAACTAACTGAGATGAAAGAAATTCTTGTTAAGGGCTATTTGCATTTGATTTAGCAAAACAAGTAGTTATCGGAGGATGAAAAGCCAGCTGTTTTCTTGTTAATATGCATCTTCTTATTAAATAATTCTTTACAATGTGCTGCATTGTTTTTACGCAGCATTTTTTCTTTTGATGAGGTTTCTATTTGAATGGGTAGTCATACATCAAAATCCTTTTCTGTTTCATTTGTAACTGAGATTCTGCATACACAAGCAACATTGTTTTTGTTGCTGTTGTTGCATGTCAGTTAAATGGAAATTGTTTTCCCAAAGGGGTCGTCCATAGATGTTGCAGAGCTAAAGTGAATGAGGAAAATTTGTGAAGTAATTTCACAAATTTCTTGCACCCTGCTTTTAGAAGGCTACAGTATAAAATTCAGTAAAGGATAGCTTGTACTTACAGATCTTCACACTTAATCCTAGATTAGTTTATATTCAGATTTTTTAAAAATGCATTATTTTATACCAGCCAAAACGATTGAAAGAATTGTGTCTTTATCTGCCTTTCCTGTTTAAAAATGAATCAGTGTAATAGCAGAGTAAAAGCACTTGTTTAGTATTTTTAGGGGGAAAAATACTGCTTGCAAGAAAGAACAATAATTAAGCCTGGGTCACAGGAAGATACAGTGAAGGGGAAACTTCAGCTTCAGTGAAAGTTCAGCTTCAGAGCCTGAGCTACAGCTAATCTTCGTGCAGCTTTTTTGTTGTTACTCAACTGCCCTTGGAACTCCTTTGGGAGTTTTCCTCAATTTATTTGCCAAGTAAGATGTCACTGAATGTCTGAGCATAGCATTTTTTCTTCACCACTTACTGGTACTGGATACAGTGCCCTTTATTTGTATGCTATGTACTTGTAAAAACTTTTAAAGTTTTAATTTTAATTACTCGTTTCACTTCCCCCCCCCCCCCCCCCCCCCCCCCCCCAAAGTGAAATTACAGGTGTTCCTTTAAACAAAAGAAAGTTCTAGGGATTCACCCAAAATGGGGGGGATGCAGCTGAACTGTGGCAACAGCAAAAAGACAAGTACTTTGAAGAGAGAGGCTGCAATGCTCTGTGGGAAATGCCTCCTTGTACCCTGTTTTCCTCACTTTCCCATTTGAAAAAGGTGTGTTTGCACCTTCTCTCTCTCTTTCACTCAAGTTTTTTGAAATTACCACCACCAGGGAACAGCAGCAAAGGAGAGACTATTAAAAGGTCAAGAATTTGTGGAGTTCCTGGCTCCAATTTTAGCACCTGGAAGGGAGATAAAGAAGCTGGGCTCTGCCCCTGTCCCTCTTTTGAGCCAACGTGCACAGAGGGTTCCTGGGGCATGCACTGTGTCACTGCCTGCTCCCATCCTGACAACTTAGCAAGGTTTTGGTGCCTGACTTTGACATGATTAATTACTGTGTTTCCCAGTTGTTGGACTCTGAGAAGACTGTGTTTTGCTCAGATTAATTCATCACTTTTTAGTAGTGCACTGGATAGGAGAGGCAGACTCAAGTTCATCTCCACAGTGGCTCAGCTGACATCAGTAACTGTGTCTGGGGGAAGAACTTTCTTTGCAGCTGGGCAATAACTAACATGGTATTGGAAGAGCTTTTTGTCTTGGACTTCCACAGATATTTTCCATCGCAAGCTGTTGTCCTTCATTGGCAAATACCTCAGCCATGTGCCCAGAGGCCTTTGCTGACAGGGAGTGATTTAGTTTGGACTTCATGTTCTACCAGTCATATGGGTTTAAACCACACAGTATCAACAGTTGTGAATAAAACCCCACAGACATCTGAGGGTGAGGGCAGTTGGGCTGACTCCTTTCCTACACCATTAGTGTTCTTAAGAGTTACGAATGAATGGAAGGAGGTCCGGCCTCGGAAGGGCACGAAAAAATCCTCCCAACCCCCTCCACCCTCCCAATTGTCCTTGAAGAATAGGTATGAGGCCTTGGAAATTCAGGGACAGGAAAACATAGTGACAGAGGTAGACTTACCTACCGAACCACCTAGGACTCGTCAGTCACCCCGTGTCCTTAGGACTTCTTCAATCAAGAAGGAAAGAAGAGTAGTTGTGGTGGGTGACTCCCTTCTGAGAGGGACAGAAGGGCCCATCTGTCGACCGGACCCATCCCACAGGGAGGTCTGTTGCCTCCCTGGGGCTCGGATTAGAGATGTTAAGAGGAAACTCCCTAATCTTGTGGGTTCCTCTGATTACTATCCACTGCTGATTTTTCAGGTTGGCAGTGATGAAATCATCTCAGGAAATGTAAGGACAATGAAGAGGGACTTCAGGGCCCTGGGACGGCTAGTTAGAGGATCTGGAGCGCAAGTAGTGTTTGCCTCCATCCCTCCTGTAAGAATGGGTGGGGAGGTATATAGGAAGAGTTTACTGGTTAATGAGTGGCTAAGAGACTGGTGCCAAAGACAGGGTTTTGGGTTTTTTGATCATGGAATGCTGTATGAGACACCTGGCCTGGTGGTGGCAGGTGGGATGCACCTGTCCCAGAGGGGGAAGAGGCTTTTGGGGCAGGACTTAGCAGGGCTCATTGAGAGAGCTTTAAACTAGATGTGAAGGGGGAAGGGGAGAAAACTGGGGCTGGTAGGGACAACCATAAGAACGAACCAGGATCCGAAGGCAGGTGGTCTAGGGAGGATTTAGTCCCACCAGTGCACTCTGCTTGTTTCCTGAAATGTCTGTATGCTAATGCACGCAGCATGGGGAATAAGCAAGAAGAGTTAGAGGTCTGTGTTCGGGCTAAGGGATATGATCTGGTAGCGATAACAGAGACATGGTGGGATAGGTCACATGACTGGAACGTGGCCATGGATGGTTATGTGCTTTTTCGGAAAGATAGGGCGGGGAAGCGAGGTGGTGGAGTTGCTCTTTATGTGAGAGAGCAACTAGAATGTGTTGAGTTTTGTGCAGGGACTGATGAGGAGCAAGTTGAAAGTTTGTGGGTAAGGATTAAGGGGAAGGCTGGTGTGGGTGATACAGTTGTGGGGGTCTACTACAGACCTCCTGACCAAGGCGAGGAAGTTGATGAGGCCTTCTACAGGCAGCTGAAAGCAGCCTCACAACTTCAGTCCCTAGTCCTCATGGGAGATTTTAACTACCCTGATATCTGCTGGTTGACTCACACAGCCAGCCTTTCACAGTCTAGGAGGTTCCTCCAGTGCATTGATGATAACTTCTTAATGCAAATGGTGGACAAGCCGACTAGAAGAGGAGCGCTGCTGGATCTTGTACTAACCAACAAGGAGGGCCTTGTTGAAGCAGTGATGGTCAATGGCAGCCTTGGCTGCAGTGATCATGAGATGGTTGAGTTCAGGATCCAGTGTGGAAGGAACAGAATACCCAGTAGGGTCAGAACCCTGAACTTCCACAGGGCAAACTTTGGCCTCCTCAATCAACTGTTAAAAGTAATCCCATGGGACAGGGTGTTGGAAGATAAAGGGGCTCAAGATAGCTGGTCAATATTCAAAAACCACTATCTGCAAGCACAGGATCAGAGCGTCCCTATGGTTAGGAAATCTAGTAAGGGAGCTAGGAGACCAGCATGGTTAAAAAAGGAACTGCTGGGAAAACTTAAGTGGAAAAGAAAAATCTACAGATCATGGAAGGGGGGGCTGGTCACTTGGGAGGAATACAGGACTGTTGTCAGAGGATGTAGGGAGGAAATTAGGAAAGCTAAGGCCTCCTTGGAACTTACCCTTGCAAGTCAGGTTAAGGATAATAGAAAGGGCTTTTTCAAATACATAGCTAGGAAAACTAACACTAGAGGCAATATTGGCCCATTAAGGAATGAGCTAGGAGCCCTGGTGACAGAGGATATAAAGAAGGCAGAGGTGCTGAACGCCTTCTTTGCCTCTGTCTTTACTCCTGCAGGGTTTCCGCACGAGCCCCAGATTCATTTAGCCCCAAAAGTAGTCAAGATAGATGAGGAGCTTGACATAGTAGATGAGGATTGGGTTAGGGATCAGCTGAGTAATCTGGACATCCATAAGTCGATGGGTCCAGATGGAATGCATCCAAGGGTGCTGAGGGAACTGGCGGAGGTCATTGCTAGGCCACTCTCCATCATCTTCAGTAAGTCATGGGTAACAGGAGAGGTGCCTGAGGACTGGAGGATAGCAAATGTCACTCCAGTCTACAAGAAGGGCAAGAAGGAGGACCTGGGTAACTATAGACCGGTCAGCCTCACCTCCATCCCTGGAAAGGTGATGGAACAACTTGTTCTTGTCACTATCTCCAGGCATATCATGGACACGGGGGTCATCAAGAGCAGTCAGCATGGTTTTATCAAGGGTAAATCATGTTTAACTAACCTCATAGCCTTCTATGAGGAAATTACTAGGTGGATAGATGATGGAAGAGCGGTAGATGTGGTTTATCTTGATTTCAGTAAAGCATTTGACACCGTCTCTCACAGCATCCTTGTAGATAAGTTGATCAAGTATGGGTTTGGTGATCAGGTAGTGAGGTGGATCAGGAACTGGTTGAAAGGAAGGAGTCAGAGAGTTGTAGTCAATGGGGCAGAATCTGGTTGGAGGTGTGTGACTAGTGGAGTCCCTCAAGGGTCGGTACTGGGACCGGTGTTGTTCAATATCTTCATCAACGACTTGGATGAGGGTATAGAATGTACCCTCAGCAAGTTTGCTGATGACACTAAGCTGGGAGGAGTGGCTGACACACCAGAAGGCTGTGCTGCCATCCAGAGAGACTTAGACAGGCTGGAGAGTTGGGCAGGGAGAAACAAGATGAAATTTAACAAGGGAAAGTGTAGAGTTTTGCATTTGGGGAAGAACAACACTATGTCCCAGTATAGGTTGGGGGCTGACCTGCTGGAGAGCAGTGTAGGTGAAAGAGACCTGGGGGTCCTGGTAGACAAGAAGATGACCATGAGCCAGCAATGTGCCCTTGTGGCCAAGAAGGCCAATGGCATCCTGGGGTGCATTAGAAAGGGTGTGGTCAGTAGGTCAAGAGAGGTTCTCCTCCCCCTCTATTCTGCATTGGTGAGGCCGCACCTGGAGTATTGTGTCCAGTTCTGGGCCCCTCAGTTCAAGAAGGACAGGGAAGTGCTTGAAAGAGTCCAGCGCAGGGCTACTAAGATGATTAAGGGAGTGGAACATCTCCCTTATGAGGATAGGCTGAGGGAGCTGGGTCTCTTTAGTTTGGAGAAAAGGAGACTGAGGGGTGACCTCATCAATGTTTTCAAATATGTAAGGGGTGAGTGCCAGGGAGATGGAGTTAGGCTTTTCTCAGTGGTGACCAGCGATAGGACAAGGGATAATGGGTGTAAATTGAAGCATAGGAGGTTCAAGTTGAATATCAGAAAAAATTTCTTTACTGTGAGGGTGACAGAGCCCTGGAACAGGCTCCCCAGGGGGGTTGTGGAGTCTCCTTCACTGGAGACATTCAAAACCCGCCTGGACACGTTCCTGGGAGATGTACTCTAGGTGGCCCTGCTCTGGCAGGGGGGGTTGGACTAGATGATCTTTCGAGGTCCCTTCCAACCCCTAGGATTCTATGATTCTATGATTCTATGATTCTTCATGAGGAAAAGCATGACGCTGAGGACAATGAGGTGAAATGCTGCAGTTTAAATTTTCAGTTTGTTTTTTTTTTTTTTTTTTTCCCTGAGCCACCTCTTCTCTTGCATGTAGGGGGAAAAAAGGGCTCCTGCCTCCCTGGCTGTCAACTCTTGTTAGAGGAGGCAATGCCAAATACGTCAGCAGCGTGGAGCTGAGTGGGTGGCTGTGTGCTTTCCATCCAGTGCTGATGGGCCTTGACAGCTTGTACAGTCTTATGTAAACAAACCTGACAATTAAAGAATGGTTGGTGATCTTATTGGAAAAACTGCAGTGGGACTTTTTTGAAGTTTAGGTTTTCTGAAGGCTAAAACAACAAGATGCCTTACATGAATTCTTTTCCTGGCAATGGGTCTGTGCTTCAACCTCTTCTAAACAAGAGAGGCTAAGACAGTAATTATGAGTCAGAGGATTCTTACTTGCCTGACAACCTGGTTAATAGGCCAGTTCTTTTTTTACTTCAGGATGGATTTTAATTTTTTTTTCCTCTTACCTAACAATGTATTTATCTTTAAGGTACAAATATGACTGCAGATCCTCACTGAGCAGCATCGTTTTAACTGTTCCAGTGGTTGAACAGTTGGAAAGGGGGGGAGGGGGGAGTTATTTTGTGAATGGTGCCTAAAATCTGGCATAATGTACAATATTCTGTTAACCAGCAGAAGATGAGATTATCCTATAGAATGTCAGCAGTGTTCAGGGGACATGAAAGATTCCTTGCACCTGCTTATACTTTGCAGCTGAAAATTGAGAATGCAAAGCATGGCAAAATGTGCATACTCTTTAAGTAGTTTGGAGACAGGGCTGAGCACAGAGATCAGGTCACTCTGTAACTGTAACATCTCATACAAATAGTTCCTGGATGCTTCAAAAGATGATTCTTCAAGCATACGATCAGTATGAACTGCAGTCACTAAAAATACCTGTTTTTTAGTGTCTTGGCTCTCCTCAGAATGAAGCCCAGAATTTCAGAGTAGATTTCTACTTTGTTTCCACTACAAAGTAGATTTCCACCCCCAGTGGACATTGGAGTGATATAAGAAGTTTGCCCAATATTTCAAACAAATAAATCAATGTGTCCAGGGTGAGAAATAGGAATTTGAAAATGAGGGGACAAGGAAGCCAGCAGATAGGATTCCAAGATAAGGGTAAGTAGGAATTTAAAAAAAAAAAAATAAAAAAAAAATTACATGTTTTTTTCTTTGTTGAAGAAGGGAGGGAAATAGATCTTTGGTAACTGAGTGGAGAACTAACTGGATATGGATTTTGTGGTAGGGTTGAAAAGCTGACGTGAGGAGTCGAATGTAAGGAGGGATGAGGAGGAGTGAGACCATGGTGTGCTGTGTCTGGGTTTATCACAGAGAGGGATTAGAGGTGCTAAAAGCTGAGGCAAGGCATTTATGTTTGTCATTCTGAATCAAAGGCTGTTGAGGGGGAAAATGGTTGAAAAGATTAGTGGTTACAATAGCATGCAAGTGGAGGAAATGGTATTTGGACAGAACTCCCTGTATAGAACTTACTACAAGTTCTGGAGGTACTACATTTATCTTGGTACTGAGAAAAAAATCTCACTGTGTGGCCTAAATGAGGGACTTTAAATTTTTTGTTACTGTGGGGGGAACATATGAAGCCCTTTTAGAATTTGGAAGCATAGATGTCTGGGACAACTGCTCTTTCTACTCTGAAGATCCTCATTGGATGTCTGTGGAATGGCTTGGAGAAGAGAAGGAGAAACTACCAAGCACAACCTGTAAAGCAGGGAGGTTGTGTCTCCTTTCATTGGGAAGGTGAATGCTAATCAGGAATGACATAAAGCTCTGTTTGCTCACCATGAAAAGGTGACCACATTGAAGAATGGGGTCTATTCCACAAATGCATTTGTTATAGACTAATTTCTGTTTAGGTCAATGGCCATGAAACTCTTCATGGAAACAAAACCACTCGCTGTAAGAGAATTTGCAAGCTGTAGGCTTGATTTGATTAGTCTTTGAACAAATAGTTTGTTTTTCAGTACCTGTACACAGTAAACTTGGCTGCTAAACGTGAGGACACGAATTGCATGCATGGAGAGCATAGTGCTAATGGGATTGATGTGTATATTGTAGCTACCTTGAGTATGTGTAAATTTCTTGTTAGAACTTGGCTTGCTTGCACATCTGATAATTTCTGTGTAACTGAAATCTACATCTGCTTTGAAAATACAGACTTTAAAAGCCACGTGCAAAATTAGAGCCCCTGATGTGTTTGTTGTTGTTGGTTGTTTTTTTTTTTTTCCTAGGGGCTGGTTTAGAAAACCCAGTTTTCAGTAGAAAAGCAGCTGTTACATATAGTTGCAAAATTCACTAATATCCAGTGGGCCTTCTTTCTAATTTAGGACTTCATGCATGTGGATTAGGTGGTGGCAAATTACTTCAGATGCTAGCTCTCCTTGTCTGCCTGGTATTTACCTATGGCAGCAGCTCATGTCAGTTGCAGATTTGAGATTCAGGATAGTTTTTGCTCAACAAAATTGTGAGGCCCTTATTTCTCCCATGTCTCTTTGCTACTTAGTAGGTTTTATGTGGAGTGGCTTTTCACTCATGAAGCAGTGATTTAGTTTTGAGCAGTATGTATGTACCTTAATCTTACTGGCAATTTGCAGCATGCTAATTTAGAGGGGAGTCTTTCCCCCAGTTTCCATTTTCAGGGACCTGAGAGGTCTATTAAACTGTGTTTGTACCTGTATGAATGCTGCTACTTCATTAACACAGAGCGTTTAGAATACAATGTGAAAGGTCAGGTGTAAAAGGTTTTCTGATAGCATTTCAGGATAGCTGGATTATTATTATTTGGAGTGGAAGAGAGAAAGGGGTGGAACTTTAAAAGGTGGTTTTGAATGCTGAGTTTACAGCCACAGCTGCAGAACTTCCATGTAGAACAAGGATGTGCTGGATAGATGGACTGCTGTTATAATCTGCTCAATCCAAACAACTACTGCAATGAATTGAATGTACAGGCCAGATTACTGTTTTCTATCAGAAAGTGTGCTCACCAAACTAGATATGTATTTTGCGGTCATCTGTGCAGACTGTCCTAACAATTGGTTACTTTGAGCAGGAGCTTTTCTAGTTGCACAGAAATTTCCCTGGTGTATAAGATGCATTCTCTGTTGTGATCCAAGAGAGGTAAAAAAATACAAACCAAATGAAAATAAAATAAACATGGTGCATAACTATAGAGCCTTATTTAAGATGGTCAGAATGCAGTATGCATGAAGTCTGGGTCCAAGGTGCTGCTTGAAGTACTGGTTGGGAGTATTCTGAAAGGGAAAAAAAAGAACAGTTTTGTAACTCAAATCTGACCGACTCCAAGTCACTCTTGAGGTGCAAGTAGCACCTTCTTGTGCTTTTGAAACTAAAAATCCCAGACCTAAGTGTTGAGGACTTCTGTTACTTGCGACTCTTGTCACACTGTTTGCAGAATAATTTAAACCCTTGCTTTGCTTCCTTCAGTATTAAAACGTTTGGAGTCTTGGTGGTTTTGGCTGCTCTTTTTCCCTCAGGCTTGCGCCATAATTTTGTTCTTGAATTTGAGAGGAGATTCTACTGAAAGCTAATAGCTTTGGGTGTTGCAGAATGCTGTAGAATGCCCTAGAATTGGGGTGTGCACAAGTCCATGTCTGTGTACAGAACTCCTTATCTAAGGCCAATTATATGGGACCTTACTACCATCCCTGCACATCTGGGATTTGTTCTCTATAGGTAAACACACCGGGTGTCCAGTAATAAGTTGTGTTGGTGTGTGGTGGCTGGGATGTGGTCACACAAAGCACTATATAAGCACCGTAACTGCGCAATAAAGTTTGAAGCTTGATTATCAATCACATTGATTGTTCGAGACTTCCCTCGTCGTTCTACTACGTTTGGGAAACATTGTTTTGTGTGAAAGAACACCAGAAAAACCCCCAAACACCCCAAAGCGTTTTTTTGGCTTGCTTTCAAGTGCCGAGAACACTCGGCCGTGGTTTTCTGCTGTGGGAGTCCATGAGCTGACCCTGTGCCAAAACCATGTTTGCAGAGGTTAACAGGAGGAGCACCTGGGGTGCAGGAGAGGCAGGAGGCCACAGGGTGGCAGGGGAGACCACACCATGGAGCAGCTCAGCCAGAGGCATCGCTTCCTCCTCTGCTCACCGCAGGGGCAGGGGGAGACATCAGGCAAAATCTATCCAAGCTTAAATGTTCCAGCGGCTTTGTCGGGAACTGGAAAAGCAGAGAGGAGGGAAAAGATTACTGTAGACATGGATTTTGTGGTGGGGTTGAAAAGCTGATGTGAGGAGTCAAATGTAAGGAGGGATGAGGATCAGATTCAGGTCAGATTTGAGTTACAAAACTGTTCTTTTTTTTCCCTTTCAGGATACTCCCAACCGGTACTTCAAGCAGCACCTTGGACCCAGACTTCATGCATACTGCATTCTGACCATCTTAAATAAGTAGTAATAGGTGTGTCTACAGTATGTAGACATATTAAGTCTTTCTTATTAAGTAAGTAAATATGTAGACCTACTAAGTATACTGTGCTCCAGCTTGAATTGCTATGATAAAATTGCATTAAGAGCCAACACAATCTGATGCACAATTGTGGGGTGGGTTTTGAATATTGTGTCCAAAAGAAGCATATGCTTTTAACCATTGTCCTTTTTGCTATTTTTTTCTTACATGAGAAGTAAATTATTGGCTATTTCAAATAAGGTGAAATGAGAAAAATATCTCTGATTATTTTTCCTTCTCTGGTGCACCAGGGACTTAAATACTGGGAATTTTTTCTCCAATAAGGTAGTAGCATATTCCCATTTTCCTGTTGTGTGAGGGGTGTTGTCTTATACTGTGAACTCTACTGCTTCTCACTTCACTGTTAACATCTGTGACATGGCTATGTTGGCACTACAGAATTACAGCTTTTTTAAAAAGTGAAAAAATAAATTTTCCAAGTTGCAGTAAGTTTTCCTCTGAGTAAACAGCTCTGCATTCATGTCATGCTTAGTTTGCTAGATTGGTTTCAACTAGATTTTTCTTGATTTTTCATCAGTGATGTTTGTGCTGCAGCTCATTGCTTGAGGTCTCTGCATCAGCCTAGTGGCAGGAAATTCCCAGCTGGCATTTTGGTTGCCCACCATGAAGCAGGGAGATAAGGGGAGGTGTGTGGATGCAGCTCTGCGGGGGACTTGGATGAGGGCCACATGTTGGAAGAGCAATGTTGTCTCCTCTCTTGTTCTTTCTGTATGTGATGGGGGGGGCAGGGGGAGACTGAAGCTCCTGGCATGCCACTTTTAAGTTGTGTTAAAGCTGCCCTGTTAGTTTAAAATAAATCTCTTCAGCACATCCTCTCTCAACTGTTTGCCTGTTAGTATAAAAAGAACCCAGAGCAGCATCTGGTATGTGAGCAGCAGACAGCTTGTTACAATGTCAGTAATAATGTCCAGTTATTCTCTTCCTAGCAGCAATGAATAATCTAATTTCCTGCTACATTGAGGAATACTGTTAATTGGCTAAAAACAAAGTATGAGGACTAGGTGGCTGGTTAGCAACAGCTGCCTGGAGACTTGAGGCTTTGCGGGCTTGGCAGGAATAACACCTTTTTTAAGACCACACAGATGACAGGATACAGGAATCAAATAGCAGGAAAACACAGGTAGCACTGGGCACTGAAAAAGGAGAGTGTTACAAAAGAATTTGGCTTTGTATTTTGAAACTATTTCAGCTGTAAACTTCTTTTCTGAAGCAAGCAAATAGGGAACAGTGTAAATTGAGCATATGTCCTCCTTTGCAGATTGGGGCTGGGACATGCATACATTCTTCTTGTTCTGGAAATGTAATTTATGGCAGAGACTGTTCTCTGATTCATAAAGAGCATGGAAATCATTCACCTAGGGCCTGAATGCCCTACCATGTGATTCTTTTCATGTTTAGAGTAAAGCTTATCTACCATGTGCTAACCCTTCTTCTCTCCATGCTGCAAATTAAAGTAATTAGCAAATAAAAGCCAGCTTGTAGACTTTCCATTGAAGCTGCAAAAGTACAAACAGACAAAGAAGCATCAAGGCACTTTCTCTTTCTTGTTTAAACATTGCAAATGTCATTGATCACTTTACAGAATTAATCTTGGAAGGTTAAAAAAATACCCAACCCTCTAATAGAGACTGAAAGGGTAGGGAGTGAAAAACCATTAGGGTGAATGTTAACAAAAGTACTCTGGTTGTCACTGGTAGTGATTCAAGCAAACAAGACACTTTACTGTAGCTTGGCTGAAGAATATTTCTATAATACAGAGAAATGAAATGTGTAGCATAGTAAATGTGCTCCAAGGAGCTATTTCCTGGAAGCCATTTTCCTTTGTATCATAACCCATCATTAGACAAAGCGTGGCTGGCAGCAATGTGGGGTTTCTATTGGGAGCTTTCCAGGAAGATGTAGATGCTAAAGATAGCAAAGGGTTGCTTCTTTGCTTATGCAGAGTTTTGCTTGAAACAGAGGCCCAGAAAATAGACTGTGAGTGCTCCTCCAGCCATGATTTAGGTTCAAATTTGTCTGGGAGAACAACTTGGTGACTATTTTATTTTTCCCATTAAGAGCTGAGATTTTTGTGGACAGCTTTTTTTTTCTTTTTTTTTTTTTTTTTTTTTTTTTGTAGATCAAAACTTGCCAGGTTTTTTAAAGGTACTTCTCTTTCACAGTGACTCACTTTGCTTGCTTTACTGCATTACGGACAGCTGTACCAATATTTTATTTTCTATAACTTTTGACTTATTTTCTTCTAGTGCCTCTTGTCCTTGGTTGGATTTAAAGGCATGCTGAAGCCCTGCGTCCTATTACAAAGAGCAGATAATGCAGAATTTGTGGGCCTCCTTTCTACCAGAAGCTGGCTAGATAGATGTTCAGGTGCCTTAGATGATTTAGAGCTGCACAATTTCTGTGTTGATCAGAGCATGTTGAAAAAAAACAGTCCAAGTAAAGAGGGTGTGCTGACCCTCTGTGCTGTTAAACCCCTCTTTTGAGTTCTCTTGTGTTCTGTCCTCAAGATGAATATACCTTAATGCCCTGTTATTGGGCTCATGATGGGCTGACTCAGGAGCCCCACAAGCTAGGGTCACTGGTAAGATTCACAAAGGTAAATCAGTCATTGGTGGGCCTAGAGATCATATTTCTCTCAAGACCCTGTGTATTGCCATTTCTTTCAGTGCAGACAGTGCTGATTAAGCTCTGAAAAACTGAGTGTGGAAAGAGTACAGTAACACCACTTTCTCCATGAATAAAACATGCTTCTATGCAGCAACTGTTTTATGCCTCAACTGGGGTTGAATTTGTTTTTACAGGTCAGACTATTACAAATACCACAAATAGAAATTTGTTCACAATTTCTGCATAACAAGATAAACAATTTAATTACCAGTCTAGATTTTCCCACTTTCTTTTGGCATTAAAGGTGGCTATGATATACAACTATTTTTCAGTGAATAAAAGTTATTATGTTTGTACTTGATGTTAAATGAGTCATGCAGTCAGGCAGTGGATAAAGTTCGAGGGAAGCTGGCAAAACTATTTCTCTATTGTGTCATCCCTACCTTTATTGTGTGAGTCATGACACAAAAAACCCCATGGAACTGACTCCAGCTCTGCAGTCTTTCATCAGGCATGAAGATGGAGAAAACAACCCTACCCCACTGAGTTACAATCCAAATATTGCTGTGAGTGTAAACATTTTTAAATCATCCTTTCCTGAGCTGCAGTTCAAAAAATTCTGTGCTCTAGCAGTGGTTTTTCTAACCCATTTTTTGCTGATGAAGTTTTCAGGATTTTAGGTCTACCTGACCTCTTGTCCGATGATGTTTTGTTGTGATTTTTGGGGCGGGTTACTGGGTTTTTAGTATTTGATGGGAGATAGCGAGAAGAAAGATTAAAAACAAAAGTGCGGGTGAAAATATTCTCAAAGTAGTTTTAAACTGGTCTATCTCCTTAAGGATTCCTTCAGAAACAGAGTGCTGTTCTTCATCTCTAGTCCTTACGGTTGATCAGCAAAGGCTGCAGGGTTCTACATCAGGACAACAAGAATCTGGGGAGGTTAAGAAGAGCTAGAATTCTAAGCTTGACTGTGAGGGAAGGGAAGATCTAATTAAAACTACTACATTCAAAGTAGAAATAAAACTGCAATAAGACGACAGTTTGGGGAAGGCAAAGGAAGCAGCAACAAAAAACCATTATATTCTGAAACGTCCAATATAGCCTCATGTAACAGGAAAGTTCCTTCTAGAACTGTATCTGAGGTGTCTCAGTGGCAGCTGGTCTGATCTTGCAGTGTAACCTCTGACCCTACTGTCCATTCTCCCATGAGCTCCCTGAGGCTTTTTCCAGGAAAGTGGTGTCTTCTGCGCTCCCAACTCATCATCTTCCCCTCTTCTTCCCTACCAGTGTAGGGATACCCTTGTCAGTGTACTGGGGTGTACTGAAAGAAAGACATTGCTGGGCAATGTTGCTGCAGCTCTGAAAGTGGGATGCCATTCCTGCCACCTGGTCCCAGATCACACTCATTCCCAAAGGGAGATGCAGGAGGAATAAGTTTTTGTGTTCCTGTCCTTTAGCCAAGCAAATGTGATGCCCAGTCTTGTATTTCATAAAGAAAAATTGCACTGCCAGCTCTGAGATGTTTCTGATTCTCTTTCTTTCTCTTTGCATCTTTCAGTTTTATTAAGGAGTTTTGAGGGCATCCTTCAAACAAAATTTCACACTAGGTGAAGCATCAAGAGAAGGGTGGTCCTGTTTTGGAATGCTTATTTGCTGACATTCCCAGGTGTTCTCTGAAATTCTGGTGTAGATTCACATCTCCTTCTCCTTGGCATTTCTTGTGACCCAAAACTTAATTAGGATGCTTGTTCTAGCATCTAAATTTTTAGAAATGTTAATTTCCCTTGGGCATGGTTTGTTGAAGCAATCTTCTGTCTGGATGGTAAACGGAAGCATTAATGAAGTGTTAATGATTGCTCTAGTATTTAACTTGGCGATAAACAAATAGCTCACTTTACAATAAATGATGCCTTTGCCTGAAGCAGTGTGTGTGAGGGCTTGGGAATGGGTTAAAGGGTGATACACAGCCCTTGCTCTATAGGTTTGCATCTGACAAGAGGGGTTTTTTAATACCTACTGTTTGGTGTTATATGTTGCAGATACAGACATCACTTCCATGCAGATGCAGACTCAATGTATCTCACTACTAGCTTGTAGGAACCACTGTCATGAGAGCTAACTTCTCAGAGCTGATGGTGGATTTGTGCTGCTGAGGTGGAATTTGGAGGATATTATGACATATGGATGGGAAATGGGAGATAAATATATAGTCTAGATAACCAAAATAAAACTGTTCTGGACAACACTGTCACCTCCCTTATGCTTGAACTGAATTCACATTTGTCTGGATGTCACTTAGACTTTTACAGTGCTGCATGTGAAAGGAACTATAAGGGATTATCACAAAAAGTTGAAGCAGGGAGTGGTGGGAAGACAGAACCATTGAGGAGAAAACCTTTCAGAATTTTCTTCCATCAATTGCTATCTTTAAGAAATGTATTTCTCTAAGAGAACTACTTCAAGAAAACAGACTAAGAATTAAGTCTTAGTGAAAAAATTAAAGCAAGAACTGTCATTGCAAAGACATACAGAAGAATCATGCAAGGGGTCTTGCATTGTTTTGAAGCCTCAAAAACAAACCTCTGCTTTGTCCAGGACCATGAATGATTCCTGCTCAGGGCAAATACTGGTGGGTTTTGTTTTGTTGGTTTTGGTGTGTGTGTTCATGGGGGTTTTTGGTCTTTGTTTTTTAAAACTGAGTGTAATTAAATAAGAGTAAAAACAGCTTTAACAACTTTGCAAACAATGATGAAGCTGGTCAGCAACCCAGTCAGAGAAGACTTACTAGAATGAAGGATACTGTCTAATTTGGGGTCTGAGAGCATCTGTAAGATGGCAGATGGGTTTGAGTGGCTGGTGAAGTGAAGAGATTTGGCCCTGACAAGTGTTAGGGCTCAGGGACCCTGTAGGACCTTTCCAATGGCATGATTTGATTCTGTTGCTTTTTGTGATGTGGTGCCCTCTTCAAATCAAAATCTCAGCACGAGCTGCTTACTGCACGTTGCAGACTTGAATATAAATCTCACAACATCAAGCAGAAGTGCTAATGAATCCAAGACATGGGTGAGTTCTGCATGGGCTGTGAATGGCTCACTTCTAAAAAGCTCTGAGCTAATGTACAAGGAAGTTAATCAAATACTGTGATGGAAAATACATAAAACACTTTAGAGGTTGGGGAGAGCATTGGCAACTGCATATTGGCACAAAGCTTTGAAGGGATGAGGGGCAGTGCATTTCAAGGTGCATTAGCAGAATGGCAGGTGTGGTGATTTAAACTCATGGTGCTTTTCTTTCTATAAGGATTTTCCCTGGAATGTATTTTTCTGTGTACCTGGCTGCTTTAGGAATAGAAACTGCTTAAACATGCCAAACTCCAAATAATCCTCAGTTTAGCCTGAGACTGAGCTGACTGGGTGTGGATTACTGCTCACTTGTGGAGATAGCTCTCTGTTAAAGATACCTTAAGTTGGCACCTTTTTGCTTTTTAGTTGAAAAAGTCAAAGGAGTCTGGAGCACAGTTTTTTTTGTCCAGGTATATCATGACCATCCTCTTGGTCACATGGTTCATGAGCTAAACTCCTCTGAACAGGTTTCATGCATCTTTACTGGTAGCAGGTGATCTGCAGATGTGATGGCCTGTGTCTGGTTGTCTAGTTAGAATTTCTTGAGAGGGTCATCTCTCTTTTCAGCATGGCCAGACAAAGGGCAACCATGTGTGATTTTTCTGCATTGTTTCTTAAACTCTACTTTCGGTAAAGTGTTTTAAATGAGACAAAATGTGTCATGGTCTAGTATGCAAGAATGAACAGCTTTTCAAAAAGCTGATAATTTCTAAGGACAGGTAAGTCTCCTCTATAACTCAAGCACTGTTTTAGCCTTGGCGTATATAGAGATTGTGAAACATTAGAAGATAAAAGAGTTGAGGATTTCCTGGTATATACTTGCAAGCTGGTGAGCAACAATTTGCTTTTAGAGGTGCTGGTTTTCCATCTGGGAGCAATAGAGCAGAAATACAGAATGGGTAAATGTTTACAGGAGGAAGGTAAACTTGTTTGTGATGAGCCCTTACCATTAGTTAGGAGATGAGGACAGCTAGCATATGTCACAGAAAATATTATTTCTGTTTTCTCTGCAGTTTATGTATGTATCTTAGCTAAGTGCATTAGCGCCTTAATTCAGATATACTAGCTCAGCTTCATATTGCTTCACACTGGAAAAATAGACCTTTTCCAGAGAACTAGAATGAACAGATGCAGTTGCAAACAGCTAGCAGACGTTAGAAGCAAGTGAGCAGGAATCAGTTTGAGGGGCTTATCTGGGCAGAGCCAGCTCTCCCTGGAGTTATGGGACAGGGAAGGAGCTGACAAAGTTTTCCCTGAAGAGATGGCAAACTATGCTGGAATGGCAACTTAAGCAGTGAACAAGGTCCCTTTACATTTCAGAAATGTCCTTTGTCCAAAAATTGTCATTTTTAAAAAAAGAATCTGAGCATCTTGTGCTTGTTGTGTTTGGCAGCCTAGGTGAGATGGTTATCTTGGATATATATTGGGGGCATAAGAATAGTTAGTAATTATTCTTTGTAGCTTCCAGAAGCTGACTGATACCTGAAAATAAATAGAATCTTGCTTTGCTGATGACCAATATTATGTTCACCATTAATTAAAACCAGTCAGTAAAAATAGAGGAGACTACTGTCTAATGGCAGCCTTAGTCGAATATTAAAATAGAAGTGTTAAATCTACACTACACTAATGGCATTACATTTTTATTAATGAAAAGGCGAGGGAAAATTATTCCTGCAGCAGTATCTAACATGAGCTTAGCTTAGTGTGGTGTTTAATTTACAGCCAAAAAGCCACTGTACATGTTCTGAGTAAATGAAGTGACACTTACCATCTTTACCACTGGGAAAAAAATAATCCCGTGCAGTTCTGTGGGGGAGAACATATTAATGATTTGGCATTAAATCTATACTGAGTCTAGTCAAGCTGCCCTGCTTTGACTTGTATTTGTGGCTGATGCTAAACTATTTAGCAGAGGTTTTACTGTCACTTAATTGTGGCTGGTGTGAAAAATTCCTGACCCCATTCAATGTTATGCTGTCTGTAACAGTTGCTTGATCCAATATTATTGATGAAGTTCAGATGATTTTCATGCAGCTGCCCATAGTCTCTTAAAAGCAAACAGTAGTTTCCAGAACAAAATCAGATACAATTAGATCTCCTCTAGGAGTTATTCTTTTCAGCATGACCCATAAGTGGTAGATGAGGACATTACAAGCTCTTTAAGAATATAGAAGTAGGGTCTGCTGTACCCCACTGTAAATACTGCCCCTTGAGGGGTGGTAAGAAGGGGCATGGAGGCAGGAGATGCTACCAGTTGCTGTTTGTAAGGATCACGCAATATTTCTGAGAGAGCAATTTCCTTCATTTGGGAGTAGACCATCCATCAGTCTAGGACAGAAAACATCCTTGCTATAAAACTGCCTTTTTTGAGAGGAGCTTTCCTATGGCATTTGTACCTTGAGCAAACAATTGTTTCCTTCCAGAGCTCTCACTGTCTGCAACTAGCTTTGCAGTGGCAAAGGGCAGCATCTTTGTTTACTGGAGCATGATAGCAGTTTTGTGCACTTAGCTTTGCAACAACATAGAGAACCTGGGGTCTCCAGTACAAGTGCCACGTTACACAAGAACAGCTAATCCCGCACCCTCTTTTTCCAGTGCTCCTGAAGGATGATTTCTTTTGATAAAGTTCAGTTCAAACATCTAACCCCTAAAGGTACATACTGTTGAATTAATTGTCCTTTTCTGCGATGAAATACAAATCACCTGTCTGTGAATTCAAGTGGAAGACTAGGCTGGGAGATGGACAGTTTCAGTGTGTTACTTGATTCCCAAGCCTATGAGCAGAAACTTGCAAATAAATGTTCTGCACTGTGTTCAGCTAAGACTTGCATAGTCTTTCTTCTGCATTGGTTACCGCAAGCTGTGGAAAGAATTATTTAATCACTGATTAAGTGTAGTAATAAGCCAGGTATTCCTGATAGTTTGGAATAAGTCTTGCACAGAACTGCCAGATCTTATTAGCAGCTTCTGGACTTTGACAGACACTTACAAGGAATCACAAAAAATTGAATTAAAATCCACAGGAAATTCAAGTGTCATTTTTCTGTCCGTGATTTTAACCATGCTATTGCAAGGCTAATGAACACACATGTATTTCATATATCTATGTGCAATTCTTGTCTCCAGCTGTTAAGATAAATTTTTGGGTTCTTCTTGGGGGAAAACCAAACATCCAAAATACTATTCTTACCTTTACATTTTATCTAGTATATATGTTGGTAACTCTTACTAGTATGGAAAATGTGTGACACTGCTGTCATCAGTGTCTTAAGCAAAGATGTGCTATTGCTGCAGCAACACCTCTTATGAGTGTTGATAAAGTATGCTTATTAAATGAGCAGGTGCTGGGGGAAAAATGTTATGTTTAGGTATGTTTAAATATGTTTAAATACTTATTCCTAATTACTATATAATTACTAGGTAGAATAAGTTTTCATTATCTGTTTTCTGTAAACATAAAGCTTTGTAAGTTACTTATATAGTCCTTTTTAAGAATAGATGAGTTGGAATTACATTCTCTGTCTATAACAGGTCTGAATAATGCCAGTCACTCACTTTATCCTCACAAAGGTTACTATTTCCTTGGTTACACTGATTCAAATGTGAGCCCTTCATTGTCTGTGAAATGATCAGAATTTAAAAAAAAAATCAAACCAAACAAATGGTCCTCCCCTTATTCCAAAGAAAAGCTGTTCAAAGAAGGGTTTGAATTGTTCTTCATTATGTGTATGCCATACATATGTCCATGTAAAAATACATATATAAACAAGAATAGGGAGATATGTCTTAGACATTAGATAATATGCTTCTGGTGGTGGATCTGTCAATATGATAACTCTTGGTAAAGCACAAGGATGATGCTGGAAAGAGAACAGTCAGCTGGTGGGGATTTACAGTAGTTCTACTGCTGACAATACAATTCATGTAACCTATGCCCTTGGTATCAATAAGTCTGCATTTTAAAGATAAACAACCAGCCAACCAAAAAAAAAAAAAAAAAAGAAAAAGCCACCATTCCTCTCATTCTTGTTGTCCCCCCAACAAACAAACTACCACCAAAAAAAAAAAAAAAAAATGAGAGGGAGATGTCCTGTATGTTGGTATCCCCAGGATCTCCAGGTGAATGAAATCTTCCCATGTAGGAAAGGAAAGATTAAGGGTCATAGCAGTTAGTTAAATGTACAAAACCTCTTAACAGTTTTTGTGTCAGGAAACTACAGAAGGATGATTCTATGATTCTTGCCTTTCACTGCCTCCTATTTTGGCCTCTCACTGAGGAGATGAGGCTCAAAAAGTCAGTAATTGAGGACAAAAGTTTCTAATACAGGATGCGTTATTAGGATTGGGTTTTGTTTCATACAGATGTGTAGTAGCTTTGACATTTGAGAGCACAGGATAATGTAGAAATGTATGAAGAAAGAGAGAAAATATATGTCTGTATAGCTAATCTGTCTTCAAGTTATCTAATGCTAATGCAAATCTGAAGCTCTTGTCCTTTTGGAGGAGAGAGAAAAAATTAGAGGTAGCCTTTAGAGATCCTTCCTTCTGATTTTTTGCTTAGATTTGTTCCACCTCAAAATCTACTCAGAATATAGTAACTGCACCTCACAATATAGTATCAGGTTGCCTGCAGGGTCTAAAAAAATTGAAACTTTATTATGTGTGTCCTCTTTACATCTCTCCATTTCCTATGTAATTTTGGAAATTGAAGAAAAATCAAAGTCCAAAGGAAATGCACTTTGTGCTTCTACCTGGCAATTTTATGACCCTTATTTAATTTTAAATTATACACTATAGATAAAATGAACTGTGATTTGTATTTTTTCTTTCCTTTATAAGAAAAAAAATCTGGTACTAGTATTTAAGCTGTAGCTATTTTAGTGATTAAGTATCACCTGTCATTCTGTGATGAGGAAAGGTACCAAACACAGAAACTGAACTGAGAGGATTGAAGGAAGGTACTAGTGAAAGCTGCAAGAATTTTGGAGACAAGTATTTTGATGCACTGGGAAACCCAGGTACCTTCCTGTGAACAAAACAGAAGGGTCAGGAAACTGGAGAGTAAACAAACCTTTGCAGTGAACTTCCAACAAGACTTGATGACATCTCTTATTTTGGCCTTCATAAATCTAAAAGAGATGATCAGGAAGCAGTCAATTAAAGTGATTAAATCATGGGCTTAATAGCTCTAGTAGCCATTACCCCCGTGGCTGTAGTGGAGTCGATCATAATTGTGTTCCTACAGAGGTTTTCCTAAGATGAGTTAAAATACACGGAGTGTGGATTGTCACTAAAAGAACCCAGTAAAACATCGCACTGGTTTCCCTAGTTGTTGATAAGCATTTCATTGAAACCTCTGTGACTCTGAAGTAGTTGATAGTGCTTTTTGTGGTCTTAGGGAGGTTCTGTATCATATTGTATCTTACCATGAAGTCTAGGAATCCTAGTTTTCCAGAACTTGGGTGGTAGCTTGAGACATCTCTGACTAAGCAAATATGTTGGTGGTGCTGTGGGTAGGGTGGCATGTGAGGGTTAGGGCCAGCCAGAGTTTTCAGGGGTCACTCTTTGCATCTTTTTGCCAGTCCCAAACGTGTCATTCAAGCTATTGCAATAAGCAAGGTAAGAGCCCAAGAGGGAATTACAGGGAAGAAATTGCAGCAAGAGGAGCACTAATAAGATGTGCAGGTGCAATAACAGCACATTGAGTTATCCTGTTGATTTGGCATTTAGGAAATATTCTATCAATGCCCACTGCCCAGAGCAGTACATACCCTGCTATGTCAACTTTCACTATGAAAACTTGCAATTTTGGAAAATAACTCTGCTTATTGCAATAGCTTGAATGACAAACTTACAGTGTCCTCAATCACTTTCACATTACAAATCTGCATTTCATTTTGCTGAGCTAAGTTAAATCGAGTTTAATGAGTCTGGCAAAAAAGCTCTTAATGTCATGCTAACACAAGCTTTTTATATTAGGTCAGATTCTCCTGTGATATAAGTTTATTATAGTACACAGCTGAAGTCAGGACAGCAGACAAATCAACTCATATTAAGGAGCCAAATCAATTCATATTAGCAATGGACCAAGGCCTCATATTTTTCATGCTAGAATTGAAAGTAACTCGGGGTGCTAAACAGAATCTGCTGCCTCAACTTACTTCATATTCTTGTTTCTGCTAGTTTTCTCTTGCTCCTCCTTACTAGCTTAGGTCTGAGGTACATGCTTTCTGCAGTCAGTTCAGTTACATTTGACTTGCCCCTCTTTCAGAAATTGCCATAATTAGTAAGTTATGATTGTGCACATATCAGCATGGTTTTTTAAGAACATTTTCAGTGTAAAGAGGTAAGCTAGCTCCCTATCTCATGTATTCACCCACACTTCAGCTCATTTATGAAAGCAAACACACCTTTTTCAAAGCAGCTGACAAGTCTTGGGTCTCATTCCCTGGCAGCCACACTTGATAAATTACCAAATCATACAAGCTTCACCTAATCTGCTTGCTTTATGGAAAACAGTTTATTTTTAATATTAGAGAAGGGGAAAAAAAAATCTCATGTAATAAATGCAATCTAGATTATTGACCCTGGACAGGAAAATAAGCATAGGAGGTTTCCGTGTTTCAAATTAGACACACATCGGTTCATATAATTTTGACTGCTAACATTGAATCTCATGTCAGGTCACATGGGGCAGAGGGGTATCAGGTACAGAAAACAAAAGTACCCACCTAAACCATCTATTCTCTGCATCTGTTGCACAGTGTAAATTCTAATTAAGGTAACAACTTCCAGATGTGAGCAAGGACAAGGGTATTTAGCGTAATGTTAAAAAAAATCAATACAAATAAGTAAAAACATTTTAAGAGTAAAAAATAAAATCAAAATGCCACAAAACACTCAGTGAGGGGAAACCATCCAGAGGACAAACACTAGGAAGTAATTCAGAAAGCTCCAGTGGTTTGAAATACTCTAGTGTGCAATACTGTATATATATGTGCAACAACCACTTTCAACCTAAACCTTGTTTTGACTGCATTATTTGTGAGGCTGCTTCCTCACACCTTTTCCATTTCCATCTAGAATGGATTAGCTATGACATTCAGCTTTGAAAAACTGTCACTCACTAGAGGTCTGTCAACAGCAGGTCAACCGTAAGCAGCTCTCATTTTCTCACCTTTGTTTTCTTATAATAAAGAGAGATGCAGCTAATACTTGCCACAGCGCCCACTTACCTGGAATGGTCAATTTCCTCAAACCTCTGCTAAGGGGACCCATTTGAAGAGATTTCTGGGAAAAGTGCTAACTATGTGTTTCACTCTGACTGTCTGACCAACCTGATCTCCTTTTATGATCGGGTAACCCGCCTGGTGGATGAGGAGAAGGCTGTTTATGTGGTCTACCTGGACTTCAGCAAAGCCTTTGACACCGTCTCCCACAGCATTCTCCTGAAAAAGCTGTCAGCCCACAGCTTGGACAGGAGCACTCTGTGCTGGGTTAGGAACTGGCTGGAGGGCTGGGCCCAGAGAGTGGTGCTGAACGGTGCTGATCCAGTTGGCAGCCGGTCACCTGTGGTGTCCCCCAGGGATCAGTGTTGGGCCCAGTCCTGTTCAATATCTTTATTGATGATTTAGATGAGGGGTTTGAGTCCATCATCAGCAAATTCACAGACAACACTAAGCTGGGGTGGAGTGTGGATCAGCTGGAAGGCAGGAGGGCTCTGCAGAGGGACCTGGACAGACTGGAGAGTTGGGCTGATTCCAACGGGATGAGGTTCAACACGGCCAAGTGCCGGGTCCTGCACTTTGGCCACAACAACCCCATGGGGAGCTCCAGGCTGGGCACAGAGTGGCTGAGAGCAGCCAGGCAGAGAGGGACCTGGGAGTCTGGATTGACAGGAAGCTGAACAGGAGCCAGCAGTGTGCCCAGGTGGCCAAGAAGGCCAATGGCATCCTGGCCTGGATCAGGAACAGCGTGGCCAGCAGGTCCAGGGAAGGGATTCTGCCCCTGTACTCAGCCCTGGTGAGGCCACACCTCGAGTCCTGTGTCCAGTTCTGGGCCCCTCAGCTCAGGAAGGAGATTGAGGTCCTGGAGCAGGTCCAAAGGAGGGCAACCAGGCTGGTGAAGGGACTCCAGCACAAGTCCTGTGAGGAGAGGCTGAGGGAGCTGGGGGTGTTCAGCCTGGAGAAGAGGAGGCTCAGGGGAGACCTCATCGCTCTCTACAACTCCCTGAAAGGAGGCTGGAGCCAGGGGGGGGTCGGGCTCTTTTCCCAGGCAGCTGCCAGCAAGACAAGAGGACATGGTCTCAAGCTGTGCTAGGGGAGGTTTAGGTTAGATATTAGAAAGAATTTCTTTACGGAGAGGGTGATCAGACATTGGAATGGGCTGCCCAGGGAAGTAGTGGATTCTCTGTCCCTGGAGATATTTAAAAAGAGACTGGATGTGGCACTCAGTGCCATGGTCTGGTAACCGCAGCAGTGGTGGGGTAGTGGATCAAGGGTTGGACTTGATGATCTCAGAGGTCCCTTCCAACCCATCTGATTCTATGATTCTATGACTTCTAGGAGCAACATTCTAGTTTCTGACAACTTTAAGACATGAGACTTGGCATAGAGTAATGTTTATTGAGTCCTTGAAATGCAGCATAATGCTGGGTGAATAGAGAAATCCATTTATTTTCCTTATCAAAATGAGACTGCATTTCAGCAATTTTATTTGATAAAGCACCCACCACTGCAGAAATCTGCACCTCTGCTTCACATAAGCTTGTGGAAAATGAGAAATAGATAAAGCCATGCTTTTCCCTATGTATCTGGACACTGAACTCCAGCTAGTACCAAGCAGTTTCTCAGACTTTGAAGGTAGTGACTCAGGATGTTTGTGTCCAGAGAATTAACCTGGCAGCATTGCTGGGGAGAAGGCAAGGGAGGGAAATCCGGTCAATGATATCTCAATACCTGGAGGCTGGCACACTCCTCCGTAGGCAACAATGAATGTGTTGATTCTACACAGTGGGCTCTCTACCAGTACTGGTTCCATTTTGGCAGACACTGTCTTCATAAAAATAAAAACAGGGAACGAACATGGCCTTCAAAAATTCTACTAGTACACATGATAAATACATTGTTTGCAATACTTAACATGTTGCATTTAATACAGGAAAAGTACTGAGGCTTCATCTTATACAACTAGTAGATTTACCAATTTGCATCCCACACACCCATTTTATGGCTATTAATTTATTACTTTATAAAGAACATTTCAGTATTCTCTTTATAGAAAATGGGTTAACATCTGGAAGTGAAAACTTCAAGTCAAATTCAAATATAAAATAACTCACATGTGGAATAGTGCCCTCCAAAGAGGTATTTAATTCCTTATTGTATTTCTAAGCAATTTTATGTTGTGTCTTGATTATTTGATAATCACACCTCACAATACATTCATTCCTCAGAACTAAAAATAATAACTTCTTTCCTTTACTGAAGTGTCTCTGACCATTTACTCATCACTGTATTGAAAGACACAGTCAAAAAATATTAACAGAACTCCACTCTGCAAACATTATGAAATGGTCAGTGAGAACGATACCTGTCTAGAAGAGCTTGATATTTTTTAAAAGTTGCTACTATTACATAAACAATCAGGAATTGAAAGATCCCTTTATATTAGTAAAGCTTATCTTAGCTCACTTGAAAAACAGATATAAAACCTGTACTGCCTCTTCTTTACAACTTAATGTCTAAAGAATCCTAGTGTGAATACACTAGACTTCACTGAACTTCTACAAATCTTGAAAATGGTGGACATTCTACCTCATACTTCTCAAAAGAGTCGCAACAGGAGATTTATAAAAGCTGGATGACAAAAATGAGGACCAACAAATCTCCCTAGACATACTGGTTTTTACTCTAAACACACTCTTATACTTACAGGAGCATCTGTGATTCAGCTTAATCTTAGAAAATTTATAAATTGCCTGCATGAAATGACATGACAGTGCTTCTCTGTCAATTAGATCCCATTTTTCTGAGTACACTGATCAGAACAAATGGCCAGATGTTTAGGTGAGCCTCATCTGGACTCGATTCACTGGCTGAAGTAATGCAGATGGAACACTATTTCCTTTCACTAAGGATAAAGTACATTATTAATCAAAAATATCAGTATAATATTTCTCTCAATGTATTTTCTTCATTTTGCTAAAACCATCTTATATTAGCTTGATGTCACACGGTCTGTCATCACCACTATTCCTACCATAGCAACCCATTATCCTACATAGTCACATGAACTAAGGCACTATCCCTGTGCATATGAAATTTCAATTTAGGTCAGTATTCAGTGTTGCTAGCTAACAAAGTGCAGTCACAGCAGTCACAGCCTGTCTCTCATATCTAGAGCACAAGGAGATGTACACAGTGTGTACCAAAGTAATTTCTGTAAGGTGCTTTTGCAATGCCACAGGGTTGGAAAAAAATCAGCTATACCTCTCAACTTAAATGCCTTCCCCCCAAACTATCATAATCACACTGCCATTTGCAATGGAAGGATTTATAGATGAGCTTCATTGGGATACCAGGGATTTCTATGTACATATCATATGCTCATAGAACGGTTTGGGTTGGAAGGGACCTTAAAGATCACCCGGTTCCCACCCTCCTGCATGGACAGGGACATCTCCCACTAGACTAAGCTGCTCAAAGTTCTGTCCAATCTGGGATCTGGATCCAGATCTGTTACCTGGACACACAACTGGAAGAGGACAGCTCTCTTAGGCACTTAAACATAAAGCCATGAGCAAAGCCTTAAAATACGCTCCTGAAAAAACAGCTGCCTTATTCTGCTGCTCCAGGGAAGCAGATAAGTTTTAGCATACAGATCTAACTATCAGAAATATAAAACAAACCCTGAAACTAGAAATCCAAAACCTGCATATAATGGGGAACTGTTTTCGTCTGTCACTTCCATAACATGATAGAAGCTTTTATAGCTTTTCAAGACTGACATGACAGGAACTATGGAACAATGTGTAAGCTCAGCATTAATGACAGCAAGTGATAATGCACCTTTTTTTTTAGTTCAGTACTGTGAGTATTTCCAGTTGCCTCAAAGTATCTCACTTTTTTTTTCTAGTTGGCTCATTGCACCTTTGAAGACTGGGAAAAAAAGTTACTCAAAGAACATCCACAAAACAAAGTGAACCCTTAGCTATGAAAGTGGATAAAGTGAAACACATTAAAACAACCACAGGGTGGTTAGTAAAAAATTGAAAATTGAAATTTATTATTGAAGAGAAACAAAGTTAGAGAACTTAGTATTTTTTTGTCTGATTTTCAGAACGGAAAGCAAAATGAATTCCCAGAAATGGCTGTAAGGGTTTTATATCATACCCACAATTCAAGGAGTTGTACCGCTGAATAAAAACCCTTATGTCTCAACCTGTCTCTGACGACTGGGCAGAAGAAGAAGAGGATGATCTGAGCATGACAGGTGGGTTAGTCTGACTTCAGTATAAAGTTTTAGAAGAAAATTCTTAAAAGGGAAGACAGACAAAGAATATACAAAATAAGATATAGAGTAGAACATAAGTAAGAGATGGACACATTTCCAGATGGTCATTTGAAGAATCAAAAGCAGAAGTCTAAAATACATGATCCTTAGAGAGCATCACTTGGCCTTCCATTCCTCATCATGCCCAGAGTCAGAGAAATAATTTACTTACCTTTCCTGCGTCCCCATGTGGAAAGCAGAGCAATGATTCTGAGTTTTGGGCAAGTTCTCAAAAAAGCAGTCTCACACTAGAAAACACAAAATCACTGTTTCTAGGGAACACTATGGGCTTCTCGTTGTTGGTTTGTTTTTAAGCTTCATTTCCTTTTCAATTTCTCCTTCTTGATCCTTTTAATCTGCAATTAGCAAAGTGGTGCAAATGAGTGCTATACATTTATGGAAAAAACTCCAACTCTTAAAACGTATTTCCAAGCCCTTGTAGCAGTGCCTCCCTACTCAGGATGTCAAGCAAGCTTTAGTTGAATTCCAGTGTTGTGGAGGACCACGTGGCCACTCACTCACCCTACCCCATTTCGGGATGGCAAGGAGGAAATCCACCTAAAGCCTCATTGATCAAGACAAGGATTATGAATCTCCCTAATTATGGTCACAGGCAAAATAGACTCAATCTGGGGAAAAAGCCAACCGAATTTACCATTAATCAAACCAAAACAGGGCAAAGAGGAAAAAACCCAAACACAATAACTAAGCTTAAATATTTTACCCCACCCCTCCCTTCTTCCCAATATCTCTACCTCATTCACCCCCCAGCAGCACATGGGGACAGGAAGTGCGGATTACAGTCCCGACATCACAGGTTATTTTCTGCCACTCCTTCCTCCTCAGGGAGAAGGATTCCTCATGGTCTTCCCCTACTCCAATGTGGGGTCCTTCCCACAGGAGAAAGTCCTTCATGAACTCCTCCAACATGAGTCCCTCCGGCAAGGCACATTTTCTCAGGAGCAAACTGCTCCAATGTGCACAGCCCACAGAGCCACAGACTACTTGGGGCACAGTCACCTCCCCTGGCATGGGGTCTTCCACAGGCTACAGGTCCACAACTTCTCCAACCAGATCCTTCATGGAATGCTTCACAACTGCTCCACCCTGCTCCTGCATGTGTTACAGGGGGACACCACTCTGTTCAGGGCTCCTTCGCCCTCTCCTCCTCACTGACCTTTGTAAATCTGCTCTGGCACAGCTCTCCTTTGGTGGTGCTCTCTTCTCCCCCTCTCCTCTGCTCTGAGGTGCTGTAACCAGTTGTTTCCCCTTCTTGAATACATCAATTGCAGAGGTGTATCCCTTGTCACTGACGGCCTCAACATCAGCTGGAGGTGGGGTCGGACAATTTGGAGAAGGGGGAGCTTTCAACAGCTACTCACAGGAGCCACCTTGGGGTCCCCTCCTCCACTACCAAAACAAGTGCCACATCAGCCCAGAACATCCAGATAAACCAGTTACATCCAGCTCAGAGCACGGGCTCTGGGTAAACGAGAAGATGTAAAAACTGAGATACACTAGAAAGATTTTGTGAGTATCATAAGATGTAAATGCAGCATTGAGTTATATACAGTGTATGGAAGCAAAGACAGGAACACTTGAATCTAGTAAAGGAAGCTAAACAAAGAAAAGCTCCCGGGACATGTTCTGCTATTTCTTCATTAACACACATGCCTGCATAACCTTCTAGAGTTAGCTCATGGAGTTAGACCCCTATTTTCTACAGAACCTCCTCCTCAGTTCCTGTTCCAGGGCCCTTTTGCAGGTGACCATGTATAAAAACACACAAGGAGTTTGTTGTCTCTATTTTCAGTTATCTTTGATACTGACCATAATGAGATTCTCACTCACCTTTTATTTCATTGTAAGTTACATTGTCCTCAGCTGAGATCTAAACAGGAATACTATCCACTTCCAGTTTTGCCTAAAATCTGTATCCAGCAAATCTTAAAAAGCCACAGGAGACTTACAAACCTGAGTTGCCAAGAAAACAAAAACCTGCTCTATAGAGGTTGTTTGTACCTCCAGAGCCTGCTGCTTGTGACACTGGACCAGAAACTGCTGGTGCTGAAACTTAAGATCAGACTTTCCAGTTCAAAAGGATGAACATCAATGACAACTTTCTTAAAGAGTCTCTGAAATTATGAAAAAATAACATTACTCTTATTGTAGTTTTCTAGTGTGAACAAACATGCTGCATCTGGAAAATAAAATCCACACTTCCAGTAAGCCATTTTCATGGAAACTGTTGTGTCAGGGGTATTATTTTATGGAATGAATGCTGAAAGTTCAACTCAAAAGCAGGCTCTTAGCTTTGACTAATGATGACATCTCTCGAAGTAGCAAAGACAAGCCCTTTTTAAAGGCTCGTACATTGCCACAAATTTAATAAGACAAAAAGATCAAAGCACTCTTAATAAGCCATTGAATTTCATCACTCCTTGAAGAAGAGAAAGTTTATATCTACAGAATTGCCATGTAACTGATTTAGACTCATCTCCATCAAACAATAATTTGATCACATCCAATGTTTTTTTGCATTGTGCCAATTTGTCTCAATAAAGACACAAGGAAAAAGGAAAGCACAAGATAAGAAACACCAATGAGAAGATAGCGTTTATGAATGAGAGCCTAATCAGCAAAAGAAACCTATTGCAACACACTGAATTGTTTTATCCCTTGGCCACAGCTATAAAGTATAAATAGCTTTGAGAATCCAAAATAAGACTAAATATGTAATTATGGTGCATTACTTTCCTGCTCTTCAGAGAAACTGCTAATGTACTTTGGCACTCAAACTCCTCATGATGGTTGATATTCAGAGTGCTAAAACAAGGGGACCATGAGGTATTTTGGCCAAAATATACGGATGGCTTTCTCTTAATGTTCCAAACGTAGATAGACAGTTACTCTCTTACTCACTACACATTCTCATGTGAGTGAGACTCACTTTATGAGGTGTAGAGCATCCTGGAACAGCGAAGCCAGGAAGCTTTGGGAATGTAGACACAGTTGTTTTGAAAGGTAAAACAGATACAGGCTATACAGATATTTTTAAGATTTCTTTTTCTTTGATTTTTGAAATATTAGGTATTGAAAGACATACAGATCTTAAGAATGCTGAAAAAATCTTCTCCATAATACACCAGAATCCCCATTTATAAAACCTCGAATGTACCAGCCCTCGGCGGCCACTCTCCCAGCACTGAAAAATGGTGCTCACACAACTCAGAACGTTTAAGACTGGAAAAAAGATGCAAAGAGTGACCTGTAGCCCGATTGTTGGTGGCGCTGTGGGTAGGGTGGCATGTGAGGCTTAGGGCCAGCCAGAGTTTTCAGGGGTCACTCTTTGCATATTTTGCCAGTCCCAAACGTTCGGAGTTGTGGGAGGCCTATTTTTCAGTGCTGGGAGAGTGGCCGCCGAGGGCTGGTACGTTTGAGGTTTTTGTTCAAATAGGAAGCCGTAGCCCGATTGTTGGTGGTGCTGTGGGTAGGGTGGCATGTGAGAGTTAGGGCCAGGCAGAGTATTCAAGGGGTCACTTGTAGTGAAAAGAGTCAAAACCAGGTGCTGCTAATCAGCAGGCTGTGGGCGTGAGCCTGCATTCAGCCCACCTGTGCCTGGTTAGGGCTGGCCCCACCTGTGCAAGGGCTGAATCAGGAAGCCATTAAAAGGCGTGGTCTCCAGCAGAAGCTCAGCTCACTTGCAGAGCAGGCTAGAGGAGAGGTTGTTCAGGTAGGGAGCACTTGCATTGACCCAGACTAACTGATCCTGAAGGCATCAGCTTCTGCCAGAGCACCGGTTTGACTTCAGAGCATCATACCCCAAGAAAGGTTGGTGTTCCAACAGTCACTCTTTGCATCTTTTTGCCAGTCCCAAACGTTTGGAGTTGTGAGAGGCCTATTTTTCAGTGCTGGGAGAGTGGCCACTGAGGGCTGGTACGTTCGAGGTTTTTGTTCGAATAGGAACCCGTAGCCCGATTGTTGGTGGTGCTGTGGGTAGGGTGGCATGTGAGGGTTAGGACCAGCCACAGTTTTCAGGGGTACCTCTTTGCATATTTTTGCCAGTTGGAAATGTTCGGAGTTGTGGGAGCACCATTTTTCAGTGCTGGGAGAGTGGCCGACGAGGGCTGGTATGTTCAAGGTGTTTGTTCAAATAGGAACCCGTAGCCCGATTGTTGTTGGTGCTGTGGGTAGGGTGGCATGTAGAGGTTAGGGCAAGGCAGAATTTTCAGGGCTCACTCTTTGCAACTTTTTCCCAGTCCCAAATGTTCGGAGTTGTGGGAGCACCATTTTTCAGTGCTGGGAGAGTGTTGTTGGTGCTGTGGTTAGGGTGGCATGTGAGGGTTAGGGCCAGCCAGAGTTTTCAGGGCTCACTCTTTGCATCTCTTTGCCAATCCAAAACGTTCGGAGTTATGGAAGCACCATTTTTCAGTGCTGGGAGAGTAGCTGTTGAGGGCTGGTACGTTCGAGGTTTTTGTTCAAACAGGAAGCTGTAGCCCGATTGTTCCTGGTGATGTGGGAACGGTGGCATGTGAGGGTTAGGGCCAGGCGGAGTTTTCAGGGCTCACTCTTTGCACCTTTTTTCCAGTCCCAAACGTTCGAAGTTGGGGGAGCACCATTTTTAAGTGCTGGGAGAGTGGCCGCCAAGGGCTGGTATGTATGATGTTTTTGTTGAAATAGGAAGCCGTAGCCTGATTTTTGGTGGTGCTGTGGGTAGGGTGGCATGTGAGGGTTGGGGCCAGCCAGAGTTTTCAGGGCTCACTCTTTGAATCTTTTTGCCAGTCCCAAACGTTCAAAGTTGTGGGAGAACAATTTTTCAGTGCTGGGAGAGTGGCCGCCGAGCGCTGGTACGTTTGAGGTTTTTGTTCAAATAGGAAGCCGTAGCCCGATTGTTGCTGGTGCTGTGGGTAGGGTGGCATGTGAGGGTTAGGGCCAGCATGAGTTTTCAGGTCTCACTCATTGCATCGTTTTCCCAATCCCAAACATTCAGAGTTTTGGGAGCGCCATTTTTCAGTGCTGGCAGAGTAGCCGCCGAGGGCTGGTACATTTGAGGTTTTTGTTCAAATAGGAAACCATAGCCCGATTGTTGGTGGTGCTGTGGGTAGGGTGGCATATGAGGGTTAGAGCCAGCCAGAGTTTTCAGGGCTCACTCTTTTCATCTTTATGCCTGTCCCAAACGTTTGGAATTGAGGGAGCGCTATTTTTCAGAGCTGGGAGAGTGGCCGACAAGGGCTGGAACGTTTGAGGTTTTTGTTCACATAGGAAACCGTAGCCCGCATCTTGGTTGTGCTGTGGGTAGGGTGGCATGTGTGGGTAAGGGCTAGGAAGAATTTTGAGGGCTAACTCGTTGCTCTTTTTTGCCAGTCCCAAACAATTAAAGTTGTGGAAGCACCATTTTTCAGTGCTGGGAGAGTGACTGCCAAGGGCTGGTACGTTCGAGGTTTTTGTTCAAATAGGAACCCGTAGCCCGATTGTTGGTGGTATTATGGGTAGGGTGGTATGTGAAGGTTAGGGCCAGCCAGAGTTTTCAGGGCTCACTCTTTGCATCTTTTTGTCAGTCCCAAACGTTCAAAGTTGTGGGAGAACTATTTTTCACTGCTGTGAGAGTGGCTGCCGAAGGCTGGTACGTTCTAGGTTTTTGTTCAAATAGGAAGCTGTAGCCCGATTGTTGGTGGTGCTGTGGGTAGGGTGGCATGTGAGGGTTAGGACCAGCCCAAGTTTTCAGGGGTCACTCTTTGCATCTCTTTGCCAGTCCCAAACGTTCGGAGTTGTGGGAGTACCATTTTTCAGTGCTGGGTGAGTGGCTGCCGAGTGCTGGTACATTTGAGGTTTTTGTTCAAATAGGAAGCTGTAGCCCGATTGTTGGTGGTGCTGTGGGTAGGGTGGCATGTGAGGGTTAGGACCAGCCAGAGTTTTCAGGGCTCACTCTTTGAATCTTTTTGCCAGTCCCAAACGTTCGGAGTTGTGGGAGCCCTATTTTTCAGTTCTGAGAGAGTGGCCACAGCGGGCTTGTACGTTCGACGTTTTTGTTCAAATAGGAAGCCGTAGCCCGATTGTTGGTCGTGCTGTGGGTAGGGTGGCATGTGCGGGTTAGGGCCAGGCAGAGTTTTCAGGTCTCACTCTTTGCATCTTTTTGCCAGTCCCAAACGTTCGGAGTTGTGGGAGCACCATTTTCCACTGCTGGGAGAGTGGCTGCCGAGGGCTGGTACGTTTCAGGTTTTTGTTGAAATAGGAAGTCGTAGCCCAATTCTTGGTGGTGCTGTCGGTAGGGTGGCATGTGAGGGTTAGGGCCAGGCAGAGTTTCCAGGGCTCACCTTTTGCAACTTTTTGCCAGTCCCAAATGTTCGGAGTTGTGGGAGCACCAATTTTCAGTGCTTGGAGCGTGGACACCAAGGGCAGGTACGTTCGAGGTTTTTGTTCAAATAGGAAGCCGTAGCCCGACTGTTGGTGGTGCTGTGGGTAGGGTGGCATGTGAGGGTTAGGGCCAGGAAAATTTTTCAGGTCTCACTCTTTGCATCGTTTTCCCAGTCCCAAACATTCCTAGTTTTGGGAGCGCCATTTTTCTGTGCTGGGAGAGTGGTCGCCGAGGGCTGGTACGTTCGAAGTTTATGTTCAAATAGGAACCCATAGCCCGATTGTTGGTGGTGCTGTGGGTAGGGTGGCATGTGAGGGTTAGAGCCAGCCAGAGTTTTCAGGGCTCACTCTTTTCATCTTTATGCCTGTCCCAAACATTCGGAGTTTTGGGAGCGCTATTTTTCAGAACTGGGAGAGTGGCCGACGGGGGCTGGTACGTTCGAGGTTTTTGTTGAAATACGGAACCGTATCCCGCATCTTGGTGGTGCTGTGGGTAGGGTGGAATGTGAGAGTTAGGGCCAGTCAGAGTTTTCAGGGGTCACACTTTGCATCTCTTTGCCAATCCCAAACGTTCGGAGTTGTGGAAGCACCATTTTTCAGTGCTGGTAGAGTAGCTGTCGAGGGCTGGTACGTTCGAAGTTTTTGTTCAAATAGGAACCCATAGCCCGATTGTTGGTGGTGCTGTGGGTAGGGTGGCATGTGAGGGTTAGGGCCAGGCAGAGTTTTCAGGTCTCACTCTTTGCATCTTTTTGCCAGTCCCAAATGTTCAGAGTTGTGGGAGCACCATTTTCCACTGCTGGGAGAGTGGCTGCTGATGGCTGGTACGTTTGAGGTTTTTGTTCAAATAGGAAACCGTAGCCTGATTGTTGGTGGTGCTGTGGGTAGGGTGGCATGTGAGGGTTAGAGCCAGCCAGAGTTTTCAGGGCTCACTCTTTGCATCTTTTTGCTAGTCGCAAACGTTCAGCATTATGAGAGCATTATCTTTCAGTGCTAGAAGAGTTGCTGCCGAGGGCTGGTACGTTCGAAGTTTATGTTCAAATAGGAACCCATAGCCCGATTGTTGGTGTTGCTGTGGGTAGGGTGGGATGTGAGGGTTAGAGCCAGCCAGAGTTTTCAGGGCTCACTCTTTTCTTCTTTATGCCTTTCCCAAACGTTCGGAGTTGTGGGATCGCTATTTTTCAGTGCTGGGAGAGTGGCCGCCGAGGGCTCGTACGTACGAGGTTTTTGTTCAAATAGGAACCCAGAGGCCGATTGTTCCTGGTGATGTGGGTACGGTGGCATGTGAGGGTTACGACCAGCCAGAGTTTTCAGGGGTACCTCTTTGCATCTTTCTGCCAGTTGGAAACGTTCATAGCTGTGGAAGCACCATTTCTCAGTGCTGGAAGAGTGGCCGCCGAGGGCTCGTATGTTTGAGGTTTTTGTTCAAAGAGGAAACCGTAGCCCGACTGTCGGTGGTGCTGTGGGTATGGTGGCATGTGAGGGTTAGGGCCAGGCAGAGTTTTCAGGTCTCACTCTTTGCATCGTTATGGCAGTCACAAACGTTCGGAGTTGTGGGAGTACCATTTTATAGTGCTGGGAGAGTGGCTGACGAGGGCTGGTACGTTCGAGGTTTTTGTTCAAATAGGAACCCATAACCCGATTGTTGGTGGTGCTGTGGGTAGGGTGGCATGTGAAGGTTAGGGCCAGCCAGAGTTTTCAGGGCTCACTCTTTGCATCTTTATGCCAGTCCCAAACGTTCGGAGTTCTGGGAGCCCTATTTTTCAGTGTTGGGGAGTGGCCGCCGGGGGCTGGTATGTTTGATATTTTTGTTCAAATAGGAAGCAATAGCCCGATTGTTGGTCGTGCTGTGGGTAGGGTAGCATGTGAGGTTTAGGGCCAGACAGAGTTTTCAGGACTCACTCTTTACTTCTTTTTGCTAGTTGCAAATGTTCGGCGTTGTGGGAGCCCTATTTTGCAGTGGTGGTAGAGTGGCCCCCGACGGCTGGTACGTTCAAGGTGTTTGTTCAAATAGCAACCCATAACTCAATGTTGGTGGTGCTGTGGGTAGGGTGGGATGTGAGGGTTAGGGCCAGCCAGAGTTTTCAGGGCTCACTCTTTGCATCTTTTTGCTAGTCGCAAACGTTCGGAGTTCTGGGAGCCCTATTTTTCAGTGTTGGGGAGTGGCCGCCGAGGTCTGGTACATTCGAATTTTTTGTTCAAATAAGAAGCTGTAGCCCGATTGTCGGTGGTGATGTGGGTAGGGTGGCATGTGAGGGTTAGGGCCAGCCAGAGTTTTCAGGGCTCACCTTTTGCAACTTTTTGCCAGTCCCAAACGTTCAGCGTTGTGAGAGCTCTATTTTTCTGTGCTGGGAGAGTGGCTGCCAAGGGCTGGTATGTTTGAGGTTTTTGTTAAAATATGAAGCCGTAGCCCGACTGTTGGTGGTGCTGTCTATAGGGTGGCATGTAAGGGTTAGGGCCAGGCAAAGTTTTCAGGTCTCACTCTTTGCATCTTTATGCCATTCCCAAACATTCGAAGTTTTGGGAGCACCATTTTTCAGTGCTGGCAGAGTGGTCGCCGAGGGCTGGTACGTTTGAGGTTTTTGTTCAAATAGGATGCCGTAGCCCAATTGTGGGTGGTTCTGTGGGTAGGGTGGCATGTGAAGGTTAGGGCCAGCCAGAGTTTTCAGGGCTCACTCTTTCATCTTTTTGCTAGTCGCAAACGTTTGCAGTTCTGGGAGGCCTATTTTTCAGTGTTGGGGAGTGGCCGCCGGGGGCTGGTATGTTTGATATTTTTGTTAAAATAGAAAGCCATAGCCCGATTGTTGGTGGTGCTGTGGGTAGGGTAGCATGTGAGGTTTAGGGCCAGACAGAGTTTTCAGGATTCACTCTTTGCATCTTTTTGCTAGTTGCAAATGTTCGGTGTTGTGGGAGCCCTATTTTGCAGTGGTGGTAGAGTGGCCGCCGACGGCTGGTACGTTCAAGGTGTTTGTTCAAATAGCAACCCATAACTCAATGTTGGTGGTGCTGTGGGTAGGGTGGGATGTGAGGGTTAGGGCCAGCCCAAGTTTTCAGGTCTCACTCTTTGCATCTTTTTGCCAGTCCCAAATGTTCGGAGTTGTGGGAGCCCTATTTTGCAGTGCTGGGAGTGTGTCCGCCGAGGTCTGGTACATTCGAGTTTTTTCTTCAAATAAGAAGCCGTAGCCCGATTGTTGCTGGTGATGTGGGTAGGGTGGCATGTGAGGGTTAGGGCCAGCCAGAGTTTTCAGGGCTCCCTCTTTGCATCTTTTTGCCAGTCCCAAACGTTCAGCGTTGTGAGAGCTCTATTTTTCTGTGCTGGGAGAGTGGCTGCCAAGGGCTGGTATGTTTGAGGTTTTTGTTCAAATAGGAAATCGTAGCCCAATTGTTGGTGGGGCTGTGGGTAGGGTGCAATGTGAGGGTTAGGGCCAGGCAGAGTTTCCAGGGCTCACCTTTTGCAACTTTTTGCCAGTCCCAAACGTTCGGAGTTGTGGGAGCACCAATTTTCAGTGCTTGGAGAGTGGACACCAAGGGCAGGTACGTTCGAGGTTTTTGTTCAAATACGAAGCCGTAGCCCGACTGTTGGTGGTGCTGTCGATAGGGTGGCATGTAAGGGTTAGGGCCAGGAAAAGTTTTCAGGTCTCACTCTTTGCATCTTTATGCCATTCCCAAACATTCGAAGTTTTGGGAGCACCATTTTTCAGTGCTGGCAGAGTGGCCGCCGAGGGCTGGTACGTTTGAGGTTTTTGTTCAAATAGGATGCCGTAGCCCAATTGTGGGTGGTTCTGTGGGTAGGGTGGCATGTGAGGGTTAGGGCCAGCCAGAGTTTTCAGGGCTCACTCTTTGCATCTTTTTGCTAGTCACAAACGTTCGGAATTGTGGAAGCACCATTTTTCAGTGCTGGGAGAGTAGCCGTCGAGGGCTGGTACGTTCGAGGTTTTTGTTCAAATAGGAAGCCGTAGCCCGATTGTTGGTGGTGCTGTGGGTAGGGTGGCATGTGAGGGTTAGAGCCAGCCAGAGTTTTCAGGGCTCACTCTTTGATCCTTTTTGCCAGTGCCAAACAATTGAAGTTGTGGAAGCACCATTTTTCAGTGCTGGGAGAGTGGCCGCCGAGAGCTCGTATATTCGAAGTCTTTGTTCAAATAGAAAGCCGTAGTCCGATTGTTGGTGGTGCTGTGGGTAGATTGGCATGTGAGGGGTAGGGCCAGGCAGAGTTTTCAGGTCTCACTCTTTGCATCGTTTTCCCAGTCCCAAACATTCGGAGTTTTGGGAGCGCCATTTTTCTGTGCTGGTAGAGTGGCCGCCAAGGGCTGGTACGTTCTAGGTTTTTGTTCAAATACGAAGCTATAACCCGATTGTTGGTGGTGCTGTGGGTAGGGTGGCATGTGAGGGTTAGGGCCAGCCAGAGGTTTCAGGGGTCACTCTTTGCATCTCTTTGCCAATCCCAAACGTTCGGAGTTGTGGGAGGCCTATGATTTAGTGCTGGGAGAGTGGCCGCCGAGGGCTGGTACGTTTGAGGTGTTTGTTCAAATAGGAAGCTGTAGCCCAATTGGTGGTGGTGCTGCGGGTAGTGTGGCATGTGAGTGTTAGGACCTGCCAGATTTTTCAGGGGTACCTCTTTGCATCTTTCTGTCAGTTGGAAACGTTCGGAGTTTTGGGACCACCATTTCTCAGTGCTGGAAGATTTGCCGACGAGGGCTGATACGTTCTAGGTTTTTGTTCAAATAGGAAGCCGTAGCCCGATTTTTAGTGGTGCTGTGGGTAAGGTGGCATGTGAGGGTTAGGGCCAGCCAGAGTTTTCCGGGATCCCTCTTTGCATCTTTTTGCCAGTCCCAAACGTTCGGAGTTGTGGGAGCACCATTTTTCAGTGCTGGGAGAGTGGCCGCCGAGGGCTAGTACGTTTGAGGTTTTTGTTGAAATAGGAACCCGTTGCCTGATTGCTGGTAGTGCTGTTGGTACGGTGGCACGTGAGGGTTAGGGCCAGGCAGAATTTTCAGGGCTCACTCTTTTCGTCTTTATGCCAGTCCCAAACACTCGAAGTTTTGGGAGCTCCATTTTTCTGTGCTGGTAGAGTGGTCACAGAGGGCTGGTACATTCGAAGTTTATGTTCAAATAGGAACCCATAGCCCGATTGTTGGTGGTGCTGTGGGTAGGGTGGAATGTGAGGGTTAGTGCCACTCAGAGTTTTCGGGGGTCACTCTTTGCACCTTTTTGTCAGTCCCAAACGTTCGGAATTGTGGGAGTAACATTTTTCAGTGCTGGGTGAGTGGCCGCTGAAGGCTGGCACGTTCGAGGTTTTGGCTCAAATAGGAAGCCATAGCCCGATTGTTGGTGGTGCTGTGGGTAGGGTGGCATGTGAGGGTTAGTGCCAGCCAGAGTTTTCAGGACTCACTCTTTGCATCTTTTTGCCAGTCCCAAACATTCGGAGTTGTGGGAGAACAATTTTTCAGTGCTGGGAGAGTGGCCGCCGAGAGCTCGTATATTCGAAGTCTTTGTTCAAATAGAAAGCCGTAGTCCGATTGGTGGTGGTGCTGTGGGTAGGGTGGCATGTGAGGGTTAGGGCCAGCCAGAGTTTTCAGGGGTACCTCTTTGCATCTTTTTGTCCATCGCAAACATTCGGAGTTGTGGGAGCCTTATTTTTCAGTGCTGGGAGACTGGCCGCTGAGGGCTGGTACGTTCGAGGTTTTTGTTCAATTAGAAACCCGTAGCCCGCTTGTTGGTGGTGATATTGGTTAGGTGGGATGTGAGGGTTGGGGCTAGACAGAGTTTTGCAGGACTCACTCTTTGCATCTTTTTGCCAGTCCCAAACATTCGGAGTTGTGGGAGCACCCTTTTTCAGTGCGGGGAGAGTGGCTGCCGAGGGCTGGTACTTTCAAGGTTTTTGTCCAAATAGCAACCTGTATCCTAATTGTTGGTGGTGCTCTGTGTAGGTTGGCATGTGAGGGTTAGGGCGAGCCAGAATTTTCAGGGTTACCTTTTTGCATCTTTTTGCCAGTCCCAAACGTTCGGAGTTGTGGGATCCCTATTTTTCAGAGCTGGGAGAGTGGCCTCTGAGGGCTGGTACGTTTGAGGTTTTTGTTCAAATAGGAACCTGTAGACTTACTGTTGGTGGTGCTGTGGATAGGGTGGCATGTGAGGGTTAGGGCCAGGCAGAGTTTACAGGGGTCACTCTTTGCATCTTTTTGTCAGTCGCAAACGTTCGGAGTTGTGGGAGGCCTAAGTTTCAGTGCTGGGAGAGTGGCCACCGCCGAGGGCTGGCATGTTCGAGGTGTTTGTTCACATAGGAAGCCGTAGCCCGATTGTTGGTGGTGCTTTGAGTAGGGTGCCATGTGATGGTTAGGGCCAGCCACAGTTTTCAGGGCTCACTCTTTGCATCTTTTTGCCAGTCCCAAACGTTCGGAATTGTGGGAGTAAGATTTTTCAGTGCTGGTGAGTGGCCGCTGAGGGCTGGCACGTTCGAGGTTTTTGTTCAAATAGGAAGCCGTAGCCCGATTGTTGCTGGTGCTGTGGGTAGGGTGGCATGTGAGGGTTAGTGCCAGCCGGAGTTTTCGGGGGTCAGTCTTTGCATCTTTTTGCCAGTCCCAAACGTTCGGAGTTGTGGGAGCACCATTTTTCAGTGCTGTGGGAGTGGCCACCGAGGGCTGGTACATTTGAGGTTTTTGTTCAAATAGGAACCCATAGCCCGATTGTTGGTGGTGCTGTGGGTAGGATGGCATGTGAAGGTTAGGGCCAGCCAGATTTTTCAGGACTCACTCTTTGCATCTTTTTTTTGCTAGTTGCAAACGTTCGGATTTGTTGGAGCACCATTCTTCAGTGCTGGGAAAGTGGCCGCCGAGGGCTGGTACGTTTGAGGTTTTTGTTCAAATAGGAAGCCGTAGCACGATTGATGGTGGTGCTGTGGGTAGGGGTGAATGCGAGGGTTAGGGCCAGCCAGAGTTTTCATGGGTCACTCTTTGCATATTTTTGCAAGTCCCAAAGGTTCATTATTGCCTAGGGTCTTGATTTTCAGAGTTGTGTTCAGTGCCATAACTAAATTTAGTTCAAGCACTACATGAAGTCACAGTATTTCTTGTTCCACCTTCAGAAATACTGTGTGGCCACCTAATAAGGATGACTGACAAGTTTTCTGTAGTTTGGGATTTTCCTATAGTTTACGCATATCCTGATTTTTCCTTTCTTCTAGGAGCTCAGTGCTTGCAATGCCACTGAACTCAGGTTTCACTGATATCTGTCTGTGGTTTTATTAACCCTTCTCACCTAGGTTGTATTAGTAGAACACACTGTTCTGTGGCAAAAGGTGTAAAAAAAAACTTGTGAGCCCAAATTGGGAAATTAATCTAGATGAGCTTACTGGCTCGGCTACTGTGCTCAGCAAAAAGTGTATCTGGAAGTGGTATGAAAGAATAAGAGAAGCTTATTGGCATGGATAAAATGGAGGAAGAACACTGGAACATGCCAGGGGTATTTATTGTAGCTATCATTCACCTGTTAATCCCTTTTTTTTTTTTTTTTTTGAGCCTAAAGTATGAGGTCCTTTTTTCATTTTCTTTTTAAAAGGATGAAAAAAACTCAGACTTGACAGTTTGTTTACAGTCAGAGCTGACTTTCTGTCTTGTGAACTCTTAGACTGCTGAGCTGAAAGAAATGGCTGTGCATTTCCTTTAACACTTGACAACATTCTTCCATTCATCACATATTGTTGGTGCTGTTTTCATCCAGAAGAAGTTTCTTTTCAGAGCTTCCTTTCAACTTTTCTTCCTCTGGTTTCTAAAAGTTTTTTCTTCCACCAAATGCAGTTTTTGACGCATGCTGGTTTTAAGAATGAATCTTTCAAATTCACACTATATAGTGGCTGCTGTATTGCCCCTTCTCAAAGTTTTACTGAAGCACAAGAACACCAGTGGTGGTGTGGTTTGACAAAGGCTAGGAGCATCTCACTGATACTTCCAAGTGCCTGCCTCTTCTCTAGTGTTATGCTTGGCCTTCCATAGTCTCTCTGGGTCCCAAGGTTGGCTCAGGATAGGATAAGAGTTTGCTATGAGTTATGATTGTCCCAAATGACAATCACTGGGAGGAACATGGTATATTTTAAAAAATGTTTTCTTGCAAGCTTTTATACCTACGTTTTTGTTGACTGTCTTGCATCTCCACATCTGAATTCACTATATATGGTATGTATTTCATTTTTCAGATAACTTTTTTTTTTTCCCCCCCCCAAAAAATGTTTTTAATGCAGCTTCTGGCTTTGTATCTATTTTTATGCATCCATTGGTGAGTTCTTTGTAGCCTTGGAATCTCCATTGTCAAACATAACACCCCATGCCTGCATGCCTTACACCAGGGGGTGGTTTTGTGTGTGGTTTTGCTTGGGGTTTTTGTGTGTCTCTGCTTATGGTAGTGTGTGGTGGTGGTTTTTTTGTTTTTTTTTTTTTATTATTTTAAAGAAACAGTAGTCTTGTTTGAAAAGTCCTAAATGCCTTCATTTGAAGTGTGATGTGCAACCTTTGCAGAGCGGTTGCTGAGATAAGCCAATAAATGTTCTAGTGTTTGGAATTTCCACCCATGACCCCATCCATTCCCATTGGATGCCTGGAGCCTGTTCAGAGTCACTCCATGTGGAAAAAACCCTACGTACTTTGGTTGAGGGAGGTCAGAGTTTAAAGCCGTCTTTGATGACTACATAAATAATCTTTATGGGCCATAATATACCAGAGGGATGCATTTTTAGTTCCTCTCTTCTAAGGTATTAAGAAATCAGAGTATCTTACAAAGAAAGTTGTAGAGTAACACAGGCAAGGCACAAATCTGACTGCCTACTTCTTTACCTGTGTTGCTATGGTGGTAGTTAAAAAAAAAAATATTAAAAGATCTGTATCTAGATTCTTTCTGTGTCAAAACAAAACCAACCTGTCTCCCCCCCAACTTCAAGACCAACAATACCTGCAGTAGAATTTTAACACAGAATTTAACAGGATTGAATTAGGGGAGAACTTGACTATCAAGCAAACTGACAGATGGCTCTTCTGCTACAAAGAAAGCAGTAAAATACGGAGGAGTGTGCCAGCCTCCAGGTATTGAGATATCATTGACCGGATTTCCCTCCCTTGCCTTCTCCCCAGCAATGCTGCCAGGTTAATTCTCTGGACACAAACATCCTGAGTCACTACCTTCGAAGTCTGAGAAACTGCTTGGTACCAGCTGGAGTTCAGTGTCCAGATACAAAGGGAAAAGCATGGCTTTATCTATTTCTCATTTTCCACAAGCTTATGTGAAGCAGAGGTGCAGATTTCTGCAGTGGTGGGTGCTTTATCAAACAAAATTGCTGCAATGCAGTCTCATTTTGATAAGGAAAATAAATGGATTTCTCTATTCACCCAGCATTATGCTGCATTTCAAGGACTCAATAAACATTACTCTATGCCAAGTCTCATGTCTTAAAGTTGTCAGAAACTAGAATGTTGCTCCTAGAAGTCATAGAATCATAGAATCAGATGGGTTGGAAGGGACCTCTGAGATCATCAAGTCCAACCCTTGATCCACTACCGCTGCAGTTACCAGACCATGGCACTGAGTGCCACATCCAGTCTCTTTTTAAATATCTCCAGGGACAGAGAATCCACTACTTCCCTGGGCAGCCCATTCCAATGTCTGATCACCCTCTCCGTAAAGAAATTCTTTCTAATATCTAACCTAAACCTCCCCTAGCACAGCTTGAGACCATGTCCTCTTGTCTTGCTGGCAGCTGCCTGGGAAAAGAGCCCGACCCCCCCCTGGCTCCAGCCTCCTTTCAGGGAGTTGTAGAGAGCGATGAGGTCTCCCCTGAGCCTCCTCTTCTCCAGGCTGAACACCCCCAGCTCCCTCAGCCTCTCCTCACAGGACTTGTGCTGGAGTCCCTTCACCAGCCTGGTTGCCCTCCTTTGGACCTGCTCCAGGACCTCAATCTCCTTCCTGAACTGAGGGGCCCAGAACTGGACACAGGACTTGAGCTGTGGCCTCACCAGGGCTGAGTACAGGGGCAGAATCACTTCCCTGGACCTGCTGGCCACGCTGTTCCTGATCCAGGCCAGGATGCCTTATTCTTTAAGACACTGGGAATACTTTTGAGCACAAGCCTGTTATTTATAATTTCCCTTTCCAATATCCTTCTGTGCAAGAACAAAATTGCAGTGAAAAACAAGGTTTAGGTTGAAAGTGGTTCCACATGTATATACAGTATTGCACACTAGACTATTTCAAACCACTGGAGCTTTCTGAATTATTTCCTAGTGTTTGTCCTCTGGATGGTTTTCCCCTCACTGAGTGTTTTGTGGCATTTTGGTTTTATTTTTTACTCTTAAAATGTTTTTATTTATTTGTATTGATTTTTTTTAACATTACGCTAAATACCCTTTTCCTTGCTCATATCTGGAAGATGTTACCTTAATTAGAATTTACACTGTGCAACAGATGCAGAGAATAGATGGTTTAGGTGGGTATTTTTGTTTTCTGGACCTGATACCCCTCTGCCCCATTTGACCTGACATGAGATTCAATGTTAGCAGTCAAAATTATATGAACCGATGTGTGTCTAATTTGAAACACGGAAACCTCCTATGCTTATTTTCCTGTCCAGGGTCAATAATCTAGATTGCATTTATTACATGAGATTTTTTTTTCCCCTTCTCTAATATTAAAAATAAACTGTTTTCCATAAAGCAAGCAGATTAGGTGAAGCTTGTATGATTTGGTAATTTATCAAGTGTGGCTGCCAGGGAATGAGACCCAAGACTTGTCAGCTGCTTTGAAAAAGGTGTGTTTGCTTTCATAAATGAGCTGAAGTGTGGGTGAATACATGAGATAGGGAGCTAGCTTACCTCTTTACACTGAAAATGTTCTTAAAAAACCATGCTGATATGTGCACAATCATAACTTACTAATTATGGCAATTTCTGAAAGAGGGGCAAGTCAAATGTAACTGAACTGACTGCAGAAAGCATGTACCTCAGACCTAAGCTAGTAAGGAGGAGCAAGAGAAAACTAGCAGAAACAAGAATATGAAGTAAGTTGAGGCAGCAGATTCTGTTTAGCACCCCGAGTTACTTTCAATTCTAGCATGAAAAATATGAGGCCTTGGTCCATTGCTAATATGAATTGATTTGGCTCCTTAATATGAGTTGATTTGTCTGCTGTCCTGACTTCAGCTGTGTACTATAATAAACTTATATCACAGGAGAATCTGACCTAATATAAAAAGCTTGTGTTAGCATGACATTAAGAGCTTTTTTGCCAGACTCATTAAACTCGATTTAACTTAGCTCAGCAAAATGAAATGCAGATTTGTAATGTGGAAGTGATTGAGGACACTGTAAGTTTGTCATTCAAGCTATTGCAATAAGCAGAGTTATTTTCCAAAATTGCAAGTTTCATAGTGAAAGTTGACATAGCAGGGTATGTACTGCTCTGGGCAGTGGGCATTGATAGAATATTTCCTAAATGCCAAATCAACAGGATAACTCAATGTGCTGTTATTGCACCTGCACATCTTATTAATGCTCCTCTTGCTGCAATTTCTTCCCTGTAATTCCCTCTTGGGCTCTTACCTTGCAAAGAGTTGTTTGTGATGAAACTGCATGTAAGTATCTCTTCTTTATGCTACACTGTGGAAACTGGGGACAAGTAAGTGTTTGAGTCTTTCCTGAATTTGACATTTACAAACATGGCTCTGCTCTCTCTGTATACACTCTTAGTGTCATGCCATTAAAACTTTTGTAACAAAATCATCTCTGCCTATTTCTGTCCCATTCAGATGATTCTCCTTGGTGAAGGGGAGCACTCTGGTACAAAGCTGCAGCTTTCCCTTAAAGCTACTTGAAAATTTCCTATGTATGACAGCATCTGATATTCATGCAGGGCTTCATGGTTGGGAAACCTGTGTGTGAATGGGAGGTTTTGAGGGGAGAGTAGATTCTTCTTGTGGCAGATTTGTATAGAAAAACTTCCTGTTGAATGCTAATGTTGAATTTCTTGGGGTAAGTATCTTCAGAGGGATCTTGAATCTCAAAATGTAGTAATAAGAACATTATTTATGAATTATATTTTTTATCTGTTTTTCATTTCACTTTTCAATTGCACTGTAAAACTTCTGAGAAGAAAAAGGTAGAACTGAGGTGTCAAATAAAAGCAACTGAATTAAACTTTTTTCAGTGTAAATATAGATCAAGTATTTTGCTGATCTAGCCATCAACTGAGACCTTTTAAACTTATTCATGCAACAAATATTCCTTTTACTGGAAAGCACATGGTAGGCAAATTTCATCTTTATAGCATTCAAATCAAATAGCATTTCATCAAATAGCATCTTTATAGCATTCAAATTTCCATTTATGGTTCTTTTTCAAGATTGAAGCTACAGGTCACCATGACACTGTATTATCCTTACTTAAGTTAAGAATATATAAAATGCTTTTGACATTTCCAGAGTAGTTACACTGTCTGAAAGATCAAATCTGCATGGGAGCTGCAGTGCCATAAGATGAGTAGGAAGAAGTAAAAGCAGAGAGAGATTTCATGTTGTGGGTTTTTAATGATTTACAGAACCTTTGACATCTAATACTCTGATGTAGGAGTAGATACCCACTTTTCCAATCCCAAACACCACCTTTTTAGCTCATTGTGAAATTACTCAGCATTATCTACCAATACAGATTATTATATACCAAAATCTACTACTCTAGCTTTTTGTCAGCTCAGGTACAGCTGGTGCTTTCAAGATGCATTGCTTTCAATATGAAAGGTAAACTAATGAAACAAAGCAAGTTTTCAGTGACCTTTGACTGTAGTGATTAATGCAATCTCTGTAATCTGCACTAGGGGAAGGTGGAATGAGATATTATTTTTATTGCTTGTCATTGGCTCTAATTTCAAATTACAAGAAACTAGCTAACTGGTTTGCTGTGGAAATGAGTTGTATATTAACATTTGCCTTCAGCTGTGCTTTGCTGTTGGTTAATTTCTTGGGCTATAGGTTTTCTGTATCAAGAAAAAATTTATTGCCATGTGTTTGTTTATGTGCTTAGTACAGCTATCTTCTTTCTCACACACTACAGCATCAGTATTCAGAGCTCAACACTGCAAGACTGGAAATTCAGAGTTGAAAGTGCATTCACTCTCAGCATGGCCATACCCCCTCCAGGGTGTTGCTGCATGACGCATGAGCTTTCCCAAACTTTGCTGTTTTGTGGTGAGTGCTGGTATGCCCAGAAGTGCAGCACCCCTAGGTGTGGTGCTGCTGATCATGCTTGTAACTGGATGCTGTGTGATATTCATGTAATTGAAGTCACCGAAACAGGCCAGGCAGGAGTATTACTGCTTTTACCATCTACCCATCTACTGCACACCCAAGCACTTGGCTTCCTTTAAGAATAATGGTACTGGAAAAGTCTGTTATTCCTCATATAAGCAGAAATAAAGGCCAGGAAGCTGGGGAGAGAGCAGACCATGAGGTAGTCCTAATAAAAGATAGGTGAGGCATCAGAGGTAAGATAGCTGTAGAAGAAAAGGGGGCTCTGACATAAACTTTGCTTGCCTGCAATTCTGCAGCAGCAAAGGAAAGGCAATTAAAGAAAAACACTGCAAGTTCATGTGTTAAGATGTGATAACTCTGAGTAGAGTTAACAAGACAGTAATACCTATCTAAGGTATGCATACACCTTATGTGAATGTGAACGTGGCTTTGTATAAATATGAAGTCTGAAGTGTAATGTTACGTGAAGCTTACCAGCTTTATAATATTTAGCATTATTTCCTTCCATAGGCCTCAATGTACTTTGCAGAGGAGTAGATCATCTGTCTTCCTCCCCACACACCTGTTTTTTGGAAACAGAGTAATAGTGTCATATTAGTAACTTGCAGAATTTTTCATGACCCAGGAGCTAGCCTATGCATGTTGGATCCCAGGGCAGGACTCTGTGCACTTCTGCCTGTCTACACAGACCTATATGTAGAAATGCATGGTGTGTGGCATCATGAGATACCTGAAAGAACACATGATGAAGGGGTTTTCTGTTTATCTTTTTGCATTGATAGAACCCCAGACTAATAAAAAAAAAGAGGAATGATAATTTATGCAATAGTATGAGTGAACAAATGGCATGTGGAGAGAAGCTTTTAGATTGTTGGAGCAACAGGTTGTGTCTTGCTTTGAGTTTTGCTCTATCTGTGGGACCTTAGCATGGATATTTAGACCACTGTGTTTTCCCATTGTGATGTGGTATTTCAAGTTGAAATTGCTCACAGTTAAAATATCCCCATCCTTTGAAACCCACTGGGGCTTTCTTCATCTAATTGTTAAATGTTTCTGAAAAATTTGGGCATGTCCCCAAAGGCCCCTCTGTCCTTCTAGGCACCCATGAGAATACTGCAAGCAGAAGGAAGGCAGAAGGTTGTGCATGTTGAAGCACTCCTTTTGTGAGCACGCTGATGAGCACAGGGAGAGACACACATCTGTGATATGGGACGGAGAGAAGCAGGATGGATGAGCTGAAAGCTCTTTTAAGATGAGCGTTGCTATGGAAACCACCGCCTTTCTCCTGTGTGTGCAGAGGTATGTTGAATGCTTACCTCTTGTGAAGTCAAGCTCATATCTAAAATCTGTGATGCAGAAGTGCCTCAGAGGTCCCTGGGGCTGCGCCTGCAGGAAGGCAGCCCTCCTTGGATAGGGTTCCTTCCACCTGCATAGCTGAGGAGCTGGCCTGCAGTTCCCTTTTGTGTCTTGATTTTTTCCATCTGTAAAATAGAATAGGTAATACTTTTTTTGCAAGTACAAACCGGTCAGGTCAACAACATTTGAGATCCAGACTGATGAGAAACTCCATAAAAAGTTAATCAAAGAAGTAATGAAAGTATGTGCATAACACCTGAAGTTTCTGTGTACACTGAAGAAGAGTGATCTGGTACCTCCTTCATACCCCTACAGTCAAGGAGGTCTTCATAGAATCATAGAATGGTTTGGGTTGGAAGAGACCTTAAAAATCACCTTGTTCCAACCCCCCTGCCATTGGCAGGGACACCACCCACTAGATCAGGTTGTTCAAGGTCCCATCCAACCTGGCCTTGTACACTTCCAGGGAGGGGGCATCCACAACTTCCCTGGGTAACCTGTGCCACTGTCTCACCACCCTCACAGAAAGAATTTCCTTCTATTATCTATTCTATATTTCCTCTCTTCAAGTTCTAAACCATTAGCCCTTGTACTCTCACTACACACCAAAAACTCTTACCACTATTTTCTTGTAGTCCCCCTTCAGGTATTGGAAAGCTGCTTTAAAGTCATCTCAGACCCTGCTCTTCTCCAGGCTGAACAACCTCAGCTTCCCCAGCCTGCCTTCATGGGGAAGGTGCTCCAGTCCTCTGATCATTTTTATGACTCTCCTCAAGGAGCTCTACTTCTTCCTTCTCTTATGGACTCCAGAACTGGACACAGTGCTCCAGGTGAGGTCTCATAGGAGCAGAGTGGAGGGGCAAAATCACCTCCCTTGACCATCTTCTCTCTGGTTCTTTTGATGCAGCCCAGGACACAGCTGGCTTTCTGGGCTGCAAGCACACATTGACAGCAGATGTTAAGCTTCCGGTCCACCATCACCCCCCAAGTTCTTCTCCTCAGGGCTGCCCTCAACCCTTTCTCCTCCCAACCTGTATTCATTCATGAAATTGCCTCAGCCCAGGTACAGAACCTTGCACTTGGCTTTGCTGAACTTCATGCAGTTTGCACGAGCCCACTTCTTTAGCTTGTCAAGGTCCCTCCCTGTTTACATGGCAGGATTCCTCCTTGTAATGCAGGTACTAGCTTATTTGCCAAAGAAATCTTAAAATTCTTGCTCACTCTATGGAGATGTTTTAATTATTTTTTGCCTTGCGACACTGGGACACAAGACACATGGGTTGTGTGTGAGGCAGCAGTGGAAGCTGAGGTAAAAGAGCCTCCAGGTGTGGTTCCCAGTCATAAATGTTCCTTTGAGAGATTCCTGGGCCTTGTAACAAGGCAAGCCAGTGTGGCATAGAGCTGGACAGAGAAGACCTGTGCCCCCAGAGGGGCAAAGATGGGACATGGACTTGAGTTCCTATTGTGTCTTCCCACAGGACACATATAGCGAAGTGTAAGTGATTAATACTAAACCTATAGGTCTTTGGTCATATTTCCAGCTCCTGTTTTGTAGGTGCTGAAAGGTGATGTGCATTTATGAACTGATGTCTGCTAGGTTCAGGCATGTAAGAATACCTGAAGAGTCTCTCATTTCTTCTGGGGTTGGTTTGTTCTACCTGCATAACACTATACTATTTGTATTTTGCTTTCCTAAATTTGTCTTTGAATTTTTTTGAAAGATACAACTTTTTTCCTGTTGAGGTTTGTCTTGTTCTTTGTTCTCCTTCTGTTAAAGAAAATATCAAAGTGAACAAATCATTGTTTCTGCCTGCAAAACTGGAAGAGTACTTGCTCCTTTCTAATGTTGTGGGTTAAAAAAAAAAAAAATTAGACTGAAAACATGATTAAGTCTTCTGATCATAATTTAATATCTATGTTTATTGAGTCTTCAGAGTCCCACCTCTTAAAGACTTCTATAGAGAAAATGGAAGCTGAGATTCTGAGAGAAGAATTGGATTCCAAGAGCTGGAATTTTGGGACAAACTTGGTTCTTGCATGAAATTCTTGTTAGTGTACTTGATCTACAAATCTTTACAACTTCTACAGAGAATCACTCCCTTTGGAACATATTTCTTAGTGTCTGCTCCCTCTGTTTGTGAAATGGAGATCTTGTGCCTCTTTTTCATCACACTGTAGGCAGTCAGCCTCTTGGCAGGGTACGGAAAGAATGTTTTGAATTTCTGTTTGCTTCAGGCTAATGCTGCTTCCAAATGTTGTTAATGATACAGTAATGGTTTTAAGCCATCCTTTTGGGGTTTTTTTGTGACCGTCTGTGCTTCCTCATTGCCTTCTGCAGTTAATTTATTTGATTTAAAGATACAGGGAAAACAAGAGACCAGAATCAGTTAATTTTAAAGACTTGGTTTGCTCAGGGAACCGAGCAGAGCAGTTTGATGACTGACATTTACAATAAGCTCCAATACGCAAGTCTTGAAGTTATCCCAGCTCCCTGTAGGCGTCAATGAAGGAGGAGTGACGAGTGTGAGATAATTTAGTCTGTTGGCATCCTTCTGTGATCTATGTGAAATCTGTTATGAAATCTTCTAGTTAAATTTGTATTAAAAAGTGGAGCTGTGGATGTAAGTTTAGGGAGTCTGTGTGCAGAAATTACGGACTTGCGTTTTCCTTTAATAGGCATCATTCTATTTATGGATTACCCTTGGGAAGACTCTGAAAGAGTAATAATTGCTCGCTGACTCTGTATAATGAAGGGTAGTTAATCTCTTTTATATATTGTAGGAAACCTTTCAGAAAGCTAGTATTTTAGATGGATTCATGGTAGTGAGGGTACAAAATTATAATTAGTATGTGTTGACTTAATTTTTCTGGAGTGTGATAGGGGTTCAGGTGGGAACTTCAGTCACTGGTGCTTGAAAAGAGGTTAGATAATTGATCTGGAAAAGTATAAAGCTTGCAAGATGGGATATTTAACACCGAGATAAGACAGAGATAAGGTTAGTAGAAACGAATCTGCCTAGGAGATACGTGTGCTACCATTGTGAAATGCAGAGATGGTTTTTAATAGAGGAAGCAGAAAACAGCTAGTTTTTATCAGAGTGGATTGCTGAGACTTGTGGATGATGTCAGAGGCAGTTCTTATTGTGTTCCAGCTCAATGATGCAGTGCAGAAAAGGTATTGCTGAATCAGAGCTCCTCTGTAATCATTCATCAGGGTCAGGAGAAGGGTGTTCTCTGCAGTGGGAACATGCTGTGCCCGAGCTCCAGGGTGGATGTTACCAGCCAACAGATGAGCGTTCTTCCAGGACAATGCTGCAGAAGAAATGGGAAGAAAGGACAAACAATTTGCTGCTTTTGTGTCTTGGGTTCCTGCTGAAAGGGATTTGAAAGAAACCATTTAATTGCACAGAGGTCTGTCTTCCCAATGCAACTTGTTTACTTCAGCACACTGGCGAATGCATGTAAGTAAAGATGCTGAAACAATATGTAGGCTGTTCCTTGGGTCCCTGAGAGTGCATAATCTTGAGGAAGCACCTTAGTTCTCAGATACATTTCATTCATTGGAAATCCAGACACAAAAAGTTGCCCCCATGCTGTGGTATCACACCTGCCCTGCTGCAGGCCTGTGGTGGGATTTGTCATCACTGTGAAAAAAAAGGAATTAAAAACAATAACAGATAACAAAAAAAAACAAAAAACAAAAAAATCAAACCAAAACAAAACAAAAACTGTACTATCAGAAGTAACAAAGAGCAGTTTTGAAGCTGCTTTTTAAAGTCTTTAGAGCAAGGGTCTAGAAAAAGGAAACTATACTGGCTTTGATAATAAATTGTTCTGTGACCTTGAGTGAGTCTCCGTAAACACAAAAACATTTGAATCACTCAGATTTTTGGAGATGGGATGGTTATAAATACCTTTAGAGGTTCCCACTGATCCCTAGCCAAAGGAAAAAGAGAGGATTTAGCACTCCTGTATTTTGAGGAAATGTAATTAATTACATAATGCTAGGGCTTGGCTCTCTGAAGAATTGCCTATGGAGTCTGATTAGATCAATCAAGTAAGTAACATGGGAAATCAAGAGACTAGAATTTTCAGGGTTGGAAGGGACCATTCCCCCTAGCCCTATCACTACCTGACATCCTGAAAAGTCCCTCACCAGCTTTCTCGTAGGCCTCCTTCAGATACGGGAAGGCTACAGTAAGGTCTCCTCAGAGCCTTCTCCTCTCTAGATTGAATAACCCCAGCTTTCTCAGGACACACTCTGGACACACGCTTTCTCTGGACACACTCCAGTATACCATGTCTTTCTTGTATTAGGGGCTCCAGAACTGAATGCAGTACTCTGGGTGGGGTCTCATGAGAGTAGAGGGGGAGAATCACCTTCCTTGACCTGCTGGCCACTATTCTCAGAGTAGAAAGAGCTAAATACAGTGAAAAACTGTGTTTTTTTCTGTGGAGATCCTCTTGCTTGTTATGCAGAGAGGGAGACTTGGGGAAATGGTCTACTCCTTTAAATTAACCTGCGTGCAGTGATTTTTGGCACTGCTGTTCTCTGTTAATCAAGAGGCAGGGCTGGGAATTCGGTTTTGTATTCCAGGGGAGGATAGGTAGTCACACAGAATATTTCTTGAAGTGAGAGGCCACAACTGAAGTCCCCTTAGCAAAGGTCCTGTGGTCTCCCTTTCCTCATGTAGCACCTTGCAGAGTGCACATAAGCTAAGAGGTGAGAAACATGGGGTCAGACATCCCCAGGAGGAGCAGGGATTTGAACTCACACAGCGCATGGCTCTGACAAATAAGAGCAGGGAACCTGAACAGACATGCACCTGGGTGCTATGTGCCATGTCATTGACTAAATACTTCTCTCTAATGGCACTGGCAAAGCAGTAGTATACTACTGTGTTATGGGTAAAAAGCACTATTTAGCCCAGATTTTGCTACCTGTAGCTTAGATGCATCAGGACTCAAATGCATTCAAGAATAATACCAGCGTTTGGGATCTCTGGGCAGATGAACTGTAGTAATTCAACCCCCCACCCTCCAGGATTATAAAGAAGGGAGGTAAAGGAAGAAAATAAAAGAAAAATCCAAAGTTCACTAGTAGTTTGACATCCTTTGTTCTGAAGGGTAATTCTTCCAGGCCATGTCACGGAGATGATAAATTCATGCTTTGCAAATCATTCTGGTGACCGTTGTCCCTTTAAAGAGAAATCCCATTCCAGGCATTTCCTTCCACGGAAGTACAGCTTGTGCAAATGAAGATATTTGTGCTGGGGTTTTGGGGGATTTTTTAATGTAACCTGGGGAGCCTGTTTTGTAATTGGAGCAAATGCAGAAGGGAATCTCTAATGCACGCCACACCAGTTATTCAGTCCAGCGCTTCCTCTGTTACCAAAATATCCATGTCTGACCTATCTGGAATCTTGGGGAAGGGGCTGAGATCTGTGGGAACAGAGATCTTGAAGATAAGGTTGTGTACAGTTGCATCAGTCAGGAACACAGTTCTCCTTTCTAATATGACTTGAGGCAGGTTAATTGGTGCTTTCTGATAGACTTACCCTAATGCCATACAGCAGTGATAAAGCCACTTCCCTCACAATGGTACTATAATGACTAATGCTCTGAAGTATTTAGATGTGTTACAGGTGAGGAGTAGCAAAGGCAAATAGATGCATGCTGTTTTGAAAAGTATTGCATACAGTGTGTACTTATTTAGCTGTGGTAAATGAGCTGTAGCATATAATAGAGAAGACCAGAAACTAGATCTCGAGTTATGAAAAAGATAAATGTTTCTGGCATTCCCCCCTCCACTGTCTTTCTAATATGCTGTTGTTATGGCAATGGTGTTTCTGTTGAGATTCAGATGAACAACTAAACCCTCCTTGCACTTCTCTGTTTTTGCACACTCAAGATACTCAAATGCATATATTCTTCATTTGTTGTTGGTTTTTTTTTTAGCTAGGAGGAATTTAATCATAATTTTGATCATTGCTTAAAGAGGGCTTTGGCAGAATCAACTGCTTTTGGGTATTCTTTGGGGTTTTTTTTTTAAAACATTACCTATACTAAAAAGTGTGATGTCTTACTGCCTCTTTAGTGTCCTGGAGTTGGACAGAGTCCTTCACAGCAGCCTTCTTGAAACTTTTAATAATCATTGATGAGTGGAACAGGTATTACCAAGTTCATAAAATTTACTGCAAAGGACTGTAGTTCATTTTACTTTTGCACACCTCATTTATGAGCTCCTGAATTTCTCTAAGAAGATCCTCTGGAGAGACGAGATGCCTTGTGTATCACAGGATGTGCAGCTACACACATAGTGGTGCCAGAGCTAGCTGGTCATCCCCCATAATAACAACAGCGAAGTAGCACTCTGGCAGGATCATGAAATAGTCATGAAAAGTCCCAAAATCATAGATGGCACTAAAGTGTTATTTGGTCTCCTAACCAAAAGGAATGGAGGCGTGGGATATTAAAGCTTCTAGATGGCAGTATATGCAAGGGACAGTTTCATGATCTGCTCTTAGGAATCCTAACCACTGAGTGTCACTGATGAATGGAAGGTATAATTATGTAGAGGAGGATGGTGTTTTTCAGCTCTTTGAGTGATAGTTCACTAGTTGAACATGTTAACTCAAGTTGCCTTATGAATTATTTTCTGAGCAGATAGAGTAGAAGCTTATGCACAGTTCTTTTGCTGAAGTGCTTGGTGTGTTCTATTGTTTTCCTTAATTGTGCCTCAAATCTTAGTTATTGTTGCTCTGAACATACCAGTAACTTACTTCCTTCCTGTAAAAATCGCTAGAAAGCACTTAATGAACAAATATAATGCATGAGCAAAACTCGGTACATCTTAGTATCACTTCACAGAGAGCTGTGCCTTTGCAACTTCCTTATATTTGTTTGGGGAACATTCCTTCAGATGGATTTTTCTTTAACAACATTTCAAATATGCCAATCCCAGAGGACTGTGACTGCAAATCTTAATCTTTCTACTAATGGTTGACTTCAGTGAGTCTTGGGCTTACCTCTACAGTATAAAAAGTATAAACTACAACCCGATGATGGATACATGTATTTATTTTTATGATGTTCATCTTAATATCACTGTTACTGAAGGGGTAGTCTTTGGCTGCCCTTGTTGCACATCGCTTGAAACACAGTTTGCAATTGCAGTGTTCTAGGCATGCTGAAATATTTGTGTATGTTTGGGGTTTGGAGGGAAATGAGGGCATGTTGATGTTTGAATTCATTAAAAACATTTGCTAATACACCAAGCAAATATGTTGGAAGATATTTTCCTGCATTTTTCCATGAGCTGTGTCACGTAACTACGTGTTGGCTTTTGCAGTTGGCAAGCTATCACTAGCACTGGTCTCAATAGCCAGCTTCTATGTGACTTTTGTGTATAATTTCAGCCTGCAGGAAGCTCTCTAAGAGAGAACTTACTTTGTGTGTTTCTCTTATGCTGATACGTGCTGGGAATTTGGTGCACTAGCAATGAACCTGTAGATGAAAACTGTTGGTGCTGGGGTCACTGTCTCTATCTACATTCTGTCAGCTTTGTTTGGTACTTCATCTAGCCTGGTTTCCTGCATCTAGATGGTTTCCTGCCATCAAATGGGCTTCAAAGCTGACCAAAGTGTCAGTCGTTGTTTCGGACTCCCCTGTACCAGTGAGGCCTAGGGATGCACCCACTGAGCATTTCTAGAGGTGATGCTGTTATAGCCCTCAAGCTCTGTAGTGTTCTGAGCTGTTCTTCATGTCTGAGAAAGGAGCAGAGGCCTTCAAGGCAACATTTGTTTCAGACATTCTCAACCTGTATTTGTCAAGTCTTCGGTATCTCTGGATAGTTGTTATGGGGGGATATAAGAAGGTGATTAATCTTGATGGTGTTTCTAATTCTTAGTGTGCTTTTATTCTGAGGTATTTGCACCTTGGTGTTTGCTTGGTAAACAGTTTATCTGATCACTTACTCAATTGTGGTGTTTTTTTTTCTTCTCTGTCCTCCACCTGTGTCTCCATGAGATACCTCATTTTATGATGCAATTTCCTTCTTGACACAACAAGCCCTTGGTTTGCTTTTCTTTTTTTTTCTTTTTTTTTTTTTTTTTTTTTTTAATACATATGAACAAGCTGCAACTGTCTGTGGTGCGTTTTGCCCAGCGTACACATCTTGACCACATTTTCAAAGGTTTCATGTTTGTTGGTTGGTTAAGCTTAATCCTTGTTTGTATAAAAGGGAACACTAGGATCATAACCTGCTATGATCGGTTGTCTTCCTGTATTGGTCTCTTTACCAGTTGCACAGTGACATTGAACATCTTTATAATGTACAATACACATTAAAAAAAAAAAAAAAAAGAAAGCAGTAAACTTCGCTAAACCCATTAAATATAGTTCTGTTGTTAGAGTTGTTCATCATTCATTGGCATTCATTAGCTGACCCAGTTGGTTTGCATTGCAAATAAATTTAATTTTCCGTGGAGGGCTATAAATGTGTAACAAGCTATATTATTCACATGTAAATATTCTTATGATTAAATCCATCTTCACTTGCTAATGCCCCGAAATGCTTTGATGTTTATTCTTCTACAAACTTATGGACCAGGATTTCAGCAATGCTCTTTTTTTCAGTGATTTATGTCTGCTTTCACAAAGCCTTTCATTTTTCACTCATTAAAAGTGACTAACAAGGAAAACTTGTTCCCTGTATATCAGAATTCATCATCTGATCAAAAATGCTGGTTTTGATGGGTTCCTTATAATTAATGGAAACACTTTTTCAAAATTTTTTTTGTTCTAGGTTAAAACTGAGATGAAGATAAGAACTTATGAATTCTGTCAAGAGAGCTTTTTAAGATTCTTACATGCTGTTCCCAAATCTCTCATTAGCAGGCTGTCAGTTTTATAGCCAGAAGGTAGCCTCCTCCCGAAAGAAAACTGTAGGAATTCTGTTTGAAACTCTTATGCTAGTTTTGGTTTTATAGCTAGTGATTAGAAAGATAAACTTTCATGTAAAGCAGTACAGATGACTTAGAGGGGAGTTGCCATGAGTTTACAGAAGCCTTTTAGTTTTCTGCTATCTTGAGGACCTAGTCTTTAAAAGCTGGCCTGAAGAACACAAATCCTCAGGAATATGTTTCTTTACACAGCAAAGTGATTGCATGCCATGTCAGCTAAGAGCAATCTGGGATCTTAACACAGACCGAGCCGCTAATGACTAAGGGACTGGAAAAATCAATTGTTACTGTTAATTGGATCTTGGTGTGGCCAGCAGGTCAAGGGAGGTGATTCTCCCCCTCTACTCTTCTTTTTTGAGATCCCACCTGGTGTATTCTGTCCAGCTCTGGAGTCCCCAGCACAAGAAGGACAAGGAGCTACTGGAGTGAGTCCAGAGGAGGGCCTTGAAATGATCAGAGGGCTGGAGCACCTCTGCTATGGAGACTGCTGAGAGAGTTGGGGTTATTCAGCCCAGAGGCTCCCCAGGACTCTGGGGAGAGCTTATAGCAGCCTGACAGCACCTGAAAGCACTACAGGGAAGCTGGAATGGACTTTTTACAATTTCAGTCAAGGAGATTGGATCATCTTGGATCTTAGTGGAAATGTGTTGCAGACAGGCAAGTGTCTTGGCTATCTATGGCAAAAGGATGTACCTGCTTTGGTGTAAGAGACCACCAGAAGGCATAAAGGCTAAGAATATAATTCTGATTTCAGAAGAAACTAATCCTGATTTACATCCATGTAACTGAGAAGAAAATCAGACTCTGAATGTCTTAGGAGACGTTATCCAATTAGAGAAAAGGTCAGGTTTGCACATTTACTGTCTATAATAGTATTTCCCTTCCTCAGTTACTGTTGGTCAGACCTGTGTGTGAAATGCAAATGGGCATGTGGGGGAGTGAGAGAGAATGTCATCTCATAAAGCAAATTTGACCAGGAATAGAAAGTTTCCACAGAGAATATATTCAGAACAAATTTATCTATTAGTCACTTACCCTGTTGCTTTTCCAGCTGCCTTTCATCTCCTCACTTGCATTTTCTAAACATTTTTTCCATATTTGTGTAATTGTAAAAAGGATAAACTTAGCTGTCAATAATGTCCTCTTGAAAGGAAGGAGGCTAATCAAAATTAATCCATGATTCCAAAAGAAGAGAAAGGAGTAAATGTGCTATCATCCTGACTGAAAAATGGATGTAATTATGCAGTAATGGATCCATCGTCATTAAGAGACACTTAACAAAACTATGGTGTTTTATCTCATGAAGGCACAAGGAGCACAATTGGTTCTCATAATCCCCTTTTATAGAGAAACAGGTAGTGCAATTTTCATCTTTCTGAAAACTTTTTCAGACAGGGAAAGAACTTAGGAAATTGCATGAAGTCCTGTATATCCCGATTTATATTGTTTTGTTATTATATAATATGATTTATATTTGGGATATAACTGGAAGAGACTTGTAAAAAACTTACATTTTGCAGCCTAAGGGACTGTGGAGAATAATGGCAAATGAAGCATTTCCACAGCAGCGTAATTTAGGAGCTATAACAAAGAGACCCCTGGGAGAAAGGTGATGGGTTAGCTAGCACCTGGAGTCTTTCATCAGGATGAAGAGGATTTTCCTCTTGATGATTGTTTCTTACCCTGGGGTTCTGCTAACACAGCTGTACCCCTTTCCTTTTAATTCCATGTTCTGCATCTCCATTCAAATTTATTAATTACGGCAATTTTGCTCATTGTAGATACTATTTTGTTGTTCTCTTTGTTACTCCTAAACCATTTTTTTTCCAGGTTCAATCTGCATTTCTTTAACTGACCACTGGTGAGTTATTCATAGCTCATAGTGGTATTCCCTGTGTCCCTCCTCTTATCATTCCATAACTGTACTCCTTTACTGCATCCTGTGCACATATTCCCCAGTCCTATCAGGCTGCATTTCTCTGTACTACATTATGTTAGTTGTAGGATGACTCTGGTGCCATAGTGATGGTGCCATACAAAGATACATAGAAGTAACACAAATTAGCCACAGACACCTGGTCAATTCGAAAAAATACTGTTCACATCTAAATGAAGCTTAAAATGAGATGCAGGCAGGTCATGATAAGTTCAGGTAGATAAGCCACCCTATAGTCTAGTCCTGAGGCCCTGCACACTCAGCACAAAACTTATGGGCTGATAGTAGCAATGATGATACCATATCACAGGAGTATTGGTTACATGCAGCATGGTGAATATATCCTGTAATGACTGGTGGTGCTAAACTAGGACAGTTGCTCAGAGGCTATTTTGAGTAACATTTGTTCTTACAAAGAAAAACATCTATGGGAGGATAAGTTAGTATTTTCATGTAGTGAGATAAGGCAACACCCAGGTGCTGCTAATCAGCAGGCAGTGGGCATGAGCCTGCATTCAGCCCACCTGTGCCTGGTTAGGGCTGGGCCCAACTGCACCATGGGTTTCTAAAGTGTGTATGTTGCTAAGAAAAATAATTTTTCAAAGAAATTTAGGTCATTTATGTAACACACTTGACAAGTGCTTCTCCAGGATACAGAGAGGAGTTGCAGGCAGCTGGCAGTGGAAGGTGATGTGTGTAGGTGCCGCAGTCTATGGCTCAGAATGTGCTTTGGGAACTCATATCAGCCTTTATTTACTTAATTTACTTTATTTGCTTTATTTACAGGGTCTCTTCTGAAAAGACTTTTGCAGTGAAAAATGAGAGCAATATTTTAGTTGCTCTCCTGCTTGGCCCACTGAAATAGTGGGGAGCCAGGACTGTTGATTTGAAAGTAAAATATTACACAGTCACAACAACTAATGCCTCCTACCCTGGTGCTGAAGTCTTAAAAAGACTTAGAAAAAAAGAGCAAGAATTGCTTCAGTGAAACAGTGCTGTCAACCTTAAGACAGGCTCCTGTTAGCTGCTTCTTCCATGTGCACTACACCCCCATTTCTCTTGTGATTTCTGTAAAAGTGAAGAAGATTGCCAAATGACCCTTCCAAACAGAGGTTAGGAAGGATTTACATGGCCATCTGCCTTGGCCATAGCTGGTAATATTGGAAAGGACACTCCAAAAGCAAGCTTTTGTCTATAAATGTTCAAACCAAATCATTCTAGATCAATGTATTTTGAGAAACATTAGAATTTCCTCCATAAGCAATATCTAAAATACAGCATTGTAGGAAACGAAATATGAAGGTGGGGTATTTGAAAGTAGAGTTTCTTTAAATACAGTTTCCTGAAATATCTTTCCTTTTAGGCTTTCTTCAAACATGCAGTTCCTGTAGTATCTTCCCTTAGGCTGCTCTACCTGCTGAAGCAATGACTGTTAAATCTACTCCAAAAGAAGAAAGTCTCCTAAATCTAAAAAAAAGTACCAAAAAGAGCAGGAAGGCCCACCTTGTTGAGAAAGGGGAGGGCAACAACAAAACCAACTACTGCCTTGCTACTGTCTTCATGGTAATGGTATTATTATTTGGTTTGCCCAGGGACAAAATAGCAAAGTGGAGGGGAAGCAATTTATAGCAGTTTTTCTGTGTTAGAAGTTTATAGATGTCTCTTACTAGAAAGACGTGTTTTTATTTAGTTTTTGACATGATTTAAGCTATGTGAGAACAGTGCCTAAGTAAACTTTTGCTGTGCTGATAATGATGATGATGATCATATATATGTAAATGAACAGCAATGATGAACAGCTTTGAAGTAGAGTTGACCTTGATTTTGCAACCTGCCAGATAGAAAATTCTGAAGAAGTTACCCTTTTTTGTTTTGTTTTGAGTCAATTTTACAGCTGAATGTATATGACAATAAAATCTAGGGATATCATAGGTGTCTGTTCCTGTAGCATTGTCGTAAGCAAGCACAAGTCTTATATTGAGATTCCAGATTCACTAACCTAAGATGTGCAAATGACCATTAAGATATCCTATTAAAGGAGAGAAGATTCTTCAACTTATCTCCATTGAAGTTCCCACTCTGTGACCATATGAAAGCTCTTAAATGTCAAACATTGTGCTAGAGACCACTCTGAGCAAGCTTCAGCTTCTGGTAAAACTTTTGGGCAACCAGTTCTGCAATAACCATGTGTCAGAGAAAACATGAGGTTACTGTTCTCACTTACACAGCATCCTAAGTTTGTGGGAGCTCTCCCAAAGGATCCCATGTTGCATAGCTAAGCCTTTTCTAGAGCAGCATGGAAGTCTTTACCTGTAGGTCACTTAACATGCTTTCTGAAGACAATGTTATGCTTCACACATGTGCTGCTTCTGATGTCTACAGTATAAGTAATTAGGAAGAGATCTTATTTTTGTTGTGGTTTACTGAAGGTAGAGACTAAATCTGTAAATTCATTCTCACTCTGCTTAGTTTCTCCCTTCTCCAGGTAAGTGAAAACATACTGATACTCTTGCTAATTCCTGTTAGAAAAATGGAACAGGTAGGTAGTATACACTGGAATTAATATTTTTATATAACTTTTTGTCAACTCACTACCCTCAGTGACTGATGATTTTGTTTAGAAATAGAATTTGCTGAGAGTCTAGCTAGTATTTCCAAATAATTCACGGCACTTTTGAAATACTGGAAAGAGGGAATGTTATAAGCTGCCATTTTAGCTATGGGAAATGTTCAGTATCCAACTTCAAAATTATGTAAGTGCATTGAAGGGACATTATTCCTACCCAATGCCCTTAAGAGGGCGCTTATTCACCACTGCATTTGTTTTCAACATAGCTGTTACAATAGTGTGATTTTAAAATCATTTTCTTCTGTGCTAGGCTAACATTTGACTACAATGTGTTTAGGCCAGTTATGGTTACTGACATCAATAGATGCAATGTGTATAACAATACTGAATTAAGCTGGCTTAATTTGTGTAACCTGCCCATGAACAGGAGTGCAATTTCCACCCAAACCAGCTTTCCACACCTCTTGAAAGAAGCAACGTTCTCCTCACACAACTGGATTCTGGTCTGATTTGGCTTTTGTTTTTGCTCTGCTTTGCTTTTTCTGTGACAGTCATCAGCTGTAGTAAACTTCCATGCCTAATCCCCTGCGGTCATTCTCCTTTGAGTAAACTATCACATAACTGGGGGTGCAGTAGAAGACTCTAAAGGATACAGAACAACTCTGGTAACAAAACTGGGCTATCAAATGCCTATTTTTTCTAAGCCAGCTGCAGAGGAATTATGTTCCTCTGCTTGTGTGTAATGAATATGCAGTGGGATGGATGTGCCAATGGTGTCATATGCCCTGTTCCCAGTGTCTTCATTTTTGGTTTGGCTAAATTAGCTAAGGTTCTTGTTCATCCATGTTGATGCTATTTCCATAAAGGACTGCTGCCAGCAATAACCTGGGGAAGTTTCTCTTGGTATAGAGCAACCTACAGGCAATACTGACCACATTCATATTCCTTTAGCATACCCCTTGAGCACAGAGTAAAGCAGTACTGCACAGATAGGACATGTGCCAAATCTCCCTACACTGGCTTGCTTATGTATGTCTAATGGATCCATTTTCACAGCCCCTCGCATCTTGGGAGTTTGTGTAGCTTTTTGATGAGGGTGTGAATGATACACCTGAGAGGAGGCAAGGTACAGCACGGAATGCATGTCCTGTGTTCAGAAAGACAGGATTGGCAGTGTGTTAAGGCAAAGTTCTAATGAACTAACCTCTTCTGTAGCTGTATCACTTATAAATTAATGCAAGTTCACAAATAAAATAAGATTTGCCAACATCTCCATTAGTCCAGACCCAGATTTTGGCATTACAGTTTGCTTCTTGTCACATAGAACACTGGAAAATGAAAGTACTTAGTGGTGCCAAGGATGTACTATAACTGGATCATGTCATATCACTGGCATTAGCACTAGCAGTAATTTCAAAGTAAATCCATATATTATTTTTGTATCACATAAATTAACACACAGTTTACTCATGGCATTGTCTGTCTGGAATAAAAGGAGAGCTCCCTGTTGTGCCCCCAGCCCTCTTTTCAGACATCACCAGTTATGATTTCAAAACATGATGAATGTTTTGAAAGCTTTGTGGTCATATAGTTGTACAAGTAAAGGTAATTACTTCACATGTAAGCAGCAGTGGAATTTGATTTTTTAAATTTTGTTCTTCATAAGTGAAATTCAGTCTATATATTTGTTTCTCTCTCACAGAGGTCTGTATGGCACTTTTCAGCTGAAACCAGCTAGTTTATTCCAGTCGTGTACAGGGGGATCTGGCTTTGTAATAGCTTTCCATGTCTTTGTTTATTATTCATCTAGACAGAGACCAGTGATATTAAGAAGCACATATCTCTAGGATAACATTTAATTTTTGTCTCACTAGATAGGATATAGCTCTGATCTTGGAATAATAAGATCATCTTCTTGGAGATTATGAAATATTGCTTTGTACTTATTTCACCAAGTAAAATTGAGTTTCATGAAACAAGCAGTACCTCTTGGGCCTGAGGTTAATTAAGGAAGACATTTAATTGCTGTTTGATAGGCACAGCAATCCTACATGTCTTTTTTAGTCCTTGACCAGCTTACTGAATACTTTGCTAAAAGAGCTGATAAGATCAAATCCTTTTTTTCTCTTTCAATAAAATAATGCTTATTTTAATATATAAAACAAACTTTGTTGTATCTGTGCTGCCTTAGTAACGGGGGACTCTTATTTTGGGGCTTACAGGCTTATGGAAAAGCTTTGACTTCTGTCTTTCAGAAGAGGTGGTTCTAGAGGTTTTTGGCACAAAGCAACTTTGGCCATCCTTGTTTCTATTCTGTTGCTAGTGCTGGGAAGAACTTGAGTTTTCAGTTGTCCTGGATTTCATTGTCCTAAGTCCTTACATGTGCTATTGAGTAGAACTGGTATAATAGATACTTGACCAATAGTGACAAAGCTTCTCTCTTGCTGGTACTAAAGGAAAAAAACCAAAAACCTTAGGAAACCCCAGGTTTTCTTAGTGTGCTGAGCTGACACCACTTGTTTAACATCTGAGAAATTCCCTTGCTGGCTAAGCAATTTTGTGAGTGCCCTAGGCAAACACTTAAAAATATTGCATATGTGTCATCTGGATGTGTTTTTAACTGCTCACATTGAAATGTCCTATGGTGCTTTCAGTAGAGTTTTGGGGGGACTGTTTCCACCAAAAGGATCCTGCTCTCTATCAGCAGAATCCACTCTAAGGGAGATTACTCTCTCTGTGTCATGAGGCCTCATAGTCAATGTGAAGTGGTCCAGGCAGAGATGCTCCTGAAGAAAGCTGCTGTAATTACCACTACCAAGCATGAACTCCCATCACAACTCTAACTACTGCTGGAATATCATCTGCTTACTTTGGCTGCTTTTGCTGTTAAAAGGCAAAACTGACACCATCTTACACAGGCTGACTCAAATCAATGTCTGAACCCAACCTTATAGGTCTCATTTTATGTCTTGCATGAGAGCTACTTCACTTGTACAAGAGGTTGTTTGCAAAACTCTGGAGTAATACATGTTTCAGCTTATGCAGGTTTGGCTTTTGAAGGCTGTTTATAGTGAAGAGTTTAGCAATACAGAGCAGAAATAGATAATGTAATGATACTAATAATGGAGTTGCTGAGACATTGATTACATCTTCATTAAGCAAGATTACTCACTGTGATCTCGCACTACAAATTACATTTTGATAATGTGTCCTATTCTCTATTTTAATTTAGTGAATTAGAAAAATATATTGCCAGGGCAGAACGCTTGGAAAATAAAAATATTTTTCAACCATTTTATAAAGCACTTATTTAAAATGATAAAAATTTTGCTTACGTCTTTGCTTAATCAAGACATGCAAGCTCATCTAAAATATTTTTAAAGGCAGTGGTTTTTTTAATAGTAAAAGCTTTGGGAGCCTTTATTTTCTTTTACTCTTAATTCCTTAGTCATAAGAAATCTCTCCCAGTCATAGTTCTGTTTTTTACAACACACACAACAATGTTTTCATCCAATAAATTTCTTGCTAATCTTCTATGCATGTCAGGCAGCTGCAACACAGTCTGGTAATCAGTTCTGGAGTTATTTCTGAGGAACTGTGTGCTTTATAGAGATCTGTTTGCACACAGAATCAGAGATGCCTGATCTCTTGTATCAGCAAATGCAGAACTAGAATTTGCCAGCATGTATGGTAAATTAACTTCAGAATGAATAAAGGGCTTTTGCTTTAAACATAAGCAAAAACCTGAGCAACATACTAGGTTTATAAAACTTTGTGGTCTGCAGTATAATCCAGAAATGTGACCGGAAAGTCAGCAGAAAGTTGGTTTATACTACAACAGGTGGAATGAAGGCTGTGTCCACCTTCTAAGAGACTGTGCCCAGGTGGTGTCAAGGAATGAGTTATGAGCATTATGCTCTGATCTTAAGGTAACTGGACCAGCACTTGACAGGACTTGGTTTTCTAAAAGATACATCTCTCATTGCAAAAGATGGAGCTAATTTTCAGAATGCCTCTGGCAAAACTTCATGAGGGCTATGCATTTGTTTTGTATTGTGGCTTTTTTTCTTATCCTATGATTTGAGTGTTGGCTTCTCTTGTGTAGTTCAGCTCCTTAAGGGCTTCCTCTGAATAGAGTATTTTGACATGAGTCTGAAAGGTTTATTATAATCATCTTTACAATGAATTAAAACATTTTCATTAAAATGGTTACCATTAATTCTGAGGAGTGTTTAAAATGGTTCTTGATTAATGGCTTGATTCATGGAAGGTTATTGTACTGTTTAGAACTTAATATAATTTTCTCAAGTTGAAGTCCTAATTTTCATGCTATTCTGTGTCTCAGACTTGGTACTATTCTTTCCCTGCTCTCCTTCCCCCATCAATAAAGAAATCTTTGGGATCACTACAGCAAAAATTTACACAGAATTCAATCCCTTCCAAACGGATGCACACCTCTTTAAATATTTTATCATGAACTAAATTCCTCGTCTGTTACTGTATAATTGAAACTTTTAATTTTCAATTATGTAATTGACTAAATTATATTACTATGACATCTGAAAACCATAGGAAGAAAATATTGCACAAGGTAGGATCCTGAATCTCAATTTTCTATTCGTCCCAGGCCCAGTTATTAAATATATGGCCTTAAATTACTTGTAGAAATTTAACTTATTTCTTGTATAAGTAGATGAGTAGTTCAAACAAATCAGCTGCCTGGGTTTTTTGTATTGGTTTTTTTGGGCTTGTTTTTTTTTTTCTTTTCCAGAGAGCAGTCAGGAAAACCATCCTTTTTTGTCAGTCAAATGACTCCAGTTTGAGCTAGACTTTATAGTATTTTATCTTCTTTCCCATTGTATTATCCCTCAGTGTGTCAGCTGGGTATGAAACTGCTGAATTAATAGAAAAGCTGTAGTAAAAATACTAGCACAGAGGTGATAAACACCTCCATACAAATTACCCTCAGTGCTAATCACTAAGGCTTTGTGAGATACAGTACACTGAAATGTTCCTGAAATAGTCTTACTTTGCCTTCAGCTTTTCAAATATAGCCCCCAAAACATGCATAAACATCAGAAGCTGTGAAACCTGCTCCCCTGCTAACCATTTGTAGCTCTAATTAACACATATTTACCCAGAGCATGTGCCTGCTAGTATTATCTGTATAGTTTATATATGGGTGTTGTCAGATGTGTATCGATAAAACTTTTTCTCATAGTATCAGCATTTCTCCTTTTTAATCTGTTTTGACAAAAGTGGAAGTTTGCATATTATGACTGTTAAATTTGTTACAACACACTGAGCCTTAAAGTTTTGTGGCAAATACATCACTTTTAACAAAAACTGGTGGTGTGCCTGCTTACAAACACCGGAATGGAGCTCTCTTAGTATCAAGATGATGGGGAATCCTTCAGCAATTTAATTTATCTTTTTCAAAGATCCAATCCACAGAAGATGTAGAGCAGAGCAATAGCCTTTATCATTACTCTTCCCTCTTGCAGAAGTACATTTTTCAGAAGAAGCCAGAGAGAGACTATCTTGGCATGTCTGTAGGCATGAGGGTGAGGCCCATGCACAGTGTCTGAAGAATGAATGAAAGATGCTCGAGTCTCCCTGCCTTGGGTTTGACATTGGTGATCAGGCAAAGCTGCCTTCCTGTGTTATACCAACAATAGTGACTTTCCCTCTAGAGAATATCTGAGCCAGAAGCCTGGTACCAAGAGCAACGGAGTGTCCAGCATCACCAATCCCAACACTGCTAGACTGGCTCCAGAGTTGTATTTATGGTTCCTTTTATCTGTCCTGCAGGGTTACAGGTGGTTCTTTTTGTTTGCCCAAGTGTTGAGCTTTTCCTTGTAAGATAGAAACTCAAAATGTCATGCTACTGCTTTTCTCCAAAAGCTTGATTTGCAAATCAAGCACCAAGTATTGGCAAGATATATAGTGAAAGCCCCAAAGCTGCAGTGGCATGTGAGTAGCCGTGTGAGTTTGTATGTCCTTTGGTATTTAGATCAGCATTAATTTAACTGTAATCTTCTTTGTCTCCCAAAATCCCTAAGTTGCAGAAATAGGTTTGGGTTTTTTTCCTTCTTCCCTTTTAACCCAAGTTCATGCTTACTCAAGGCTATTTTTTTCTTAGTAGTTTTCTAGCCTTACACTCCATGCAGTGTTATGTCTGGCTATAGATTCCTACAATTTGGTAGGTAGTAGGTTAAGGAAGCTGGAGAATCCCATATACTGTGACAGATCTCACCCTTGTGCTTACTTTTTTCAGTGCTGCTAAATTCAGATCTGATCAGTTAATGGGTAGCTTTAATGGACCCAATGGTGCAGAAGACTTTTGGTTATTGAAGTCAAGCCAAACTAGCACAGAATGCAATATTTAACAGATCTAAGGAGTTCATCACAGCAGTCAGCAATGGACTGTCTGGTGTCACCTTATTGTCCCAGAAGACTGGTTAGCCAAGACCACCTTCACTCTCATTCTCTACTTGAAGTTCTGGCTGAAGACTGAAAGCCTGGCCCATGCATGCAGTTCCCAGTGTGGGACTGCAGAAGCTGTGAATGTGTGAAGTGCCTGGAACTCCTGTAACATTGCATTATTGTCACTCGTTGCTGTCATTTCGAGGCTGTCAGTCTCCTGAGCTGCAGACGTACACCCCTGGGAGCCAATGTCACTGCTCCAACTTCTCTTGTGCCTTGTCACTGAACAGCCAGCCCAGTAAAGGCTTTCAATCACTGTCACCGTGGCTTGGGTGTAGAAGTCGAAAGCCTCTGCTCTCTATTGATTTATTTGTATAATAGCAGCAGGGATGAAACAAAGACCTGCTTTTCCATTTGCCCTTCTCACAGCTTCTTGAGCTTTTCAGGAGTTGGTGGAGTGTGAACTACCTATTCTCAATCCAGCTCCTCCCTGGAGTGGTGCTGCAGTGAATGCTGTTCTCACACTGCCCCAGATACAGCCAACTACAGGAGCAGCGAGTCCCTGACATGCTCAGCAAATGCTGCCTGTAACTATTCAAACATCCTGTAAAGAGATGTCAAGAGGAAACCATTTTGCAGGATTCTGTCACGGTCCAGCAAAACCACAGGGTGCATGGGGTACCATCCTTGAAAGCCATCGAGTAGTGTTTCTGTACTGCTTGCCTCTGTACTTACACGTTGGTCCCCAGAACATTTAACAAAGTCGAGAGAAAGCTGCTGCAACAACTAAACAAGGTAGCTTTGTTCTCTTCTGACACCTGAAAAATCCATACAAGGAGAACAAGCTACTACTCTAGATGCTGTATATTTGCTAGAACCAGAGCTCAAACACAGATTTAATTTTCATTTATTCTTTTTTTAGGTCCAGGCTAATGTCTACTAAAAGATGCAATCTCCTTTTTAGGTTAGGCAAGAGATTTCATGAACACTCTGACATTCATTCTAGCTTGCATTGTTGAGAAATGATATATTAATAGAAATACCCCTACAAAAGCATTTATTTTGGTTAAGGTTTTAAGTTGAGATATTAATGCAGTAAAATCTAAATCTTTCTAATTGGCTTTCTGCAAGCAGCTGTACCTACCCCCAGTTTGGATTTGGCTTTCACATAACAGGACTTCACTCAGAACTGAAATGATGCTTATGTTTTGCTTACAAGCTAATCAGAACTGCATAAGACAATGTTTAAAAATGACATTTATCATGACGTTTTGCTAAACAGCAGATGTGTTTTTGCTCAAGCATGTAAATGTCAAGGATCAGAGCACCTAGCAACCAGTTTTCAAGATCTTTTCAGCATGCAAAGAAGGTTTGTGGAGCCTGATGACAGATGTTGCTTTCCTTAGTGCTCAATAACTGTCCTAGCTACAGCTTCATGTAGATAGACTGTCATCCTCACCTGTTTTTAATGAGCAAGTCACCTAAAGAAGTAATATTGCAGCATGATAGGTGTGCTCCAACCAGATGTTGAACTAGCCCAGGTCTCTGAAATCAGTACAGAGACCTTTGGTGCAGGGAGGGTGGTGGGCCAACAACCTCCCAGTACCAAATCTTCATATCATAAGAGAAGTCCTGATGATCATTCAGTCCCTTCTTCTCTCCAAAGGCAAGATTTGTGTAACCCCTGACAGGAGGTTCCTTCTGAAAACTTTCTGTGGTGAGGTCCTCCTTTCTCTCTGAGCAGCCAGTTAGAAGAATCACTATCCTTATTGTTAGGGAGACATTTTGGTTCTCTTCAAAATTAGCCTGAGTTTTTTTAAAACTAACTGTGTTTTCTACTTATTATGTGTATGAACACTTATGAGCCACTCTTGTGGTCCAGGGCAAAAGGTCTGAACACTGCAGTCTGCCTTCAACAGCAGTCACAGCAAAATGCCTGAGTACAAGCAGGAGAAGCATATGTGATATTGTCATATTACAAAAGTATGGCCAGATCCATTTGGACTCACAAGATTTTCTTTCTGAGTCCATTGTGGCTTCTCTGCTTATTAATTTTGAGTGGATTGCTCTTTCAAGTTCGCCATTTGATTATTTCTCTCTGTGCAACAGTTTTGGTTTTGTTTTGGTTTTTTGTGGGTTCGGTGTTGGTTTTTTTGGTATTTTTCAATTGTTTTGCGTCTCGTTCTGTTTCAGATAACTCCTCTCTAGAAAACATTCTTTTCACTTTCTCCCATAGGTCATGTCATATCTTCTAAAAACCTCTGATTTTTTGGAGTTGAGCTATGCCATTTTCACAGCATATTTCTTACACTGGCTATATTACACCAGCTACGCCTTCGTCTTTGTCCAACTCGTATCTTACAGATCATATTAGCATGCTGTGTTTTCTGAGAAGAACTTTCTCTTACAAATAGCATAATCAGGATATTTGGCTATTATTTAAACAGGATCTTTGAGTTGCTTTTGTAGATGATTGTATTCTTATTGAGCTAAATGGGACATGAAGGCACTCGCTCTTCAGATGGCTATGTCTGAAATCTGTAACCATGGAGAATATTTATACATCTCCCTCTGCGTCTGAGACCTGTTCTCATTCTCACTAAGGTTATTGTTAGCAATCTCTGGTGATGCTTGCAGTAGTCTTAACTTATGCTGAAAATTATCTTTTCTTTTGGACTAGGCAAAAGGTTTTTCTTAGCCACAGATTTCAGCCTATCTCTGCAAGTTTGGAAAGGATGCTCTTACATAAAAAGGAGAGCTCATGCTTTGCCAACCCACTGTCAACTGAGTGTTTCCTGAAAGTAGCATATCCAATATGAGTGTCATTATGTGACAGTGCCTTGCAATGCATTCAGTATTTTGGCTAAAACAGGAGAAAGTAATCTAGAACCTCATCTCTCTTCACATTTTTGTATATTTTGTTGTGGGGGACATTCTGTGAGTCTCAAGATGAGAGAATGGTTGAGTATATAATAACACTTTACTGACTCCTGCTTAGTCTCCTAAGCTTGTGTCATAATGGGTAAAGCCTTGAAAGTATCTTTAAGATATGCAGCAACCATATGAGGGCAAATGCTGAAAATTATACTTGCTCACAGACACTGGCCAAATAAAGATTTAAAGGGGAAAATCAAATGACAGCAGCATTCAAAGAAAGGTAAGTCTATCTGAATTCAAGGTAACTGAAATGTGTGTTTGGGACTGTTTCCCTTTTCCCTGAAGAAGCTCTGCTGTTCTTAGCAGGAATACTGAGAAGCAACACACAAAAGTCTGTGGCTCTCAGTGGCACAATGATGCGAAGGATGGAGCGATGATGAGTGAGTGAGATGTAGGCAACAGCATATGGGCTCTATCTTGGATTTTGTGATGTGCTCTGTCAGTGAAAGTATGTAAGATGTGAGTGAGTCAATAGGATTACTGTGATCTCTGAGTTGTCGCAACGAAGGACGGGGAGACAGTTTGATGCAAACAAGACTCCGATTTATTGGCACTTTTGCATACAATTATATACCTTATTTCTTATCACTACAAAGATGTTGAAAATTACTCAATTGGTCAGTTACTGCTAACATGGCATTACCTAATGTTACTTGATTGGTTAATTAACGATCCTGACCTAATAAGGAGGTCCGGTAATTACCTAATGCTTAACAAGTTTTGTTATTATTAACGTTAACCTTGCTTCTCAGCACTTTCTTAGGTTATCTTATGCTATTCCTTATTTAGCAGGGAGTTATGTCTCCATAATACCTCATGGTTGTGTCTTTGGAGACTTTTCAAAGCAATGTTTAGGTAGATGGCACTCTTTGAACTAAAGCGGTGTTTACACAGAACTTTGCCATGGCTTAGGTGATAACCAATTTATTGTGACTAATTGTTCTGTGCTAACGGCACATGCTAAATTTGCTTCTTGCATATCCACACTGAGTGTTGTTCAGGAGAGTGTTCAGTGCCTCAGAGGACAGTTCTTTTCCTGAATATCTGTGACTGAGCAAAGTTTACCTCCGAGGTGCAAGTGAGGTGCAAGCAGTTGGAACCGGGTGTTTTTATTCTAGATGGCTGAATAATTTAGTGTTTTGTTGCCTGTGCTCCTTTCTTAACAACTGGTTGGTTTAAGGTGGTAGTTTTGGTTAGAGCTCTGTGCAGGTTATCCAGTTGTACATACCTCAGAGGGATTTGGTTTTTCTTTAAATAAGGATTGCAGTTATGGAAGAAAAAAATTAGTTCATTCCTTTTCAACGCCCATCTTCCTCCTGCACAAATGAAGTCAGCAGTCAGAAAACTGACTTGGTATAAGTTAGACAACATCACTATTGTGCTGAATGCTGACAAAAATCTTTCTTAGTTAGATGCAGCATTTTCCTTCCATGTTGCAAACTAGTTAGTAGAAAGGAGGGTAATAGGTCTGACGGTTCTGTGGGTCATAGTCCTCATTAAATTTCCTATCCTGGCTCTTACATCTGTCTTAGCAGCTGAGAGTCTGTCCCAGACATTAGAAACTCTTTATCACTATTCCTTTCAATCCAGATCTTATTAGCTTTCATTTGCAGAGAGGTTACGCTGACATGGCAAAGATCATGAGCTGTATTTTTCAGATGCTGATACTGCATAGCAGCTGAGTTGGCCAATGTATCCTTAATTTCCTTTTGGCATCCAGCCCGAGGGAACATGCAATAAGCAATTTCCTCAAACATAGTATCAGTATTCATCTTATTCTGAGCTAGCTACGTGATCTCAGCGGAGGACAGTATGATTTTCAGCTTTGATACTCCAAAACAGAAACTGGAATATAAAATCAGCCTTAGTACTCAAATGTCTGTACTTCCATAGGGGCATTTCAACTGATACAGCTGATTCCTTATCCTGACAATTTCTTAGAATTTCTTCATACTGTAGCTATCAACAGGTTGTTTACAAAGTACTGTACAGTCTAGCAAACCTGTGCAAATATTTCATGGTAAGGAGAGAGTATTTACAAAACAACACAAAACCAGGCAGGTTTTTATTATATTTTTGAGTATTTAGAATCAGATCCTTCATTATTAATTGACCTCCTTAGTTTCTAATCCTGATCTGTATAATACCACACTTATTTTTCTCAACATTTGCTTCACCTGTCAGTAAATTTCATCATTTTTCTTGGATTCTTTACCTCTCTATCTTCCCAGTTGCTAGATTTTTTCCAGCTATTTTGGGTTTCAAAACCATGCCTCACCCTAGGTTCTCCCCACTGATCTTTTTTTAAGTGCTGGAAAGCTGTATGTGCATTACTTGTGATGCCTTGGAGAGATTTTCAAGATTTCTTCTGAGCCAAACATTTTTGTACAGCCTTCTACTCCACCCACTTAATTGTATTTCATAGTCCCCATTAATTTTTTTTTTCCTGTGATACATGTTACTTTTGTGTTGCCACAATCTTGAGTTCAAATGCAGAATTTGCTTCACTTTGAGGGGTCTGCAGTAACTGCTACTGCAACTTAGCTGTTGTTCTCACCTCTTCCATCTATTTCTTTCACATCAGGTTGACTCTTTGGGGATGAGATTTTTCTGCCTGGGGGTGAATCCTTGAATCTATTATATGTCAGGGACAGAAATGCTTGTAATTATGATTTTAAAACTAATTATCACTTTGCTTTCTTCTGATTTATGCTTTCATGACTGACTGGTACTAAGTACTTCAGTCCTCAGTCCCTCTCAGATGGAGTATTTTGACTTCCCATAACGCACAGGATGGGGATACAGAGGCTTCAGTGTAGATTATTTGCTACCTTCATCTCTTCTTCATTTTCCTGGTGGATTATCCTCTGCAGTGTTAGTTTCAGGGGGTATTCTGCTCCTTTGTCTTTACTTGGGTACCCACCTAGCCATGAGTTAGGACAAGTTTCATTGTCTTTATTTGCTTTGAGTAACTACATTTTGCTTTTATTCCTCCCTTTTCCCTGGTAATTTTTCAGTCCCCTTCAGCTACGTTTGATAGAAACAGCTGAGAAGCTGAATATCTACAAAGAACACGTCCCTGCAAAAAGGGAAACTGTGTCACCTCAGATAATTTTACTCCTCCTTGATTTTGATTCAGGAACACAGGCAATGCTTGACTATGTAGTGTTTAATATCTTTTCTCTTCGTTATTTTGCTTTCTTGGAATGCATTTTGTCACTTTCTTGAAGGAGACACTGTTGTAGCACTTTTTGATGCTTCCTTCACCTTTGCTCATAAATAGCTGTCTTACAGATCTTTCTCTATTTGCCAATGGATTATACACTCTGAAAATACTCACCCAGCCCACTTAGAGTCATAGAATCTTTCAGGTTGGAAAAGACCCTTGGTTTCATCAAGTCCAACCATCGTCCCTGCTCTACTGACCCATGTCTCTTAACACCAACACTTGTGCACTTCCTTGATTAGAATCAATCCCTAATGAATACAGAGGTGCATGCTACCTTGATGGTCAATCTATTCAGCTTCATATAAACTATTGCTGGCCTCTGACAGATGTTTCAGATGTATTCTGAGGCAAAACTACATATTCACAAGTATCTTTTTAACCTCAGGCTGCTGTTTACTTGATCTTTTTTACTTCAGAATTTGTAAATGCAAATATGAAAAGTTCATGAAAAGTTGTAGTCCTACATTAGATTGGTTTTTTTGAGTAATTTTCATGGTGACTTGTAACAAGCCCTACATAAATATATTTGTATTAGTAGCAACTGTAAATGTGTTGTTTTGATTTTTAAACAATAATTTTCTACTTAAGGAAAGTCTGGTTTTTTTACTTTTTCTTCCTTATTCCACTGAAGCAGCTGATTTGATTCTTCTATATTTATTTTATATTCTGTGTACATTTCCCAACCCAGAAGGCTGTAAATACATGTCTCTCTTTCATACATCTTTGTACATTTTTTTCAAGATTCTAGTTATTCTTCATGATGGTCTCTGGATGTTGTACGTTTTTTGAGAAGGAATGCCTAAGTTAACTCACAATGCAAGGTGTAGCAGGCAGTTAGGTTATATTCATTCCCTTCCTCCCACCATGATAGTCTGAGGTTTTATATTTTGCTTTACATTTTCCTCTCTACCTATAATAAAGCCAGTTTTATTTGAGCAGTTCAGCTGCCCTTGCTTTGTTTTGTTCTCTGGTGCCATTTGGAAATGGCATCAGCTATTTCAGTTGTTGTTAATGATTTTGCCTCTTCAAATGAGAGCATGAACTCAGTAAGCATGCAGGCAGGACTTCTCTTCATCTAGGATATGGTAGCTACTGGCCATAAATAACAGGTAGACTTAAAATCAACCCACTTTTTGGGTTAGAGTTATTTCAGTAGCTTTGGCACCTCTTCAAGACAAGGGAAAACCTGCCTCTCAGCAGGACCATAATCACAAGCCATGAGGCAAAGGGGACTAATAAAGGGATTCATCCTGGTGAAGTTTTTTTTAAAATTCATCTGCTATTTTAAATACAAATATAGAGTGTCTGAAGCACTCTGGTACAAATGCTCTGAGCAGTGGGTTAAGTGTATTTGCTTCTGCTCTTGCAGTACAGTCAGCTGTGAGCAGACTTGCCAGAATTTGCTTGATTCCTAAACAAGAATATCACATTGCACATAACTGTTTACAGAACTACTTCTACTCTCCAGAAATTTCTTGTCAAAGGCAGCACATAGTGCTGCCATAGCTTTTGCTGTTAATATCATACTGGATAAAGTGTATGCCTTATCTTTCCATTCTCTGAGAATTTCTGGAGATTAACTTGGACCAGGACAAAAGAATAGAAGATGTAAGTACCACAAAACTTGTTCAGGAAGCAGAAAAGATGAGGCTGCCCTTTTTCCAGCAGCCCAAACTTTGGACACTTAATTCAGTCTTTTGACATTTGAGGATTCTACATTTTCTTGAGTTTGACAGTTATCTTTGGATGGTTTTGCTGTATACCAAATCACAAGAATGTTGTCTAAAGAACATTTTACAAAATAGTGTCAAAAATTTATAGGGTTCTGTTAAGTCACTGATCAGAATTAAACTGGTGGCTGATGTTTGAACTTTGCTACAAAATTAGCTGTAAACTCCAGGTAATAATCACTCATTATTTTGAATATAATACAGAGTTTGGTTCATTAGTACCCCTCAGTGCTAGAGTGTAGTATTAATTCAAGATCAAAGCTGCCCAACATGAGCTAGGTGGAAAATTATTACCTTGGTATACATCTGTGAGACAGGGTGAGTGGGGTTTTTTTGTATCCTAGATCTTCATAATCTAAATTTTTGGTGAAATAGTTGAGAGATTAGGAGGAATGATGGAAAGAAGGTACCTCCTTCAACATACCTTGAACAGCACTGAACATTCTTCAGCAACATTGAGCCAAAGCCTAGCTGAGATTTGGTGGTTTTCACTTAAATGTATGCAAAGCAATTATTTGTTGGCACTTAAAGATTGGTATCTATTTGCTGCTGCATGGACTTAAGGTACATAAGATGGTGTGAAAAGCAGACGGCTCCTGTATATATATATATATATGTATATATATGGTGCAAACTGAAAGTTAGTGATGGTGTTTGTGCCATTAACCTCTTAGCTTATTACTGTAGCAGCAAGGAAACAAGTGATGTTCACTTTCACTGATTCAGAAATACCCATATGACCCACCAACTGAAAGAAACAAAAAGAAAATTAGAAGTGGAAGTGAGGTCTTGCAGTCTCCAGCTCCCAGAATATAATAGCAGCAGTGACACTAAGGGACACTTAGAGCAGGCAGTGGTCTCATCATTTCAAATAAGTCCACACTTGCCTGTAGCTTTCTCTCTTTTGCATGGTGTGGTGCATCCTTCTGGAGGCTGTAGTCTTTCCTTCACTATCCCAGTAAAGTCAGCCTGGAAAATGGATCAAAGGTAATCCTGCCACAGCAGGTTTGAGTATGGAGGTGTTTCCTCATGGCACGAAACACCTTTGGTCCAAGCTGGTAAAAAATGGAAATATAGGGTAAAAGAGGGGCAATGATTTGCAAATAGGATTATTTTTCATGGGATTATTTTTCACAAAGTGTTACAGTGAGTCATGTTTGATGGCATTAAAAGTTTAAGCTAAACAGTGAGGAATCTCTTAATGATCACACACACACAAAAAAAATGTTTAAACTGTATTCTAATTATGGCCACCACTATTTAACGGCACACAAGCTGCATGCTGTATTGTACATAAACTATAATGAAAAGCTTGAGTTTTATCTTGGTTTTACCCAAGAGATTTCTAGTAGAACTACCAAAATGTAGTGAGTATTAACATTACTATTATAAAAATTCTGTATAAAACGAATTAAAAACTGCTCTTCAAGGTTCTTCATGGGTGATCAATTCCTTTATAATTAAAAAAAAAAAAAGTCTCTAAATTTAAGTTTTCACACTAAGGAAAGTTGAAATCTGATTATATTAAGGGAACATATATACAATATAGATTCTGTAATGCATTTCATCTATTATCAATATGATAAGAAGTTTGTAAATAAAAAAGTAACCCTACACCATCTGTCTACCTGAATTAGCCTAATTCACCCCTGTCTGTTTAATCTCTTCTGGAATATAGTAATACTCACTATGGGAGTAAATTATTTTGTTTAGGAACTTCGTGTGTTATGACTTCTGTTTAACCCTTTTCCCTGCAAGTTTTTTACTTTTCTGCCCTCTCCTCATTGGTGTACAATTAGATAAACAATAATGGTTTTTTTAGATATATCACTGTAATTTTGCTTTGTAAATTTTATTGTTCTCCAGTCACTTCATGAAAAAAGCCAATTGGCTCTTGTTGTATGCTGATATTGCTCCTGTACACCAAACTGAAGTCCGTTTGGTTAAACTATTATCAGAAAGTTTTCCACATCTCTCTTGCTTGTTTGAGAACTGTTGCAGAAAAGCTTGAGTTCCAAAGAGTAATGGTCTTCCTTCTCCTCCCTGGAGCACAGGCATGGGGTGGTCTCCATATGATCTTCTGAATACTTACTGTTTTCATCCATCTTGCCTTAAACCAACCTAATATTTGTTTTGAATATTATTAGTTGTATTACTGATTTTTATATTATTTGCCTTATGTTCCTGACATTTGCCCATGCATTTTTTTTAGTAATTTTTTTTTTCATTTGTCTGTGCTTGTTCTTCTGTTCCCCTTTGGCTACTTCTTACTTGCTTGTTTGCTGAATCACAGCAAGCCTGTCTCTTGTCTGTAGAGGAGGAGGTGTGTGCTGTATGCACTGCTGCAGAAGAAACAGGTCATTCTTTTGTTACTGCACTTTCCCAGCAAAATGTGAGCTTAAAAAAAAAAACTACACTTCCCTTGATGAATCTGCATCTTGTTTGAAAAGTCAAATCAACTGCCAAAACATAGTTATTTAAAAATGGGTTGTTGATGTTCTTTATGGCTTTGTTTTGGGGGCATAAAGAAAATCTTTTCCATGGAAGCCTGCTGTGGGAATTGGTCCCTCACCTTGTGGGGCATTGCCTATAGACGAATGAACAGGACATTTCATACCTTCAAGAAAAGTGAGAAATGTTGTGTTGTCTGTCCAAGCAGGTGAAAAGCAGGAGTATGGGATTGTGTTTCATAATGAGAAGTGGACACTTAACAGCTGCAGTCCCCTTGCTATGTACTTCTGGGGGTTCCTCTGTCTGCTGTTTTCAAGGACAGTGATCCAAGTAAAGCTTCAAGTCTGGGGGTCAGTTCCTGAGCTGATGGAAATGGGTGCATGCCAAAGGCGACAATCTCTACCTGACATGAGGATCTGGATTTAGCATTGTTTTCAGTTTTTTGCATTGAAGCAGAATTGTAATATGCATTAAACCCATGATCTCTTGCATCAGATGCTGGAGATCTGATTCAGAAGCAGTTTGAATGAGTTTTTCCCTTTTTGCAATTCAATAACAATAACAAAACACTTTCTACAACCCATATCTGGCAAAAAGCACTGCAATAGCAGTCAAAGGACTACTAAAAAATGTATGTATCTGTACTGGGAAGTGCATGGAAGGATCTTCACCCATTTCCTGCTGAAATTTCTGAATTAGCTGTTGTCGTGCAAACCTTGCAGTGTTTTTGTTCTGCATATGAATTTATAATACAGATGTTTTTCTTTACCTGCTCCACTTATCTTCATGTTCAATTTTGGTTTTCATTAGATCAGGAAAGATTATTATGAAAAATAGGATAACTTAGATGACTATGGTCTTCTGTTTGTGATTTCACTGTAAAATATCTAAGCATTTGCAGTGCGAATATCACAAAAGTTAGTACATTTTTATTGAATTGCAGATCACTTTCTCAGTTCAAACTCTGAAAACAGATAAAACTGGAATACTCCAAGCTTCTTAACACCCCTAATATAAAAGAACTGTCTTTGCTCTTCCAGATTAGTTCATAAATTCATCCAGCCTAGTAAACAGTTTTAGATAGGAGCTTCTTAGTAAAAGAGTAGTTGAAACAATGTGTGCCTAAAGTATCTTTCCATGATTATTTATTTTTATCTCTTGGTCATCTGCTGAGTACTGTTTGCCAGACTGGCTGACTGGGCCCAAGCCATCCTGATTAATATTCACCAATGATGAATGAGTCTAATTTCTTCTTCAACATATTTGTAATTTGGCTTCCACAACAAAATGATGTGGAGAACTCTGGAATTAAAGTAATCATTGCATAGGATAGGAAGAGATCTTTTGTTTGTTTTCAGCATGCTGCCAAGTAATTTTGAGTCCAAGCACAAAATATGTAAGCCTCAAGAGCCATTTCACACTTAGGCTGAACCCGACACTTTCCTAATACTGAAGTTTCATGGGTGGCTATAAAGGCCTTGGAACTGGTGGTCTTTCAGTAGTACAAGTAACTAGTGATATCTAAATTTAGGGTCTGTATCCATGTTTTAAATATTCATAGAATGACAGAATGATTTGGGTTGGAAGGGACCTTAAAGATCTCCTAGTTCCAAACTCCCTGCCTTGGTCAGGGACACCTCCCACTAGACCAGGTTTCTCCAAGCCCCATCCAACCTGGCTTTAAACACTTCCAGGGATGAGGCATCCACAGATTTCCTGGGAAAGCTGTCCCAGTGTCTCACCACATGCTAAAGAATTTGTTCCTAGTGTCTAACCTAGATCTACCTTCTTCCAGTTTACAGCTACTACCCCTTGTTCTGTCACTACATGTCCATGTAAGAATTCTCTCCCTAACTTTCCTGTAGGCCCCCTTCAGGTACAGGAAGGCCTGTGAAGTCTCCCTGGAGGCTACAACCCCAACTCTCTCAGCCTGTTTCACAGGAGAGATGCTCCAATCCTCTGCTCACCTTTTTTACCCTACTCTGGACTTAATACAACAGGTCCATCCTTAGAAGGTTGATTGTGTATCTGAAAAAACTTGCATCAAATGGTAAAAAGTGATTAAAGATTTCTAACAAGCCACACCATCAATTTTGCAAGCATCACTGTTTAATTTTGCATCATCTTTTCCTCTGCTGCTTTTGCTTTCCTTCCTCAGAAATACCTGGTCAGGCTTAAGTTAGAAAGAAGAGAACATGGGGGAATGTAAGTCAGGTTTCTCCTTCAGGTGTTGTATGATACATGGTACATACTGTGTGTCTGTCTTTAGGGAATGGTGACTAAATGTGAGAAAAAGAGAGTATTTCAGAAAAAAATGCATACAATGAGCCATTGATGTATTCTTTGTATGCAACCATTCAATTACAGTTGCTTCTGTAATAGACTATAATAAGACAGAGAACCCAATTAACAGTCCATGAGTAGCAGTGATGATGATCTTTTTGTAATTCTGTGATGAACTTATATGAAGAGTCTGGAGGCTACTGCATTTACTGAGTGTTTTCCTTCAGTTGCAAGGGATGCTGACTTTCTTCTTTAAAAAGAGAAGCAACATGAAAACCAAGAGAAAGCATGACTGAAGTTTGCTAACAGCAAAGGATGTATAGTCTCAATTCAGTTAAATTTTGCTTGACAGTTTACTTTGTAAATATGGATCTTTTTTACCTAAACACGAAATTACTCTAGGAATAGAGTGAGTATGCTACTAATTAAAAAGAAACAAACCCACAACCTGAAAAAAAAAAAAAAAAAAGCCAACAAGCTTCACGGTGGCTTAGGATGACTCAGTTCTGTTATTTCTAGATGCTCTTGAAGTCAGAAACATGTAGTAAGGAACAATACGTTCTTTTTTGTAAAGATCTATTTACATACTTATCTGAGTTAGGTATTAATAGAGTTGCAGATGTTTACAATGCTTTTTCATCTACTTTCTTATTGATGTTTTCCAATCAACACTAATTGCTAATTAAGAATTTATTCAGAGCATCATCTTCCTAAAATCACTTTATTTCAAGAGAGATGGGCTGGTCTCAGTATGATTGAAGTGTTTTTCAGCATGAAATGGAGCTATATGTTTGGAAACAGTCATGCTGGTGACTATTTTGAAGTCATGCAACCCTGTTTCAAGTAGGGCAGTGCATCACGCTACTGAGAAAACACAGCAGCAACGTGTGCATGTTCTGAGCTGTGTTTTGGCTGTTACTCCTCGGAGTAGTGCTATTTTATGTCTGCCATCATTAGCAGATGTAATAACTGATGTTAGATCAGCCCTGGCACTCAAACTGGCTTTGGTAGCTTGTCACCTTCCCACTTAAGATTTCAGTGGACTCATATGACCACCTTGCTGGCTGCAGTATTGCCAGGACTGTAAAAATAAATGATTTTGTTTTGTGATAGAACAAGATGTTCAGAACAGAACAGATAATTTCATTGTCTTGAGCAGAACCTCTGTGTTCACTGTGGCAGTGCATCTATGGCTGACCTGGCATTTCCCAGCCACTGCCTGTTTCACCCTTGTCAGCTGTAGGGAGTCACACCTTCACCAACGGAGAAGCATTAAGTATTTAATTTACATATAGGCAGACAAAAACAGGAGAAGAATCATAATAGCCCCCTTTTACCTTGGGAATGCATACAAGCCTTGTCTTATCCCCCATGTGTAACTGCATATCAGTCCTACTGTAGAACTAGGAATTAAACCTTAAACAAGAAACTTATCCTTCCCCTGGCATCTTCATATTTTACACTCCACGTACTATTTTCCTCCGATAAACCCAAGCCCAGCCTTATCTTAGAAAATGCAGGGATTAAGGCTGTATAAATTGAAAGTGTAAATTTTGAAATACCTAAATAAAGATGCTTTTGCAGTTTTGATAACTTTTCAAAGTTGTAAGTAACTGAAAATAGGATCTTAGGACACTCTGACACTCTAAGTAAATTTCAGTGTAATTTATTGATGTTCAGTTTTGTTTTCCTCCATGGAAAATTAAAAGATGCTCTCACTAGCCTGTCCATTACCCTCTGGAATTGTGTCAAATAAACCTTCTTTCCCACTGGGACCCCTGGTACAGTCACATCTAAGAAATATACACTTACTTCAGTTTTATTGCTCTTGTAAAGCTATTCTGTTCCTATTCTGTGTTTCTGCAGGTAGTGCTTTCATTTGGGTTGCAAAAAAATGTTGCTGGTGTTGTCCTTTTTGCAAAGTTTCTTTGAAGACATAATGTTTGCACAGATTTCTCATCCCTTCTAGCCATGTGCAAGCTGCTGCTACTTTTACACAACTGAACTTCTCTTGGTTTACACATATTTATACAGTCAGATTGGTACAGGTCTTTGTAATACAGCGCTTCAGCCTGTATTGGATCAGAACCTTTGTACATGAGCCCAAAAGAGCAAGCTGCAGTTGTCCCTCCTGTGGGATTCGGCATCTTTGCAGGTTTTCTCCAAAGCATGTAACTTTGTACAAATATCAAAAGGAGTTGCCTTGGAAACAAAACGTCCAAGCCTTCACTTAATTTCAGAGGAGCAGAAGGTCATATGCCCAGTCAGCAGAGCTGTGTTGGGTACTAACAGTGGGGGGAGAGTTAGTAAGGCCAAAGGTACTTTTGTTTATAATAGTTAAGAAAATTGAAAACCATGTGAGAAGAAAATTATACATTTCCCTGTTGAAGATAATGGCTGAAGCAAGGGCTTTGCTTTCATCAGGAAAGAGGAGTCAGCTTGCCAGGAAATTACCCTGTCTGCACCTGCTTCATCATGTTGATATCACAGGTGACATTGTCATCAGTATGATCATAGGGGCATGTCCTTGTGTCCCCAGCAACAAACACAAGATACACCCTCAGACACCACCAGTCCAGTGTAGCTCTGGGGAATTAGACTGAGGAACAGTGACAAAAATTGGACCAGCATGATTTAGATGCTGCTGTTCCACAAAGCATACTCAATCTACTCCAAGATTCAGCATGGAGTGGTGAAGCCCCATTTCCATAGCCTGTATTTCCTGCCTTTTAGTGATTTATTTTATGTGTCTGATAGCAAGTAACATTTTAAAATCCTGCTAAGTTAAACATGACTGCTTGGAAGCTGAGCATGCAGAGACCATGTCAAGGAGTCCTGATGGCTGATCAAGGTGAGGTGCAGGTGGTTAGCTGTGTGGTGATGATGTGATAAAGCAGACATCTCCTCCTTTTCACATCATGGTATCCTGCTTGTAACAGCCTCCATATGTAGAGAAGCAGCAATCAAATGTGGCAGTGGCAAGCACAAGTGGGCGACTTAACTGTTTGAAATTGGTCCATAGGGGTCGAGGGCACTCAGCCGCACAGCAGCACTGTGCAAAGAATGAAAAGATCAGCTCCTTGCCATCCTTTTGTAAGGCATTTTTCTGAAGTTCTGCTTTAGAGTGTATTGTTCTTCAGAAGAGAATTAGCAAGAAGTGATTTGGAGGTGGTAGTTAAGCTGCATATGCACATATAAACTAGTGAGCATTGGATGAGAGAGAGTGTAAGGGGGAGAGTGCTCTGAATGTCTCTTTAGAGTCTTCTGACTCACATCTACCTTGTCAAAGTAGAGCATTAGCATTGAACTTCAATGATTGTTCTCCAAAATCCGGATAGCTTATCTGTTCCTCCCTGCCTGGACCAAGGAAATCAGGAGAAATGAAAAGAAACAATAGCTTGGAGCCAGCTGTGTGTCGGTATACACATTCTTCATTTGACTATCAGCTTGATACCACATATCTCTCAACCCTCTGGATCCAGTTCTTTATAATGTCTGTTGTCCTCCTTAACAAACAGAAATGTGTTGTTACCATTTAGCCTGCCACTGTTCATCTGACACCATTTCTGATGGTCATTTCCATCCCTGTAATTTTCTGAATCTCCATTAAACACAGATTTGGAGAAGGCAGGCAAACCTAAAACCACCTTAAGAGCAGACATTTAAATTGTGGCTAACAGTCTGTACTCGACAAGTAGCATGTTGCTCACCACCTACCAACTCTGTCACCACTGCATCATGGGTGATGGCATTTGTGGAATCTGGGCAGAGCATTTTATTCAAAAATATTTTTCTATGACCCTGGTGATTTTCTAGGTCGTGTTAAGCCTGAGGGCTAAATGGTGAGGTAAGAAATGGTTTTGATGAGAGAACAGACATAGAGTATCTGCCAGTGCTAACTCTTCTACAGGTGACTGCATAATCATTCTCCTGACACTGCCTCTTGACTCAGCTGTGACTTTTAAAATAGAGAAGTGGAAAATCCTGAGATAGAATGGCAGCTAAACCCACTTTATATACAGTACAAGGAGCACTGTAAGAAGTCATTATGTTGTTGTGTTACTCTTGTGTTGGAGCTAATTAGAAGAAGATAGGATAAAGTATTCCTGACCATTCAGAGCCCAGGTTTACAGCCCCACCAGTGGCTCTCCCACCCTTCTTTCTTGATAGAACCATGACTGAAGAAATAAATTTTCTACACAGAGAATGAGATCAAATGATCTGCTGTGGTCATGAGGATCAGGGAAAGTTTTCCTGGATCTCAATTCTTCTGTAATTTGGTATAACAGTCTCTTCTGATGCCTTCTATCACACTGTGGCTTCAAGTTGTTTTGTGAAAATCTGTGACATTCTCTGCAGTTCAGGACAATCCTGCCTGTCAGGGTAGGTTATGCCTTTTCCTTCACAGCCACTGTGTGAATGCTGTTAGCAACCCTGCACACAAAACCCTTCCTGGCATGAGCCACATTTGAGAAACTCTTATAGAATCGGCATGGGACTTTGAATAGGGATGGGTAGCAAAATGAAAACTGGCACTCTGGATACTTTTAGAGAGTTGTAACCTCAGTGTGCTAACAGAAGAGCCTCAGAGTAGCAGTGTACAAGACTCTCTGAACTGGGAAGTGAAAACCTGTTGTACAGAGCAGGGGTTGAGATCACCAAGATCGTCACAGCACAACTTCATAATCAGGTTCAGTTTAAGAAAGATGTGTAAGAAACATCTTCCTGAAGGTGATAATTGTTTTTAATGCCTTAGGTGCTGTTGTCAAAAGAGTCCTATTAGGCAGCTATTGTGCAGAAGGGTCACTCTCTGCTGCTTTGATACCTTGAACTACATGCAGTGCTGCTGTGTTTGGGGCATGGGAGATTTATGTAAAGCCAGCTCGATATCTTATTATTTCTTGTAAGTTCTGCCTCAAAGGGGCCAGATAAATGTTCTGAATCCTGATTACGTTTTCTTTCATTTGTGAAAAACAAGGAATGTGAGAGTACAAACAGTCTGCCTGGTGCTCAAACAGCAATACCCAAGGTTGTTACTTTTTCCCTCTTCCCAGTTTTTAATGAGGGAAGCTTACATGGCACAAAATTATATTTGGAAAGCATTCTATTTCAGCTTGATTGGAGTATCATGAAGATCTTAAGCTTATATATGTAGATAGAACTGCAAGAAAGAATTATCAAGCAGCATTATCTTTTAACAGCTGTTTCTATTTTTGTCCTGAGTTCATTTGCCTAGAATAATAGCTAACATCTTATGCAGAGTATTCAGAAACTATCACTGTTGGTTCAGTTAGGAGACAGAGGTACGAATATGTATAATTTCATGGAAACTTTGTCAGATGAATTTGTTTAATGCCAAATCATCATTTAGGTTTTAGTTAATTAAGCAGGACCAGTGGCTAACAAGTTACCAATGAGCTAAAATGAACCATTGGCAGAATAGATGAGTTCACACCAAACAAGAAGCAATGTCACTGTTAAGTATCTAGGTTATCTCAAGACATCTCAAGATAATAAGTTATTAATCTTCTGAAGTGTTCTCCTTTTCAAAGCTTAAAACCTTCAGAGAGGGCAGCAATTTAGGCTGAATACTATTTGTAATAAGGGCAAGGATCTGAAACCTCTTTTTCTACTGAGTGCATTGAGAAGAGCTGTTTGTGTTGTTTATATGTATGCAGTTGCATACTGCATTTTTACTGGGTTTCAGTATATTTACAATTGTTTTCTTTTCTCTCTGCAGGTAACTCTACATCTGATGTAGGAAGTTTGGGCAGTCTCTTAAAAGATTTTGGGCTAAATATCAGATTCTGGAAAATACAACGTAAAATCTGTCTTCTAGTGCTTTTGGGTGCATAACAAGTGTTGTCTGTATTTGCAGGTATAATAAGACCTTCAGTTTGGATTTTTATTAGTCAGGTATATTATTTGATATTTTGAAGGTGAGCTCCAGAGATTAATTTCTTTCCATCTCCTGCATCTGACACAGAGATCCATTTTTTATTATTTATCCTGCAGAGTCTTGAGGTTATTTGATAATGCAGCTGCTGGTATTTGCTCTGTGAATCCAATTGTCTTCCGAAGGTAAGTGCCATGAGGCCCTATGCTGGTTGGTTTTATAATGACAGTTCTCCTGTGAAAATAGCAGCACTCTCATACCCAGGCTCATAAATGCCTGCTGTTCAGAGCTTTATCCTATAGTCATTTGCAAAGAAAAAAAAAAATAAATAAAACCAGACCAGGCAAAGCTCTCCACGAGGACTGGGTATAGCTCATATCAGTATAATGATATCACTTTGAAATGGATGCTACTGAAAAATGCATGGTGTGTAACTAGCTGCCATTTTCAAATGTCATATAATTCGTTGCCCTTAGAGAGGGACAGAAAAACCTAGATCAGGTTAGTTTTAAATTTAATATGGCTTGCTCTAGTGGTATATCCAGGCTTAGAGCTGAGAGAGAGGGAATAGTATTGATTCCATAAGTCACTTTTATATTAATCTTGCAAGACTATTAATGTTCTGGGAAAAATGTTTAATATAAATTTGCATATTTATACTCTATCTTTTAGTAGGCTTTACTTCTCTTGATAAATTAATGAATAGCTGCTGAACCAGCTGCAATAACATGGGCACTACATTTAATGAAAAATGCATTGACTTACCTTTTTGTGTTATGTCAAGAAACAAACCAAATAAAAAAAGAGGAGGTATATTTCTGTGAAAAAAATGTGAAATGAGATGTATTAAAAGCTGATAGAATATGTCTAGCATGGAGATAGGATTGGCTTGGAGGGGCCTGAGAATAAAAGCATGGGATCAAAGAGGGAGATGGAAATTAAATTTACCCTCTAAATTACACTTCTCACTTAATCTTTACACAAGTCCCAATTCCACTGAAAATTAACTCCTTCGTTAAAACATAAAATGTTGAACAAGAACTGTTTACAAGTCAGCTGGAGCTGGGAAAAGCTGAACCTTCCTACTCTTTTCTGCAATTTAAGGCCAAAAAGTATCCCGTGGGTTTTCCACATGAAAAGTGCTGTTGCTTTGATGGTGTGTGTAGCACATATGTTCCCATTTTTAACATATTAGAGAAATGCAGTCATTCTCAACAAACTAACAGGAGGTGCTATGTATTTTTCGATAGATAAAAGGACAAAGACTTGGATACAGGTGTATGCAGTAATCTAATATCCATCTTTTCCAGTGTCTGCATAACACATGCCTTTTCTTAATGATTTACCCTGTGCCAAGAGATTTCCAATGGCAGTATCAGGCAAACTGAGCAAAACATTCATCTTCATTTATCAATACTAGCAGACAATGTCATGTGATATGTGGCCTTGTTTACCGTTCTGTTACCTGTATAAAGATTTTTTATTAAATCAAAGGGTTTGCTGAGTTCCCTTGGGGAACTTCAGGAGAGAGGCAAAGTGTTTCTAAACCTGTTTTGCACTCACCTGAGGAACTACAGATTGGTGTCTGGCAGCACTGTGCCTGCCTCAACAGTGTGAGGAGCTTTGCCTCTCTTCATTCCTTTGCTTTGTTGAGTAATTTCTATCTACACTGAACAGGAAATGAAAAGTCCTAGTTTAGGAGAAATTTTTTGTTCTTATGTAGGCTCTATTTGGGGAATAACTTCCTACTTGGTGATCTACCCAGCCCTTCTCCTTAACAGCAATTTCCTGTAATACTATTTGAAGTGACCTTTTTTGTTTGCAACGCACCAAATCTGATGTTTGAATTGGGTAGCTTGTGCAGGAATGGAGTCTTTCATTTAAATTGAATGTGCTTTAACGTGATATTTTATAGATGGTTGGGTCCCCCATTTGAAATAAAAAAAGAATCCAAATTGTGGACTGAGCTTTGAACCCTACTGCCTCTGATGCCCTTTCAGTCAGATCTGCTTTGGGAGACTACCTCTCGAATGGCTATTATTGTGAGGCATGGCAGGAATGACATCTCTGACCCAGTGTGCCAAGTGGCACCAAAAAAAAAAAAAAAAAAAAAGGTCATTTTGATAACATAATGCTTATTTATAGCATGCAGTGCTATTTAGTCTTGCTCAGGACAGAGTGCCAATTTGCAAGCACACAAAGCATTTTGATCTCAGTTGGTAGAGCAGGCAAAGGGATAGGAAAGGAGATGGAAGTAAAATGTCTTTTACTCTTCATGGACGGAGACAGGAGCAAAATCCCATTGTCCTGAATTCCAGCCCCAGGTTCTGTCTCAAGACCTGCACTGCTGGAATCAGTTTTTTTGAGATATCCCACATGTCATAAATTTCAGTTCTGACTGACTTTCAGCTCATTCCCACTCTGCTTTCATGGGCTGGCCAAGACAACACAGGCTGTAGGTTAATTATTTCATCTTCAGCAGTGGGAAACTGTACAAGATTCCCAAGTGCTAGCAGATTCAGCAGCTCCCTAGATACTCATTCCTGCCCATGGCCAAAGTCACTGACTCTAGGGTTTTTCTGCTAATTCTCTAATTCTCTGTAATCATATGGGGCAGTATGAGGGAGCATTCAGCTTTTTGGTTTGTTTTTCTTGTTAGCCTTTCATGCTTGGTTCAGATTATTTTGAAGTTGTGCAGAGACCTCAGGTGTTTTGATGACTTGGAAAGAAAGAAAGACATGCAATTAACTGTAACAAATGCATTTCTGTGGCAGAGAAGACATTTTAGTTTGCCCAGCCAGGAGCTGTAATTCAAGCAGCACAACAAATTAATATTTCATTTTCTGGTCTGGGGGCATATTAACTAAAAGCTGTTGTGCCTGTCAACAGGAAAACAAGTATGTTTTCATCAAATGGCAGAGAGCTTGCAGAGTAGATGTTGGAAGCCAGTAATTGAAACGTAAATACTGAATATAGACATCCACTCCTGGGAGGAATGTGTATAAGACAGGAAACTCAAGTAATCTTACTCTAACATAAGGACATTTCAAACCAAATTGGAAGAAGGCAGTAGAATGCTGCAGGAAGCATGGGGAAATGGTACTGCTCAGCACCTTCCCCAGGTTAGAAACAAGTAACATGGAAAGTGATTGTTATATTTCTTTGCAAAGTAAAAGGACATGCACCCCTGTATTTGGGTTTGGAAAAGATTTGGTTGAATCTGATGTAGACCTGTGTTAATTCTGGCTCTGTAGGTCTGGTGCAGCAGCTGGAGAGTACTACAGGGCTAAAAGATGGGTGTTTTCTAAGTGTTCAGCTCCAGGACAAAGCAACTCTTTCAATCTCTCTGATTTTAGGGAAGAACTGTCAATTTTGTAAGAGATTTGGCCTAAGGTCAAGTATCAAAATGTTCTGATACTTTCTGACTGGGGAGAGTTCATTAGTGTCAGTGTTACTAATTGCCTACTGGAGAGTGGGAACTGTCAGCCCTAAGAAGTTCTTCCTGGAGTACTTCTGGGTATTTCCTGTGGTTGCTCAGTATGTTGTACAGTTTTCTGTTCTGTTTCATGGTCTCTAGGCTCCATGGAAATTATTTCCTTTCAGAATACTACACTTTCCTTTTTAGAATACTAAATATTCACAGAGGGAGAAAACCCAAAGCTCCAAATTTCTCTCATCTGCCAGTTTTGTGAGGAAATTTTCTCTTTTTTATCATTCTGCCAGCTGTAACCAAAATGAGAGTTCAGCTTCACCTCCCCAGTTAGACACTGTACTTTCCTCCCTTGGGGGGGTTGATTTCTACTTCTGAATCAATGCTACTGTTGAGGCAGTGAAAATGAGTGGTATAGCTGATCAGAGGGGTTGGGCAGTGGTTCTACCAGTGGGTAACTGCAAAAGCAAAACCAATATTTCTAACTTACTGCAAATCATTGAGGGCTAACGATTTCACCAATATTTGGCCTACCAAAAACTATTGCCTTCAGTGTCTTTATACTTTCTGGCAAAAAGAATAACAAATCAGGAGTGCAAGCACGTTCACATTCTCCACCATTAGTGGATGATGAATAAGGTGTCAGATGAGGTTGTTTACTTTGAAAGCAAAAGGGAGGAAAGCAACCCTATAAAAGGAGACAGTCCTTCATGAGGAAGGCAGCTGCTGAAGGAGCACAAAGCTGTCATTAATTAATTGCAAAATATTATTTATGTAACTTAAATATCTGCAACAGAAAAGGTTGGGTTTAAGTCAGAATATAAAAGCATACCAGATAGATAATCATAGATATACATCTATGAGGAAAAAAATATATCTATGAACTGCTTTTTTTCCTGTTAATGTTGATCTCTTCTCCATCACAAGGGCTAGTCTAATTCTACTACAAGAAAAATTTCCATAGACTGAGACACAGTAAATCCCATAAACCACCTGGTAGAAGGAGGAGATCAAGGAAATATTGAATATGCTGCAGGGGGAGCCTTGGCAATGCAGGAATTTTCTTCTAAAGATGGATTGAAACAACTTTCATATAAAAATTAGAGCTGACCTAATTCTTCATGCCGACAGTGAAACCTTGAGTGTTCTGTAGACTAGACCTACAGAGGGTTGTATAGTCTGGATGAATTGATGTATTATCTGCTTATCAAAGTCCAATCTTAGTAATGTAAATGTGGTGTAACTAAAAGCACAGTCCTACTAAAATAAGCATAAAGTAAGAATTTTTTCCCCTTTCAGAAGCTTTTTGTTTTCCTTGGGCACAACAATAGTCTTAGTTTTCTACTTTATTAATTGAGTTATGTTTTATCTAATGTTAAAAACATTTGAGTTCTGACTGGTTGATTGGATCATTGCAGTTATGCATGGCATACACAGAGTCTCATGTATGCTGGATACTGTTCTTAATGCATCAGCAATCAGCACATCTGAAAACTTTTATTATTGCCAGGATAGTTTCAGAGAATTGATACTGACAGTTGCAAGTTTCTGAGGTGATTACCTGGAACATTAATGTATTGCCAGCCTGTAGCCCAATCTTGGGGTTAAGAGTGATATAAATGTTTTATAAGATAAACCTCTGATAGCAAAATATTTTGAGTACAGATAATTGAGAGAAGCAGTCAAGATCAGATCCTCAGGCATCATAAATTTGCCTCATTGGGCTGTGGTGTTGCACTGTGTTTTGACAGTGTTCCTTTGAAAGCTTCCTACTGGACAGGCACATATGAGGAAAGCAGTTTCTCAAACTATAGGCTTGCAGAATGAAAAACCAGCAAAGTGTTCCTCCTCCTTATTTTTAGGTTGGAGGCCTGGGACACCAAGCCTGCTGATGCTGCTCCTGCCTCTCCAGTTCCCTCTGAAGCATCCCATTGAAGCTCGATGTTGCTGATGCAGCACTTTGTCTTTTCTCATTCTCTTCAATTGCTGAGACAGAAGTAGCCTTGTGCAGCCTGGCCTCTCTAACCTTTCACCACAGGATGAGGGGAAATCTTGCTCTAGAGCTGTCTGGTTATATGAATGCAGACACAGCCTTGGGGAGGCCATTCAGAGACTGCAAAAATGCAGCAGCCCAGACGAGGTGGTGCATCTAAACCCATGATGATCCCTATGCATCACAGGCAGCTCTCATGTGTTTTTGGCTCCATGGCATTCTTTTCGTAGATGGTGCACTTCCAGACATCTTTGAATCAATTACACAAGCTCAAAAGGCAGTATAAATGTTAGGGAGCTGGTTCAACACATTTCTTCCTTAACAAGATGGCAGTGACATTTTCATTAGTTGTAGACACAACAGAAAAGTTTTTTACCATTCAAGACATTATTTGTACTTCATAGGAGCCAGCATTGTGCTTTACCTAAGGCAGAAAAGCAGAAAGTGAACAAAAACTGCTATGCTTGTTGTCTGAACCTAACAGAAGCAGCTCTATCATTTCAGGGCAGCACTGAGTGATAAAGGGCTATGCAAACTAAACCTCCTCAAGGAAGATACACTTTTTGTAAATATAAATACATTTCACTCCAAGACAAGAACCTCTGATGCTTTATAGCTTTTCTAATAAAATAATTTAAATTCCATGGTGCAAGCTAAATGGGAAACCAATTTTCAATCAAGCTTTAGCAGTGAAAGAGGTACCCATATACCTGATTTTAATTTAGAGATTGGCTGAGATGCAGAAAATGTAATATTTTCTCCCTGCAACTTTTATCCTTTATTATTGAAATACACCTGGCTATAGCATATGTTTCCATAACTGCCAAACAGCCAAGAGTGAGATTAGTGAGATTTCCCGAATGTATTAGAAGGACAAGGCCTGTTGAAAGGCACTTGGGCAAAGTACACTGAGAACAAAGTAGGTGCTGAACTCTTACTGAGATATTGAAAGGAGAAAGACTCTTTATGCCAAAGAAAGACCCTTCTTAACGATGTATTCCATGTTCAGGTCTCATTCACACAGAGCTGGATGGTTTTTTTCCACATAGTGCTTTTAAACCTGCTTCTTCCAGTTGAAGACTCCTGGGTTGAAAGAGGGGATGCACTTGAAACACTTGAGACTTCCTCCAGCAAGGGACTTAGGTAAAAAGCAACTGGCCTGGCAGCCTTCTGATCTGTGTGTCCTCTAAAGGGCATGTGGAGAAAGAAAAAAAGAACCTGAGGTCTAAAACTTGAATTCCAATCCAAACCAGATAATTATTTTTAAAAACAAGTGACATGAATTGTGAATCCGTTACTATTTAAAAATAAAAATCTCTCTCATGGCACCCTTTCTTGGTAGCTATTTTTATTCTGTCAGGCTGAATGCTCTTCTTCTGCTACCCCACTTACTTATGCTCTTTTTGCTTTCGCTGACTAACTTGCAGATTTAGGATGAAAACCATTTGCACCTGATTAAGTATGGTGTGCCTGGCAGTTTATTGCTAATCTCTCTTATTGTGCCCTTCATAAAAATGACACTCAAGGCATAAATCCTAGTTTAAATCAATACCTGCAAGTGCTAATCTCTGAAGATTAAAAATACCTCTTGCTGTGTGCAGGGACTTAAATGGTGTGGCATCAGACATTAAAGGCTATCTTAATTATTCACCTTTTTTGCTTTGCCCAATGCTTTGTACTTTCTTTTCTATCATTCCTCATGTCATTAACCATTCTCACACAAACAGAGGTTCATGGTGGTAGGTGTCATGAGAAGACTTTCAGTGCAATGTTGTCATTTCTTGACCAGTGGTGGAGCCACCAGTGGGCCTAGCATTCACCCAGGCATAATGCCATGGATGGTGCCCTGTGCTCTGGAGTCAGCCTTCGTCCTTACTCATGGAATCTCTTCTGAGAAAGGTTTCTAAAATCTCTGTTAGTTGCATATTTAAGTGTAACGTAGCATGTGGGATGCTCAGTGTTAGGAATCCTGGAGTAAATCTTTAGCAAATTCAGTCTCTGTTTTGGGATCCCAAAGTCAGATTTGAACACTTAGGGTCAGCATCCTGTTCCCATGGATGCTTTTCCTGCCAATTAGCTGTCAGTCAAACAGTGTTTTTAAAAGCCTGCTCTTTGCTCAAAAGTGCAAGGGGGAAAAACAAATAAGTAAAATGAAAGATTCCTTAGAAACAAGAACAGTGAGTTTCAAAGTAAAAAGACTACCTGTCTACTCTTCATTTGTTCCATCTTTGAAGAAATACACGTCCTGTTTTTTAAATTAAAACGATGGGTTGGACCATATTGGCTCATAAATCTATTTCAGAAGGTAGAGAGAATTTTTGCTTTCACTGACATCCTCAGTACTTTTGAAAGACAAGCTGAATCTTAGTGTTCTTGGCACCCTGATTCTAGGAAGAACTCGAAATCATAGCTTTTTCCAGATTAACTGACTGGTAAGGACAGATATTCTCTATGTAATTTTTATAACTTTTAGCAATTTGATGTTTTGTTTTTTTTTTTTTAATACAGCACATGCCTGATTGTTTTGTTGCTGTTGTTGGTTTGTTCATTGGTTTTTTTGTCATTGCATTAGTCCTGTTGCTAAAATACCAAGCCAAACTCTGAAAATCCTTAGTCTCCTTTTGTTACATCACTAGATAAAAATATCACTATGCTACCTCAGCATGAGGAAGAGCCAAGGAATACTGTGTCACTAGCGTCTTTGGATATGTCTAGGTGCTTTGTTTCTTGGTTTCAGACAGCTGCTTCTGAAACATGTACTAGAAGCTCTTCAAATACAATCAGCAGGTGTGTCAGGCAGAAATAGGAAGGGCTGGAGGGAGAAGCAAATTAATGAAGTATTAACAGATTGCACAATGGAGCTTTCAGCGCCACTGGATGAAAAGCTTTCTCGGAACAGACACTCAAATTTTCTTGTGTTCCCTTAGCTGTGGAGCAACACAAGGGAGGGATGACTACTAGAATGAGGGACAGTATTTCCAAATGGACGGCTGCAGATATCCCATGAATGATTTGGTCCTTGGAACTGAATCTAATGGGGTTTTTGTGAGGTAGGGAGAGTTTCTCATAGAGGAGAGAGTTTTATTGTGTTTTCCAACAAAAGCTGCTTTCAGTTGCTACCTTTGAGGAAGTGCCCTTGGATTGTGCATACTCATACTGATTTCCTATTGTAAAAAATACAGTCAGAAAAAAAATATCTAACAGCCATCATCTTTTCACAGCTCTGCAGCTGGGAAGGCCACCACTTTTCTGTCATTTCACAAAAAAAGATGTAGTTTCTTTCTGGTTTATGGCAGCTTGTGGAAGCCAGGAGCAAATAAGTGTTGTAGAAATAATACAGGCTTATGAGTAGTAAATTTGGACCTTTATAGCCAAGACAGCTAGTGGCAAATTCTGTTCATATAAACAGTCTTGCTGAGGAACACCAGGTTTGTGTGACAGCATGCTTTGGGTCACAGTCTGCTTTAGAGATGTTTTATCAAACATAAACAGTGCAGAACTACAATCTGCTCTGCCTTCATTGCATCGATGAACTTTCTGTTGACCTTGGTAAGAGGTTTATCTGATGATGCTGAAACAGCACCTTTTGTTTTCCTAGAATAAAATTGTTTAGTTCATTTTATGGAATGGAAGCATCTACCTCCTCAAAAATTTCATATTGCCACAGAGATTAAATGTAATTCAAGTCACCTCTCAGGAATTTTTGTGGGGAATTTAGTAGGCGGATTGAATCTTCCTGTGGCTCTAGGGAACTGCATGATAAATCAACAACTGTTCATTAGCTGGATTTGTTTGCAAAGGCTTTAAGACATACTGAAATGGAGCTATGCTTAAAAGGTGCTGCATTCCAGCCCATACAAATGTGCAGAGACTGCTCTAGCTGATTATCTAGAGCTGTTTTTACCTGCTTTGCAAGATAGCGGTAATAGTCATATATTAGAAACAAAAGGTGGAGATGAACATTTATACTATTGGGCAGCTGTACCAAACCCACAAGCTGTTGCAGGGAAACCACCTGGAAGGAGGCAGGCAGGAGGCAATGGGTTTGCCCTGACATTCACATATCTGCTCAATTTTCTTATTTTGCATAGCATTTTCTCAAACTCTCCTGTCTGGGATTTGCACATATGTTGGCATTATCTCTGTATCTCTTCTTTCATGCCATATTTATTTTGTATATTGTCTTTGGCTTATCCATCTTTCACTTCTTTCCCTAACTCTACATAGTCTTGGGCAGCATGCGAGGGCCAGCTCGTAGCGTGTAGTCACCCTGGCTATATACAAATGGGAGCAGGGCTGCAACTTCTTCAGACCTTAAAGCTATTGCAACTTCCAGGTACCCCTTGGCTCTGAGAAAGGAGAGGATCACAACATGATTCCTCTCACTCTAATAGATTCAGGTAGTGTTACGCAGGGTAGCTCAGAAGGTGAGCTGCAGCTCTGTTCCTTCTTCAGGGAGGCTGTGAGACAGCCATCCCTTCACACTGTGGCCTGCAAGGTCAGTAAGTACCTTAGTTATCATATTTGGATCAAGGTATCACCTAGGAGCACTTGGATCTTCTGTACTGTTCTGCAGAGAAGGTCAGGTCAAGACATGCTCACAATATATTTTGGGATCTTTTTCCCCAGCCATCCTTCATCAAAAGTAGTCAGAACTGGTGAAGTTCAGTACAAAAGGTACAGATGTTGATCATGCCACAGGCATATGTACTGCAGAACATGCCTTAGAAGCAAAGGGATGGTACATGGTGTTAGAAACTGTTCCTAACTATGGAGAGTTTCTGTAGCCTGAAAAAAACAGCTGCTGTGTTTGGCGTTTGCTCGGCCCACAGAACTTAGTTATTATCTATGATGGGCTTGTAATTTGTCCATTGGCTGCCAAGCCCCGCTCATAGACATTTCAGAAATCTGTCACTCTTCAATAAAATGCAGCCTTAGCTCTTTTCCTTTCTTCACTGTGTAGTCACAACATAAGTATTAATTGTAATATGGAAAAAATGAAGCTTAACAAGTTTTGCAAAGGCAAAAGGGAAGTGAAACTTCTACTAAGATTATTTCATGTGTATGGTTTTTGAAAAAAAATTGCCTTTTTATTTTCTTCCATGTTAAAAGAAGCTTCAGTATAAGAACTGGGACTGTTCTGCTAGGTGAGAACGTTTTCCATACACTTAGCAAGCTACATCTTAAAACCTGTTTCCCAGCTTATAAGGCCTCACTCCTTCACTGCAGTTTTATAACACTTAATCATTTAATTTTCGGTATAATTATGCCTCAGTATAGCTTATTAATACACATTTATTCTTACCACAATACTGCACCTGGTCTTAAGTATCCCTTCCTTGTCAGTGCTTTTCCCTAGATATGTCTTTCATGATTTTATAATTGTGATTTTCAGAGGAGTCTTAACTCTTTTTTTCTGTGGCTTTCATTGGCTGGAGAAGAGGAGGCTCAGGGGAGACCTCATCACTCTCTACAACTCCCTGAAAGGAGGGGGCAGCCAGGTGGGGGTCGGTCTCTTCTCCCAAGTAGCTACCAATAAGACAAGAGGCCATGGTCTTAAGCTCTGTCAGGGAAGAGGTTTAGGTTAGATATTAGGAAAGAAATCTTTACAGAGAGGGAATGGGCTGCCCAGGGAGGTGGTGGATTCTCCATCCCTGGCAGTTTTTAAGAGACTGATGTGGAATTTAGTGCCATGGTCTGGTAAGCACAGTGGTAGTGGATCAAGGGTCCACTACCTTGGATGACTCAGAGATCTTTCCAGCCTGGCTGATTCTGTGATTCTGTGAAAAAGCCCATCTAGAATTTGCTAGCATTGGGCTGACTCTTGGTTCCCAGGACTGTCCTCATTAGGCTTTTTTAATACCTGCAGTAGTTTCAATCTTTTTTGAATATGAATGACCAGAATTGTTCATATTGTTCCAAATATTCCCAGTGCAGCTCATAAAATTCTTGACTAAATAGAGACCATGCCTTTGTCAGAAATATTAGGTGACTAATAATTACCAATGGCTATCAGCAGAGTGATAGCTAATACGTACTTCAACCTCAGATGCTCTTTCACTTCAACTTTTCAGCTAATATTGGTTTTAGGATACAATTTCCTTTAGATATGAGTGAGTAGTTCCTCCAATGTTATAATTATTGTCTTCTTTCTAGAAGGCATTCTAACTTTTACCACTTGCCTGACTTTGTATTCTTCAATTAAAGAAATCCAGATCTGACATCTTAGACAAACCCTTGGAGGTGAAGAGAGCTGCAATTAGCCCGTGTGCCTGTGGCCACAAAGCCATCCTTTTCTTCTGCTGTTGTGAGCACCAGGTCACAGCCCACTCCTGCTTTGATCTCCTGGTGACCTTTTGTTGCAGTGCTCAGCCCGGTTGAGATTTTCGTGAGGAGTGCTACAGAAATTGATGGAATTGCTTTCTGAGCACGAGAATTCCAGACCTTAAACAGGCAGCAGGAAAGGGAGGGGAATAAATTACTCTAAAAATGATCAGTTCTTGAGAATAGAGGAACTTGTTTCTCTGGCAAAAAGTTGGAGTCCCTGCAGAGTCCAGGTAGTTTCTTCTAGAGGGACCAAACGAGAGGTTTTGCATTTTATAATATTTCATGCGAACATTCCTATACTGAGTGCCTGGTTACGTTAGACATGCCTAATTTATATAAATGACTCTATTTTGTAAGTGAGTGCAACACTGGAAGTGAGTGACAGCCCTGAGAGGTAATTCAGTCTCTGAATTCACATATTTGGGCCACAAAGCTCACTTTCCTTTTTGAGGGCATGCTCTCATCAGAGAGGCTCTCCTTTTCAAATCCAATTGTCAGCATCATTATCTGTCATGTATATGTGGGCAGTTTTATTAAGACTAATATATTAATAGCAATCACTCTTAATTTTCAGATTATTAACAGCAGACTACTTAATTATTCTTCAGTGGCATAATGGGTGCATTCAGATCATGTCTATACAGCAGTGCTGAGCTGTGATGGTCCCCTGTTAACCACAGGGATTCAGTGTATGGTTTTCAAAGTACATACATATGAATGATATTGGTCTGTCTGCACTAAGCTATTTCAGCAAGAAATGGTACTTGCAAGGCAGCGGGAGTGGAAATGTGATGTTAATCAGTGGTTGGCATTTGCTCGAATGGATGAAAGAGAAAAGAGAACAAAATAAATACATTCTGGGCCTCTCATGAAGGAAGGGCTGTTTTCTGTCTGTACCTGTGAGGAAATATTTTTCAGAAAGGAAGGGAGAGAAGGAAGAGGACTGTTGTATTAGGATATCAGTGGTGTCTCTTGGGCAAGCAGGACACCAGCATTGTGCCAAGCGCCTTGTGCTGAGAGCACAGCACACAGCTCTTCCTGCACCCACTACATGGTTCAGAAACTGATATAAATCAGATATTTTCTTGAGGGACAGCATAAGGGAGATTCACTGATTTCATCATAAACCATTTCTAAACTGATTCCATTTAACTGATAAAACCTTTTTTTCCTATTACTTTCCCCCCCAGCTTGTGTTCAAGGCCTTTGTAGGTTAAAGACAGTTTTAAGCTGCTTTCATCCCTAGAGCTCAAGTGCTTTGCAACAGTGAGCGTTATCAATCTGAACTGCTACACGTGCCCAATTACAAAGACTTGAAGCAATTTTTGGAGAGCCTCATGAAAGACACTCGGGCTGTATGGGCTCAGAGAGGCAGGAAAGCTTCCTTGACCCACTTCTGTAAGGCTGTCTCTCACTTCTCAGAGCTGGAAGATGGTTGTGTGTATCTTTATTGGAGTGAGAGGAGCGTAACAGACTTAAAGGTTGTTTTATAACATTTCTTGTACTTTTGGAAATGAACTGTTAAAGAGTAGCACTGCTGATCATAAAACTCTTTTGACCTCCTGGCATCGATCCCTATACTGGAAGGGTCGTTGCTGCTGACTTGAAGTTGATTTGTTAAAAAAGAGGCAAATACAAATCGGTAAAGTAGATAGTCCTGACTGAGCCATAGAGTACATTTTATTAAATGGTTTGTCTTGGAATGGAAGAAAAAAATGCTAGCAATGGAACTGAGGCTGAAGTTGTTAAGGTAGTAAACATACAGGGATTTCTGTGTGAGAGGCTGAATGTCCTCACTTGTGATCACTTGAAAATGGAGCCATGGGAGGTTATGATTTCTTAGCTGGTGTCTAGGATCCTCAGCTAAAACTGAGGAGTTCTAGGCTCTAGTCCTTTTTCGAAGACTTTGCTAAATTTCTTATCCAGTGACTTTTGAACATGAAGTGCATAAACAGTATTTTTTGCCACATCTGTACTTTAAGTAATTACAGGTTAGGGAATTTCAGGATGCATTTCTGTACATGGCTAAGCTTCACCTCCTTGAAGCTTTAAACCCCCTTTGGGACACAGTACTATTGCACATTGGGTCATAAGCCTTAGATACAATATACAGGATTTTGTTACTTAAGTCAGAAGGAAGTTTCAGTAGTTTCCAAAATTGAATCAGACACGCATTTTGCTGACATTATTTCAAAATGGAGGTTTGAGTTCTTGTATTACTTCTATACTGTTGAGAAGTTTAGAGATAATATGAAAGTTCATGCTTTGACTCCTTTATTTCATGCTGTCAGACTTTTCATTAACATCTTTCACAGACAATTCAAACATTTCAAATAAAAGAAAAAAAAAAACAGAAATAAGTTTTTTAAACATTTCTTTCAAATTCCATGGGCCAATGAGTCAACCCAATGGTGCAGTGGACGGTGCAGACAAAAAGCCCTGGCTTTGCAGCTGTTGTATGTACTACATGTGACCATGAGCTGTAGCAAACTGTTCTGCCCCTGGTGGAAAGATTTGTGAAGGTGAATTGTGGAAGGGGAAGTCATCAGAGGGCACTGGAGCTGTTTTATAAATGCTTCTGAGTAGGCTGAAGCTTTTGGTTGGAGGAACTGAACATCTGGTTATGGACTATGTTTCTTTCTGTACTAGTAAACAGAAAGTCGAGGCCAACGTAGATAGACTTTATAGACACAAAGAAGTGTTGTACCTATATTTTGAGCAACGTGCCTGGTGCCACCTCAGTGAAATCTGCCTGTTTCACAAGCTGTTAGAATATTACTCACACAATAAAGGGCTCAGAGGAGAAGCACTGAAAGATTTAGAGCAATGCCACCTAGTGATAAAATAGAGTCCCAAAATAAAATTGAAAGAAATCAAGTTTAATTTTGCAGGCTTTAAGGTGCTTATTCCTTTACTGTACTCTTCAGAAATTCTTCCTGTTAGCATTCAACTTGGACATCAAAAACACCTCAAGGTGCAGTTAGAGTTTTTGCTAAGCACCAACTTAGATTTGTAGGTATGGCTTATATTCCACCAAAAGCAACAGGCAGAGCTGACCAGGAGAAGCCCTCCTGCCTCACCTCTTTTCTCCTGTCTTATACCAGTCAGTGGCTGACTGCCCATACCACTACTTAGCAGTTTATCTGAATCGGATGAGTCTTTGATGCTTGCCAGTGAATCATTTTTTTTCCCCAATAGCTGCTTGAATAAGGTGACCATCTGTTAATTATTAAAAAGAAAATAACCCTTTATTAAGTGCTTAATGTTGTGCAGCCTATATGAATTGAATATAGGCATACTTTGACCCACACTTCAGCAATAATCACATGGAGGAGTCTGTGCAAAGATACAATGGCACAGGTTGATAGGATCCATGATTTTTGCATTGCAAAGAGAACGCTTCATAATTTTCTTTCTCTTTTCCAGGGTTAATTTTTTTCATATTTCTTTTCATTATTGCATTTCCTGGTAATAGAAACAGTTATTCAATATCTACAATGTGTTACTATGACACTTTAATAGCCAAAATTATTTGGACCATTCTATATTATGTATATAAGAAGATTAAATCAATACATTTCCCACAGAGATGATTTCTGTCTTGTGGTGCCCTTCATGATGTTGGTGATCCTGCTGCCTAATTTCCTTATGCAAGGTATCAGCATTGTTCAAAGGGATGGCTCCTGAGAGTAAACTGAATAGGATATAGCTTAATTAACCTGCCAAAATAAACCTGTGGGCAAAACAGCAATGCACATCTGGGAAGCTGGTTGCTTCTTCTTGATGTTTTTAAAATAGTGGTCCCAGACCAGCATCCTATCATATATATTAGATGAGAGATGTGTCCAGAGGCAAACAAGAGCAGATGTTTTGTTTCCTTTCCCATCTGAATTCCTTTGTCTCAAATTTGAAACTGTTGATTTCAAATTAAATGTCAGTCTCTCCTCTGTCTTTGTAGGTGTTGTTTTCCTGAAGTGAAATTCAAAGGGAAAATTTGCTGAATCCCAAGCCCTCCCTTTGGATGCTGATTGCTCCCACTGAGAGTTAAGAGCTGCAAAGAGCTATCAAATTATTCAGAGGACTTTTGTAGACCCCTGTCCTTGAATGGAGCTTTCTGATTGCAGTTCTAATGAAAAGTATGTTCTCATTCCTTAAAATCTAATTGTGTAGCAAAGTAAAAGCAAAACCAAAATCAGACCTAAAACAAAACCCAAGCCAAACTAAACTTCAGTTTTGTCATACCAAGATGTTTGTTGAAGATGTTGCGCTTTCATCTGCTCCTCATGGCTTATTTAATTCCTACAATTAGAATTAAAATCTAGTCAAACAGCAGGTCTTTGCAGTGATTTAGAAGTGAGCTCTTGAGCAAAGCCTGCACACACTTTTTTGTTCATTATAGTTATCTTACAACAGAAGTAATAACAGGTAATGCATTTCATTATGCAGAGAATTATGATAGGAAAGCAGTTTAGAGGACAAGCATAGTGTTCTTTCTAATGACTTGTTCACTCTATTTTTTCCCTTTTTTCTTGCACTGTCAAAGTTGACTTCTGTTTCAATTATGAATGTGCAATGGCTTTTTGGTGAATTATTATGGAAGACACGATACTGCTTGCTGTGACAATATGTGTATATACAGTTCAAAATTATTTGGAAAAGGATGACACTACAGAAAAGAAGCTTTAAGATTAGATACATTTGTTTTCATGCTGAAAATCTAGACAGAATTATTTCTGCCAAGAGAAAATTTCAAACTACAGGTAGGCTTTGTTATCCATCTCCCACTGAATTTCAGTAGGATTTGTATGGGCTGCCTTTTAGGAAATCCTCCTTTTTTCTTTACAAAAGGCTGTTTATTATTGTCTACAGCACAGCACTGCTGAATCTCAGACTGGAATGAGCTCTCATTGTATGAACTGTGTTAGTAATCACTATATAAGGTGCATGTGAGATAGAGGGAAAAATTCAAGTTTTTGTTTTCCCCTGTGCTTTTCCCATTGCTAACCTGCCTTCTCTGCACAGCTGTTGCCTATAGCAAACAGCTCCTTGTGGCACAATTGGTGACAGAGGGTTGGGCTGGTGGGTGGTGGCACTGAGTACAGATGCCATGTCGGGATGTGGCAGCCTCTGACCCTCCAGATGCCCAAGCTGATATCTGCAGAAGGCTGCAGCATCCTTTGAGATTTGTGTCCCAGTTTTTGTCCTGTACCAGCATCTCAGCTCCAGTGCCTCTGTACCGGGGGTATGAGAAGGTCACTGGTTGCCAGGTGAAAGGTTTTTAGGCAGGGCCTAGGAATGAGACAGCTGAACGTGACAAAATTTAAAGATAGCTATGCAGAGATTCTGAAAGAAATTAACGTTAACAGTGGTAAATAGCTAATAAGTTAAAACTGTTATTCCAGCATGAACCTTTAAGGTAGTTGGGGTCGTTTCTTTTCTGTTTTTTGATTCTGAGGAATATGACTCTTTAAATTCATGATTACATGAAGGAAAAACTGCTGGTCTGTAACCTCGGAGGTAGATGAGCTGCAGACCTGGGAGGTTGGTGCAAGAAAAGTAAGAACAAAGTTCACCTCAGTCACATACTGAGCTACTTATCTCTGACATTACTTGGCTGCCAAATTATAAGAAAAGTGATTGAAGCAGGCCAGCAGAAATAGTGGAGGGGTTTTGTTTCCTATCTTTGCCCCTGTTCTCGATAGCATGTAAGACTTTAATTTGAAATGGGGAACAATGAAATTTTTAAAGTTCCTGCAAAAGGATATTTATAGAGTGAAGTCTTGAAATCTTTGCTTTCCTGTCAACAAGGAGAACAAAGGTAGTAGTTTAATTTACCTTTTAGAAACTTGAAATCTTGGAATCTCAAAGACAAACTGGAATGAAATCTACATTTATCTGAGTATATGGGTGCCACATCTCTAATTTATTAAAACAAACTTTAGTCTGCCCATAGAATGAGTTCAACTCAGATAGGAACTTCTTATTTTCAGTCTTGCTTTTATAAATTATTTTTCTGTGATCATACCTGTTCTTTTAACACTCCAAGTTTAAAAAAAAAAACAACAAAGCAACACCTATCATGGCTTTGCTAATTAGTTTTTGCTCTTGACTGGAAACAAGGCCTGAAATTTTAATACATGGAACTTAAAAAAAAGATTCTGAAAACATATCTTTTTTTCATACTGATGATTGAAAACTACTCAGACAAAAATTCTTAAACCTGCTATGAAGACCATAATATAACAGATGAATAAAATCTGATATGAGAGAACAATAAAAAAAAAAATTTTTCAATGTGATTTAATTAGGAGTCAAATAACTGTTTTTTACCCAGCAAGATTGTCATGGGAACTGACAACATGGTATACGGGTTTGGATTGTAAATACACTGCATTTTTGGTGGACAGCTGTTTTGTCCCACATTTCAGCCAGATATTCAGAGATTGTGCTCTGCCACTGTGGAAGAGCTCATTATTACTTGCGCCACACCTGTATGTTGTCAGTCCAAAGACATGAACAATTACAAGGGCTCAGACAGCTGAAGGAACTGTGATTACTCACTCCCTTAGTTTCCCTGACCCTTTCTGTAAATCATTTGGGACATAGCTGGGAGCTTCCCAAGGCAAACAGATTTGTTAGGAATTCGTGGAAGTTTTATCACCCCTGTGGGTGGATTTCTGGGAGACCACCTTGCTGCATCTTTTGATGTTCCCTTTTGAGTTCTAGTTCCAGTCTTCCCTCTCATGCATGGTCTCTCTACCACCACTTATCACACCCTTTTCCTTTGGCCCAGTTATTTCTGTTGTTCACAGGTGTATTTTTACCTTGGCTTATTTCTGCCCTTCTTCCATAAGTCTGCTGCAGTTGTTGGGTTTTGGTTTTCATTGGGGTTTTTTGTTCTTTTATGGTAGTATTTCCAGGTCTCACTTAGGAGTCTTATATCTCCATTGTTATCTTCTAAAATGTCACTGAAACCGTATGCTCCAAACTGCTTCTGCTGAGCAATTCTAAATCTCTAATATCATTGGCACAAAACTCATTTCCAGACAGATTTGGTCTATTGCAAAGAACTCTGTAGCATAAAACACAAACAAGCCGGGTCAATGGGACAAGCACATCCTTTTAAAATAAATGAACCACATATTTTCATTGCTTTTAGTACCTCTCTGCCATGGCTGCCTAAGACGAACATTTGTCTATGTGGATATCAAGCAGGGGCTAAGAGTCACATTCAGGAAACTACTTCAGCACATGGGTAATTGTATTCTCATTTAGCAGACACATATAGGCTGTAGTCCCAGTGAAATCCATGAGCCTTTCAGCATGGGCCTAACTGTAAGCATATTCTGTTGCACAGTTAAAAACACTCTTTTCTTTCAAGACCTTTATTTTTCTCTTCTGTAAACATGTATTTTACATGTAGGCTATTTCTCTCTTATCATTTTGGATTGTAAACTCATCAAGTAAGCATGGGAGAGTGCTTTCACTGGTTATCTCAATGGTTTTCACCTTCTGCCTGTCAAAATGCCACGCTGCTTACCAGCCCTGCTGTTGTTCCTTATGTCTGGAGGTAATAAAGCAAAGCATACAAAAAATTAAGGGCAAGTTACACCATTTCTTCTCCCATCTTCTTTGCTCAGCCCAGCTGGCCTGCAGTCAATGAATGCTGGAAACCAATTCATATACTCTTCTTCTTTACTATTTGCATTATCATGTCACTAAATTAGTACATACAGTTCTTGTTCAGTCTGACACTTGGCAGTATAACACTTGTATAGATAAATGTGTGTTGAGAGACTTCTGCTTACCACTGAAAGTCTAATTAAGTTGAAACTGTGGATTAGGCTTCCAGTCTTCAAGTGTCCTTTAAGCTTGAAAGGTACATGCAATCCCACACTGATGGCATGAAATATTTAATTTTCATTCTTAATTCCTGTGCATGGTAATTGCCAGCCCTCCTGGGTTCATAGATGGAAAGGGGTGTCTGCTGTAACCCTCTCTTCACCAACAGCATTTAACACATTGCAGATCAGGAGGCTATATTCCTCCAAAAATGCTGCCATTTTTAATATATTTTGTAAAAATAATAAAATATTCCAGCAGTACAGAGTAATAAAAATGTTCAGGTGGGTGTTTCTAAACAGGCCAATGATCTTGAAATCATCTAAGATAACTGTATCCCATGCTCTGTAACCTAGAACCCTTGCACAGAAACATTAGTTTTGCCTGGCCTCATCAGTTTGCTGCTATAACTCATACATCCATCTTTTCATCACTGTGGTCAAATGGCCTGGATGTGTTTTATGAAAACCCTCTTTACAACAGTCATGGCTGATTTGGCCATCAGCCCAAAGCACAGCAATAGTAGCTGTGCTCTCTCTGAACTTGTTTACTGTTGTTTTATTTTTTTTTTTTTTGCTTTACTTTCCTCACACTTGTCCTGCTCAGTGTCAAAAAAAAAACCCACCCCAAAAAAACCTCCAACCCCCCCAAAACAACAACAAAACCAAAAAACAAAAAACCCCCCAAAAAAACAACAACAAAAAAACAAAACAGTTTAAAGCTTGCTCTTTTACATTGTCATAAGATGATCTACAGCAAGGATGAGAAATAGACTTACCTTTAGAGTGCTTGTTCTGGAATCTTTCTGAAGTGACTTTTATCCTGTAGCTGAAGTGGGCCAACTCATAGCAGTGAGTTCGTGCACTCAGGGCTGATAGCAGTTCCTGATGGCATTTCACTCTGTTCTTTTCATGCTGTACATTCAGTTATACAGGTTCTCTGGTGTTCTTGACATGGAGAGTATATAAGACTCTAGTTCTTGCTTGTTTTCAAAAAGATCTGTTCATTCCCTGCCTTAGTAACTTCTAAACAAGATTGTCAAACAATGCTGTTTCACTTGCAACCGTGGGCTTTTTAATTATGCATCCAATTATTTCCTTTTGAAATCTTTTCTGGTGATTTTTTGAGTCCCATTTCTCTCGCTCCAAATGTAGGTTTTTGAGCCTGCTCCAGAGTCCACTTAAACATGCTTGTATGTTCAATTCACAGCTTCAGAAAGAGGTTTGAGGAAGACTCAGTCAAAAGGATGCTCACGTCCTTTGGTCTCTCAACGTGTGAATTTTGATTATTGCTATATTTTGTTTCCAGCTCTTTGGAATGCTACTGCTCTCATATATACTAGGATGAACCACTAAAGATAAAAGTAATGTTAATCTTGTACATAGGACTCAGTTGACTTCCACAGGGAGGAAATGAGTTCTTACAACTTCTTCTTACATACTGGTCTCTTTTAGCATGGTACCATACTCTGGGGGCCAATGGGGAAAGAAACTAGTAGAAGTAAATATCAGTACTTTGCTGACCTTATACTGAATGGCAACTACTTGTTACGTAATTGTAGTAATTTAGTGGTTGTTTAAAGATATAGTCAGTGATCCATTTGAGTTCTGGCAATGTTAAACTAATTTTATAATTTTTATAAAGACTGTTGTAGTTTTCACTGGAAAAACTAGGAGTTAGATGAGCAAAAATCTATGGGGAACCTTAGTCTCTTACTGGACCAACTGATGAAGTTGGGAAAAAAAGCAGTTTTTTAATCCATCATGTCTATGACATTGCTTGTGTCTCAAAGACTCTTGATATTGCATGACATGTGTGAATAAATTGGATTCAAAATCAAAATGTCTGTCCTACATAAAGAGACTCAGGGAGTGCTATTTTGATGTCTCTATCATCACAACCTTGAAGCTACCATCCAGGGAGGAAAAGTTCAAGAAAAGTTCAGTAGTTCCATGAACAATTTAATAAAAACAACATCTAGAAATCAATGCAGGACCAACCAGTATTTTAAAGACAGAGTTACAACTTTTTACAAATAGCTGTTAGCAATCATTGGAACACTCCACAATAGCTATAATAGATCAGCCTTGATTTGTAATTTAGGATTGGTAGGTTAAGAAAAATAAAGAGCTGAGGACCAGAGACATATACGGGATATGGATAAGCCCTACAGCTTACATAGAGCACTAGGCTAGAAAACCCAGTGGTCTGGTCTTAAAAATTCTGTAGTAATCAACTTATAATGACCATTTTTCTGTAAATGGCCTCTAGGAACTGAGTTTTCTCTTGGTGTTACACAACTTGGTTATTACTGGCTATTTAACCTAGTCTATCCTAACCTAGTAGTATCTTTTAAATATTTTTTATTTTATTTAAATACCACCACATAGCTAACGCCATAAAATCTCAGCACTGTGACGTGTATGAGCTACAGCCAGTTGGTGCTACCTCCATGGCATTGCAATGTCCCTGTTGTATGGTTCCTGAGTGACACCAGCTCAGGGAGCAGTACTGTCAGCTGGCAGTCAGGGGTAGCAAAAGAGACACAGTGAATGATTTTGCCACACTCCTCACTCTGTCCTGTGATATGGTCCTGGTTTCTGAATGTTTGTGGGATCTTGTCTTGCTGATTTGAGGGAGCTGGGAGAGCTGCTCCATCGTCTTTGTTACTGAAGTCTCTTTCTGTGGACTGGCAACAAAATGGAAAGAGGCATGCCAACCAAGGGAAGACCTCTAGGAGAAGGAAGGCTTACATATTTCATAGACAGGAATTTAAAGTAGAGAAAATACCTTTCCCCTGCTGCCTTTTTATTTTCCTTTAGTTCCTGAGCCCAAGGAACAGCTATTGATGGAAACCAGTTATGGTCTCTATCAGCTGTTGGGGAGCCACCAGCAGGTATTACTCACCCAAGAGTCTCATGGTCCCATAGCCACCTGGAAACATGTCATGCAGCAGGATCTACTTTAATACCAAGAAAGATGATATAAGGAAAAGTGTTGCTGAATATTGATGAAAACAAAAAACTTGGCTTAAAGAAATAAAATATAAAGTTGTTTTTAATAGCTGTCTATGTTTAGAACAGGCATCTAAAAGCTGAAGTCTATTGACATAGTCTTTTAATGAGGCTGCAAAGATGTTTTCCTTCCCTACTTTTCCATTTCTAATGTTTTCCCTTTCCCTTGTGTTTGATTTTTTTCAACATCAGTCATTCATTTACAACACTTCTGTTGATTTAAATGGGCTTTGGATCAGGCTCCAAGTTACCATTTCCCTTCTGTTTGAATAGGGATTTTCCTTTATCCAGAGGAAGAAAATCAATAATTTGTTATGAAAAACCAACACTCATGTGGATTCATAATCATGTGGTGAGCTCTTCTGTTATTTTCTAAAGCATTTTAGGATAATGGAAGAAGAGTCTCACTTGTGATCTTTGCTGTTTTCCTTTGTTTTCCCAGACTGATTTAAATTCCATACTCCATTTGACCATTCCAAGAGCAGATTACAGTAAATAATTAATTTTGTTCCTTTTAAAGGCAGTAGCAACATTCCCTGCTTTCCCTGCCCCAAGTCTTTCCTTGGGGACCATTCAGGACTCCATCAAAGGATTAACCTTTTCTGCAACAAATTAACAAACATATCTGTAGGAACAAGCTAAACTATGCCTTGAGGTAAGCTTGCAGATTCTGCACCATTCCTTTCCACTTCGAGTTTTTGCAAATGGCAGATCATTTTTTTTAAAGAACTGAATTCTCATCCCCTTAGGTGCTGCCACTTCTCTGGAATCTGAGCAGCTCCCCATCCTTGGCTGTCTCATCACAGGGAAGGCCTAGGTGCTTTCCTGCCTGTGATTTCCCTGCTTACTCCTATGGGGATCGCTCAAGGAGCCCAAATCCCTGCTTGACAGCGGTCGGAGCGGACTGGGAGAACCTGGACCTGAGGCTTTCCCCTGACTGAACAAGAGACTTTTTCCCCTGACTTTTAACAAGACAAGAGGACATGGTTTTAAGTTGTGCCAGGGGAAGTATAGGTTGAATATTAGAAAGAATTTCTTCACGGAGAGGGTGGTCTGGCATTGGAATGGACTTTCCAGTGAAGTGGTGGATTCTCCGTCCCTGGAGATATTTAAAAAGAGACTGGATGTGGCACTCAGTGCCATGGTCTAGCAACTGCAGCAGTGGGTCAAGGGTTGGACATGATGATCTCTGAGGTCCCTTCCAACCCAGACAATTCTATGATTCTATGACTTTGCCCCAGGACTTCCCGACCACCTCCCTGGGCCTTCTGCAAGCAAAAGGGACGGGGCTGGTGTGGGATGTAAACTAGAGGAGGGCTTTGGGGGGACAGACACTTCCTGGCACTCAAAGGAGAGTCTCAAACAAGAGGGCTCAAAGGAGAAGCCGGGTGCTGGCCCCGATTGTGTGGCTCTTGACAAAGGGTTAATCGCTTCTGCTGTGGGGGGGGTCTGGCTCCACTCGCCCTCCCGCTCCCCTCCCCCCAAAAAAACCAACCAACCCAAAAACCAAAACAAACCCAAAAAACAAACACAACAAAAAAACAACAAACATACAAAAAAAAAAAAAAAAAAAAAAAAAAGAAAAACAAAACAGAACATGGGCAGAAATGCTGGAGGGATTGGGGCGGGTGCAAGGTTGGGGTATAGAGGGGCTGCTGTGGGTGCTGGACAGGGGCTGGTGTAGGCGTGTAATTTTGGGGGGGGGGGGCTTTTAAAGGAGGAGGCTGGGTGGGTGGGGCATATGGAGGGAGTGCGAGGTGTGTAGGGGAGGCGTTAATGCGAGGGCCAGGGGGTGTGAGCGTCTTGCTGGGGAGGCAGAAGCGATCCTCCCGGCCCAGGATTGGCAGCGCGGCCATTCCCACCCTCTCCCCCGTGGGTGCTTCCCCCCCCCCACCCCCCCCTTCCCTCCCTTCCCTCCCTTCCCCGGTTGCCGCCGAACCGGAGACGCGGAGGGGCGGGACGCGGGGCCGGCATCGCACACCCGCTCCCTCTCACATATCCCGGAGCATCCCCTCACCGCCCGGCCGGTCCCCGAAGCCCAGCTCCCCTCCTGCCTCCGACACTTCAATTTATTTATTTATTTATTTATTTAGGATTTATCACTCCCCCCTACACACACACACACCCCAAACTCCTCCCTCCCCTCCTCTATCTTTTGGGCGCTCCCCGCCTGGCCCGCCGGGGCTGCTTCCGCGGGCGCGCAGCGCGGGGCCATGCCGGCGGGGCCGCCGCCGCTGCTGCCGGGCGCCTTTCTCCTCCTCATCTTTCTCCTTCTCCTCCTCTTCCTCGGCGCCCCGGCTCGGGGAGCCGTCTACACCAACCATTTCTTGGTGGAGCTTCACGGCGGGGGCCAGGCGGAGGCCGAGCGGGTAGCGGCAGAGCACGGCTTCGGCGGGGTGCGGAAGGTAAGCCCCCGCGCAGGCTCGGGGAGGTGCGCTGCCCTTCATTTTGGGGTGAGGGCTGACCTGTGGAGAAAGGACAGAGGAAGGTGGGTGGGGGTGTCCCGGCTGGCCCCCCCCCGTTCATCCCCCCTTTCGCAAGGAAATTTTAGGAGTAGAGGTGCCAAGAGCCATTGTAAGTGCTTCTTAGCAGCCGCCCTGAAGGGTAATTTTCTTGGTCTGGAAAGCCGAGGAGTTTCCCCGCATGGTAGCTCGGTGCCTTTTGACTTTACTATGTAAACATCCTCCAATTGAGCTCCCATCCTGAGGGGCTGGGGCAGCCCAGGGCTTCCTGTGCAGGGCTGCGATTGAAACTGCTCCATGCACTGCAAGGAAATAATTAAAGCCACATCTCCATGGAGAAGCTCGCACGCAATTTAGATAAATGATTTCGTAGGGATTTTGACACTCAAGTTTGCAAGGGTGGTACCCTCTTAATACCCCTGTTATTCTCAGAAAGAAACAGGATGCTCCCGGGCTGAAGCAGCTGCTTAGCATGAAGTATGATAAGCAATTGGTTCTTATCACTAGTGAATGTAAGTTGAGAAACTTCAAGTGTTATTGGAGGTTGGTTTTGTTTTTTTTCATGAAGGTAGCCACAGTGGCAGGGAATCTCACCCCAGCTCCACCACAGAAATTATGCCCATTCAATATTAACTAGACCTCTGAATGGTTCAAAGGGTACAGTCAGGTCTGGGGTGAAGGCAAAGAAGGTCTAGTAAAATGTCCTGGTCAGTAAAATTTCTGGCAGCGCTTGCCTTGAAGGAGGATGGAGAGGGAAGCAAGCTGTGTAAGCATTGCTGCTGCTGCTTGTTTGGGTTTTTTTTCTTTCCCGGGCAGTTATGCAATGAGAGCCAGAACCTATTTCCAAGGAAAGGAATGAGAATGATACCCTGAATTTGGATGAGTGAAATGGCTCAGAGCCGTTGATAGAAATAAATAATACCATAAAAATGCATATGAAGTGGGTTTCCCTCCCTTGGGCTGCCTTGCCTCACCTCCAGTGAGGGCTTGCCAGAGAAATCAGGACAAGATCGGTATTACTTTGACCAGAGACAACTCCTGCTGCTGATTAGATGCTTTCATTTTGGGCTCATAGCCTTGTCCAGACTGTGAAAGAGCAGAACTTCTGATGCCCTTGGAAAATAATCCGTTGTCGTGGGAATTAGGTCTTGTTATATGAAACTTCTTGCATTCTTTGGTCACTGTTTTTCCCTTTATATTCCCCTCCTTGCACTTTGTCCCTCCTGTCCTAGGGATATCTGACTGATAAGGCCTTAGGGGAAAGGATGAATATCAATTTGCAGAGCTGAATCCCTTATTACTTTTGCCGGATGCTTTCAGGTGATCCTGTGACCCACAGGGGAGAAAACACAGAGAGAGAGAGGGGGGATTTGGTAGGATGGAGAAGTTGCAGCGTCTGAGCTGTTGCGGTCCTTTCCCTTCCAACATGTCCCTCCCCGGGCTGCCTTGGGCACATCAGGAGACACACAGATTCTTCATGGAAATAAATCAATCAAATGCTCATCTCGATGGAGAGCTGGAGGGAAGTCCCTCGGGTGTGCCAGAGGAGAGTACCTGCTTTCATTGCAGGACTGGGGGGGGAAGGGAGGGACTGTGCCCGTGGGGTGGATGTCTCTAGGAATGAAGCCCGTCAGAGCCATGGTGTGATGTGTGAGTGCCGGCAGGGCTTGGGGGGCAGATGGTGGCAGTGGCTCCTCTACTCAGAACATGTTTTCCCAGGAGGTTTCTAGGTTACATCATCCCTGTCCCTGAAAAGCTGGAATACCTCCCACCCCTCCTCCTCAGGCACGAGAGAAAATAGCACCTTGGTGTCTGCAAAGCAGTAATTTTTAGGGAATAGAAGTTCTTAGTGTTTGGCATTTTGATGCCTGTGTCAGGAGATAATCTACAAGAGGCTGATAGCAATCTCCATTCTGCTGGGGAGATCTGTAAAAGGGCTTGAGGTGGCAATGATCGGGCATTAATAAAAGCTTGTGCCATCTACTCCAGTGTCTCTTCAGTACTGAGGAACTGAAGTCTCCTAATCTGTTTTGCTATCATCAGGCTTGTCTAGCATCTCCACTTTCAGTCTGCAGCCTCAGCTTTCATGGCGATAACGACAGTGCAGAAAGTTGAACATGGCCATGTGTGTGTATGGAAACAGAGCTGTTAGTGGGAAGCTCTTGCAGGAAAGTACCATGTGCAGAATGCTGTTTAATGTACTCAAAAAATACCAGAAAGAAACCAAACTGTACCATAAGGAGAAGTGATCTTTGCATACTTAAACCACACATGCTTTTTAGATGCTACAGTGAGTTATTTACGTAAACTAAATCCAGTTACCTTTAACCATATTGGATAAAAGCTATTGCCTGAAAACCATCACTTATTTCAGAGCTGGTACTTTCCCAGTAGGAGTACCAAGGGCAGATTCAGCTTTTTTCTATGTGTGGATTTAAGCTGTGTATGAGAGATTTCTTTTATGAGTGCCATGTATCGCAGACCTCTTTAAACATGACTTTATGGGAACTGATTTTTAAAATTACTTAGTGCATGGTTTTTTTATTTTCCTAATAACAACAATCTCTGAGAAAGTGCCTATTACGTTTGCTTAACAACACATTTCTGCAGATATACAAGAGAAAGCATTGCCTTGAAGATTAATGTTACGAACTCTGTGATGTGCTATGTAACTGATTCTTTGGCTATGCTTCGTACCATCATTATGAAACCACTACAAGACTTCAGGTGGGCTAAAATGTGTATGATAAATTCAGTGCTCGATTAATTGATTCAGAGGGGTTTGGTACTTATGTAAACAGGTGCTTATGTTTAGATCTAGGATCCTACCATGGGACAGAATTTCAAAAACATGGCTTATTTTTTCTTTATTGTTCCCTGAATTAATCCTGGGCACTGACCGCTTTGCAACTTTGATCGTGCTCTTTGTTGGTTTCTTTTTAATGTTTGCAGTTTTAAAATCTATTTGCATCTGTCAAAATGGATTCTATCAATGGTGAAACAGATACTGTGAAGAAGCATTCTGTTCTTAACATGGTTAGCCTTACCATCTTCAAGCATTCAGGAGTCATGAGGATGCCTCCTAATAGCTACTTGTTAAATTGTGAGAACTGCAAAAGAATCATTCCTTCTTGTCTACCCCTTCCTGCTCCCTCCCCCCCCACCACCTGCTCCCCCGGGTTCCTTGGGCTCTTTGTTTTATTTGCCTTCTGGCAGGGTTGCCTTCAGAATACATTTCTTGACTCTAGGCTGAAAAAGCTGCTTTCTGACCTTGCCTTGCAGTCCTTAATTCATTTCTAAGAAGGGGATTTGGAAGAAGCATTTGGAAAGTTCTCTTAATTGGAGATCAGAGTTTAGACATCTCTTTCCGTTTCATCAACAACACTGAGACAATCGATGAAATGCCACTATAGCTAAATATTCCATTTATGGTAGCACTGAGATGAAGGGTTTTAAACAGCTGACATTCAGTGTTCTCAGATTTTAAAATAAGAACTAAACAGGTGTTTTCAAACATGGAGGATTTTAGGTACCTGAAAGCTGGTATGTTTTTGCATTAATTTATCACCTGGTCTTCCTCTACATCTTGCAAAAACTGAGGTCCTGCTCACAGCTGTGACTTTTCTGCTTTGCATTTTTATTTAGGAGGCTGCTGGTTGAGGACCTAGCTTTCTGGAGCTGGCCAGGATTTTATGGATGAAATGTTGTGAACTTTGTTTTTTTCTACATTGTGCAAATACAGATTTATCAAAACCAAAACTGGCACAGGCTGGCAGCCTGTTAGGAGGGAATTGATGTGGGCTGGAAGGCAGACCAGGAAGGCAGATTAATGGGTTTGCAGCCTTGGAAACTCTTTGTGGGGATGTCCTGCAGAGATCTCTAAATGTCATCCTGGGGTGCGCACACACCGAAGCCCTGAAAATCTTTTCCTTTGTAGATCAGCCCCTAAATTTGGAGGAGAGAGGTTTGCCTAGCCTGATATTTAAGGTGCCAGGCTATATGTCTGCATGCCTAGAACTCACTGTGGTGGTCAAACACGATTCTGTGCATGTAAAAAATGCTGGCTGTGACTGTGTGTCTGCAGGTGTGTTTATACATATGTGTGTTTATACACACACATGTTTCTTGTTCCTTTTCCCCTAATACCTATGCATGGAGCAAAGAAAAGGTAAGGGTGAATTCTTAGCCAGGCTCCTGGCTGACCCTGTGTGCATATATATTAACCAGCCAATTCATTCACGCATATGGTGGCCCATACTTTACAGATAAACATGCCTAAGTTGCCTTTACATGTGCTGCTAACCCAAGAGCTTGTGAATGTGTTACTTGTGGCTGAGTGAAGGCAGCATGGAGAATGCAGATGTGCTTCTGTGTGGAAGGAGATGCTGAAGCAATGGAGCATCCCTTGTAAAAAGGAGTCAGAACCCAGGCATCCCCACGTTGGCCTGTGTAGTCCAAGGACTTAAGATCGAGGATCAGACTGCAGTGTTTCCATCCTCTAATATGTGTTTAATAATAAATTAGCTTTGTGTTTTATGCTGTACCACAGGAAAGGATGTTTGTTTGCAAAGGCAATCCTTTATTATGGAACAGAAAAACCTCTTGGAAATGGAAGATACAATGCAATTTTTTTGTGGAAACCAAGAGCTTTAGTCGCCTAGATTTCACTGTCAGAATTTTGTATTACCAAGATAAGAAAAAGTAAATTCCATACAAATGCTAATTGTGCAACTGCTGAGATTTCAATGGGTCATCTCACCCTAGCAGCAAATGCTTCAGTTTCCAAACAAGAGTCTGAGCTGATACGTTCAAATCAGGAGGAAAAAGCAATTAACTAGCAGGAAAAGTTTGATCCTGCTGTGGAAAGGCACACTGCAGGGTGGTGATGGAGAGCTCCCTTTTCCAGAAAAGCCTTGGGGTAAAGTAGTCTGCTGAGAGAGCAAGCTGTCTGCATTTGGAGGGATCCTTGTCAGCTCCTGGTGGGCAGAGTCCAGGCATATCACTGGGCACAGACTGTGGAGTCCTGTTTGTTCCCTTTTACACTTAAGAGAAATGTTAGTGGAATGAAATTGGTGTTTTCCTGCAATAGTAGGCATTGTCTTATATATGGAAAGATTCTATTTCTTTCAAAATTATGCTTTTTTGATGTGAGCATTTTAAATTTTATTTTGCATTTTGCCTTGGATGCAGAAACAGCCCCTAGAGCAAGTATGGTAATTGGCTGAGAAAAAAAAAAAAAAAATCCCCCTTTATATAGATGTGGTCACTTATGCATCTGAAAGCTCGAAACAATCAACAAGAAAAAACAGGCTGAAGTATATCCCTAACCCAGTTTCTGTACAGCTCCTTCTCTGCCGGATACTCAAACCAACTGCTTGTTGGTGGTGAGTGTTTTGTTTGAGGTACAAAATAATTACCTTGTCAGATTTTCATAGCATTTACTATTTGAGGGTAAAACAAGAAGGTCAGACTCCCTGCTGGAGATCCCTGCTGTAATTGCTCTATTACTGTTTTGAATACATGGTGTAGTTTTGTTTCTTGAAAAAGCACACACATTAAACCTTACCTTTACAGATAAGTTTTGCTTTGTTTACCGAGCTATGGCTCAGTAATCACAAAGATATGAAATTATGGCCATTTACAAAGCTTGCCTGTATTTATAATTTTGTTTATTCCATATTGCTTGAACACATTTGCAAAATCAAACATGTGGTAGGGACCCAGGAAACGTGCTGAAAGTAATTCCTCTTTCACTTGTTTTTGTGATGATGCAGCCCAACTGGGGATGTGCAGTTATTTGTTTTCATTTAAATTATATTTAGTTTTGCTTGTGTCAAGGAGAGAAACAGAAAACATACAAAGAAGTGAACAGCATTTCCAGGATGCTGTGATCACAGCACACCAGTACTGAACAGTGTGTACTAGTTTATCTCCTGCCATCCAGCTCCAAGTGTCTGCCTGATGAAAGCTTCTTGTGGTGTGAAGGCATCAGGGACAGCTTTTCACTTCAAGAAGTAGCATTAGTTCTGAGCAGCTTAAGCAACTGAGGAGCTTCAGTGCTGAAAGTGTGGATGCTGCAGGGTGCCACTTGCTCCTTCCCCCGCATTGCCAAAGCTGTTGGAGAAGGAACAGCTCATCCAGGCTTCTGTCTGCCAGAGGCTGCCTGCACACCACCAGACCAGACTGGAGCCAGCCTCCTGGGCCAGCATTTCAGGGTGTCTTGGCACCACAGAAACCAGATGCTACCCTGACTTGTTTTCTGGAGCCCCTGCTCCAGGGCATACTTGTGAGATGGGGCTGCTACTGGCAGACCTGCCACAAGTTCTTTTTTGATGTTTTGGATGAATCATAGAATGGTTTGGGTTGGAAGGGACCTTAAAGATCACCTAGTTCCAACACCCCTGCATGAGCAGGGACACCTCCCACTAGACCAGGTTGCTCAAGGACCCATCCAACCTGGCCTTGAACACTTCCAGGGAGAGGAGAGCCACAGCTTCCTTGGGCAACCTGTTCCAGTGTCTCACCACCCTCAAATGAAAGAATTTCTTCCTAATGTCTAACCTAAATCTCCGCTCTTCAAGTTAAATGATGATGGAATCTCCCTTTTTGCAAGGAGTCACATAGAAAAGGCCAAGGGCAATGGTTTCAAGTTACTCCTGGAGAGATTCAGATTGAACACAAGAAAAATTGGTTGTAATGAGAAGAGTTAGCTATTGGAATAATCTCCTCGGGGAAGTTATGGATTCCCCAACTTTAGACACTTTCAAGATTCAGCTGGACAAGGTGCTGGGCCATCTTGTCTGAATGGTGCTGTTGCCAAGGGAAGTTGAACCAGATGATCCTTGATGTCCCTTCCAACCTTGTATTCTACTATTTTATGGCACAAAACAGCATGTTGACCTATATTGTGTCTCCTAGCCTCGGTGATGCTCCTTTTCCTGGTTTCGAGAAATCCCTTTGGAGTATTGTCTGCAGTGATTTGAGCTTCCCAGGAGGTTACTTCTGTTCTTTATACAGTCCTGTGTAAAAGAATCATGATGGTGTGTGAAGGATTCTGTGCCATGCAACTGAGGTTCAGGATATGGACCAGGAGACACAGTATTAATGTATTGGAAACAAATACCAAGCTTTGTATCCTACACGTCAAGTCTGTAGGTTCCTTAGCAATTTCAGACCTGTGCTATAGAGTCTAAAGTCAAAGGTATTATTTTAATATCAGCACTAGATAAAAAGATAGTTAGTATGGTATCACTGTCTTGCTATCAGCCTTGGATCTCCTTTCTTCTGCCCAGATAGCTTTCTTGCAGATGACGCTCAGGCTATTTCTGGACTGTACAACATACAAATACTTTCACTGCCTGTATGTTTGAACTTTGGGATCCCATATGCTATGGCTGTGTCTGGGGCCCTATTTGAAGCTCTCATTCCTATGGGTAGGTTTCCTGTGTGTTAAGAGCAGTCTGACAGCTATTTCTAAGAGCCAGTATGGATATCTGGAGCTATTACATACACCAAAGTTGAATTTGTCCCCAGACCTGAGGTTGCAGAACTGTGCAGCAAAAGGAGAACATATTTTAGTAACAGACCCAGTCTTAGAGGTATGGTTTTTGGTATCAAGCCAAATAGATTATATTTCTGTGCTTACAAGTAGGCCCAGATGGTTCAGGTTGCTGCAAATGAGGTAGAGGTTTGTTTCTAGCTTCAGAATTCAAATCCAAATTTAAACTCTAGACCAAGGTAAGTTGTCAATTCATACAAAGTGCTTCCATCTGATAAACTGTGGCATTCTTGGCATTTCTTTATACGCAGGCAAGTGGTCCCACAGATTGACTCTTCTCCTAGGCTTGGCTTCTTCAGAAAAGCACTAAGGTGTGTTGTGGGGCGCTTGAATTTGTTATCTTACAGAGGAACCAACCTTTTTGTAAAGGTGGAACATTGTTTTTTGTCTTTCTCATATGACAAGTGACGAGATATAACCCTCTACCCACTCCTAGAAAACTTTTACTGCTCTAACTGTACTGATGTAGTTAAAATGGGAAAACAAGCCCAATTGCAGTGCTGTTATTATCAGTGTAGGAGTGCCAACAGCTTTAACTCATTTCATGTTAGAACAATGTTATCAGAAATTACATTTCAAGTAGAGCTTTTGCCAGTACATCCACCTTAATTTATAAACAAACAAAAAACCCCCAAACCAGCAACATAATGGTGAAAAAAAAAAAGGCATCAGACTACTTGGAATAGTTGTAGTGGTAATATTTTACAGTATAGCTAAGTAAAAGTTTACATGTGACCCTTCCCCTCATCCATGTATGGAGTTATTGCAATTAAAATTAATCCATGCAACTCAGGATTCAAATGCCTTGTAATAAAGTGCTTACAATGTAGCTGCCAAAGCATATGTAGAATTTATTTGGTAGATAGTTTCAATTAGTAAGTCCTGAGAAATGTCTGTGCTTATAGAAAATTCTGGGACCTGGAAATCAAGCCAAAATTCTAAAATGAATAATAAATTCTGCCAGCTCCTGTTAAAATACTGTGCCTGGGAAATCCTCCAGTGCAGTTCCACTCAGTAGCATGGGTGGCTAATTCCTGTGAGAGCTGTAGTAACAAACTCAGTGCTGTAGTTAATGGATCTAAAATTTACCTTTGTCCTGTAACGCTACCCTAAGTCATCGAAATGCTGCTCATTTTCAATTTCTTTCTTTCAACTTTTTTGAATAATTAAATGGGTCAAGTCTCTACAGGATGCTGGCTGCATGGTGGCTATAAATATTGCAGTGAGCAGCCCAAAGCTTCCATCCATCACTGGCCTCTGGTGGGAGGAAACAGAACTGCTCAACTATTCGTCAAAGAGGGGATTTCTCTAAGTAACCTGAAGCAGTCTGGTGTGTTGCTCTGGTTGTAAATCAAGGTGAGCTCTACATACAACTCTCATAATTTCCCTGAAAAAGCCAACCCTGAAATGGAGATTTTATTTCAGCTCAACAGTCCTAGGCTGCTCTTTGGAACAGTGCCAGCCCAGAGAGCTGAGTTTGGTGTCAAGTTTTGTGAAATTTTGCATGGCCCCCACATGCAGTCTGTCAGCTGGCATGAAGTCCAGTTTGGTCATGGATTTTTGACAGTAGCTCAGAAGTCTTAACTCAGCTGAATTCTGGCTGTGTTCAGCAAGTAGCGGGAGCTTGGATTTAAAAAAGGAAATGACAAGCTAGCCCAGTCTTACCATTTATACACTGGGATTATAAACAAATTAGGTAGTGATAGGTCTAGTTTACTCACTGAAGGACTGAACTGGGCTGTAATGTTCTTTGTCATGTATTACCTACCTTCTCAAACAAAACTTGTGTAAATGTTACATTCTTAACTTCTTTGTCCACAGAAAGGAAATGGAAAGAGTGACCTCAGTGTTTACATCTAACCAGTCAGCAAGTGTGTCCCAGATACCCATGGCTGAAGTAGATTATTTGCTTACCTGATGAGTAAAAGGGTGATATGTCAGACATGCTTTCTCCTATAGAACCAAATGCTGAAGACTTGAAACCCTGTATACATTATTATTATTTTTAATTTGAGAAAGTGGGAGTGTTATTGGACAGGTATTGGATATCAAGCTGGACCAAACAGGTAAATCTCTTCCATGTGTAGGTCATAAGAGAGGTGGGATATGGCTTCCCTTCTGCAGTCTGCCTGTTCAGTCTTGATAAAACACCAGTGAAAGGAAGGGGTGTGATTCTGAAATCTGCTCTCTGAGTGAGCACTTTGTCATGTACTGTGCAACGCTGAGTGGAGCAGAAGCTTCTGTTTAAGGCTTTTAGCTGCAGCCAAGATACAAGTGAATTAGCTACAACCATGACTGGTGGATTCCTATCAGTCCCACAGGGACCTTATGCTTCCCTGTGTCAATTAATTCTAGAAATGTGTATCAGCTAAATTTAATGATTTAGAAGATACTCTGAACCAATTGTAAGCAGAATTGTCACTTCTGAATTTGGGTGAAAAATCAGAATGGGAACATATTTACAGATTTGGAAAAATTGGTTGTTAGCATTAGTGGAATGCCTGTTGTGGATCAAGACATTTGCTGAATTTTCAGCTTCCTAGTATTTCAGTCTATTAGTGTTCACATTACCATTTAAATCCCAAAACTTCTCTTAACTGTATAACCATTCATTCCATTTATCCTACGACTCAGATGTAGTTCAGAGTAAAATCCAGGCAGAACAGCAAGTGGATTTTTTAAGTCTTTCTTCTGGTGGGAATTAAACCACTCAATTTTACTAAGTAAAATAAGTTGTTTTCCCCCCTTTGAACATACCATATTAATATAAAATATACCGTACCTTGGTAGGGAAGCCAGTATTACAGGCTCTAAAGGCTGAAACATCCTGTGGTGAGCTGACCCTGGCTGGACACCAGATGCCCATCAAAGCTGCTCTGTCACTCCCCTCCTCAGCTGGACGGGGCAGAGAAAATACAGCTTAAGACTCGTGGGTCGAGATGAGGATGGGGAGAGATTACTCAGCAGTTACTGTCACTGGCAAAACAGACTCAACTTGAGCAAATTAACTTAGTTTATTACCAATCAAAATCAGAGTAATGAGAAAACAAAAACAGTCTTGTAACACATTCTCCTCACCCCTCCCTTCTTCCTGGCGAAGAACTAACTTCAGTCCCAATTTTTCTACCTCCTCCTGGTCAGTTCATCCCATGCAGGCTCTGCTGCTCCTTCCTGCTTAGGGAGGACTCTCCACACTCTTCCCCTGCTCCAGCATGGGGTCTGTCTCATGGGAGGCAGTCCTTCCCACAGGCTACAGTTCTTCATGAACTGCTTTGTGAACCCTTCCACAAAGTTCAGGCCTTCAGGAGCACACTGCTCCACCTTGGGTCTCCCACAGGGAGGGTTTTCAGCAAACCTTGTCCAGCATGGGCTCCTTTCTGCAGGTACACAGGTCCTGCCAGGACCCTGCTTCAGTGTGGGCTTCCCGCCAGGTCACAGCTTCCTTTGGGCATCCATCCACTCTGATGTGAGGTTTGGGTCAATATTTGCTTCACTGTTAATCTCCATGGGCTGCAGGACAGCCAGTTTCACCATGTTCTTCACTATAGAGGAATCTCTTCTCCAGTGCCTGAAGCACCTCCTCTCCTTCCTTCTTCACTGATCTTGATGTCTGCAGAGTAGTTGCTCTCTTATATTCTTGCTCCTTTCTCTCTTGCTGCAATTGCTGTTGTGCAGTAGCTTCTTCCTCCTTCTTAACTATGGTTATAACAGAGGTGCTACCACTGTTGCTGATGGTTAAACTTGGAGGTGGCTGGAACTGTCTCTGTTGGACATGGGGGAAGCTTCTACCACTTTCTTGCAGAAGCCACCCCTGCAGCCCTCCCAGTACCAAAATCCAGCCATGCAAACCCAGTACATGTGTTGAGTGATTAAATGAGAACCTACATTTACCTTGCCTGACTGATGCATGCACTGGGTTGACCACAATTTCTCCCTGCAATCAACTTCTGTCATTTGTTAGTTGGTTGTAACAAACAGAAAAAAAAAGACTTATTTCATAGCTGCCTGAAAGGTCAGTGAGGTAGGTCCTGGGAGATCAAGAGGTGGTGGTAGTATTTGCTTTCTTTTCTCATCACTATTGCTAGCATCGAGGAAGATTTGGGACATCCTTTTTATTCTGTCTAATGTGGAGCTCTTGAACCCACTCAGAGCAGTTTGTCTCTGTTGTGAAGGATTATTGTGCTGTTGTGAACAGGAGCCCAGAGGAGCTCTCTGGTTCATGATGGCTTAAGTAAATGGAAGAATATCTGTTACTTACTCTTAGAAGAAGTCAGGCAACTTTACAAAAATAAGGAAAACTGCAGTGTCCCTTTTTTCACTGACTTGACTAAAAATGTTTTTCATAAAGCCTCTTTGCCGAGCTCTTCTCAAGCCTACCATCTCAGAAAAGGAAAAAGCAAATGTACTTCCTCCTCCTCCTCCTCCCCCTTGTACTTTAATGTCACAATTTTGTTTCAAATTGTTACCCCTCAGCTTTTCTCTCTTAAATCACATAATTTTCTCCAGGAACTGACTGTTTCTCTGCGAACTGTAGGACTTGTTCAGTGTGGTCCAACAACAGACACCTCCCTGTGAAGCATTTTGTCAGTCAGCTATTGCTTGGCAGCCCAGTTTTAAAAAAGTCATGGAGAAAAAAGAAAAGAGCAAAGATTTTGAATAGAAAGAGAGCTACAAATCTTCCTTGACTGTTGGGAAGGGCTAATGTCTTTGCATTAGTGCAATTCACCTTTTCTGGTTTTTCTTGAGTAGCTCTTGTGAGTAACCAACTCATTTTGGTCTGAGCTGCTTTTAGAGCACTGCTTCATTAGAGCTTGAGTTCATGATACTGCTTTTTGGCACTAAGTTAGCTGAGCAGTTGCACACGTTTGTGTCTTACACGCTTTGCTTCATGAATGTAGATTTAAAAATAGCTCTGATGTGCTCTGCTGAGATGTCCATGAGTAGCCACGTCTTGCCCCCTCTCCATAAGTTTTGGCTGGGGCACACTATGTCTTAATGCTGTTTTAAAAATAGCAAACTTTGTCTCATGGTTTTTATCTTAGTGTTTTTAAAGCTTATGTGACACAGGGTTCCACTGTCACTGGTTATGTGCTTTGAGGAGAGCTGAGTTGTTAAAGGAGATCAGGAATAAGGCAAAATGCCCTTTGTCAGCTGTGCTAATTGCTGTCAGCAGGATTGATCCAGCTTAGTTAGAAATGTACCATGGTTACTTCTGTTTGTGAACTGCAGCTAAATCGAGCTACTTGTTTTAATGTGAGTTTTTCCTAAGGTAGATGTGCAGATATGGAGAAGAGATTTCCATAATGTGTTATTTAAACACATTAAATGTGTTTAAATATGTTTAAAATGCTTACCAAATATCTGTTGCTAGAGAGGTATCCGATCACATACATATATTGTATGTGTAGATAGACCCATTAATATATGTTGACAATTGCACTTGGCACTTTATAGTTTTATAACACAGTCTATAGTGCTGTGCAAACATTAATTAAATGAATCCTAGCAATAAATAGGTAAATGAGCACTTTATTAGACTATGCCATTTTACAGGCAATACTACTGAAACAATATTACAACTTTAATTTGCTGAGATGCTCATAATATCAGCAAGTGCTGGGGTTACTCAGCATCTCTGAAGCATTTCTGCCTCCTTTCTTGTGAGGTTTTGTCCTGCCTCTGTCTTACAGCAGGGTGCTATCATGTGAAGCAACAGCAGAGGGGGGGGAACAGCAAACAAAACAGTCCTGCATAGAATGATCTTGGTGCGAAGGTTATTTGAGATGCTTTCACAGAGCATTATCACCTTCAGAAGATGCTTTGAAAACACAGAAGAGCTTTGAAAGAGTTGCAGGATACCCAGAGGAGCCCCGTTGCTCCAAGAAGGAAACAGGCACTTACAGCAAAAGTTTTGTTCATTTTGGTAATAAAATGTACAACTGGCAAACTTGCTTTTGTAATACCATTCTTTTTTTCTCTGTATTTTTAAAGCATTGACTGTCACAGGCTAAATGAACTGGTTAATTAACTGGGTCAAGTACTGACTGGCTTTCTGGCTGTGATGGCATTTATGCTGCACAGTTGATCGACTTCTTGAAGTCACGACTAACACAAGAATGTTGGGAAAGTTAAGGCCAGGGACAGTTGTCCCTAAATCATGTCTGGATTCTAATATCTGTTTTTTTTCTGGGATTTTTGGGGAGCTTTTGAGAGCTTTGAGTTTGATTGGGCTTTTTTGTTTGTTTTTGGTTGGTTGTTTTTTTAACAGGACGAGTAAAATTCTCTGAAATTAAATTTTAAAAAACTGTGCTACTGATACCTATTTTAAGAAAATTTAATTTAATTGATTCTTCCAAGCCCAGGGCTTGGCTGAGGTACTTCTTCCACGGGTACTTCTTCCACTCACATCTATGTCAGAGGTCATAATGATGGTTGCTAAGACTTCAGGCTGTCAGATAACAATCACCTACTCCAGGTAATGACGATCATGAGTAATCCAGGGAGTCCAATGTGAGTACTAGCATATAAGCAAGAACATTCTACTCTTCTCCAGATCTCCAGATCCAGGGAAAGTATCCTGCTTTCAACAGTGTATGTGGTAGAATCAACATAGGGTTTTATGGTTACTGGGGATTAACAGGTAAAACTCTCTAAAATGCACAAATCCATTCAGATAAACTAGAATAAATCTTTTAAAAGCCTCAAATGGCTCCTCCAATTCACTGATAAAACTATTACAAGATCCACAGTCTTGTCACAGTTGACTTATATGACTGTTATATGCTTGTAGGATGTAGCTCCTTAGTGACAAACTTAACAATGATATCAATACAGTAAAACATTAAAACTCTCATATTCATTCAATTGCAAATCAAATTCCAAATACTGCAAACTTGAAACCAAACAAATGAAGCAGTGTTTTGTAAGCACCTGGAAGCTTTATATGTGATAACGTAAGAGCAAACTGATGGGAAAATGAGAGTGAGACATACAGCTATGCTCCTCCTATGGTCTCTAGTGCAGAAAAGGTGTTTCTGGGGCTCAGCTCTGCTTTCTGCAATATGGCTTCCAACAGGTCAGATGGATCATGCTCTGTGAGTGGTAGTTTTGGGGGGTTTTTTGCTTAGTTGTTTCTTTTGTTTGGTTGGTTTGGGTTTTTTTATTGTTTTGTTTTGGTTTTTTTTTTTCCTCATGAATGGTTAGGGGACCTCAGATGAATTCCACGTGGACAGACATGTGGAAGCATAATAGCAGTCCACAACTTGTTCTATTTCTTCCACTTCCCTGTGTTTACTGAACTCCTCGTGTCCGGCTGCTAGGAAAACTGTTTAACCTTGTGGTTGCTGCATGCAAGAGGGACTAGACAAAAGGCTTTATTTTATCCTTTTGGATAAAACAAGATCCAAAGGCACTCTGCAAAGCCTTTGGGTGTCATATTTGACTATAGTTTCTAGAGGAAAAGATATTTCACTGTAGAGGTGAGGGAACCTTTCAGAAACCATTGAAAACTACTTCTGCTGGCTTCAGAGAGACTGAGTAGTATTGCCATGTTCATGCAGGGTAAAGACTATCCTAAACAACACTAACAGGTAGCCTTGTTACCATTCATGTTTCAGTATTTCTATTGACTTCTGGAAAAAAGGAAGAAAAAACTGATGGTCTCCCAGCGAAACAGTCCCAGTCTTTTAGTACTACCAGCACCTGTTGCTGATTCCCATAAGAGGTGATTGAATATCCATATGAAACAGCTGAAAATATCTGTAGGTATCTAAGCCATAGATTTCTGAATTACTTTGTAGGAGAAATGTTGCACTGTGTGTTAATCAGTTGATTTCACAAGGATCATCTGGTGATGTTATTTTAATATGGGAGTTACATTTTGGGAGCATTAAAGCCATGGCTAACACCTCCACCTGCCAGATTTGCCAAGACAAGCAGATTAGGCTGTGATGGAGGCAGCTAAATGAGACACAGGTGCAATGAGAAATGAGCCAGGAAGGCTGAGTCATAACACTCAGAACTGGACCTGGCTGTGCTAAGTCCTTGGGGCTGTCTGGAACTCCATGCAGATCCCCAGCTTCACCTGAGGTTGTTATGCTGAGCCCTTAGGGTAATTATAGCACGCTAATGAGAAGGTGTAGAATCCTTGCATCAGGCCGTGGGGACACAATGAACTGGATTTCATGTTGGGTAAGCTCTGGCTCAGCTTTAGTCCTCTGTGCTATTTCACATTTCTCCACCAACATTTGAATTAATTCTTTCTTGTTCCTGCTTTGTTCTGTATTATTTTGATGCCTGGGGCTGCCTGCTCGAGCTGGCTCTGCTCTTACATGGGCCATGCTGCTACAGTGAGCGAGTGCCTTTGACTTCAGACTTGGCTCCCATCTGTGTATTTAAAAGTAAAACGATTTCTAATGCTAATTGGGGTGAGGGAAAATGAGAGAAAGAGAGTTTAAAATTCATATTGCATATTTATGAGCATCCTTAGTGAAACTGGGATGAAAAGGTTTCTAAAAAGGTCTCTAATTTCTGCTGGGAGGCACTTTGCTGCGCTTCAGCTATAATGGCAAGTGAAGGAGTGAGGCTTGTGGGGCTTGTGAAGGCTCCAAATACATTTACTTGTGCCAGATTTAGGTTTTATTTTCCATTGGTGTAATTGCTGAGCAGTAATGGGATGAAAGAATTTACCTGTGCAGATTTATGTCCCCTTCTAAAGCCAGGAGCTGTGCTTGGCTTGGGCTCTGTGGGGGAGAGATGCTTTGTGTTGTGCTTCCTTGGAGTTTTTCATAAAAAAAACCCCAAAACCCTAACATTTTTTTGTGTTTCTTTTGCACTAATGTTTGAATCCTCTCATGCCTGACCACATATTCGTGCTAAGGCAGGCAAGGAGCCCTGAGGAGAGAGTCTTTGTCAGCTTGGGCTGGATGAGGGCTTCTATGAATCTCATTCACTGAGGGATCCATTTATGCTGATTTTGGTGATAATCAAAGAAGGTGACCCTGGGGTAACTTGTTACAAATCACCCTCTGCTTGTATTTTAAAATTATTTTTGTCAAATGATTTTTGATCCCCATTGGGAGCAAAGGTTCCTTTAGAAGAGGAACCTTAGCAGTCGGTTCAAGTAAGGTGGTTTTATAAGATTATGGTATCAGAGAGAAATAATTGGAAATAATGCACAAAAGCTATCAGTGTACTGTAGGGCTGCTGCTTTACCTGACACAGCATGAAAGGCTTTATGGGAAGACTGGAAAGAGACAAGTCCATTAAAATACATGGTGGCCATCCAATCTATTCTTAAGCTTTCTGTGGGCATTTTAATTTGTTTGTGAGATGCATGTAGGACAGATAGAGACCTTAAGCAAGTCAGTAGAGTTAAACAGTTTAGATAAGTCTGGGAACTGAAGTTCTTTACTTTTGTTTTGTATTTGCCACCTCTTAAAACTAGTGACAGGCTGTGACTGGTAGACCACTCACTAAGTCGGGTAAATTACTGAAGCCACTGACAGCTCTTTATGCAACTTCTTTTTCTTATTATTTTTAAGTTTTATTGTAGCATACCTTTTGCTTCTAGACAGATGACTTTGATGCTTTTACAGTTGTTTTCAGTGTTAGCTCTGCCCAAAGTGGCCCCAGTGCTGCTGATTTAGAATGAGGAACAGTGTCTGAATTTATTTCCTGTGGCTTTTTAAAACCCCTTCACCACTTTGCAGCTGATACTGAAGTCCTTTGCTGTGAGACAGGCACAACTACATGTGATGCCACTGTTCACATTGTCCAACACAAGACTGAAAAAGGAGGAGGGTACTTTGATTTTTCTCCATCAAGGAGACAAAATGGAGCTGTTTGTTTTACTCTGTCCTAGATTCAGGTTTGCTTTTTTTTTAGTTCAGTAATAAATACCCCTGGACTTCTGATGGGGCAGTAGTCTGAGAACAGCCACAAGACCTTACGCAGAGGTATCGGTGCTAAATCTGTGCATGATATGAAGTGTTTCCTGCTTCCTTCTATACCAAGCAGTCCATCCTAGCCATTTTGCTTCCTAGATAAGCCTCTTCCATGTAAGGAAACCTTTTCCACTTAGAGTTTTAATTCCCTCTGTTCAGTTAAACACTAGATTTTAAAATGTGTTTTCTGGTCTGCATCCTTTTCAGGAAGGACATTAACAGTATTTCATCTTTACTTTAGATAGTGTTGTTAATGACAACAAGAAGGCTGCAAATCTGAAGAAAAGGAGACAGGTGGATATACAAGGTTTTGTTCTACTTGCATTGTACTTGTGATTCTGGTTTTGCTTGTATGTATTTCAATAATTTTATGGAAAAATTGTAGGTAACTGTGTCTGTAATTCCTGAGATTCAGAGAGTTCTACTTTGTATTGGACCTCATTTATATATCAAAGCAATAGTAGATCCTATTCTAAGTCTAAACAATGTTTCCTTGAATATTTAACTGCTTTCTAGTAATTAGTTATCTTAGATAATTGCTGTTTGTGTTTTTGTTTTCTGAAGGCAGGAAGCTTTGCTTCCGTCTTACAAAGAACCTGACCCAGCAAGCTATGTTACGTGCACAGCCTGCTGCTGCTGAAATAGAAATTTTACTCAAATACATGTTCCAGCTTTCCAATGAGAATATTACAGAGTATCTACTGCTGGTGACACTTTGTAGTTTTTCATGTACAGGAGCTCCTCTGTTTTCATTTCATTTCCTTACATGCTCTGTTCATTTTGCTATTTGCTGGGTTTCTCTAGCTCAAATCAGAGTAGACCTTCTGGAGAAGCTGACAGTGGGAATGCAAACCCTGCTGGAGCTACCTGCATCCTCACATTGAGTTGCTGCTGAGGAGCCACCGACTCAGTAGCAGGAGTTCATTGAGACGGGAGAACTTCAGTGGGTTGCTTGTGATATTCACAGATCTAAATGCGAAATCTTCATCAAAAGTGTGTGATGCTTTAGGGCCTTTTCTTGTTTCTCGCTTCTTTTGCATGCATGTTCATTCATTGTAAGGATTTACTGATGAGTTTAGATTCTTCCTGCAAATTGCTTGGTTTCTGATATTAATTATTCACAATACATCGTGTTTGTTCATGGCATATTTCAGGTATCACCTCACTCAGCTGCCTTCCTGTCTATCCTTCCCAGTCCCACTGAACGAGTGTGAAAACAATGTGAACTGTAAAGCATTTCTCAAAGATAACAAGGATATCTGTGGAAAGAGTTGGAATACTTTCCAACTGATTCATACTGATTCATAATTTTGTCCATAAATCTGGTCATTGTTGTGCTAACTGTAGTTGCTTTTGCTTGTGGTTGGACTGGAATACACTGGCTCTAAAAGTTTACTATATAATATATTGCTTAATTCGAAGTGGCATTAGAAATTAAGCCTACACAGAAAATGAGCAGTGAATACATGTTACATGTTTCCAGATATCCTCAAAATTGCTGTCAGTCTTCCTTAATGGAAGAACATCAAGATCAATATTTGTCTGGAATCGATTTGAATGGCTGATACTGAGATTAAAAGAAGGAAAATAGCCTGATTTCATTGGGAAAATTAGTGGGGTAATTGGACCACAGCTTGTGATGAATGGTAATGGTTAGCACGGTGAGATGAATTTCAAGCTGCAAGTGATCTGGTTTTTTGTTTTTTTTTTTCCTCCTTCATATTTTTGAGGCATAGTGCATTGCATCCATCATAGGGGGATGTGCTGTTTGCTGGACAGTCTGGAAACAGACAAACCAGGCTGTAGATTATGGAAATACCTTATTGTCCATTTGGTAAATATGTGAGACTTCTTAAACATATATCAAGATCAAAAAAAAAACAAACAAAAAACTCTGCAACTCTGAGGATGGAGGCGAGATTTGAGATTTTCTGTGGCCACAGAGCTTTCACAACCTCATTTCTTGTGCCTGAGCTGTTTTTCCTTTTCATGTGTATGCAGCTGATGCAAAATATTCTGATTACTTCCCCAGAAAAGCTCTCCAGTCAGTTCCAAGACACCATAGTGACTTTGATATCTTAACATTTTGTATACACTTAAAAGAGGTCTTTTTTATCCAAACAGAATGCTTTCATATTTTTAAAGATACTTTGCATGTGTTATGTATCATACCACAATGGAATTTTAAAAATAACAATTTTTTTTTCATTTCATGAATGTTAAATTTTTCAATTAACATGAAAAAGGGCTTTGTAGAAAGAACCTAAAACCTCACATACTTTTTTTTTTATGTGACCAAACTTACAACTTTCAGAATTCACTGTGAATTATCCATTCCTGCACCATTCCACATGTATGCCAAAATATACTTGTGGAACTGCACCAGATATAGCGATAGATGTAATGAAGCAGGAGGTAATTAGAATACAAGGAAAATTGTATCTGTAAACCATATACCTGCATACAGGAACAGAATTTGGTTTATGACAGCAGGATCCTGTTAGCAACCCAAGTTTTCACAATGACTATTCTGTCTAGATATTAGTCTCAGTTTTTTGGTAAAGAACTTTGGACTCTTGCTAAGAGGTTAACTATATCATGAATTATAGATAATAAGGGGAGGAACAAGGCTGTCATGGCTGTTCTGGAATATCCCTCTTAAGTAGTTTTTTTACATACAAGGACAGTCCAGCCTTTGAAGGTGAAATGTTCATGACATTAACATATAACTTCTCAACAAGAGCCCCCCCCCCCCCCCCCCTTTTTTTTTTTTTCAACTTTTTACAAAGAGAAGCTTTGTTTAAAAACACACAGTTTCTTAGTTTCTTGCTTAGATCTAAATATTGAACCAGTATCTCCCTATGAAGTTGGAGTGGGGAAAAAAGCTGTAGACTTTGAGATGCAAATGGAGCTTTCTAATTGGCTGCTGGAAGTGAGATGCTCTTCTAATACCAGGTTCTTTAACCTAATCAAAACTAAATGTCTGTAAGCCCTCCAGTTGCTCCTTGCCAGTCCTGTGGAGAGAGATGAGTTTAGTAACAGACACATCTTCCTTCCCTGGTGCCTGCCTTAGGTGGGGCTGGAAAGACCCCAGGAGGTGTTTGCTTGCAAAACATTTTAAGACAGGAAAGCTGTATAGGACTGGTCCCACACTGTGAGCTGTCTGTTTCCTTAATATTCTTATTATGCTTCATTTCTTGGTGTTCAGAAAAAATTCCAAATACCGTGTCTTTTAGAGAGTGGAAATAGCTCTGCTTTCTTCCTTACTGCTTATGTGCATTGTGATGGCTCAAAAAAGCACTTGTGTAATGCTTTATTGCTGAAGGATGGTTTGTGGTAGCTTCAAATAATTTTCAGTTAATTTTGTTCTTTTATTTTGGCTTTTTTAGGAAATAGGAAGTAATCCTGGTGTGATTTGGGAAGTCCTTCAGAAAAATTGGCACAGCTGGCCTTAAATATAAGGTGAAAAGGAATAGCAAGTGCAGACAAGTGAAGTTACATGTTGCAAACCCGTAGCAAATAGCTTCAGTGCTGCTGGACAAAGTTTTTAGAAGTGTCATTCTCAAGAGTGATTTGAGCCCTTTGGTTCAACTCTTCACATATCTTGTTGTAGGTTCCTGGGCCACTTCACAGGTACAAGTTTTCTGTGTCATACTTATTATAGCCAACAGCTCCATGATATGTTTTTTTCTCTCTCTTCCTCAGCTCCCCTTTTTAGAGACAGGATACTACTTTTATCACAATGGCATTTCCAAGGCCAGGAGAAGACGCAGTCTTCAACACAAGCATCATCTGGAAAAGGATTCCAGGGTAAGTGTTTCATCATATGCACCTATTGTGTTTTCTTTGTCACACAGACTATCAGATCAGGTTGCTGATTAACTCTGTGGTTATGGCTTTGTTCCACCACCTCATGCCCTGTTTGTTTCAAGCTTGGTGAGTGCCATGTGGACACACCTCCCAAAGAGCTACTACAGATACTCTTAGCATTCTCTGAGTTGTGTCCTCACTCCAGTGAGACTCAGTCTCCTGGGCACATAAGTGCATTCTGTCTCTGTACTGAGTGCAGGAGCCATTCACAGTCAAACACCCTCTCACCCCTCCATAGAATCATAGAATAATTTGTGTTGGAAGGGACCTCTTCTAGTCCAATCCCCCTGCAGTAAGCAGGGACATCCTCAACTAGATCAGGTTGCTCAGAGACTTGTCAAACCTCTTCCTGAATATCTCTAGGACTGAGGCCTTAATTACCTCCCTGGGCAACCTGTTCCATTTTTCCACTAATCTCATGGTAAAGAATTTTTTTCCAAACAACTGGTCTAAATCTACTCTAATTTAAAACCATTGCCCCTTGTCCTGTCACTACAGGCCCTCTCCAGCCGTCCTATAGGTCCCCTTCAGATACTGGAAGGTCAAGATTAAGTCTCCCTGGAGCCTTCTTTTCTCCAGGCTGAACAACCTGAGCTCCCTCAGCCTTTGTAGGAGAGGTGTTCCAGCCCCCTTATCATTTTTGTGGCCCTCCTCTGGACCTTCTCCATCAAGTTCATGATGTGTTGAGGGCTCCACAGCTGGATGCAGTACTCCAGGTGAGGTCTTACTAGAGCAGAGTGAAGTTGCAGAATCACCTCTCTCTACCTGCTGGCTACACTTTGTTTCATGCAGCCCAGGATGCAATTGGCCTTCTGGGCTGCAAGTAAACACTGGGTCATGTCTTTTCACCCACCAGCACCCCAAGTCCTTTTCTGCAGGGCTGCTTTCTAAAATCTCATCCCCAAACCCATACTGATAGGGCAGATTGTTCTGACCTAGGTGCAGGATGATGCACTTACTCTTGTTGAACCTCTCCAGTTTGTCCAGGTCCTTGTGGATGACATCCCATCCCTCTGGCTTACTGACAGCACCACTCAGTCCCGCTCTCTATATTGTTGATAAAAATACTGAACAGTACAGGTCCCAGTACAGAACCCTGAGGGACACCACTTATCACTGATGTCCATTTGGACTTCGAGCCCTTGACCACTACCCTCTGGATGTGACCATCCAGCCAGTTCCTTATCCACTGAACAGTCCACCCATCAAATCTGTATCTCTCCAACTTGATGAGCAGGATATTGTGGGGGACCATGCATCCTGCTGCTCTGTGGGTCATCCATACCAGAACACCTTGTGGTGTGAGCAGAGGCATTTTGTCTGCAGTCACACTGGAACTTTTTCCCAGGGAGAGGTGTACACCCCAGATGCTAAGAGAGTACATGCTGTCACAGTTCCATATTTCTTTTAGAGGCTCTTGCTTGCAGACTGCAAATGGTGCACTTGGTTTTCAAAAGTGTAAACCCCTCAAGAAGGAAAGATGCATTTTACAGAAGGCTATAACCTAACACTAGCAAATTCTTTTTTTTTCAGAGTTTTTACACTAGTGCAATATTGGGCTGGAGTGGGTCCAGGTAGCACAAAAGTATTTTACTGTCTGAAGAAAGTAGATAAACCTGAGGAATGATATAATGATAGCAAATAGATGTTTTTTAAAATACTTTGGTAGGCTTCAAGCTCCCAGCACTGTAAGCAAAATAGAGGGGGGAACAATTTTCTTTCAGACAGAATTTTATTGGCAGATTTTACATGGTATTGGAATGCCTATGAGGATGAAAAACTGAGCAGAAAGAAAAGAAAAATAGGTTACTAATACCCTAGTTGTTGCTATGACACCAGGGCAAGCAAGGTCTGATGAATTCCCATCTTAATTTTCCTATTTCTGCAAAAATTTCAAGTGTTTCTGGGCTGAGGTCCAACTGGGATGCACACAGCTTGTGGCTTCTGTGTCTGAGAGTGATGTGAGTGAACCACACAGGTTCCAGGTTTCTCCCTGCCTATGTCACTTCATCCTGAGATGCTGAGAGCTGGGTGCTGGCAGGCTCCCTATGTCCACTTCTGTGCTTCCAGGGCTCCGAGGTATTTCTTACTGGTCCTCTTCTCTCAAACTGATACCAGGTACTGGTGAGGGGCTATAAGGAAGAGAACCATTCAGCCTTCCTTGAATAGAATCTCTCAGGCTTCCTTCATTTTGTTTACCCAAGCAGTGATCAGAAAGTAAACGGTTCAGAAACCATTGAGAACTTGTGGATGCTGTTTGTATGAGTCCCCCAGTTCTCACTGCAGCCTCAGTATCACATACCTGAGCACTCCCATACTAATTCCAGACTGGCTTTTGCACTGCCTACCTCTAGAGTAAGTGTCTGCAGTGCTATTAAGAACAGGTTAAGGGAATCTACCTTTGCATTCAGATGTATTCTTGCGATTATCTGATATTTGCAGTCTCTAGCTCTTATTTGGCTTCTGTCACATGCAGTGAAGTCTCATTTTTGCTGTTAATCTCCCACTTCTTCCTGGTGCTGCATACCAATGGCTTGACTCTCCTTGGCTCCTTCCTTAGATCTCAGGGAGTGAAGCCCTGTGTTTAAATAATTAAGAGTATCTTGAAGGTGAGGAGAAGGATGGCCCCAGGTGTATCCTGACCTCATGGGTTATCCTGAGGGATGGAAGGGAGGATGAAAACAACATTTCATTTCCACATGTAATACAACATTTTCTCATCTAGCCCTTCCACTTACTCTGTCCTGTTGGATAGTCCTTGAGCTCTTATAGCCATATAGGTTGGCTGCTTTCTTGTAATACAGTTTGAAAGCAATTAAAATAATTACTCTTATTGTCTTTATTTTATTTGTGGAGTTTGGGAAGTCATTAAAATTCCCGTCATACTTGCTTATAAGTGAAAACATGAGTTGTGTTGACAGTACTTAATTTCAAGCTCCAAAAATAATTTCTAAATTTAATGTCAGCTTTCTAGACCATTTACCTTCAATTTTACTTAGCAACAAATGTCAGCACTGTCATGGTTAATACATTAATGCATGAAGCCAAGAATAAAATGCTCCTGCTGTCAGGCTAGCCAGGAAGAAAACTTCTACCACATGGCCTTACAAATCTCTCAGGAACCATTATGGTAAATGTTGTAGTTGCTTAGCCCTTCCCAAATGTTGTCAGAAGGTGGGCTGCAGTTATTCTGTATGCTTTTCACTTTTAAAGAGATTACAATTCCTAGCTAATTTTAATTATTAGTTGAAAAACAGCACAGATGTTCAGTCAATTAATTAATGCTTAATCAAGTAGGTCCCTTGAGGAACCGTGTCAGTGTTTCAAGAGGTGGGGGGGAAAGATGTCAGAACACTATGCCAACAGGTTACTGCATCATTTTCATGCTCTGCATGCCTTTAAAAATGCTTGAAAAAGCTCTTTTTGTGTGTAAGATTTACACAATGTTTTTTACCAAAATAATTTTGAGATACGCTAAATGTATGCAATGCTGGTGTGATAAACAGCATCGCTATCAAGGGAGTGGAAATGGAGCATCATTAAGATGCCTTCCTAAAGATCAGGCATGAATTGAATCTTTGTTCTGAGGAAGCCTCAAGTGTGATTGTTTTGGCATTATTTAATACATGAGTATTGCTGAAGCCTGAAGCAGTACTGGGAGCAGCTGAAGGCATCTGTAGTCTTGTCATACCATGTGTTGTGCTCTTCAACTGTTCAAGAAAAAGTGCAGGCGTATGAAGTACCGTGGCTTTTGCTGTCAGTGCAGCCCTCCCAGGGATCCTCACTGTCTGGATGGCAAACACCACAGTGAGTTGAACTGCTCCAAATGAAGACTGTTCAGTTATTTAAAATATGTTCTCTGAGGTACAGAGAAACTTCAAGGAGAGATTTCCTCAGAAGCAACACTGTCGTATTAGTTGCAAATTCCCACAATTCCAGGTGTGCTTCTGTTTTGTTATTTTACTGTCTATACCCTTGGGTTCAAAGAGATTTTGGGTGGGGGGGAAAAAAAAAAAAGCCCCTTTACCATTTTTACATGTTAAAGCTGGAATGTTTAATGAGACCAAACATAGCAGCAAGATATCCAGCCTTCTTCACGTGAAACTGTATTTTCATCTGCCTCTATCTGTTAATTGTTTCTGCTGAAATTCCTCAAACCAAAAGGCTTGGTTTTTCTTGGGAAATTTCACTTAAGTAGCTGCTGTTCTTTGCTGTGGAGCTGCAGGCAGGGACATAGTCCTTGCTGTGACCCATGGGTGCAGGAAACATCAGGGTGGCAGCAGGGGGCAAGGGCCCTGAGCTGACATAAGGCCAGCAAGGAGCCCAAGTTAGGGTGGGACTGAACTCAGTGTGAAGGTGAGGAGAGAGTAAGTGGAACAGGGTAGAACAAGAGCCCCGAGTGATGGAGAAAGGCTGTGATTTATGCATGGAGCCACCCTGTGAGCTGAGGAGTACATGGAGAAGCACAGAGATAGCCTGGGAAGACTGGAAACAGGGTGTCCACAAATGTTCTGCCTCCTGAGTGCAGGTGACAACACAACCTTAGAGCCAGGTGGCATTTTGCAAGGTAGACTTTCCTGCAAGCAGGAGGCAATACATCTTCTGTAAGAGCAAACTTTGGTTTTAATTATGAGGAACAGTGGTATGTTTTGTCAATATGATTGCTCTGGAATGCAGGATACTGCATATATGCATATACTGTTTCATACTGTCGTGTTTGTTAGGTTTCTTGCCTCTGAAAGTGTAGTAGAGACAGAATGGGAAGCAGAGACCTTTCCTGCACCATCATGGGATTTGCTGCATTTTGATTTTCAAAACTGACTTAAGATTCTGGCTTCTTATGGGGAGACTCAACTGTATTATTAATAAATGTTTTGAAAAGTGGCCACATGAGTAAAAGGAAAGAAAAAATGCAAGAACATTATCTTACCTTTAAGAGCAATACTATTGTATTTTTGGGTTTGTTGGGTATTTTCTGTTAGTAAATAATTTTCCAGTGAAGACTCAAGCGTTGAAACACAGTTTGTTCTCTCAAAGATTATTTTGCTTTCTTTCAAGTTCTCGATAAAACCATTTTCCTCCCACACAGTCTCTCCTGTCAGACAGCTGCCAAGATTAATCCCCCTCAAGAAAGAGTCTTTAATATACAGAGATGGGCTGAGTCCCATTACGGATATCTATATGGGAATACATCTGTGTTGGTGTTGGGAAATTAAATATATATATATATATATAAATAATTCAATATATATACTCACTCTTCCAGTGAGAGTGAGTTTGGCACTTAGATAACTTTTTTTGGAAAAATATCTCAGTGATGGCAATTTCATAGCAGAAAGGGATTAGAAAAGGAAACTTGGCTGATGCCTGTGCTGGTGCAGGAACTGGGGGGGGCCGGGGGCCAGGAAGGAGGAAGGCAGGTGTGTAGCTTCTTCAAGTTCAACAGCTTGTGTCATGGGGCAAGGGAAGAAAAAGGGGTTGTAAACGGAGAGAATCTAAGCATTTAATTTATATATTGGTTCTTTCATATCCTTCCTCACTTCAGGCCCCTCCCATGCCCCCCCTGATGTGACTGGCTTGTGGTCAGATCATTGCAACCCATGTGTGCAGATGTGCCCTGTGATGCCTGGCAGGGGGTTGCAGAGTGTTGCCAGATTTGGATATTTCATCCATGGTCATCTTCAACAGGGTGAAACTGGCAGCTTGGGAAGAGCACAGCAGCCTCTAGCCTCAGTTTATTTTATTCAAAATGGCTCCATGCCCTTCCTGATCAGCAGTGGTATTTTTCAGTCCCTGATAAGTTTCTGATCAAAACTTGGAAGGTATCCCAAAGATGCTTTGTCCCTCTGAGAAAAAAGCTGCCTTGCTCCCAAAACCAGAAGGGCAGCAATAACAAAATCCCATAGAAAAGGGACAACACTTGACTTGTGCATTGTTGTTATTCTGCTGTCAGCTGCCTTTGTGGGTAGAGGGATTAATTTGCATTCAGTTTACCCCATCAGTGACCCTACACGAACCTTTCAGTCTCTATGGAGATAAATGTTATATAAAGTGATTGTGGTGCCCAAGACTTGCTACCCAGTCTCAATTTTCTGGGCCAGGCTTTCTGCCATGCAGGGTGGTATGAATGTATGTGTTAAAATAGACAAGAGACAATGGCAGGATAAAAAGCCCTTTGTGTTTTCAGCTCTTTCATGTAAATTAATACTGCAGATAGTAGTGGTGGCAGACTTCTCAGTGAAGCCTATTTAGAGTTTTGCCTAAATATATTCTGTCCTGGGGCTATCACACTGGTAGGATTATGCCTAGGAAAAGTTTGGAGTTGTCACCAATTTTGACCCTATAGGGCAATATTACATGAGTATTGGTATTATCCTTTGAGAAGGAAATGGAACATTAAGTAATAAAAGGTCTGCTTAAGTACCTGAAATAAATATTGAACAGCCAAGGAAAACTCATTAGAAGAAATTTCTTCTTCCAGTGCTGAAAAAAACCAGCCACCCTCAAACCTACACACTGTTGGTTGAAGCATCATTGCCAGCTTGTTCACCAAACAAGAACTGAAGATGTTTTTGTCATCAGTCATCCTGACAAATGAAGCATACTGTGCAAAAAACTAGAAATGTCTTCCACGGATGTATCCCTGGTTTATCTGTTTCTGACATAAGTTGTCTCGTGCTTTATCTAGTGTATTTGAGGCAAAGGGTCCAAGAGCCTGTTCCAGTTTCACAGAGGCCTGCTCTTGTATTAATACAACTTTTTGTTTGTTTGTTTGCTTTTGGTTTTGCTTTCCCATAAGCTTTTTGGGGCCTTTTTGAAGATTTTGTATTTCTTATTCATAATGAAACCAGTTGGCAAGCTTCATAAGGAAAAAGATATTTTCTTGAGGAAGCTCTGGTGAAGTATATATATTGGATCATCTGTGCCCCTGGAGTGTAGAGGATAAACTGGTCCCTAGGGCATGAAATTGTGTCTGTGATAATGTCAAAAGAAAAATGCTGGAAATTCAGTGAAGTAGCAAGCTTGGTTCATGACTCTACATAGTATAGTAGCCTGGCTGTTGTCACTGCAGATGATGATTGCTAAATTCTCTGTGACTTTGTTTTGAGAACTCAATCTGAGGAATTCTTGTCTAAGACCTTTGTAGACTCCATACATGCTCAACAAGGATTGAGGGAGATTAAACTGCTCACAGAAAGCCCTTTTCAACTAGGTTTTGCAAAGTTGACCAGAAGTGTCTTTAACTGGAAAGCACTTAGCACAATTATTGCATAGGAGTCAGTTTCTATAATAAGAACAAAAAAATTTCTCTGATATAAAAAAAAAAATGAGGCCTGGATTCACTCAGATACTTCAGCTGTCACTTGGGCTGACACAGTAGTCCCCTTTACTGCAGACTATATTAAGCATACACACTGAAGAATTTCCCTGTTTCCAAGTTTCATTTCCTGACAAGTGCTGCACTGATGGCTTGCATTTAGACTGTGTAGGTATATTGTATTTGTGATGTGCAATACACTTCTGACATGAACTATCGCTATATTATCGAGAAATATCACTACATTATCGCGTATGGAAAATTAAATATTTCAAACAATTTGCTAGTGGAGCAAATGCAGCTATATCCAGCACGATGTAAAAGCTAAGCTAAATCAATCTATTATTTCTATTTGTAAGTAGAAAGACAGCCAAAGGGAGGAGGAAAACCTATCCATCATCAGCATTACAGAATGTTGGAGATCCTATATAGCTATATTATATGAAAAGGCACTGTTAACTGCACATAATAAAATAAGGCTATCAAAATGAGATCAAACAAACATACCTGTCTTTTATGAATCCAGAGTAAAACTAAAATTACCGGATAAGCTAGAACTATCCCTATTAGAAAAAAATGTAAATGAATGTACTGCAAGTAATAGACTGATCAGTGATGATGATGCTGTGCAGATTCACAATAAAAATTGACTCACTATAGTCCTGGTGCCATCAGGGGCTGTGGAGTCTGCATGGTTGATGATTTTAAGATGAGGTTAGAGACAACTTACATCATCAACTGATGTAAGAGGAGCTGATTTCTCCTCACAGCCCTAGGATGGTTCAGATGAACTGTTGAAGTTGCTTCAAGTCACGTGCTATATCAGAAACATATTGCTAAACGTGATACTTGGGATAATGTAGGGTAAAGCAGTGGAATTGACTTGTAACCAGGTGGAAACTCGGTATTTTTACAGAAACCTGGTGAGACAGTTGACCATATTCAGCCTCCACTCTGCTGCCTGTAAATAGTTGAACTGCCATTAGTTAAGTTTCTGCATCATTGTTCGTGACTGTTCTCTTGACTGCAGCATAGCTTCCCAGTCTCACTTTGCTTTTTCCTGCCTCCCTCTTGTTTACTGTCTGATGAATAGTCTCTGTTCTGCGGGGCAGGCCTTGTCTTTGTTATTTGTCTGTGAAATTTCCAGCCTTGACTCTTCAATGGAGTCTGTTTGGTGTTACAAGACATGCAGTGGTAGTGGTGAGAATATGTGGTTTAGGGATTTTGTTCATAGGGTGTTGAGAAGAATGGAGACTGTGAGCCAGGGACTTTGATTGCAAGTTTGCTTTGGCTTGGGGGAGGTTTAGTTTGGTTTTGTTTCAAATGAGAAAAGCAGTGCTCTGATATACTGAGCTAACAATTGCTTATGAACATCTCAGCATTCACTAGGTCCAGGAATCCATGGGTGTAGTGTTGATCATACTTTTCTTCCTCAGGAAGCTCAAGGCAGGTGTAGCCTGTGTTGGTGAGGGGAAGGGAAGCAGCCACTGATTGCTGGCTTTGCCTTCTCTTGGCTGTCTATCATACCAGCATCTCCTGGCTCCATGTGGTGACCCTTTCCCTTCCTCTTACCAAGGCTCAATTTGGGATGGCTGGGGTTGACTTGGAAGGGTCAGGCATGGCCTGGGAGCACTTGTGCTTGATGATGGAACAAAATATGGATTCCCAAGTGGCCAACATCAGAACTACAACAGAATCTGGACTACCATGTGTAGGACTCATCTTTAGAGTTAGCTTCACTTTCAGTTTAGCATGCATGTGTACTCAGCTATAATTTCTTGTTTTAAATATGAGTATAAAGTTTCTCAGGAACATCTTGGAGTCCCTTTTTGACAAAAATCTAAGCCTAACAGAAAATTTGGTATGTGGGAGACTGGAAAACTGCCTTTGAGTTAAACCCTTTTGAACTATTGGAAATATAATGGTCGACGTGTACTTTGGAAAGGATACAGAAATAGGATTAGTTAAAATACTGTACCTGGTAGTATATGGTGCTTATGTAGTTTAGCCTGTAACATGGTAGGTTTAGAATGAAACAAAATAGATTTCTAACATTTTTTTGTTTTGTTTGTTTGTATTGTTTTTTAACTTCAAATTGGTAGTTACTAACCTGAAAAGGTTTCAAACTGGAAGAGGCTAGATTTAGATTACATATCCCAAAGAAATTATTTCCTGTGAGGGTGGCAAGGCACTGGCACAGGTTGCCCAGAAGCCAACAAGGAGCTATAAATACATCTGTGAAATCATTGCTTGTGTGCATAATGCACTCCGTGAATATAAAAAGGGGTTTACAAAGGTCAAAGAAAGTTGATTGCAGTATTTGGAGATACAATGGAAATGAACTAAGGGTTTAGATTTAAATTGTTTCTCAGTAGTTTTCTTCACTAGTTATTTGATGCTGCATTGGAACACGGCTTTTCAGCAAAATGTGTGCCCTTAACATCTGAGAATAGCCCATAGTAATTAAAATGCTAATATGTATGTCATGGGTTGGTGAAGTTGAACAGTGCTTCTTCGCCTTCTAAACTTGCGTGCTGAGGCAGAGAACAGGCTGGGTGAATAAAACATCGTGGAAAAACTAAGAGATACCATAACATGTCCCTATTATATATTTTTCGTAATTCCTTGTATTATATCAGCTCCATACTATCATTTATGGTCTCTAGACAATATTACAACGTTTCTTGTATGAAGTGATAGTTGAATGACCAAATTTATGTGAAGATGCTGCTTTATTTTTTATATTGATACCCATTTAGTGTCTGAGTGCTGAAAAGAAATACGCTGTTATTATGTGTACAGACATAATATTTTATAAATGTGAATAGTCTGTCGCTATTCTTTTCACCTTTGTTGATTCCAAGCATTATTCTTTCATACAGAGGAATATGTGGTAAGGGGTCCACGAGCCTTACAAATGTGAAGTCTCCACAGAACAGCCAGAGTTGCCAGATGTAATTATTTTATTTTTATACTTCTGCTCATGCAGCACTGTCACTGAGCTGATTACTGCTGGGCTCTAGTTTATATAACACTGCTCAACGTTAGTAACTGGTTCTCTTCCTCCTCACTGTGTCTCTCCTATTTGTTTTTGTTTTGTTTTGTTTTGAGGAAGTCCAGATGCATTTGTTGAATCCTTGTCAAGGACCTGAAAAATAAAATATGCCACTAGGGCAAGGAAATGCCCTGGATTTTGTCTTGGAGTCTGAGGCTCAGTGATTTGATTACATTTGTTCCCATCTAACTTGGCTTTCCTATCTAGCAAATATGATAAACCCAGTCCTGAGACCATCTTCTGTGCTAGACCACTGATTTCCCTCATTCTTATCCAGCCTTCCCCTGCAGAGCTTCTGGCTCACTGAATCACTTTTCATAGAGTCATAGAAGGTTCAGGTTGGAAGGGACCTTACAGATGTTTTAGTTACAATCCCCCTGCATGGGCCAGGGACACCTCCCAATAGACCACCCTGCTCTTAGCCCCATCCAGCCTGGCCTTGAACACTTCCAGGGATGGGGCATTCACAGCTTTCCGGGACAACCTGTGCCAGCATCTTACCACCCTCACAGGAAATCATTTTTTCCTGATATATAATCAAAATCTACCCTCTTCCAGTTTGAAACCATTCCCTCACTCCATGCCCTTGTAAAAAGTCTCTCCCCAGCTTCCCTGTAGGTCCCTTCCAGTACTGGAACTTCCATTTTGCCTTACGTGCAGTTCCACCAAATTCACCACTCTTGTGCCTGGAGGCTTTTTATCCTAGGGAAACAAGGAGCTGAGGGCTGCTATCCCAGCCCTTCCACTCTTTGGAGAAGCCATGTTCTAGTCAGTGTCCACAGCGTGTCTTAAAAATGTGCAATACCTTTTATAAACCTTATAGATACCATTATAATTACTGCTTTTTCCAGTTTGGAACAAGCTGAACTCTTCTTGTAATATCCTGCCTCACATGTTTATGAATCTAATACTGGCAACAAGCAATCTCTGGCAGAATTTGGACAAAAATGACGATTGTCTGTAGACCAGGAGATACTGACATGATTGAACAGTGCTTGCATTATTTCTTCTATCAAATCTGATGCTCTCCTGGGAAAATGTTCTTCGGAATTCATTTTGTTTGTTTTGGAATATGACCTTTTTTTGAAATAATTCCCTTGATTACTATAGGAAGAGGGTTTCCATTTGGACTAATTACTTTGATGGAAGGGAAACCTCGATGTTAAACTTTTATTTCCTTGTTCCCATATATAGCCATCACATTTCTTAAATCTCAAGGGTCCTCTCCCAAGTTGTTCAGGGCATGTTGTAAGGAAAGCTTATGAAGTTATGAATTTTTTGCCATCAGACAATCGACTAACTGAAAAGGTGGTTTTCCTGGAGAAAAACATGATTTTTAGGACCTCATCTCCTTTTATTTCTGATAGTGCAATTACAAAGAAACAGAATCTACATATTCATATTTGGAATACTGAGTCAAAGCAAAAATATTTTATGGAACCAAACAATTTGATTTAGAAAAAAACTTGTTTAATTTTGTTTCCATGTTTCTGGTTGGAACCTTTGTGAGATTTTGTTTCATGTTCATTTTTTAACAGTTTTATTCAGTTTTATTATTTCTTTCCAAACGAGCACCCTATTTTCCAGACATCCATAGGTCTGAGTGTATTCCATAATGATGAGAAAAATATGTTTCATACAAGGAAAAGTAGCCTCTGAAAGAAGCATCTGATTATTGGCCAGGACTCCAACCTTCTCATGCTCCTGGAAATAGCTAACTTGCTGCTCATTTCACTTCTCTTATTTCAATCTAAATGACTAAGAATGGACTTAAAGGCAGCAGTGCTGCTGTGAGAGCTAGTGCAAATCCTCACAGTTGTGCAGCCCTCTGACTCTCAGTTAAATCTAGTAAACCTCCACTAGGTCTTTGGTCTGTCGCCTTTCTTGGAAAACTGAAGGAATGGGGCTTGGTACAAGGCAGCTGTTTCTCTCTCTGATTTGCTGAAGAGCAACAATTTGCTGAGCATCTCCATCAGAAAGTGCCAGTCCTGTTTGGATGTTAGTGTAGGAAGCCATTTTTATCCAAAGCTGCCTGAAGTGTTTATCACAAACAAATCCAAATGTTTATCACAAAACCTTACATCTTCTAAGAACATCTAAGGAAACTGAGATTTCCCTCAGTCAGAGCATGTTTATCAGCTTATCCTGTTCTGAGGAGGCAATGGGAGCTGAGTGGTGCAGTCCTCCAAGGCAGGAAGATGCATTTTTTACTCACAGGCTATAATGCACTGAAAACAAACAAAAAACCCCAAAACTATTAGTTAACTTGAGACATGCAAAAGATGAGCTATGAATACTTTTTAACTTCCAGGAAGTTAGGTGGAAAAAAAACCTGAAAAAGGGATACAAATTATTTGGTTTGTTTAGTTAGTTGTCTCTAAGGAAGAAAACTTCAGTGGTGAGCAGCTTGCCATAATGAAAAAAAAAAAGTCTTGTTTAATTTCAGAGCTGCTTTGTGCAGCCTCAGTGGAATTTGCAGTTTAATTATGAAACGTTTTCACTGTCCTGTATCAGTGAGGTTTGGAAGGAAGTTGGTGTATATGAAAGAAATGCAAAACCCAGATTGAGATGGGAAGGTATGAAAAAGGACCGTGCTTTTAGGAGTATGAGTCAAACTGACATCTACCAATGTCCTCCCATTCACCATGAATAGTGAATGCCTTTTTTTTTTTTTTTTTTTTTTTCATAGAGAAATTATGTGTTTCTGTAAAGACAGCTGTTTACCTGAGAATGTTGTTTGTCAGAAAAACCTAGCCATTGTGGTTTTCTTATTAGCACTGCACTTGAGAAGCGTGTACAAGGTGAATTACCTAGCTGACTGGCAAACAATGAATAATTCAGTGTAAGCCAGAAAGTCAAATAAATCTTCCAAAATACTTCCTATCTGCCTACAGAATAGATGACATTGAGAAAGGGGCTGCTTTAGTAATTTAGATCTCTCACTGAAACAATATATCTTTCCATCTGAATTAATTTGTGGTCTTTTACAGTACATAATGAAATAATTTTTAACTACAGGTTTCAAAGCATGCTTCAGATACAGATTATGCCCATTTCACAAATGCTGGAAATAAATAGAGGGGAACTTGAAATTTTCTAAAAGGTCATTCAGCAAAGCAGAGAAAAAGTAGGAGTAGATTCCAGATGTCAAATCTACTGTTCTGGGGAAAAAAAAAAAAAAAAAGGTTGGATTACAGCCATTTGTGGTCTTTACAGCACCTGGGCAATAAGAAAACTGAGATGAGAACAGTAGGGAAAAAATAAAAAACAAGAGATTAGTGCAGATCCTCTGAAGACCAGAAGACTTAAACAAAGGACAGTAACCTTAAACTGTAATTACTGTTGTCATTTAGTATTTCCACATGCATGATCTGGAGGCTCAGGGGAAATTACTGTGCTAGAGGCTAAGTGTAAAATAATAACAGAACTGTATGGAGGCATTTGTCTCTGGGTATAATCCAGTATTAGTGGTCCTGCCTTTGCTCCTGTCCTTGTTTCCCCATGGCTTATTTCAGCTTTTCCCAGAATGGCACTGCCTTGGCAGCAGCAGATGGAGAAATATGTTTCCCTCTGTATCATTAATAGAGATTTGAGTGAGAGGTCTTTGTTCTTGGGAGGCTGTAACCTAAGAAACTATTTTCATTTACTGTTTCTTTTTTGCTGTCCTATAAGCAAGTAAATTATTGATTGCATAAATTATGCACAAGTTATTTGAAGGAACATTCTGCAGCTTATACATTTAGAACATAAAAGTGCAGCCCTTAGCAGGGGGTAAAATCCAGCACCCTCCCTCACTTTGCATTTTCACATGGAAAGAAGCAGAAAGGGAATTGTGTGTCTTTGTGCTGTTTTAGACCTACTTCAGGCCTACCTTATCTATGTTACTGACCCCAAATCTATGTTTATTAGCCAGAGAAAGGTATGGTTTGTCAGAGATGTATCAGTGATTTCTTAGCAATTAGGGTTGTGTAGGTGTTGCCTGGTTTTTATTAAAATATTTGCTAATGGAAATCAAGAGTTCTCTTGAGGCTCTGCAGGTAGGAAGCTGACATTTAGCTCCTCTCAGTTCTCCTGCCCCACCTGCCAGGAGCATCAGTATAACACCAGGACAAGGCATCTCCTTAGCACTCATCCCAAACTGCAGCATTGCCTTCAGGCCAAGATGAATCACTTTTTTATCCGTATTTCCCTCAAATGAGGATGTAGAATGAAATGATAAATAGAGTTTGTAGCCTTTGTGAGGTGATTTGAAAACTTTTAATACGTTTTGCCTGATTGAAAAAGCAGGCATTTACCAGCCTGAACTAGAGGAATTAGTGATTTTGATGCAACACATGAGGAATTATTGCTTTGAGATTTATATGGGGCTATGTAGTCCTGAGTTAAATTGAGAGAGGACATAGAGGAATAGGAGGGAACTTTTCCCAGTTCTGCCTTTATTTCTTGTTATGAAATTTGAAAACAGGAAAGGATTTTCTTTTGAGACATATTGTCTATAAGCACTTCAGGAAACTATTTACTAAACAACATAGTAGCTTTCCAGGACTCTGTTTTCATAACTGATCTCAGGGAGAAACAAACAGAATAACCATCTGCTTCCTTTTTCCAAGCCCAAACCATGATCTCAGGTACTTGTGTAAGGTATAATGACCTTGTGCTTTCTTCCTCTCTATAATTTTCCTACATTACAAGTTATGTTAAATGCAAGATAAATTCCCCTAGACAGTTTTCATCACCTATAGGCAAGGAAAAGGGTACCTGTCTTAAATGGGAAGGAGAAGCACCTGAAAGAACAACACATGCCTTGGGTGGGGATGACACTGGGATTTTTTTGGGATATTTGTGTGGAGCTAGACACAGGTACTTATGCTGACCCTTCCACAAGCTCCAAGGCAGAAATTCAGGAGAGAAGACACCTGTGAGATACCATTTACAAGGGGCACCAGTAGTGCATCTACACTAGGAGGTCTCCAGGTTATGTCTGTGTGCCATTGCTGTTTGCAAAACCTGACCATACAGATTCACATGACTGCTTGCTGCTCCAGCTTCAGAGTGTGCACCTCCTCTGAGCACCCCAACTTACTCATTCCCTTTCAGTATCTCAGCATCTTTTCTTCACCAGGGGATTGCATATTCTGATATGTTTTCTGTGGAAACATTCTCCCCCAAAGCAGAGCATAGTAATTTGTCCTCACAGGTCCAGCCCAGCAAATTTGAACTTGAATTTAACCAGAGGGTGGCTCTTAACAGGTTTTCTCCTCACAAAGATGGTGTTGAACACAAGAGATAGCCACTTCTATAATTTGCAGCAGTAAAGTCTGAAGTAATTTCACTGAAATAAATGAGTGAGTCTGTATTTACCCTTGAACGATAGGAGGTGGGACCTGAGTCCTAGCAGTTCTGGGGAACTGAATCTCAGACAAGAAGCCCCTACTAAATGTGCCCTGTTGTTCCAGTGTGGTTGTTTCACCTGATTTTTATTTTTTTTTTAATTTTTTTTTTCCCCAATGGTGATACTGAGTTTAGCTATTCCTGCTGCCTCTGTCCTCACTGTTAGTTCCTCAGATACCATTCCCACTTGTCTTGTTGCAGGGTTACCTGGCGATGGCATAGGGAATGTGGTTGCATTTAAAAAGATTGCATGCAAAGAAAATTATTGTTTCAAAGCTAGAGCATTTATAGCTGCAATTCATTAAGCATGGTGTGTGACGAGATCAAATGAAATGGAATAACTTCAACTGGTTTGACGCTTCCTGAAAAGGAAGTGAGGAATGATAAGGGGCCTTACCCAGTAGAGAAGATGATAATATTCTGCCCTTTTCAGGGACCTCAGTATTTTTCCTGCTTTTTGTTCCTCATTTTGCAGAATACTGTTGTTTCTCTCAGTCTCATAAAATGACATTTTGAGCTGCAACTGTGGCTGTTTCATCCCTTATGTAATTTTGCTGTACCTTTGGCAGCACTTCATTGTTGATTGTTTTCCTTTCTTGGTGGTCATTCGTAGGTACAGCTCATCTTGCTCTTAAAGGATAGGCCCAGAACAAAGTACCTCATCTCTGACGTTGTTGTGTTGCCAACATCTTGCCAAGTCCATGATTCTGTCATTTAGCACGGGATATTTTAGACTCCTTCAGACTGCAGTGGCCCACAACATGTAGGACTTTATATCCTGATTGAAGCATCTGTTCAAAATGCTATGAAGTCAATCCTTCTGTTGTAGTAGTTTATTTCCCTGGTTCTCACTTTGGTTATTGTGTGAGTACTGGTAGTCTCGGTGGTAGTCATTTCTTTGGTGGCTGCAGAAACAGAGGTTAACGCTGGCTATTTGGAAATGTGAAAAGTCCCTAAATGTGCATGTAGCAGGCACTCTTAGAATTAGCCAGGGATTCATTCTTTTTCATACCAAAGAAATGTAATTTTATCAAGGAAGCTTTTCTGTGAAATTTTTATTCTGTGGAAACCGTAAGATGAATTGGGACTCAAAGTTTGGACACAAAGGGCGATTTCCATAGAATTTGCATGCATCATTTTTGATTGCCTGCTGTGTAAAAACCTGAGCAAATTATTTTCTTCCGTGATTTGCCAAACATGTGTCTCAATGGAAATCAACTAGGAAGAGCAAGAATTACATAATGTCAATTGCAGTTTACAGAAGTTCATAGAAATCTTTGCTGCTAAGCAAGAGCATATTTAGGGTTTAGTCTTTCTCTGTCTTCTGCAGTACAGCCTCCTTTCAATGCATCTGAACAGAACGGTCCCAATTAATATCGATGCAAATTATGTATGTGCATTGGGAGAAAAATATACTCCAAAGTCTAATTATTTTATGCTAATAACTGAGCTGAAAAGATGCTCCCTCATTCCTGGCCAAAAAAAAAGTAGCAATAGTTCAAAGAATGTGCAGCAGGATGATAATTTTTTCACTTCATTTAAACCAGCCTGTGCTCTGACCCAGTGGGGACAAGGGAAAATTCTGGCACCAAAATCCCTGCTAGTGCACATGCAGCTCCAATTAATGCGTTTTGCACTCTTTGGGAGCCAGTTTGCATTGCTCTAGGCAGTGGATAAATAGAGGGGCCTGTGACAAATCTGAACCAGTTATATGTCCTGATCCCTGGAAGTCAAGACAGACCCCTTTTGTTTCTAAGATTTTTAAAAATAATTTTAATTGTGCAGATGTGCTTTGGAGGGATGCTTGGCCAGCAGCCAGTGGGACAGCCTGCTGCAGAATATGGGCAGTCATGTAAAAAAGCCTCTCTGCTGAGAAAACCCAGAGAGAATATTCAAACAACACTTCTGTTCTTTGTACTGCTGTCTCTGTGATAAGCTAAGGAGGGTTTCAGCTGGGATAAACTCCCGAGTATATTAATACTTGTCTTGGTCTCAAAGGTTTTTCCTTTCCTGTTGATTCTCTGTGTGCCCTGTCACATTAGGGCCAGCTCTGTATCCCATCATGGTATTTCTTCCCCACTTTTCTGACCCCACCACTGCCTTGTGTTAGATCTGCCCACAATCTCATGCTAGATGTGATCCCTTTTGCCAAATTACTTCATGTCATTTTGACTTCCTTGTCAAGAAAAGAACTGCAGTTTGCCCCGGGGGAATGTGGGGCAAGTTCAATGGACTTCTTAAGCCAGGCGTGCAGCAGTTCAGGGGCAGATGGGTTGTTTTATGCCACTCTGTGGCAGCCAGATTCTAGGATAAACTTGGAAAAGTGCCCTGATGTAGATCTTTCTGCCTTAGCCATGTTCTCTGCCTTGGTGCCAGGCACCAGGGAGCTCTGCAACTGCGCTTTCTGCAGGCTCTGTGATTGAAAGGGAGCATTTGAAGATGAAAAAAAACATTTCTGATGTATAGTATGTCATGACAAGGTCAATCCTTTAGAAGTGTTGCATTCAACACTGATTTGAGTAAAGAACAAAAGTATAGGACATGGACTGTTTCTTTCCTTTTTTTGTAAACCAGTCACTTATTTCCTGCTTTTCCTACCTTTCCCCTTGATACAGAAATTATTCCAACGAAACCGTTCTGTTATGATGCTTCCTCTGTGGCAGATGGCCTGTCCCTGGCAGCTGTATGCTGCTCACCCAATGCTGTACAGCAACAGTACATAAACCTCTGCTGATTTCATTAACGGGCTTTGTGATGGGCACCCATAAACCTCTGAATCTTGGAGCTGCAGAAGTGGAATTGCGTTACACCGTGACACAACCTTTACGGTGTGCAGTCCGACTGATAGAAATCATCAGTGGCTTCCTACTGGGCTGGGAAAGACATGCATGGGCTCAAGCTCCCTGTCTTCTCTGTCTGGTGTATTTATGGCAATAGAATAACAAAGTTAGCTGTGCTATAAACAGCTACTCTGCTGTTGAGTCCATGAGTGGATACATGAATGTGAGCAGCAGCATAATTGTAGTTTTTCTTCTGTCATAAGAATGGCTTCTGTTTTGTGTCTGGCTTCTAGTTATGAAATTTCCCGAGAGAAGACATTGTACAGCCTATGTAATTCCCACCAGGTGGCACTTTAGGAAGGTCAGTGGTTTGCAATGCTGTATCTCATCTCTACCGAGACAGCAACAGAGCTCTGAAGGTGTTAAAAATGGACAAGAAAGGCTCACTAATATATCACTACCACTCATGCGAGCCTTGAAGTTTAAGTATTGCAGGTTTGAAATATTAGAATAAGCTTAGACTTTTTGGCAGTTGTTGCTACATCACTCCAGGCTGTCAGCTTTGTGAAAATAGGCTTTGTGTTTTATTAAAGCTAAATGGGCTTTCTGTAGATGTCATTACCACCTGACTGGGGAGGTGTTGACAGCCGTGGGCAGTGATCAGCAGTAGCAGCCTGCCTGGAGGGTGCAGTGGGGACCTGAGTCACAGAAGCAGAGACTGCGGGAGATGCCACAAGAACATGTGCCCATTTGTGATGGCCTCCTCTGTCTGCGCAGAGGTGCTCCCTTCCACATTAACTGAAAGAGCTGCCCCTTCAAGAGGTATTCTCCCCAGATTCAAACTGTTGTCATTTGCTCACAGAGCAGAGGAAATAGGGAAGGGAAAATTGTCTTTACGTAATGGCAGCACAGAGTAGGTTACAAAAGAGAAGGATGGTATTCTGTAGGGCACTCACAGGCTTGCAGCCAGAAAAAAGTAAAAAAGCACTTGTGCCCTTTCTGAACCCAGGTTTGGGGACGCATAGATTCTGCATGATTGAGCCAACCTTTTTTTTCACCATTATCCCATCAGTCTGGTTTCTGAGGACCCACATATAGTTTTATATAACTTGTTAAATTCAGACTTTATGGGATGATTTTAAATCAAATTGATTTTTAGCTTGGTTCACGTGCTTTATGTAAGAAAACATCACTGTCATGACTCTGTCTGCCTTCCTTCCCTCCTAGTGCCATTTTCATTCTGGGAAGTTACTTTTCAGCAGAGATTCTGGAAAAACTTTGGAAGGAAAATTTTTCACTGGTGATGGATCCAGTGGAGCCCATCTGTTTGGAAGAGGGCCATGAGCAGCAGAGGAAGCTGAATTAAACCTTTACAGCATGAGAGAGGACCCTCAAACATCTCCCACTGCTGTTAACCATGACTAAATGCTGTCATTGGGCTTGCAGGACAGCTATATAAAAATAATTCTTTTTTTTTTTTTTTTCTTAGATGCTGCTTAGAAAAGGAGTGTACACTGTAAGAAAGCAAAATAAATGGTATAAAGTATGGGGCAAAATGCAGTTCTTCAGTGACTGTGACATTATGGCATATTTACTGTTAACGTGGGAAGGGGATAATCTGTGCCAGTAATTTCATGAGAGAAAATGCGAATTGTATTTTTCCTAGCAGATGTTTCAAGGCAAATGATGAGCTATTAGATGAAATTTGAGTGGGAAGGGTGCTGGGGAGAATGAAATGGAAGCATGACAAGTTATAGCACAGGTCAAAAGCCAGCTTTTAAGTGCAGAATAATTTTGGAGACAAGAGGGTTTATTTTCAGTGCTTGCTGCAGAGTTACTTTAAGATCATATCCTTGTTGACTCAGTTTCTCTAAATGATGATGTGTATTGCAAGTCGTTTCCACTCTCTGTATATGTTGTACGCTTAAACATAATGTCTGTAAAGCAAACTAGTATATTCAGGAAGAGAGGATGCGTTAACTTAGGGGTACAGCTGCTACAAATTGTGCTTTATAACTGGAAATGTATTTGGGCTTGGGCAATAGCACAAATAATCACACATTTACAAGAAGTCTTGTCTGCATCAAGGTGGGTCCAGGGTATACTTTAACAAAAGGCAATAGTTTGGCCTGTCAGTTGAGTCTTGCGAGATAAATCAAACTGAATGGATTTTCTTCTCAAAGTGAAATTTCCTCACAATCCCCACTTACCCAGGGACTTTCTTCATGAAATAAATTAACTTAAAATCAACAGCGTTAGAGGCATCTTTAGCCTATGAGCACTCCTATTCCCTTGGGATGTATTAGATATTCATCACTTGCATGAAATCAGCAACCATTCTAGTGGAATCTTTAAAAAGTATGTTATATAAAGATGGGCTCCATAGTACCTCTTCTTGTATGGCCAGGGAGCTATTGTGGAGCAGGAGGTAAGTCCTTTGCTGGAAGATTGCCCAGAAATATAGGAAACACTCCAAAGTTATACATGAACAAATGATGACAAAGAGGGAATTATTAAATTGGAAGATTGAGCATCATGTGAGCACCTCTCTTCATTACACCATGTAGATATATCCAAGAGCTAGTCTCTATGCACAAAGGTTTGCAATCTTAAAGATGAACTGGGCCTGATTCCCATTTAAACTAAAACCCTTTTATATCACAGAGAGGCTGTAAGCATAACTTATTTGGGCTTCACCTGAAAGGTTGATACCTTTCATCTTTGTAATAGATGAAAATCACTCCATGAAAAGACTTTGACTGCTGAGAAAGACTAAATATGTGAGTTTTTTCCAAGCATGATGTTTGAAGAAAGGTATATCTACAGTACTTTGCAAAGGGATGGCAGGGAAAGGAAAACAGTGACACTAACTAATTTTGCAGATAGGAAGAGACAGTCTGCAGTCAATAGTGTTGTGAATGCATGGGGCCTTATTTTCTGTCACTAGGCATACTGTTGTTAATGCCTGTCCTGAAAGGTTCTTGTTCTGATTGATGTGGAGAGATGGATTTGTGGGCTCTGTGGCCCAGTGTAAGTGGTGGGACAGTGAAGTTCAAAGTTTGCCACAGGCTGCTGATAAAAGTGTCCCTGTGGTCTGCAGTCTCTCCAGATCCACTGGAGAGACAAATGCATGTAGTTATAACCTATCTCTGGGGATTTTTTTTTTGGTCCTGCTGTTTTACAATGGGGCATTGTTTGTAATATAAAATACTTTGCCTTTTCTGTCTTTATATACCATACAACAATGTCAGCTTCTGTTGGAATAAGAAAGCAGTTTTTCATTCCTTTGGAAATTTCTTAAGATTTTGAAAATGCTCCTCCTCTCTTGTAGGCTTGTCTAAGCAGAGAAAAAAATGGAAATAAGGGAGTTCTTAGAATAGCTAGCACCTGTGATAGTTTAGATCCTGATAGAACACTCATGCCAAAGCAGAGAGAGCAGAGGTGGGAGGCTGTGCGCTGCATATGAAGATATCCAGGGCTTGGTCTTGGATCTTCACCGTGAAAAATTCTATCCTAGAGCAAAAAACCTATCAAAGATGGCATGATCCTATGAAATTCTGGTTTAACACTTGGAATCGTAGAATTTTCAGGGTTGTAAGGGGCCTTTAAGATCATCCAGTTCAACCCCCTACCATGAGCAGGGACACCTCCCACTGGATCAGGTTGCTCAGAGCCCTGTCCATCCTGGCCTTAAAAACTTCCAGGGATGAGGCTTCCACCACCTCTCTGGGCAACCTGTTCCAGTATTTCACCACCCTCATGGTGAAGAACTTCTTCCTAACATCTAATCTAAATCTACCCTCCTCTAGTTTGAACCCATTCCCCCCAGTCCTATCACTACCTGGCATCCTAAAAAGTCCCTCACCAGCTTTCTTGTAGGCCCCTTCAGATACTGGAAGGCTACAATAAGGTCTCCTAGGAGACTTCTCCTCTCCAGACTGAATAACCCCAACTCTCTCAGTCTGTCCTCACAGGAGAGATGCTCCAGCCATCTGATCATCCTCATGGCCCTTCTCTGGACAAGCTCCAGCACATCCATGTCCTCCTGTAATAGGTGCTCCAGAACTGGATGCAGTACTCCAGCTGGGGTCTCATGAGAGCAGAGCAGAGGAGAAGAATCACTTCTTGTGACCTCCTGGCCACAATTCTCTTGATGCAGCCAAGGATCTGGTTGGCTTTCTGGGCTGCAAGTGTACACTGATGGCTCATGTTGAACTTCTCATCTGCCAGCACCCCCAAGTCCTTTTCCTCAGGGCTGCTCTCACAGCACTCACTGCTCAGCCTGGTATCAGTGCTTGGGATGGCCGCAATCCAGATTGTCACATGGAATGCCTTGACTTGTCATTTGCCATTGCAGGCCATCCATACTCAGCATTCCTTTTACACTGCAGCCTAAACAACTCGCTTGCATTTCAAAGTAGAAACTAGAGGAGCACTATTGATTGCTTAGCTGAGCAGGTTGAATGTGATCTACGGCCTCCTCTTACACATTGATTCCTTGTCTCTTTACTTACTGCTTCCTGAATGTCACTGGACTGTGAGAGGCCTGCTAAATGGACAAAAGTATTGATTTCTTTTCCCCTTCTTTTATTTTTTGAAAGCTCCTTATTTACCAAGCACTGAACTAATACCAGGAAAACAAAAGGTCATAAAACAAGGCAGAAGCAAGTCAGGTCTTGCATAATTCTTAAAAAAATATGAACTTGGTTGAAACAGAAGTTCTTTAAATTGTTTCTATCAAGAAAGGTTAATTGTCTAAGTCACACCTTTGGATTCAGGCTGTTCACCTTCTCATTTTACTGTTGTCTGATTGATGCTGAACTTCTGGGGTAGTTTCCTAAGTGACTGTAGTGTTACAGTTTTCAGTGGATTGTTGCAGTTAAATTAGTGAGCAACCCCAAATATACCAGACTTTGCTGTGCAAGGCAGTCAATGACTGTCAGAGTTTAATGCTGACTGCATTTTGTCCATGATTTATTCTACTGGGAGTGTGGTGGTTTTGTAATGTATCCAGAGAGAGGAAAAAAGTCAAGGAAAACTGAAAAGACATCCCAAGGTAGATTGACTGGGGACACCAAAAGTGTCCTAACTTTTTTTTAATGGACACTTTTTAAAGTGTCCTTTAGTATCTGATGGTCTTAATATAACTTAGTGTTTGTGGAAGCAAAAGGGCTGGTTAGAGAAAGTGGAAGACTGGAATCTGTCCAGAACGTCAAAGTATAAGTGAAAAAAAGCAGCTGGTCCTTGGTATTTAATGACACTGTTTCAAGTAGTAACAGATCATAAAAAGAAACAGCAAGGTAGAGGGATAGCTAAGAATAATGAAAATTTGACATATTTTACAGTGGGCTTGACATTTCCCAGAAATGCATGCAATTCTCAAGCTGTCTATGCTTGTCATTATGAAAATAGACATTTAAAAATGCATGGGGCAAGAATGATACAAGTATTCATGGAAAGATAAGCATTTTCGCTCTCACAAAATCTTTCCATTTGAAAACACTGTTCTTCATGTGTCCTTTGCTTAGAAATGACATGGAAGGCTGTGTTGGTAAACTTCATGTTTCAAACGCCTTTTGCTTCAACAGCTGCCACATCTTTGCTGTAGCAGCTCTCAGTGCACCTACCAGGGAGTAGCTTGAGTCCCTGTGCAGAAAACTCCCCAGGGATTAATGGATACAGGCAGAAGAGGCACTTGAAGAGTCTGATTTCTTCAAAAATACAGACTATCCATATCAAATATCCTACTTATCTTTCAGGAGACCTGTCTTGAGTTGGGCTTTACAGAAGAAAAAAACATTATTTAAGTTGATCACATCACTGCTAGGTTGACTGTTTTGGTTTTTTTTTTCTTCTTTTTTCGAATGCCATGGAATCCATACCTACTATATATTATCACTGGGACTGTCTTTTTCCTCTGGCATTTGGCCCAAATTCTTGTGTTCAAAAGTTCTTGATTCTTGAGGTTGGGGTTGGGTGCACTGTTCCCCTTTCGTGCACCTGCTGGTATTGTTTAGTAAATCTCTCATTTAGGCTCAATATGACAGTCATTTAACTGCAGGAGCTCACCAGAACAATTAACTCTCTTCTGTCAAAACGAGGAGCTGATTATTCTGGCATTCACAGGAGCATAGAGCTCAGTTAGAGTGCTGCAGTTGCTGGCCCTCATGGAGCAGTATTGCAGTCAATTGGTTATTTTGTTAATTTGTTCTGCATCAGTATCCTGCTGGTTTATTATCATCCAAGTGACTTTTTTTGTGCCATGCATAAGTACAAATATATTAAAAATCAATATTTGAACATTTTTTTCTTCTAAGGATCTTATCCATCTTACCATCCTTGTTTGATACATGCCCTTCACTCTGATCACAGTGTGGCTAGCAACTTTTCCATTGTATAGTCACATACTAATAAATAGATGCTCCAACATTGCTCTCTGCTTAATCTGGTATCCTAATGAAGAAGGAATATATGAATTAGGAACGTTTTTTTATTGCTGAAAAATAACTCAAATTTTGATAAAGTATAATGCATGCTCTTTTACTAAAAAAAACCTCATTCCTTCACTAGTTTCTAGTAAGTATCATGCTTCACAGGCTCAAATAATTTAGAGATGCTCTTATCAGAAGCCTTAGTCTTACGAACACTTGTTTTCCCGCCTCAGTTAGAAAAATAAATATTTAAAAGATGGCACAAGGTTGCATTGTGTATTGGATTGAGGGCTGGATTCCAGGGCTGAACTTGACACAAGCACAAGGGATTATGGCTATTATAAGATCAGAATGTTTTTCTATTATTTTCTACTATTGCACATGCAAAGATGTCCCTGCCTGTATGTGTTCTTGAAAGATATTATCTGTGACATGGTATTTAATGCATTTACTTTATTGATGTCATAGGGAAGCCTGCTCTTCTTTAAGAAAAAAACCATAATTAGACAGAAACAGAATTAGATATGGTCCCTCTCCTCACCTAGACTAGATATGAAAGTGCAAGTTTCCAGCTCTGGAAAAACACCATTTTTCTCATGTAGATACCCAGCTTGCAAAAAGACTAGGATTCTCCTGAATCAGTTATCTTATCTAAATATATGGATGTTATCTGCTCCTTGGGATGATCGCTTTCTAGACACATTTTCATCATGAGAAAGGCAACTTCTTGCCTCATGCAGGGTACGATCCTTATACATGGCAACTGTAAATGAGGCAATTTGTCTCTTAGGTAAGGAGGAAGCTACCAAGACCTTCCCTAAACCTTTTGTCTAGTTTCATGACCTAATATTTTCTAGATGTGATTGTATGGGTTATGACTGATAATGAACAGGAGGATAAAACCCTTGTTTCAGTAGGAAAAAAGAGGCCTCAGAATTCCTGGGACTGATACATCTGTGGATGGTAACAAACCCATATAGTTTTTCTTCGTGTGAAATATTCAGAAAACAGAGTGGTTTTAGTTCAGAGAAGGTTGTACCTCCTTGAGGAGTGTATTTCCTCATCTCAGGAAATTATAGTGTAATGTAATATAACATAGAGAATAAAGTATATTTTATTGTGAAGATGGAGCAAACCAGACAAATTAGATGATTCTGAAGAGGGAAACCAGTCTGTCCTATTTCTGCATATTGCTCCCCCACTTTCTCCAGGTTGTCTTAAAGAAAAGCCAAGGATCTGAAGCATTGCTTTTTCATTAGTAAAAATCCTTGTGTACTAAATCCTAAATCAGTGCCTTAATGCAGGAGGTCCTGCAGAGCCAGCAAGCTTGCGTGGGAGCACAAACGCATTAAATCTTTTTCTCTGGCATCCCTCAAAGGGAGTGTTGGCTTCTGTTCATAATTATTTTCTGTCGTGATAGCTTGGGGTTTGCAGTTGCAAGCAGAGATGCAGGGGTGTGACGGAGGAAGGCAGAATGACAGGTGATTGCTGTGTTGTCTCCATGGCATCACTGAGCCTTATCTTAGAGGTATCAGTGTGCTTTTACCTTTCTTTACTTTGTACAGCTCACCTCACATGGGTCCTACTTAAACACTATTGTCTTTCCAGCTGCTTTTCTGTATAAGGTTTTTTCTTCCTTTTCAGTGTTTTCTTCCTTTCAGTGCTCTGCTTTTAATCAACCTGCACAAGTAACGGAAGCACATGTATAAATGAAAGCACCTGCCAATTCAGAATTTTATTATTTTGCACCTTTTCTTAAGGAGATAGAATCCATACAAGTGCATTTTTAGAAACATTCAATGCTACCTTTTCAGGACATGTGCAACCCCATCTTTCTCACCAATAGCTGATACTAGTTTTTCGGGGTTAAAATGAAGGAATATATCTCTCTGGAAAATGGCTTTTAATCCCTACCAGTTAGATCCCAGTTTCGTCTCAGCCTTCGACACCTCACCAAGCAATGTTTTTTCAGGCTTCTGCTTTAATTAACCAAGACAGGACACCTCCAAGAATGACTCAACTGACTCAAGATCTGGTTTAGCATTTGGATTAATTTTTCCTCTGTTGATTTTGACTGACACAATATGAGTTACTGTGACACATCGATGTAGCTCCTGTATACATATTTTTAATCAGAAATGCCAATGTCACAGATGTAGAAGAGGTTGTCTGAGTTATTAGACTTATTTAATAACCATGAATCTTTTTTCAAGAAATACTAAGAAATGTTAGAAGTCTTACAGGCTTTTTGTTGCAGCTCAGGGTATCCTCAGCTTATGCTTTTAGACATTCTTCTTCGATCAAGAAGGGTAGATTTTCTGTATATTTTAGTTAGATGCTGGGCCTCTTCATGCTATCTCAGTTCCAGGTGTTGAAGAGTACAAAAAGAGTATGCCAAACTTGACAGCACTTCTGCAAGGTATAGGAATATATTATCACATAATTTAAATCCAATTACTACCATCTGGTGGTCTCCCTTAGGAGTGCCCTTTTACAAGGGTATAAATAAGATGATTATGGTCTGACATATGTAGTTCCTGCCCCCCAACATATTTGTGTGTCTAACTCGTATTATTTTATACAGTGCTTACTTGAATGCTTTTGTGGATTTGCTGTTCATAAAGAAAAGGATCTCTATAAAAGTATGTAGACTTGTTTTTCGTGACCAGCATTTTCATAGCTTGCACCTCAGCCAGTGTGGTCAGTTTAGTGACTTTCTTGCCTCTTAGTTTTTCCTGCCAGTGTATTTAATTAGCACTTACTTATTGCAAGGATAATCCCTGAAAATATATCACTTTACAGGAAATGTTTTTGAGAACCTCAGGAGTATGATGAAATCACACAACGCAGAGATTTTTCTCTCAGCAAACCTCTTTGGCAGGAAAGGCTATCTAATACTCTGAAAATGCCCTGGAGAAAAATGTGGAAAAGTACAAGCATGGGAGACCCAGATCCTCATTTTGTCAAATGCCTGCAGGTTGGATCAGTGACATATTGAGAATTAATTAAATAATTTTAGCTTCTAATAATAACAACAGTGTTTTGATTATGGTGGCAGTGAAAAAGAAGAGTATGGCAAGAAGACCCATGGAAATCATGATGCCTGGATAAAGGCTCTTTCTTATGTAGATTGCTGGATATCTAAAATATGTTCAAGCTGTAGCTTTCCTCTGGATAGGAACCTTCTGGGTGTCTCTCCCCAAAACAGCCATTGTAGTAGTTCTGGAGGTTTCTACCTCTGCCATTTTTGACTGAATTCCCTCACTGGTTTAGAAGTTGCAAATGGTTACACAGACACAAATAGTGTGGTTTCAGAATCCTTATCTCTCATGAAAACAAGGCTAAAAAACCTTTGTATATGTGGTTGAGCTAAAAATGTAAAATCTAACCCTTCCAGGTAAAGAAAGCTGTGCAACAGGAAGGCTTCAGCAGAAGGAAGCGAGGATATAGAGACATCAATGAGATTGACATCAATATGAATGATCCTTTATTTACAAAGCAATGGTACCTGGTAAGTTTTGAAAGAAAATCACATTATTCATAACTAACTAATTGACATTCAAGCCATTCTATGCTGTTGCAGTGTTTTGCTAGACTTGTTTCCCAGGATGTCACAAGAACTTGGGAATGGATTCAAAGCTCAGTCCTTTTGGTTTTAACTGTATGTATTTTATGCTGGGACCCAGCACATCTCAATAGATAAATCTCATTTCAGTCAGTGGAAAGATCCTTAGAAGGCTTGAAAGAGGAACTGTATTGGTGCCCTGTGAGCAATCCTGGTGTGCTGATGTGACCCTAAAACTAAGTATGTATCATGTCTTTGTGCTGTTGACAGGTGAAATTTTGTTATGGAATTGTAACAAAATGTTCTAGTGTATTGACTAGAAAAAGCTGAAGTTTTTCCTTTCTTATGGAAATTTGAATATTAATTGATTTTCTTCTGTCAAAAGCAGGGCAACTGAAAGCTGATATCAAAAGAAATTAATATTTTGCTAAATTGTTTCATTTTTAATGCATCATGTTTCATAGGGAGAAATCTTTAGTCATAATAGAAAAATTGAAATTTTACATAGTATTAGCCAGAATTATATTTTTCTATTTAAAAAGTTGATAAAATAACTTCCAACAGTTCAATTTTGCAACCTATTCATGATGAATTAGTAAATGCAGTAGTGCCTTGTTAACTTAGTAAGGGTCTTTTTGCTTATGAGTACTGTTTCTTATTCTTCCTCTTATTATTTCAAGTGTATTTCTTACATTTTATGAATCCATCCAGTATGACTCCTTTATTTCCCCAAAGACAAGATTTTTCAGATAACTGAGGACACACAGGTGGGGCCTCATTCACGATGAGAGAATTATTATTATTATTATTATTATTATTATTATTATTATTATTATTATTATTAAGTGCACTAAAATATGATGCTGACCCATCAACAGGCTGGCAGTTGCTGGTAGTGTCCCAGGCAGTGTTTTCTATCCTGGTCTTCTCAAACCTGGACATTCTGGAAAGCCAAAAGCCATATTACTTTTCTGACAGAACTTCAGAAGTTTGCATATGAGGTTGGTGATTGTAATGCCTGATTATGCAAGGATTGCCTGTTCTGCAGACCTGTAGAATCACCCACAGTCAAGGCTGGAAAGAACCCTTGAAGTTCATGTAGTGGCCTTATCCGCTTAAAGGAGGGCTAATGTAGTTATCAAAGAAATTGTTTCTAGTACTAAACACAGTGCTTATGAATTTCAGTAGATTTCTGCTTTCAAGAAAAAGCATTTTCTGCTCTTAAAAATTTCTCTGTAAGATTGTGTGTTCTAACTTTTGGCTGGATTTACCCGGTGCCCAAACACGTTTAAGTAGAAAAGTTCTTTTTTTGGCCTAAATGATTCAGTGTTTAATCAAATCTTGTAAACAACAAAGAATTGAATTTACCCAGGGTCATTTTATTGGTTTTTGTTTTTGTTTTACGTCTGCATTATTGAAGTAGATACATTTACATACAGGGGAGCACTCCAAGACAAATGGGAAGTACATGCCAAAGATACATATAAAGATACAAAATAAAAATTAGTGGCTGTGAAAATGCATCTGTCAAGTAAAAAAAGCTATTCTTCCTTTTTCACTGATTTATTAGATTAACACTGGTCAAGCAGATGGGACTCCTGGACTTGACCTTAATGTAGCTGAAGCATGGGAGCTGGGATACACAGGGAAGGGAGTTACAATAGGAATTATGGATGATGGTAAGTAAAAACTTGATGCTAATTGAGTATTTTAATTAGTTGGGGGTTTTTTTCTATGTAATTGTAGTCAAAAAAGTTTTTAAAAAGTAAATTGCTTATAGTGGTGAGACTACCAGCCTCCATAAAGACTTTGAGATCTTCGGGGAAAATGTTATTAAGACTTCAATAGGGACACTGAAGCACAGATATCCAAGCATTAAAAGCAGTTTGCAGTTATCACTTAGATGTCTTCTATGGCACACTATAATGGCCATTAAGTTAAAGGAAAGACTCCCCTTGACTTCTGACTGGGGGATGTAATTGCCATGCAAAAAGTACTTAAGAGACTGTTTTCTCAGTTACATTACTCTCAAAGTCATACTTGACAGCTGAAATAATTAAACACTTTCATGCTAAATGTCAATAAAGAGATGAATATTAAATATATAACTGAGCCTAAGATCAGGGAAGCTAAAGATAAAAGGTACAGTTGATGTCACAGCTGTCCTATTTGTGAGTTCCTTGCTGTACTACAGGAATTTTGTGCAGTTTCTCATCACTTTTCTTTGGGCTAAGTTTTGAATGCTTTCATTTTAATAACTAACTAACTACAATTAATACTAATAAGAAAATAAGTAAAATGTCTGGATCCACATAAATAAAATGTCTGTTTTAATATGTTCAACTGAGATATAGTCTCATATGACTGTTCCTCAGCTGCTTAATCCTAAAAGAATTTTTTTGTAGAAGTAAGAAAGACTCAGAAATCTATATATTGGTGAGAGATAAATCTCATGTGAGAGATGATCTCTCATGTGATGTCATGAGAAATCACAATTTCACTGAACCCACAGAGGCAGCTTTCAGAATAGCTAAGCATGACTGTAATGACTTTGATGACAAACTGAGCTTCAGGTCAAAAAAAGCTGTTGGCCCCTCAGATCCAGCTTTTAGAGAAAGGGGTAGTTTGCCTTATATTCACTTCCAGTAACCCTGGAAGAGAGCACCTGAATAACATGGTTCTTCATGGAGACTTTTGTTGTCCATCTACCATTTGGATCAGTAAGGCTGTCCACTGATACAGGGATCTCTTAATGAAAATCTAACATTATGGGAAGTAATCAGAATAACTGTGATAATACAACAATCTCCTTGCAGATAAAACTGAGCATGTAATAGTGTGGTTGTTGGAGACATGGGGCAGAGTAATGATCAAAAGGTAACATGAGATGCGTGGCTGTTGTCATTTGAACTAATCTTGATAAGTAAATAAGATCTAGTCTACAGAACAGGTCAGTAAATTCTGTTACTTGAGCTCACCTGTTCAACTGGCACCTGGATTTTGACACAAATTAATGAAATCAATGAAAACTCCTAGCTAGCACTGCATCAGAAATTAATTGTACCCCCACTTAGAAGTGGGGGGTAAAAAAAAATGGAATCTCACTTCAATCAGTTGCATTATTTGCCATGAAAATTTTCCTATGGTTGCAAAGGAAACTTTTTTTTTTCTGTGATCATTAGAAATTTTTGTTGAAATTCTTAAACCCTTTGTTTCTGTTTTGTCATTATCTTATTGCAGGAATTGATTATCTGCATCCTGACCTTGCATCAAATTACGTAAGTGCATGCTGACCTTTCCTGTAAAATGTGGATTTTCTTATTGCTATAGTCCCTTTGCTACAAAATTTTAGGTACTGGAATAACAGTACAACTGAATTTCCTATTTTACAGATGATACGTTTCATGTTGAAAGTGGCAGGCTAAAAATGGGACTGCCTGTGCAAGGGATGGAAAGGTGACAAGGCTCTTTGGGGGGGCTGAATGGCAGTGCTTCCTCACATGAAATAAGCTGCAGCTTCTAATGTTAGATTTAGGGCAGAAAAAAGTAACCTGGGAATTGGCTCTAAATCCTGCTATTAAGATGCAGAGTGCACCTGTCACTTGGAGGGCCACAGAGCTGTAAGGGCCTTTGAAAGCTCTAGGAAGAGCTTAATTCCTTTATAAATAGGTGATTTGATCCAGGGCTTCAAAGCACACACAGGGCAGACTGTGTATTCTCAGCACATGCTGTGCCAGTTGATTGTTCCTCAAAACTACCTCAGGCTTCAGGTCTTTGGACTGGAGGGCTTTTATCACTTTTAGTTGTTCCAGGCTTTCCTCAACCCCTCGTTGACACTAACACTCCTATCTGGGCCCCTCCAAGGGCTCCCAGCACCCCTGGACTGTAGGTTGCCTTTGTGGCACGCTGCTCTCACACCGTGCTTGTGGTGGTTCTCTGGGCAACAGGCATCAAGAAGCCATGGCCCCTTTCTGGGAGGGCTTTACAGTGTCTCTGCTTTAGGTTTTGCCCTTCTCCAGAAGGCTGCTTCAGCTGAGCAATGTGGTTTTGTTTGCCTCTGCAGTTACTGTGCTTGGCACTGGTGGGGGCTGTACCTTGAATACTGTGGTTCAGCTTTGAGCCCACAAGGACACTGAAGGTTCTGGAGTGAGTCCAGAGAAGGGAGGCAAAGCTGGTGAAGGGTCTAGTAGAATAAGTCTTAGGAAGAGCATCTGAGGCAACATGAGTAGTTCAATCTGGAGAAGAGGAGGCTGAGGGGAGACCTTCTTGCTGTCTACAAATACCTGAAGGGAAGGTCTAACAAAAGGTGGAGGTTGGGCTCCTCTCCCAGACAACAGGCAATGGAACAAGAGAAAATGGCCCCAAGTTTTTCCAGGGGAGATTTAGAATAGATATCGGGAAACCATTCTTAACTGAAAGATTAATTAAACACTGGAACAGGGTGCCCAGGGAGGTAGTTGAATCACCATCCCTGGAAGTGATTAAAAGAGGTCTGGATGTAGTGCTTAGGGACATGGTTTAGCACTGTATTAGCTTAATGGCTGGACTTGATCTTAAAGGTTTTTTCAAACCAAAACAACTCTATGATTCTATGAAAAGAAAAAGGCAACTGGAAATGTTCTTAAAACTAGGAGCCATTCACCAAAATGAGAAAGGGTGAGACAATTGCATGTGCAATTTGAAAAAAAACATATGGGAGAAAAATCTACTTGCTGCAGGGAGCAAAGCACATTTAGTAAAGAATAAATAAATGGCTATAGAATGTGTTTACTTTGGGCAAGGAATTTGGGAAATAGCTGACCACAGAGGTAAAGTGCAGGATCGGCTGTTTCACTCATTATGAACTGGCTTAACTTGATAACAGCTAATTAAACTCTCTGCCTTGACTGCAAAATTCTTTCCCAAGAGGAATAATTCAGTAGGATGCTCCCATAAATTGATACAAATAAAGAAGTTTGTAAAAGGAAACCTTTTTCTTTGCAGGAATTATGCTCTGTATGTATGTTCTAGCATATGATCTGGGCAAAGCACATGCTTTTTACTCACTTTTCAGCACCAGGTTTGCTCAAAGTATTGGGGATATTCTGGTTTAACAATCATGTTTCAAATAAATAAAATCTGCACACTATATCTGAGATAATGTCAAATATGAACAGTTCTGTTGTTAACAGTGAACCTAGGATCATGCTAAGAAACCAAAAATAGATTTCTCAGTAGTACAGTGTTTTCTCTTGTAATTCTAAAAATATTTACTGTTTGGATAAATATTTGTCAGCCTTAGCAGAAATGTATTAGTTTTAGTGTGACAATATTGAGTATTCTGGAAATGAATGGAAAATGACATGGAGAAGGATGAAGCACAGACATGATGGTAGAAATCAGAAAATAATGGAACTGGAGAGAAATCTGAGAGTTCAGAAAAGAAATATTGGGATGAAAAATGGGGAAGAAAATCTCCCTGAGTGTGGTAGCAACAAACCTTTTATGGCAGTTGTGAAAGACTTATGAGGAGACTGATCTTGAGATGGGAATCCAAACAGCTTTGTCCAGGAATTCCTTTACCTGAACAAAGAGCATCCCAGTAGTGGCACAATGGACCAGGCTGTGAAGGGGCAAAAGAAGATTTTCTGGCCAATGCAAAATGCAGAATTAGGCCTGGCTTGTGCCTGGCGGATCAATAGCCAGGCACATGGGAGAAAAGACTGAAAAACAAATGGTTGGTTAGACAGTCATTTAAGGAGCACCAGAAACCCCATCTGAAAACTACAGTTTTAAATGAGATACCGCTCCAAATGCTTAAATACAGAAATGCAAAAATATAACCTATCACATGAAATCTGTGCATCATGTCTGTCACAGCACTTGGGGGGGAGGAAGCAAAAAAAAAATCAAGCTGGAGTTTGTATTGTTCATCTTTTTTTGCCTAAGATTCACTTTTAATCTGTGCTGAATATACCAGAGGACATAGCAAGGAAATGTGCTGATAAATTATCACTCTATATGCGAAGCGGTAATATTGGTAACCAGTAAGAGGTGCTGGCACCTCCTCACACAGAGCTGGCTGGAGCTGCTGTGCCTGAGAGGTGGCTGGCTGGAGGGCAAGGTTGAGTCTTGCTCCCACTGCTAAAATCTGCCATCTCCTCCCTTGCCCAAGTGCAGCACAGTGGCTGCAGAGCTTCCTTCACCTGCACTTGGCCTCTCCTCCTCTGGCTCCAAGACTGCACGGGCTTCTTTGAGTCCTCAGAGATCCTGCTCTGACAGCATCTGCTGTGTCTCAGAGACCACGGGTGCCTTTTTTCCCAGGAGGTAGTAATTTGGGCATGAACTAAAGACAGGGATTTAAATTTGGCTGAAGGAAAGATCAGTTTAGACAAAAATGCAGTGAAATGAGTCTCTTGAGGAATGAGTTGTTAGCTTGCTTTATGCTGGCAGAGCAATTGCACTCATCTTTGTACTATACCCCACATTTGGTGTTTCACAGTCTGCATTTTGGGACAGCTTTCCAGTTACACTGTTTATTATTAGGAAGTTAAAAGCCTATAGCTTATGTTTCTCAAGTGTGTAAATGCCTGCATACCCTGTTGATGTCTGTACATCTTGCTTGGAAAATTGGGAGCAATTAGAAAGTCTCTCAAAGGTGGTTGTTGGGTTTTTTTGGCACTCAAGCGTTTTCAAGTATAAAAACCTGGCACTGGTTTCTCAGCTTAATTTGACTTTTTAATTTCTATTTGCTGGTTTTCTTACTTGAATAGTTTAATAGGGGTTAGCACTCAGACAAAATGGAGGGTTAGAGAAAGGAAAGCTTTCTAAAGAAAAGTAACAATTTGTGTTTTCTCCTAGAAATTGCTGAATTATGACCTGTCGTATGGAGTGCACTTGAATTTGTATTTTTCCTTTTAATTTCTGAGCTTTACTGCTTGAATCATCCGTTTCTATTTTTAATGCATTTTATTACACAGAAAGGAGTGTGCCTGCTCAGGGTCTGTATGGACTGTCCTCCTAGCACTCTTCCAGCTTGCTGCAGCATATCTACTTGCTTTTCTGGAATCAGGGCTTATGGCAAAGCTGGAATTTTCCATTCTGCACCGTGAATGCAGAGAGACTCATTGTCAAACGATCGATATTTTCTTCCAAGCCTTGGAAACCCTGCAGAGGTTCAGCCTTCAGGAAATAATTTTTTTTCTCACAAAAAGAGCTCTTCATTACAAAGTGATAATTAAAAAGCTGAAGCCTAATATACTCCATGGTTTTCTTTCAACTCAGACTGTACATACAAAGCCAGCAATTTTCAGGACTGAATTCTCCAAGATCCAGCATCTGAGTGAGAAAGTGAGGCACTAAGGGCTGCATATTAGGTATGCCTAATAAAAGAGGAGGGGGTGGGTGTCTACATTACAAATTTTGGTACATTTTGTCAAAGAAAGACCTGAGGGACCAAGTGGGGATTTGTTGTGTCGTGAACAGAAACGTTAAGCTCATCTCTCTTGTATTGCAGTACTTTTCTACTTTGCCAGTGTCTGCTGGTGAAGGTCAGTATAGCTGCATCATCCCATTTACAGCAGGGAGCTGATCATCTCAAAGTGGGTTTGTCCCTGATCACTAGTGAGGAAAATCAGGATCCCACCAAGAGGCTCAGGCCAGAAGTAAAAAATTGCTGGTTTCAGTGTCCTAACTCTGCCTGAAGTGGAATGCTTCTTTTAAAAAATGGAGAGGGAAAAGAGAACAAGACAAACATTTACAGTAGGAAAACTGTTGGTGACTATGGGGATATGTGGCTTTTTTGTTTAGTAGTGATACTTGTAAATTGAGAATCATGCAGCAGTTCTTAGTAATAGATAGTAATATAAAATATTTAGATGAGAAGAAAGATTTTGAAGTCTGTGGAATTGCACATCTGTAATGTTCACAAATAAACATGAAGTCATCCCAGCAGCACTTTATTGCTGTCCTTTCCCTAACTTTCCCCATAGCATGTACGACTTTCTGTTCTGTCTCCCGAGGCCCCTACCAGCAGTCACTCAAGCTGTACTCAGGAAAGCATTTGCTGAGCAAAAAAAGCCATGTGTAAGGAATGAAGGAAGGCTTCCCGGAGTTACCCTGTAGTTGAATGAATTTTTCTGCCATTCCTTTTTGATGTGTGAACAGCAGGTCATCTTGCTGCCTTCTCTTTCCACTTTGGTGACATCTCCAAAGCAGTCTCTCTAACAACTTTTGGTAACTTGTCACCAGCTAATGTGGTAACAATTTCTCCCTGCCTTGCTGGGAGGCAAACAGCAGCGTATTTTTGGAATAATTATCACATAAGCAGAGAAGCAGGGAAATACATTCTACTTCTGTTCTGAGCTGTGATTTCCATTGTTTGGTAGAGGAACAAAACCATTATTGACTAATCTTTACAGCCACAAAAGAAATAAGGAATAGTACAGGCAATAAATTATACATTGCAATATGTGCAGTGAAGCTTACAAACAGCATTAAAAAAATCTTCTTTATTTTAGAAAGTCTCTATGTCCTTTGTTAGCCTGAATTTCTGAGTATGCCTTGGCCTCCCTGCATGCTAGCAAAAGGACCAGCAAATTGTTGTGGAGGCTGATTGCCTAATCTCAATGATTTAGCACTATTAACTCATTGGTGTCTTCACTAAAATCACTGGAGCCTAGCTGTCAGGTTTTGTAAGCTGACAAAGCTCCACGGGCATCTATTGAACCATGTTGCTCTGACACTGATAATCTTGCCCCACAGAAATCCCAGCTGATATAATTGCCCAAGTCAAATAGAGTTCACCTACAACTGTTGATGAGAAAAACATTGCCTTTCCAAGACAGAACTTTGTTGGAAATCTTCTGATGACCTTGAAAAGCTCCCAGTCTCTGCACTGTCATTCATATAAGCCCAAGGGATCCACAGGGAACATAAAGCCAAACCATGGCAGAATCAGGCTCATCCTTGCCTAGTGTCAGCAAATGGTTAGCTTAATGAGATCCAGTTCCTACAGCATGATTTCCAAAAAGGCCTGAGACAGTTACACGACCATTTCCTGCTGCATTTCAGAAGGTTATTGAGCATTTGCACTAGACACTTAATGTCTATAAAGCTTTACTGCTACTACATCAAGGTATTTTATGGGAAAACTCTGCATGCTGGCCATTGATACTTGTACCTATTTTTAGTATTGGTGTTAAAATCATACTCAGATTACCACAAAATAAGAGACAGAATGAACTCTTGTGGATGTTTCAACAATAGCTGCATTTTAGATTGCTTGTTGTCGCTTGAGTTTTTGATGTTGCTTTGAGGTTGAGTTTTTTGCTCACAGATTTTCTATAATAAGCACTAGAGTAACAGTTAAAAATTTTCAACCAAAACCTGGGATAAATTCACAAACAATTGTTCTATCAATACTGAAAATCTAGTAAACACACTGATGGATAATGTTAAAGTAGGTTGCAGGAGAAATTTCGTCAAGAGATTGTTGAGGCAAAACGAAGCCTCTTTTTTTGCCACGGCAGAAGGATGGATCAAGTGTTTAAATGCCAGGCTGACTGATGCTTTAGCAACTAAAACTGATGGCCTTCTGTTGGGCTACTTATGCTGCTCAAGTGGCTTCTGGCAGGTAGGAGGCTGGTTTTCACATTTAGAAGATGATCATTCAAGACATGCAAGACAATGTAAGTTTCACTGGAATAAGTTAGAAGCTACTGGGAAGGGCTTAAAGTTACCTGTATCAGACTTGACTGTTTTCTTTCTCATCTCTCTGTACTGTGCAATCTGGGGTTTTTTTTATCTGAACATGTGAAATGCTGAAAAAGAGATGATGCCTTCTCTAATCAGATCAGCCAGGGAAATGTGGTTCTCTGTGCACTTGAAAGGCTGCGCTGGGTTTGTCACATAGAGAAAATGCCTCACATCTCAGAAAACATAATGGGGTCCTGCAGACAGTCCTCTCCTGCTCCCAACTATAACTATTTTTGCAGGTACATGTCACAGGGTGCTCATGTGCTGCAGTCTAAGGTGACTGTACAGTTCCTCTTTTCTACTTTACAGCTACTTAACATGAGCTCTGCTAAAAGGAGAGAGAAGCCATGACACTATGTAAAGGAGACGTCAGTGTCTTCTTACTTCATGCAACATAAAAACATTTTGTACTCATAGTTGTTATCATAGCCTTCTAGCTTTCAACTCAATTAAAAAGATGAAACAGAAGAATGTTCCTCCTGGATCATGTCATATGGCCAGAGGGCATAGAAAGAGGCTTTTTCTGCAAAGGAGACTGCAGCTTGTGAACAAGATGTGATTGCCTTAAGGAGAGATGATTTGTGTCATATGCAGAGCTGTGTTTGCAGCTGAAAAACTGTATTTCTCACACGGAAAGATGTTATGCTAACTGTTTTAGTAAAGAGAGATCTGGACCCTGAATGAATGACAAATTCTGGGGCTGGGAACTTAGCACCATCTGTACAATTGGAGTTAGCATCACTCCACTTGTGGTGGCCTCATGAGGGGTGCACTGATTTATACTGGCTGTCCTCAAAGTACAATTCCTTTGGAATCAGAAAGATGATAGCATATTGGGTTATTTGCCTGAGATTATTTAAATGGCAATGAATGCTGCAAGGAGCTTCAAGCTTTGTTCTATATCAGAGCCACCTGGAAGGGATAATCTTCAAGTGAAATGCATGCCTGGTGTGCAAGTGATGTGCGATGGTGCCTAAGACACTTGCTTTGCAAGCTAAAGACCACATGTTGTCTGCAGCATTTATTTTTCTCTATAATCAATGTACTTAATTAATCAGCTGCACACTGAGAAAGTGCAAGGTGGCTAATCACTTTAATCATTAAGCTGTGGTATTAATTTGCACTTAAGGCATCATCCGTGGAAAGTAAATTAAGATTGTTGAAATGAGAAATGCACAGGGGTGGAAGAGAGGAGCTAAGGACATTTCTGCATCAGTTCTGGCTGGTGCTCTTGAAATTGGCTTGTGCCTCTCTCCAGGGTTCCTCTAAGTAACTTTTTTGGAAATATTTTCCTCTTTTATTTGAGCAAGAAAACCAGAGGAAAAATGTTAGTCTCCACTGTTTGTCATGGAGGAACGTGGCATTGCTTTAGTTTGGTTTTTTATTACCTCCCTTTCTGCAGACCAATTAGCTTTTGGAACTGGCCAGAAATCCTCTATTAGATCAACATTTTTGCTAGCAAAGATGAGTGTTTCATAAATGCAGTGTCCACAGGAAAACAGCAGTAAAATATCTTGGACCAGTTCAACCTCATTTTAAACGTTTGACTGCCAGAATGGGCTGAATTATAACAGCAGCAGCAAGATCCCACCCTGGTGCATTGTCCACTAAGGAGAACAGGATCAGATACATGGTCCTCTGGAGGCAGCAAACACCATATAATTTTAAAACCAGGCTCCACAAAATGAAATAAAGAGCTTCTGTTTCTCTAAAGTGAAAACAGCATATTTTGGGTTGAAAAAGGCAAAAACATTTTTGAAGATTTTTTTTTTTTCCATTTGGAAGCTTTTATTTATTATCTGTTTTTCAAAGGATAGTTATTTTAATAGCTCATACTGTTCAAGATGCTAGCCAGTGTTGAAATCCCAGAGTACCCATCATCATTGAGATGGAACTTAATTAAACTTCATGCTGTAGTTACATTTTGGCTACCAAGGTGTCACCAGGGAAGCCTGAATTAGATGGTGCATGTGGGGAACACTAGTCCTTCATAACGATTCATCAGAATTAGACAAATGTTAGAGACTTTCAGGCCCATTGATGATTTTAGCAAAGAGAGTCTCAAATCTGCTTTTAACTACTGGGCATGCAACTGGATTTAAATGGAGAGTTTTGCCCAAGCCAAACTTACAGAAAAGGAGAGCAGAGAGGTACACGGAGTCTGCTTTCTTCTGCAAAACCTTGATATCCTGAATGCAGTAGATAAAGATGATGATCTCCAAACCCTTCTTTTTTAGTGTGCCAGTAAATTAGTTGTGCTTATTTGAAAATAACTATATTTTTTTTGTGTCCTGGCACTTCATGTTGACATGGCTGTTTGCTGTGCAGTGTTTGATTTTAGTTGTATGCATTTATGTTCTCCATATGAATATTTTGCTTCTTAGTAGCTATGTAGGTGGTTAAGATATTTTTAAATGCCTGCCCTATTTCAGATTGCTTTGATTTAAATATAACATTCTTAATTTCTGTTGCATTCCCAACAGAAGCAGTAAACCTAATGGACATCTCTTATGAGGAACAGAATAACAGTGCACAATATCTAATAAAATACTGGCCTCATTAAAGTCACTGGTAGTTTCCCCATTAAGTTCAGAGCAATGAGAAGTTTGGCAGATCATAAAAAATAACTCACTTGTAAAGTTTGTTCTGTTGTGCATTGCTGCTTTTTAAATCATGACAGCAAGAAGCATAGGCTTCTGAGCTTCAACTAAATAAACTGATGATACCAAGAGTTGTGGAAAGGTGACTGGCCAGTATAGCATGTTTTACTGTAGAACAGGAGCTTGTATTTGGTGAAATTTTGGCCACTTCCAGTGCTGCTGCTTGGTGAATAGTAGATGGTTATAGTAGTGCATAACTCAGTAATACGCTCCCTGTGCTGTCCTTACTCATAAGCTTCAATGTAGATTGGGGATCACTGGAAATGTTCTGCAGGTTGTGGTCTGGATTTTATTAAGGGAGATGATTCTCTCTTTGGATACCTACCAAAGGGAGCACAAAGGCTGTGCTCTGTTCAAGGACTTCATAACCTCAATGCTAGCACATGTTTTTTAAAATTACTTGTAAGAAACTAAATCACTTTAATTCAGTGGCATTTAAATCAGTTGCAGAATTAGTCACCAGTGATACCGTGTCTGACTGACCTAATTGTGAATCTTTCAGTCAGTTAATGATGTCTAGGACATTTCTTAAATTTACATACCCATCCAGTAAATTAGTGTGAAAACATTACCTGCGATCAAATATAGTAATCTTTAAGACAAGAATCTGGGATGATCATATACTATTTAAAAGCATGAACACCTAGAAAATGTAGTATGTGTGGATTTGCATAGGAATGTGTTCTGAAGATCCTGCCTTCTTTCCCTAAAAGTTTGGATTTGGGTGTCTATTGGCTTTGCTGATTCCACATGGAATAAACAATGCAAACCTTTTTATTAGAACAAAAGCATAGAAATTGGTCCATTAAAATCGCTGAGAACTCTGCAGGTCTTCCCAGATATTAGTCACATTATTCTCTTCTGGAATGCTCTCAAACAATGCTAATGAGGTCAGCATGCAACTGGAATAAAACAGTAGATTTTTAAGGTCTTCTAGCTCTAAGGCATGTAAGTCAATCTGGGTTTGCTTTTTGTGGCAAAAGAAATGTAGGTAATAGTTGCTGAGTCTCTTCTCTTGAAATGTTCACCTGCTTTTGATTCACTTACAATGTCAGTTTCATGTGTCCATTCATCATCTTCCGTATTCATGCAATTTAGGTGAAACACCAGTTGAGCAGTTGCTAACAATTTGCTCCTTTTTATCATAGAATTGTTTTGGTTGGAAAAGATCTTTAATGTCATCTAGTCCAACAGTTAACTGAGTACTGCCAAGTCCACCACTGAACCATGCCCTTATGCACCACATCTACATGTCTTTTAAATACCTCCAGGGATACTGACTCCACCACTTCCCTGGGAAGCCTGTTCCAGTGCCTGACAACCCTTTCAATGAAGAAATTTTTCCTAGTATCCAATCTAATCCTCCTCTGTAACAACTTGAAGCCATTTCCTCTGATCAGCTGAGAAAACTTGAAGAAGAAAAGTACCCAACTACTTTGGGTATTTTGTCTCATCTATTCTTTCAGTTCCTCTTTATCACCAAGATAGCTCTCCCTGGCCTCCTTCTCCATAACCATTATGGGCCTGATCTGTCTTTTGTAGCTAACTCCCCAGACCATCCAAGCTGGAATTTGCCTGTTTTGTGACAATGTGATTGGTGTTACCCATTACAGGAATCACCCTTAATATCCTGCCAAATTTCTGATTGCCATTATAACTACATGCCCAGTATTCCTGAATTTTGCTAGGAGCATTGCTGATAATTCATCAGTTTTTAGTGACTCTGACTGTGATACCTTTGAATTCACACAGTGATGTGGATGCTAACTCCTGCTAGCCATACACAGCAGCAAGGAGATGTTTGCTTTCCCAGTCCAAGTGGCCAATGGTCACCCAGTCTGCCATGCTAAACATCCAGATCCAGATGACTAATGAGTTTGTACTGCAAACTAAGTTATAGTTTTTTTCCATTGGTGGTAAAAAAATATCCCTTATCCTCCACATGCCACTTAGGAGACCTTTATACTGAGTGCGATCTGAATCCTTCCTGCTGTGCTTGGTGGCAGATTTTAATAGACTTCAGATTAGGCTTGTTGAGAGCAGCAAGAGGACTTCAGCTCTCCTTTCAGAGGCTGCAAATGCTGGCTGCCATCAAAACACTGCAAACACAACCTTTACTGCAGCTCAGGACCCCGCACATATTTGATGCACTGAAGCACTTGTCAGTTATTTCTTACAGGAATATAACTAAGAATAATGGACCTGAACCTCATTTCTCTGCTGCCAGCTTTATAACTCTATTGCTCTCTCAACTTCAGCAGGTCACACTAATACATAACTGAAGTATCTGAGGGGGAAAAAAAAAAATCCATGTTTTGAAAAGGGGATATGGGCTAGGTTTTTAATAAAATGGAACACTAGATGAAGCTAGATGAAGTGTGTGTTCACACTGTTTTTCAGTAGAGGTCACTGGCCTCTCTGTATTTGCTGTTTTGATAAAATAATTCCATGGCTCATATACCTGTAGCCACTCAGATGCCACGTTTTTCTTCTCCCCTCCCCCAAATTAAAGAAATCAAGGAGTTTGTTCCATGGTCTAAAGCTTTAAATTTGCTGCTTGACCTGAAACTGTATTAGACTAGTTGCTTAATTTATTTTTGTTTCCTAATGCAATTGTCTTAGCAATGTGCCTCCCTATGAACCTTTGGCACCCCTTCAGTGTGTTGCATGTTTAGCTTAAAAGTTTCTTGTGCACCCTCCCTGAAAATAAAGTGATGTTTTGCTGAGCAGAAATGGATTTCATTTTTCTTGCAGGTTAATTTGCTTTTGCCTTCAGAGCTCTGGCTCAAAGTAATTAGCAGCAGGAGATATTCTTCAGATTTCCTCCACATCAACCTGAAAATTATAGAGCAGGCTAAGAATGCCAAGAGGTGAATTGTGCTGCAGCCTCTTTATTATAAGCACAAGTTCCTCTGGCTGCTTGCTTTTTAATAAAATCTCATCCCTGCTTCAGTTTGTTGTGCTTTTTCCTGTCAGCTGAAGATGTGGAAAATGGAGGATATTTCAATAAGCTGGTTCTATTTCTAAAGTTTTGTCAGGAAAATTAATAATAATTCTAAACTTTTTTAAAAAAATCTGCCCAATCTGAATTTTCTCTGAGAGAAGAGCACCAGCCAGCAGTGTAACTCCTGTTGGTTTTTTGAGGTTGTTGCATGGGAGATAGGAAAGAAATCAGTGGGGAAAAAGTAAAATAATGGATTGCTTGATGTTGTAGTGCCAAGTGACACGTAGAGAAGATCATCAGTTACTTGTCAAAGGAAATCTATCTAATATTGAAAAAGAACACAATGTGAGATGGTCTCAGTGAAGCCATTTTTCTTCATAACTATTATTCTAAAATTAATGCTACCTTAATGAAGATAAATAAAGATCTTAGCATGAGACCCCATGTCTTTTTTCAGCTGCATTTTGCTTGTTTGTTGGTATAACTAAGAAGTGAAGAAGGTTCAACTTTGCAAAATTAGAAGCTGCATCAGAGGTGAGACAGCAAGCATGTCTTCCTATAAATTCTACTAACTGGATTATTGGAATTGTTACCACTTGATCTCACATATTTTCACTGTTAGAAATTAAGCAGGAGTCACCTGTTGTTTGTAATCAGTTTATCCTCTTCTGGCTATAGTTCCACTATTTTGATGCAGTCTCGGATGGTTGATGAGTGTTAAGGAAGGTGAAATAAGGGTTTTTTCAGTGATAAATAGAAAATTAAATCACCACAGCAGTGTGCTCTGTGCTAGCACTGAGCTCATTCTCTAGCCAGGCATATCCTTTAATAAATATCTGGCACTGGACTACCAAGAGGGCTTATGGGCATCTCAGGTATTACTCAGGACCTTCATCCTTTTCAAATGATGATTTGATCTGATGCATTATTTTCTGACAGTTATGAAAGGAGCATGGCAGAAAAGTGTACTGCTACTGTCTTCTTCATTATTCAAGATGTGGCTGCTGTTGTCTTTTTAGTTTTATGATGTACCTGTAAGAACTGGGTAAAAGGCTTATACTTCTGGAGGGAGATGATATTCATCAGCAGGGACTTCAGTCTTGAAGGTTAATATTCTTGTACATAGCCTATTACTTTATGAATATATTCCTGGTATTGACAAGGTCTTTGAGCGCAGCTCTGAATTTCCTTGATGGTAATGTAGGACATCTAAATTAGTTCATGTGGTGGCAGAGCTATTTAAGAAGTTGCAGTTTTTTTCTTTTCCATCAAAAAAATGATGTCACAAAGCAAAACAAAATAGAACAGTGTGTTTTCTGTGTTATGGAGGAGAGGGTTTATTATACGACCGCTGACTTAGCAACAGTACCTTTGTGTTTCATTAATGACTTTTATGCCTTATAGCAACCTTCCTAGGTAAAGTATAATCTTGTCCCCATTTTTGCCTCCTGGTGAGTGTATTCCATATTCGTAAGCTTGTGTGTACAAAACTGAACTTCATTTTTCCACCATATGATTTTCAGTGTTAGCACAGTTTCTTTGAGATGTTTTATGTTGTAATTTGAGCCCAGGGGTTTGCTCAGCTCCTTGGATCAGTAAAAAAATCAAACAAGCAATAGGTTTCTGCCTCAGATCTCTAAGGATTTGCAGTTGCCTGAAGAGGGTAAGACCAGATGGCACCTGTATTAAAAATATTTCTCTTCTTTTAAAAGATACAAATCTCTAAACTAAAGTCACTATTGCTTTAACTTCATGGATATAATCAGACTGTGACTGGTGGGACATTTGTCTTTAATTGTTTGTCTCCTGAACTAGCATGTGAGCACATTTTTTGAGTTACAGAGGGAAAAAGAAGAACGTGTAATTATTGTATAGGGGCTTTTAAAGCCTGTAAAAAATTATGGGCTTGCTGCATTATTCAAGGTACATAATTTTATTACAGATTTGAGCAACACATGGGGCAACTGATTTATTGTCATTTTCATATTTTACAGAATTAGTTTTACAAAGAAGATTTTACAGCATATATTTTTAAAAGTACAGAGTAATTCTTTAGAAAATGCTTATTTTAAGAAAGGCAGAATTTTATACACAGGCACAAGTAATCTGTTAACATCATGGTATTCCAGTTATTAATTAGTAAATGACTGAAGGAATCTCATCTGATTCAGTACTTTTTTGTTAGCATGTTGTTTGGGGAAGAGATGCAGGATGCTGAAAGCAAAAATAGATACATGCAATTGAAATGCAACACAATTCCTCTCTTATAACTAAACAATCATTTTAATTATATAATAGATGTTATTTATAAGTAATTTTGTGTAGATGGTGACAGCTGATAAACATCAGGTTCAAGCTGCTTTGCATTGAACATGAAGGATAGGATTTGTTTAGTAGAATTTATAGGAAGACATGTCCATTGATAGGATTTTATCACTGTTTGCCTTATGTCTAATAAGTCTGAGTCTAGACCCCAGTCTATGATCAGAGCCCAGGGCTGGTGCGTTGAGTTGTTCCACAGAGCTAATTGTAGGAAACACTAGGCAACTACCTTAGTTATTGAAAACCAAATATTAAACATGTCAAGTGTAAGAGAAATAACTGCCAGTAGACTATTCTGTCATTAAATCTGGAAACAGAATAATCTGAATTGAAAAGCAAAACGTTTTTATTTCGGTGAGCTGCTGCAGATCCTAATCTGCTCTGGTTCCGATTGCCACCTCCCGGGTTCCTGCCCTGGTTACATCTTCATGATAGTGAGAAATCCCCTGTTGCTGCCTGCTGGGGAGCCCATCCTGGGGAAGAGACTGTTAGATCAGGGTCTTTAATACTCATTTCCCAAAATACAAGATGAAACATTTTGGCTACCTATCAAAGGAGTTACCTTTCTGGTCCAGTGTTGAAGCTTACTTAGTATGTTGAGGACTTGATCTTTAAATTAGGGACTTGAAGCAGTCCATTTGTACTTGTCACTGCTGTTTCATTATCTCTTCTTCTGCTTCCATAGTGTGGGCGGAATATTCCTTCGTGAAGCTGAAACTTGCTGTCTTTTCTCAAAGACCTTAATGAAGACAAATTGTACAGTCAGCAGTTGTTTTCTTTCCAAGAATTCTTCTTAATTTTGCACTTTGTGGATGTTCCTGCTACATTAGATATCTTTTTCTATTGAGTGCAGTGATCCAAAATCAAGTGAATAAGAGCTGCAGGATGTGGAAGAGTGCTGCACAACTTAGTTTACAGCCTGCCTAAAGCAGCCTTTCCATAAGCTGACATTTGGTTACATGGAACGTACATCAGAGCTGCAGTCTGCTGTAGGCTGGCTGAATCATTCATGCAAGCACCTCTTTGCCTATCACCACTCAGGACACAAGTGGTACCTCTGCACAGCTAGAGGGCTTTTCCATCTATAATTCTTTATACAAGGGAATTCTAGAGTCAAGAGTGATTGGTAGCTCCCATTAGGTGCTGGCATGTCTGATGATGTCCTGAACAGTAAGTCTCACCAGACCCCTTTGTACATAGGGTCTTTTTAACTAGGACTACATTTCATCCAGATGGGAAAGACCCATGGCTGAGTTCAAGTTCTCATCTGTACAGTATTTTCAGAGGGAACCCAAAAGTTCTGACTGAATAAGAAGCCGTCAATATATTGAAATTTAGTCCTATGTTGGAATTTTATGTTGAACTCTTAGTACCATGTTAGACCATAGCACCATACCTACCTGAAAGAAACTGTCTGAAATCACTGCTTATATAATAACTAAGCTTAATTATTTGCAGTTTGTAAAGTTTCCAGGCCCTGTCCAGTCCAAGGGAGTAGTGTAAGAAAGTGCCTTTCATTTGTTATTGAAATACATTTCTCTCCAAAGGTTGCCAAGCTAGACTTTGTGACAGAGAAGTTTTATCTGCTAATTAAATTACTCCGTAGTCATTGTTTTTATTTGGACTTTACCACAGGAAGTGGTTTTCTAGGTTGTCCCACTAGGAGTGAATGCTGCATTCATTAATAAAGAACAGGTCTGGATTTTCCCTTGGAAAGCTCTCTTCTTTTACAGACATGTACTGAATGAAACCTGGCCTCTTGCACAAATCCTGACACAGCTCCCCTGGGAACAGCAGAATGCAAATGTCCTCTCTTGCTTTAAGATGGGATGTCTGTGCCACATGGCCTTTGCTGGGTGCACTGGGTGAGGCCCAAAGTCTTCTGCCTCAAGATCCTGCCTCTAGCAGCAGCCAGGAGAGAGCAGTACGGTCCCCAAGACTGTGTGGTATCTACCAGGTTATGGCCTCTTAGCATCTAGCATTCACTCTTTTATGGACTGTTGGAGAAGGGGGAAGCACGTAATCTAATAGCCCTTCCAGATTTATATTTTGTTAATTTTTCTATCAACTTTTTTATTTCATTCAGGCTTCTAACTTCTATATTGCTGGGGGGCAATGAATGTTGTAACTCATTCCATGATCTGTGGGAAAGTACTTCTTGTTTTATCTGCTTCTAATCTCCCCTTTGGCAATTTCTATGGATTCCCACTAGTTCTTATATTATGAGAAGTAACGAATAATAACTCCCTGTCTACCTTCTCTATGTGCTATTTATTGACCACTGTCAAATTACCTTTCTTTTCGCTGGCTGAAAAGTCATGTTCTGTTTACTCCTAGCTCATACAAATCTGTGTCATTCAAAGTGCTGTATAAGCAATTGTGGTAATGAAAAGAGGTATATTAAATATATAACTGGGCACAGAGACTTAGAAGCACTGAGAATTTGTGGCTATAGCTGATATTATTGGAAGCCATCTTCAGGCTGAAAATTAAGTCCTTAATTTAGAGATGCAGAGAGATCAATAAGGATAGTCACAAAAGGATTCAGCTATATCTGAGCTGGAGAATGGCATCAAGCTGCAGGACAGCCATTCTGCAAATCTCTGCTCCATTCAAATGCTGCAAAATATTTATTGTCCATGGTGAACATGTAACTAGGCTTTCCGAAATGATCGCCACAAAAAATCATAGTAACTTAAAAATGAGATTTAATTTTACCCTTCAGGGATCAAGGATGATGTAGTCCCTGTTTCTCTGGCACAAAATGTTTTGAGAGTTAGAGATTTTAGATTCAAAACCCAAAGACTTTGGTACTACTGATGGGCTATCTATTTCTGTACCCCACAAACTGAGAATCTGCTGAAGGGGAATGTTTTTAGGAGCAAAGCTATTCATACATGAGTCTCAAATTATCCTCAATAGCATGCTCAGACAAATCTGAAAAAAGAATACAAGTACACATTAATTAAGAATTAACATAATTCTGTTCCCTGAGTATGGTGTTTATTAAAATATAAATTCTGTGAATATACATTTGAGAGGAAGCTTCTAAATATTTTTAAAAGCTTAATTTTCAGTCACCCTTAATTTATTTTTTCATTAAGAGAGAAGAAAGAAGATGGCACTTGACTATCTGAAATTTTCCATTTGCTTCTCAGATACAGAATCAAAAAGTTGCTGAGTGTCTTTAACTCTGCTGATGGAGCAAAATCAGGAATGATTTAGATTTTTGTGAAAAGCAGAGCCATAGGATGACATTTTTCAAAAGTGCCTGAAAGCCCTATTGTTAACTGAAGGACCACAAAAATATGCAAAGGGATTTTCAGGCATATGTGCTGACCACCAAGGCAGTTTCCACAATTGAATTTTGAGAAACTTAAATTTTGGGGGCACTGAAATGCTTTTAGAAATATGACTGCTTGTTTTAATACCACGAATGGGTTTTAAAAAATAATTCTGTGATGGAAGACCCAAGTGTCTGGTCAATTTCACCACTGCTTGGAAAACAGGGTTTAACCTTTGTCCTACCACACCAAGTAGCATAACACCTGATGGACAGTCCCTCAGTAATAGCCTGAGCCCTTGCATCACCTCACAAGTAGCTACACTAATTGGAAATACAAATGGTCCACAGGAGGCTTTGCACCCCAGATATCATCTTTCCCCAGGCTTCCTGGTGTGGAAAAAGGCACAGCACAACAGGCACCAAGGAACAAAGAGGGCAAAGTTTACTAAATTCACATCTCCCCCTCGGTTTGTATTCCACTTTGACCTGCACATCTGTTTTCTGTTTTTCTGCCGATTGACTGAACCTCTTTTTGTGTTTTGCAGAATGCCAAAGCCAGCTACGACTTCAGCAGTAACGATCCCTACCCCTACCCCCGCTACACAGATGACTGGTTTAACAGGTAAATGGGTTTTGGTCAGCCTGCTCTTCACTTTGGTTTGCTTAAGAAAGTGTTGGCTGAGATTTTTGGAATGTGCTTTCTGCTTAATTCTTTGGTTTCCAAAACAGAAGCTGCAGTCTCACTGCTGCTTGAGAATTGGAGGTCGCTTCAGACTTTAGGTGGCCTCTAAACAATGCTGAACCACCATTTCATGGTTTATAAATGGAATTTCTGCTTTAGAAGAGTGAATGTGTAAATTGTTCTGAATGGGTGACAGCCACATACCATTTTCTCTCAGCTGTCTTAGGATGCTATAGCCCAAATCTGTATATGCTTAATTCAGTTTTGACTGGTTTCCCCATCCATTGTGTCTGTGGCATTATCACTGCTAGCAAATCTTAAAGGGAGTAAGCAGGAGACAAGAAAAGGCTTTTTATAGACTAAGGCAGCAGAAAAGCAGCGTGGTGTGGAATGACCAGTTGAAAAACAGTTAAATCTTATATAAGTTCTGATTCATTTGTCTTTTTATTATGATTTGAGGTTATTGTAGATGGGATAGCACTTCAGGGCTGCTTTTAAGATTTCTGGCTGCTGGAGGAATTAAAGTCCACCTGAACTGACTGGGAGTCTATTCTATTGTGTTTATAAACCTGGAATCAACAGTGCAGCTGTTCTTGTGTTATGTCTCCTGAACACATCATGATTGCCCAAGACCTCCTTTTCTTTCAGCATGTTCTGAACTTAGCCAGGTAACAGCAGGGGAAGGTCTGATCCTTAAGGTATCGTATAAATAAGAATGACCCAAAAGAAAAAGCTTCAGATTTTAGGAAGTGTAGCCGTTTTTGTTTCTCAAAACTCGTATTTTGTTATAATGGAACAGGAATGTGTGACAACAGTTTTTGAAAAACCCTCTGTGCTCTGGATTCAGCATCTGTCCCATGTCCCATGCCTGCTCTGTCACTCTAACCTCTCCTTGCAAGATTAACACAGTACAGAGTGCACAGTCCAAGGCATACTCATTAGGTGTGTTTATTACCTGGTAATCTCTGCATCCATCATCTCTGGCTCTGTGACTTACACACAGGATCTGTAAATTTATAAAAAATGCTTTGGAACATTTTCAGTGAAATTTCCAGAATTTTTCTAAATACAAAAGTAACAGCTGTTGCCAGCATTTACATAGCAGCACCACTGAGAATTCAAAAACTTCTAAAGGTTTCAGGGCTTAGTCTTAGTGCTTATCAAAATATTTTTGGCCTATTTGATGTGGTTTTCATCTCCAGCTTTGTATGGGTGTATGGATGGTGTCTGAGTTTTGTATGGGTTTGGTTTTTTTTAAATTCTAAATAAATCAGTTTTAAATTCTGTCAGAGTGCCACAACAAAGATGTGAACCAGCTGTGCTTCCAGACCAGACATGGGCTTCCTGGAACAGATCAAAAATAATCAGAAACTGTGATGCTCCCCTCTGTAGTCCTGCTGTTTTTCAGCCAAAGCAAGATGACAATAAAATTTCTCCTTCATTTTAGGAAAGGACAGCTGACACTTCTAAGCTAGCATGAATCCAATTAGTGAATGGAAGTCGGAGAAAGACTAAGGCTCTAATTTGTGAAGGTCTGATGCCTTTCTCGCTTTACATATGCAAAGGATCTTTGTAGGAGAAAGATACCACTTAGCTCCAGAGCAGTGCTGAGGAAAATTAAATTTAGCTTTGGTGGGTAATGGTAGCTTATGTCATTTTCAGTGTGGAACTTCATAAAACTAAGTGTGTTTTGCTAAGCCCCATTAACGCTGATTGTCCTGCTACCAAGTATTTTATAGTGAGGCACAGTTTGCAGTCCTCATGTGGTCTGCAAGGTGGCCCTGGAGACAGAGTTACCTCCTAAAGTAATTTAAAATGAGCCTTGATCATTCTGGATGTGGCAAGGGTTATGATTTCTGGTCCCAGGTTCCTCTGGCTAACTTCAGGCACCCAACTAAAGCATTGAGGATGAGCAGCATGGTCATCTGTGACCGAGTCTGGAATTCTTGAAAACATGATTTATGTTTTCAGAAAAGTACAACACTTTTTTCTGGTTTTTTTCTTGTGGGGATGGGGAGCTCAATGCAGCAACTCAGGAGGAGAAAGTGCAGAAATTGCTTTGCTGGTTGCCTTCATTATTCTTTACAGAAAAAAAAAATATACCAAGAAAGTATAGTAATCTTTGTCATGTAGTTTGATTTCTTTGGTGAGATAAGGAATCTTTTGCCTTGCAAGGTAAGTCCTAGGAGCAACACATTCAGTAATGCATCTCTTTCCTGCCTGCACAAGATAACAAATTTCTTTTCTCCAAGCTAAGATGCAAACCAACACAGCATGTCCAGCTGTTCCAGAGTAGCTGTGATTTACAGTTTTCTCTGCATGTTTCTGGGCTATACTGTTAATCAAGCTGATATATAAGCTGTTGTCATAACTGCTGACTCCTGAATTATTGTCACTGGTAGGTTACAACTGTCTGCCTATGACAGTCTGGCTATCCATATGTGTAGCTGCAAAGGTGCATGTCTGAATACAGAGTAGTTCCACAAGTAGACAGGCCATTCAGAGAATCCTGCAAAGGAGGCTCCATTTTGCCCAGTTTGCTGTCAGTGATGTATCTCCCATTGAATTTTATGCATGCAGAAGGATCAGACACAAAATAGAGTGTAATATGGGTTTTTTCTATAAATTTCTATGTGAGCAATTCAAGGTATTTGTGAACAAGAAGCAGAGCACTGGTTTTTAAGGAGATGAAGGAAGGGGCTTTTGTGGGTTGCCAGCTGCATGTGCAAAGTGTCATTAGACTTTTAAGAAAAAAAGGGAGAGGTTTTTGCATGGAGTGTTTCAGTAATCACAGCTGCTCTGCTTGTAAGCACAGATTCTCATTCCACTTCATGCTTTTTGAGGCTGCTGGAAACACTTTGGCCTTACCATGTAACAGCCACAGGCCTATGAAACCAAGCAGGGTGGGATTTGGAAGGGGATAGTTTGATGCCTCAGGCAGGGATTTGCAGTCGGGTTGTTCTGCTGTTGTTACACAGAGAGAGGCACACAGGTGATTGGGCAGCCAAGGGATTTATTGCCATGCTTACCATACTGACTGTTTAACTGTGTTCAGACCCAGAGCTTTGGGACCAAACCAGGACATGGGGTGCAACATGGGGCAGGGCTGTGATTGAGGCTGAAGAGCAGTGGGAGCACTAAAGGAACCCGAACCAAGCCCTGTTCCCAAAATCAGAGGCAGTTTCATGGCTCTCCATGGTTTTTAGACACTGCTTTGGGAATTGCCTGTAATTTTTAACACCCACTCCTCCGGAACTATGTTTGGGACCTTGGCATGTATCATGTTGTGCAGCAGAAAGCTATCCATAGGAGTGAGAGGTAGCTTTGCCTTTTTGTGCACCCTCTGATTTCTTGTGAACATGCAAAAGGCACGGCTCAGGGCTCTGCATCTCACAGTCTGAGATTATTAATTTCTGCCGTGATATAAATAACCATTTATTATTTCCACTCCTGTAGCCTTTGTATTCTGTATATGCTCTCATCCAGGTAAGATCTGGATGGGAAAAAATTTTTCACTCCCTTGGAAACCCAACTTCTTCAGAGGTAAAAATGTCCTTTACTTACTACGGATCCAAACAAAATACCATTGAGTCAAGGAAAGCCCTCCCCCTGGTTTCCAGACAGCGATCATATACAGGAAAACACCTGCTCCCCTATTACTCATCTTTCAATCAATACAATGGGAACAACATCATAACTGAGAATTTTTATGAACAGATTTAGCAGTTCTTTCCACCTGCAGTGTTAGAACGCAGGAGTTGTGGAGGAGCTACAGCACTGCTGCTTGTTCTTGCTGTGTTTGGATGCAGGCAGTTGCACCTTCCCCAAAAGAGGACAACGCTTTCCCATGGGCAAACACTCATGCTCAGAAGGTGACCATGTCATGTGAGTAAAAAGGAGGTGGTGTTTGCCTCACAAAAGTGTCCCTTTGAGCTTTGCATATTTAATTGCTGCCCAAAGCAAGCATCAAAAGTGGCCAAGATAGGCAGATTTTCCTATCTAGTGAGATTGTCTCTTTGCATAGCTGTCTCTAGGGCAGCTAGAAAGGATGAATCCTGCCCTTTGCTCTCTGCAGAAGCATTTCAAAGCAGATGAAAAGGAACAGACAAAGATGAAAATATGTGCCACCTCTGTCTCTCTTAAAAAACACATCAATAAAAGGTCATGCACAAAAATATTGGCAGCGAGTTTTAGAAACAGAAATAGTTTTCAAGGACAAAACAGAGTGAAATTTTCATTGCTAGTACAGATGTTATTTAGACCAGCTGAAGGCAAAACTGACTTTGAATTGAATCACCCTCTCCTACCTTAGGTTTTCCAGATGTTCATGTAAAATGTTAACATTTATGTAATGTTCACAGAAAACTTGCTCTGCATGCCGCTGTATGGTTTAACTTTAAAGTAGCATATTCATCAGCAAAAACATTCTCAATTATTGTCTATCTCCTTGTTTTAAACATTGAAAAAGTAGGGAAGAGGTGAATGTTTGAGAGAAAAAGCTGTGATTTGTGTCTGTGACACAGGTCACATCATAGAAACCACAATGGATTTATCAATGATACATGAACAGCAAATAGGGCTAAATTGGAAAAGTCTGCCATTAATAATTCAACCAGTTGCATTTGCACGAACTCACATGTGATTTTTCTTCAGTCAGCAGCATGGAATCTAAAGCCTGAGCTGCTGGAACAGGTCTCTTTGCTGTCTCCATCATGTGGGCTGCCACACTGGGGAGGCGAGGTCAGGGAGATGACCTGATAAAATTGTTTCACCAGGAACATCCTAAATACAGTTTTTCCCTCTGTGAGAGAAAGAGCCGACTTTTTCATGTCATAATTTTTTCGCACCCCAGCCTCATTCAAGACAATTTTTAAACAAAGCCATTTATTCTGCTGTGTGGCTTGTAGCTAGCCCACAGGTGACTAGATAATGAATGCTTAGCAACGATGTATTTTTTTCACACTTTATTGAACAAGGGCATGAGGGAAAACCTGCTTGAATGTTGAAAGAAGTACTTCCAACAGCTGAATAAAAAATCTCTATCACTCTCCTCTCTGTCCCCTTTGAAGAAGGAACTTCTATGAGATCTTCACCCTTTCACGATCAAGACACTGTGTACATTTGAGGCCAGTCTTTCATGGAGCTGCCTTTAAAAATACATTCTTCAAATGTGTTGCTTCTCATCCTTTTATTAATATAACAGTCACCTTTCCCAGGGGGGTTTAAAGGGAAAGAACATTGAAACAAAACAATTCTATTGCCTCGTGGAATGGTTCATCTGGTGCTCAGTACAGCCTTTATAACACAGCACTGCTAATTGCACAAATTCTTGGCATGCATTGGGAGCAATGCCAGTTTTAATGCACAGAGTGGATTGATGTGAGCAGTATGATGGATTTGTGTTGATTCTACATCTTCAACTTAAAAAAACCCCTGACAGCAGCACAGGTTTCACTAGTTTGTCTGCTGCTATTTTTTAAAAACTAGATTATATTATCCATATTTATCTTCTCTATGGTTTATTTTCTGTGATGAATTAGGAGAAAGGAAAATGCAATCTGCCTTCCTTCGAGGCTGCCTCAGAGGCACTGCCAGTTAAGAGCTATAAAGCACTTCAGAGGCACCAAGTGTTCTTGAAATACCACATGTCAGCCCAAACCTGGCCCTCTGTGTCAGGTTAGAGGCAGATCCCATTTGAGCAGGCGGTAGCTTCATGAGCTGACAGCTGGAGGTGCCCTGTCAGCCCTTCTGGGAACTTGGCACTGGGGCAGAGGGATCCAAGTGCCTTGGGTTTGTCCAGCTTTGGTCCTGGCCAGCCAGGTCACAGCTCTGCCTATGAGGGGTGCAGTGACCTGTGTGGCTTCTTTTTGTCACTCCAGCTTGATACTGCACACACCTTTTTCCATGGCACTTCTTCTGCAGGCAGGGTTATGCTTCTGATGCACGTTTGAGTAGCAAGAAGGCAATGAGACACTCTTCTGTGGGGTTCAAAATAATGGGTGTTGCAATGTTGAGTCTCAAAAATAAGGATTTAATATTGATCTTATTGCTATGCTGGTCTATCAAGGGCCTGTTTCTGTCTACTAATAGTTGGTAACAAGGCAGAACCTATTGGACCGTTAAAAAGAAAACGTCTCAATAATTTCACAGATAAATGAAGTGTAAGTAGGCACATTAACCTCAGAGGAATCTTCACTCCTACTGCAGAGGTGAAGTTGATTATCTCCCACTTCAGGAAGGACTGAGCTCATCCAAGTTTCCAAGTGGAGCACTCAACAGTTCAGCATAGAATGGTTTTCCTCAAAAGCGCTGGGAGCTGACTTTGAGGCAAAACCGAGACCACGGTTATCCAGCTCATGGCCATCCAGCACATGCATTAAGTGGGTTTCATGTGGTGTCTTTGCCTTCCCTTTTGCAGCCATGGGACGAGGTGTGCAGGAGAGGTGTCTGCTGCTGCCAACAACAACATCTGCGGCGTGGGAGTTGCCTACAACTCTAAGGTGGCAGGTATGGTAGCAATTCAAGATGTAAATGGTCTTCACTCAACTGTGCCTGAGGCAGAAGTTCTGCAGAGTCACAGGGAGCATTGATTGCCCAAGACAGGACTGGAGGTTGGCACTGGGCCACGTGTTTATTACTTTTTGCAGTAGCCAGGGAGAAGAGTGTGTCCCATGGCTTCACCTTTTCAGTTCAGGACCTGACACAGCCTCTTTAATGACATTGCAAAAGAACAGCTCGGCTCCTTCTTATGCCAACTCCCGTTTGTTTACTGCTTTTCAAGGCTTCTTTCTTCCGTTGTCACAGAATCATTTTGGATAAATCTCATTTTGCAGGAGGTAAAATATAAATTCCTGATGCACTTAGAAACAGTACTTGAAAAGGCAAATTTCATGCTGCTCTTATTCTTGGGGCTGCTGCAGGGCAGGCCCTGCAGTGCCGCACATCTCTGCAGTCACTGGTTTTCTCTGTTTTAACAAGTGATGCAGAGTGGTAGGAGCAGATTCACCAAATGAAGTGGGTTGTGCCAAGCACCCAGCATTTGCACCTGAGGTGTGTTGGGTGTTTTACCTCTGAGTAGCTCTTGTCTGTACTGACAGAACACAGGGACTGGAGTGAGCTAGGCTCATGGATAGCATGTGTAAATTTAGTTAATCTAAAGACATTTCGTTTCCCCATTCTAAGACTGTTCCGTGACAAGACCCAGGAGAGATCAAACAGAGATACATGATTATGACTTTCATTTCATTCCTCAATCCTCACCAGAATTCCAGTGTGAATGCACCCATTGCTTCCTGGGAATGGTTCCCATTGTGTGTGTACACAGCGTCACAAGAGTTTGAAGAAGGCTGTTTTACCTACCACCTGCATGACAGAAAGCTGAGTCTCCTCTGTAGAAGGACACCAAGCAATGTTTGTTAAACTGTTTCTTGAAGAGATATCACTGAGAGTTAGTAGCTGGCCAGACAGGCTTAGTGCATGTCCCCCTTTTTCAGGAGCAGTAATATCCAGAGATGGATTACTTCATATTTACATTTGAGTGATATCTACTTCTTGAGGCATGGGATTTTGGGTGAGCCTCATTTGGATAATTAGTATAACTACAAATTCCAGATTATTGCATTAAAAATCAAGAGGTGAAGGACTTTTCTGATGGCCTACAAATAATCTTCCTTGTCAGCTTTGTAGCAAAATCCCCAGATTTTTGGAAGTGTCAGCCCCCCCTGCCTGAGGACAGCACTTGCCTGTAGCACCACCGTGTGGTCATTGGGAATGTGGAGGTTCACTGAGGCTGGGAATCTGCTCCTGATGTGGTGCAGAGTCCATGTGTGCAGGTAGAATAAGAAGCTGGTTGCCAAAGATCTGGGGCATCGTGTGTTTTGTTTTTTGTACTTCAAGTGCACTTTACTTTCTTGCCGTAAAATCAAACCAGATGACTTGGTTCCTCCTGATGTTCCTCCACCCCCCCAGGGTCAATAATTAATTCCTTGGTTTCCATGCAGATCTGCATTTTACAAGTATGCGAATGGGTTTTTTCACTCACAGAATCTTCATAATTTCTAATTTCTGAATTAATAATTTCTAACTTGAATTAGCAAATCAGGACTATCAATCTTTGATCTGGTTTCTATTTGAAGTTTGTACTACTATGTCCAGCCTCACATTGGGCATTCGATTTTTAAGCAACGATCTTGAATTTGTAGTTATACTAATAATACAGTTGAGGGTGTCAGGCATGATGCATGCGAGGACTTACACTGCTGTCACACTCTCTGCCTTGCTTAGGGCCAACACTTTGAGGTTTTATGAAGTTGGCATGTCCTGGAATTGTATTGTTTAAACTCTAACTTGATTTCTAGTGCTGTATGGGCATGTTGACACAGTGCTATTTTTCCAGAAAATTGATGTTTTTCTGATTAAATTTTGGAGAACCAAATTAAGCAGAAAAAATTGCTTGAAAAACTATTGAAGTGTCAGCTCATCACTGAGTATAAACTAGAGGTGGGGGGACTTAATCCTTTTTCCCTCGTTGTTACAAAATACTATTTAAATACTGTTGAAGTTGTTTAAATGTTATGAAATTCAAGATTGCTGAATACTACTGTTTTAAAAGTGCTTTCAAATAGCAGGTGGAAAGAACTGTAATTAGAAAGCTAACAAGGAAGTGTTTTCTTTCTGGACCACACTGCATAGCTGTAGCTGGGTGTTTAAGTGCTGCCATCCTGCTGGATGAGCACATCCTGGTGGGATGTGAATGGTGAGAGTGCATGGTTACTGAGTGGATGAAACTGCCAGCGAATTAAAATACCTGTAACTGGGAAACTTCTCCAGGTGCAGAGATTTCATCTTGTGCTGGGTAGTGCATAATTTATGCTTATGGTGATTAAATCTACAGGTATTCGAATGCTCGACCAGCCTTTTATGACAGACATTATTGAGGCTTCCTCTATCAGTCATATGCCTCAAATCATAGATATATATAGTGCCAGCTGGGGACCAACTGATAATGGGAAGACTGTGGATGGACCTAGAGAGCTGACACTGCAAGCAATGGCAGATGGTGTGAACAAGGTAACAGTCTTATTAAATAATCTGTGTACTGGGGCAGAATGATATGTACACACTCATGCTGAAACTAGGGACTTGGGAATACATAGTCCTGCTACAGATGTTGCACAACACAACACAATTGTATAAGCTGTCCCAGCTTTCAGCATATTCCAAGGTCCATTGATGTTCTTTTTGAAATATTGTGGCATTGCTTTTATAGTCTCAGGATACTGTGGTCTCTTGCATGGAAATGTGGTTTTAGTCACTTTAAATATGCTTTTCATATGCCATTGTAGTCAAAGTGGAAGAACTTGGTTCAGGTTGAAACATCCCAGCTGTATTACTGACATCACATTTGGTGTGCTACATTTAATTATAATTTTGGATGTGTAGTGCCTTTCAGGTCACTCATATATGATCATTGTTAGACATGTGATGGAATCACAAGTGTTCAGATGTCCACAAAATAATTATTATCGCCCAGTCAAAGGAGCCTCCTTGTTTATTCCCACCTTTCCACTTCCTTCTAGGAACTGTCTGTGGTCTTTGTTAAAGACATTTAATGTCATCCTGAAATCTGTTAGAAGGTTGGGTAAAATCTGTGCCACAACTGAAAAAGGGGAAAAAAAAAGTTCAAAATAAACAAACCAACCTTGCTTGTTGCTGACTCCATCTCTTTGGTGTTGTGCAGCCAGGACAGCCACAGCTGCTCCTGGTGCTGTAGATAATGAGCCTTCTTCCTTCGGTTGATTGTAGATGGGTTTCTGTAATGAAAACATCTGAAATTCCTCAGCACATTTGAGGTGGTTGTGCACAGAGATCCACAATTACTTGTTTTTTCCATCCAAATTATTTCTCCCTCTTCCTTGTGCCAGTTTCTCCCACTCTTCGTCACCACTGTACCGTGAGCAGCACATTCAGTTTACCTTGTTTTGTGCCATGATAATTAAATCTACTGCTGTGGTAGGTCATGAGGAATCTAAAGTTTTCTCAAATCCTGAGCCTCAGATGTTTTTCCTATAACAAAGTCATATTCATGCTGTTGCCCATATAATTAGCAATGTGCTAATGGAAAAACACAGGAAGACTTGTCACAAATTTCTCCTGAGTTTCCCATGTTTTATAGTATAAAATTGACAGATCTCTGATGACCTCAAAGTCACTGTGAAGCCGTCTTACCCAAGCTGTGCTTCTTCTCATGCTTTTTGTTCATTGTTCTAAAGTTTCCATAAGGATCTTAAAAAATTCTGTCTTGAGGAGAGTCTTTCTTATGTATTTGACACAGTTGATACATTTTTAGCAAGGCCTTGATGTCTTACAGTTAATGGATAGTTGATCTTCCACTGATGTTGGCTGGAGCAGAGATAAATTGTGAATACAGAAGAATTCCCATGTAGTTTTTGTGTTATTCTCTTCCGATGCAGAATCCATCTAAAAATAACAGAAGAGGCACTTAATACCCCTAGCAGGGGAATGCAGGCTAAACTAAATAGAGGTATTTTACCCTCTCAAGAGAAGCAGATTTTAATTTGAAGTACTGTTCTTCTGCAGTTTGGTATTTAAAAGATCTTTCAATTAACTTGCTATCGTATCATTGTATGCTTTAGTTTATGCATTTATGCTGGAGTTAACCTTCTCTTTGAATTTTAAGTATAGGAGAAGGAATTGTTCTCTTCCGTTTTCTTGTCTGGTCATAGTCTCATACTTGAGAGTGTTGTGCATATTACTTTTTTTATTCCTTCCCTTCAAAAGAAGTTTTAAATTTTCTTGAAGAAATAGTTTGCAATATTAAGGCCAGAAGGAGCCCTGAGATCTCTTGGGTTCAATGCTTGTTAAGGAGAGAGAATGGTGATGTTGAGCTGCACTATGGGAAGGATTATTGTTCTTCTTCCTTATCAGAAAGCATAGAGAGCCTGTGTCAGGAAACCAGTTCTCTCAAAGAGCCATTAAAGAATTAGAGAGTAAAAAGAGTAATCGTGGATTTCTGCCTAAGAAAGATACTGTTGTCCAGGGAAAACTAACACTTAATTTTATAGTGGCAGTGTCCCAGCTTTCTCCTGGCAATACGTGCAGGAAAGGAGAGACAGCTCCACCTCAAATAACTCCCTTTGCACTGTTTACCCTTATTTTGCTCATTACATTTTCTGTCATAGAAGGTTTTTTGGGGTATCGTTTGTTCTGATTTATTTTCACAGAGAGCCATATTTTCTAAAGTTGTTTCAAGATGTCAGTGGGTGCTGGGGAATCTTCACGGTGCTTTCAAAAATCACTACAGACTTTCTTGCATGTAAAGGAAGACTAATAAGCCTTTGATATAATACCCTTTTATCTAGTTTAGGTCAATAATATATGCATCAACTTCTGTATAGTCTGTATAAATCTAAATCTGATTAATGATAATTTTTCAGTATAAAACCCCCTCTTATTAAAGAGAAAAGTATTTTCTATAAACGAAGAGTCAAATAAATGTAGGATTTCTTTTTCTCGGTATAGGACTGATTCTCACCAGTGATGGTTCATGAATTAGTGATGAAGCTGAAATTCTGGCAGTGAGGAAGCAACATGCCGAGAATAAAAATGTGTTATTAAACTAGAAGCAATACTTTCCTTTCCTAGAAGGAAATGTAAGATCTTTTGCACAGAGCACAATCAATATCCTTATTTCTAATGCAATAAACTGAAAACAGTATGTGGGAGTGATACAAAATTCTTATGGAAAAAAATGTAGTTAACTGAGTTAACAAACACAGGTAACGTTTACCTTGTTGTCACCACACTTGGGAACCCAGCTCAAGGAGGAATTCACTGACAAGAGATCCCAAAGCTGCTGGGATGTGAGGTGTAACCAGTCACCTGATAACCATGAGAGGATGAAAACTGCAGAAACTGTGAGACTTCTTGTTTATATGTCAGCTTTTATGGCTTGCAGCCATAACCAGGTGGGCTAAGGCTGAGATATCTTTACCTGTCCTCTTCCATTTCCCTTTCATGGCATTTGTTAGGCTAATGCTTGCTTTCTGTCTGAATCATACCTTCACTTAGGTGTGCTGTTTGCTGTAAGGTAAATAGAATGAATGTATGTAGTGGTAATGAATGTAGTGGTAAAATAGCATAACTAAGGATAGCAGAATATGTCCTTTATGGGCACTTTTACTAACTGCATTTCTAAGGCTGAACATGGAGGGGATGGTGTGTGCCTGAAACTGTTGTCACAATACCGGTAATCAGAAGGTATTGGGAAGGGGACCCAAGCTGCTTTTTGTTATTAAGAGACTGTACAACTCATTTTAAGTGCAATGACTTCTGTTCAGGAGCAGCAGTCAGCAGTGTGACTGGGGCATTGAACAGTGGTCATTGCACTGTAAATGTAAACAAGCTCACAGCTGAATTAGCAGGTGCTTGAGAATGGGGATTGAAAGAGTTTTGTACACACAAACACCCACAGGCAGTTTGGCAATTACCAGCACTGGTTTGACACAGGCAAACAGTCTTCCCTAGTGCAAATTCCAGCTGCTAGAAAACACGTTTGGGACATAACTGGAAAGGACTTAATAGAACTTCTAAGTTCTGTCATTTGAAGACCAGGTTGAAACTTGGAAATATCCAGTATCTGCCTGATGAGGAGGGCTTGCATTTGCTCTTGGCTTTGAGGCACCTGATGCTGGCTGCCAGATGTGACAGGAGACTGTGCTAGACTGCACCAGAGTTACATAGCCATTAGGGTAGTCCAGAACAGGCTTATGGACAAATGTTCTTCCATCTTGTGAAAGATCCAGAGAACGTGTTTCATCTGCTATGTATCTCTAAACATACTTGCCATGAGCAAAGTACAGGATATCCTTAATGAGATTTTCTTATCTGGCCTCTAGGTGCTCTCTGAGCTGCATCTGTAGTCAGCAGCAGGTTATGGGGTCTAGGGTGAAAAGGTTTGTAGTCTTCTACAGTCTCAGTAAATCACGAACCCAATATTGTGCTGAGCTGTCAAGAGGTGTACCTTAACCCTGCACCAAGATTAGGCTGCTCATGTGTTTAGTTTCATTGCTCCTTATCACTCTGTGTCACTTATTTGTATATACATTTCTTTGTTGAGCTTTGGGGGGCTTTTACTGCAGGTACAGAAGTACAAACTAAAATTCAAAGCAGAACAAGAAACCAGGATGATGGGCTCAGGAACAAGTGGCCTGGTAGTATTGAGCACAGCTAGAAAACTTACATGGATTGAGCAGTACTTTAATTTCAGAGAAAGGGGAGTGAGCTGGTGGTAGCATTTTATATATAGCATGGCTGGACAAAGCAATGCTGTGTGGTTTACATATCCCTTGTCTGCTTCATGCTTACCCCATTTGGGGGGCTAGACAGCTTGGAGGGAGGTAGGGATAGGTGGTAGGTGGGATTCCTGTGACAGCAAAACTCTCTAAGTGGAGAATTTGTTCTCTGGTACTTTGTATCCAGAACATATCAGCAGTCAAATTAAATAGGAAAAGGTAACTAGCTCAAAAACTAATTCCACCAGGGTTTTCTTGTACATTCTGTCTTTAATGCAATACCCAGTACATGTTTCTTACTTGCTGTTTTATGAGTCCAGTTCTTTCCAGCTTCAGCTACTGGAATTTAAGGCAGTAAAAAGAAGTAATCAAGCTAAACTGGTCTCTATATATCGCATTTTTATTATGTAGGCTTTTATATTAGTAGTTTGTGAGGAACTGAATGGACTGAATTAATTTCTTGAGACTTCGCCGGCTCAGCCACAGTATAGAAGACAAGATCCATTTGTGTTTCTGCTGGTGAAAATGTTATTGCTTCTGTAATATGGCTCTACCTAAGAAAATGCTGCACAAGTACAAATTGCCAGGGGAGCAGTGTTAAGAATTTATAGTCCTATCATGGCTCTGTAATTGGGCTCACCAATGAAAGAAGAAATGATGATGTTAAAAACGAAAGGAAATACTTCTCATTTGCCTCTCTCCAGGGCCACTCACATTGTGTTTGTGTTTTTGGAAACATGCTGAAGATAGCACATTAATAAAGTATATGCAGTTAGATACCTCTAACATAATTTTATTTGCTCAATAGCCAGGTGAGGATAGGGAAATTAGTTTATGATCTGGCAGCCATCTGATTATTCCATTTCAGAGGAAGCCTTACAGGCTTTATAATTTGGAGGCCCTTTTCTACTGCATTGCTGTTATGTCTGGAATATGTATTATAATTCCAGGCCTCATTTATGTAAGCTAAAACCAAACCTTATTAAAACCCCACATGAATAATTTATATCTACTTGGAATTTTGAAGTCACCAGATGGGATATTTTCAGGCTTCTGTAAAACAGCATGATCAGCTTTTGTGACCTGTATACATAGCCTTGTACTGAGTACATGACCAAGGTCTGGAGATGTGACAGATTTCTGTGACCATCTGCTTTTCTGCCACAGAAAAATGGGAAATAGGCCTGTACCTCTGAGAACAGGGCAGGGGCAAAATCCAGGTGGTACTGATTTCTGTTTTGATGCTGGCCTCCTCAGGGATGTCTTGGTCAAATTGAGACCTTGTCAGTTGCAGGTTTGTGCTTTGCATGGGCCTGTGACAGAGCAAAATGTTGCCCTTCACACCGACTTCTTAAAAAGAGCAGATAGCTGCTCTATCAATATGTTGGGGGAACATGGCAATATTTGTAAGATCCACATGTAAATTATTGTTTTCTATGTGTAAATTGTTGTTTTCCATAGAGACAAGACAATAATGTAGTCTCAAAATGTAGATTTTGATGTTTCACTCTGACCTTTGGAGTGTTTTTGCCTAATCTCTGTGCTGCAACACAGCAGCCACGGGCTTTTGCTTCCTGGCAATGCTGATGTTTCAAGCCAGGAGCCTCTGCATACCATTGCAAGAGCCACAGGTGAAGCTGTGAGACTGGGGTTCATCACACCAGTTGGGAGCTCCGGGCAGGGAATCCAGCATCATCACTAGTGGAAAGCATATTGGATTCAAAATCCTTTTCTCAGTGGTAATCTAACTCAAAAGTATGGGATTGATTTCTGCAAATATCAATATCAGAATTATGCCTGCAGAATTGCTGGACTGAAGTAATGCATTATCATCTGTGCTATGCAGCCCAGGATCCAACAAAAAATAAATGGATAATTAATAGGTTTTGTGTCAGCATTTTTAAAGTTGTCTCCCCATTTCCCTGCCAGGGTGAATCCTAACTGAAAGCCAGTGATGGCTCTCTTCACCAAAAGTGTAATTTTCCACTCATTTCTCCTGGCTGACAGAACTTCTGCCAGTTTCAACACTGTCTATTTGCAACAGTAATTTAGATGTAAGAAAGGGCTTAAGCATAATTTTTAGTGAAATTAATTATTAATAATTATGCAGTTAATTGGGGTTGGTGGGTGAGATTTCAGGACTCTGCTGTAAACAGGTCTAGAGTAAGTTACCTAAAGTCTTTTGTTAGTGTTTTAAGAGTTATAGGGCTTAGTTCTTTGAGAATCTTGGATAGAGATGTCTCCTGTACTTGGAAGACTGACCCAAACAGTTTCAGAAATCTACTAGGAGGAACCGGCTAGTTATTGGCTACAACAAAATATAAAAGGAGCAAAATTAGGAGAATGTTTCCTGCTTAGAATTTTGGTGTCTCTGTGGTGAAATTGAGATTACTAGGCTGCCTCAGTCATGCGTTTCTCCCTAGGTTTTGCTTTAGATTTTAGCGCTCCCCAAGAAGTGGGTATAGGAGAGAAGGAAAGGGTTCCAGGAGAGTCACAGGCTACCAGATTGCTCTGAGCAAATCAGCCCGGCAGCTGCAGAGGTAGCCAGAGGAACCAGGAGAGCTTGAGCTCGATGGGCTGTCCAGCTGGCACTGTGTCAGGGATGCAGGAACAGTCAGACAGGCTCCAGAGCATCCTGGCAGTGCAAAGGATGAGCAGCAGTTCAGCAATGCCAGGGACTCTCTGCCTCCAGCTGGCTTGTGCCACAGAGCTGGGTCTCTGCCTAGGCTCCTGGATGTCTGGAGAGCCACCCCTGATGGAGGCATTTAGAAGATGTGTAGACGTGCTTAGGAATATGGTTTAGCACTGGATGCTGTAGAGCTGGGTGAATAGTTGGACTCGATGATCTTAAAGGCCTTTTCCAACCAGAGTGATTCTGCAGTGCTCCCCGCCAAGTCATGGCTGTGGGCAAAATCCTTGCCTTGTGCTCCTAGCCTGGGGTTATGATAATGATTTGACATTGGATCCCTGGGCTGCAACCTACACTTTCTGAGGTAATTAGCAATCAGTACTGTAGGATGCAATTTGTAATTACAAAACAAACAAGGATTTTCAAATCATTCAGTCCTGAAGAGAAAGAAATGCTCTCTTGATAGGAAAATACTGTCAAAATTAATAGAGGAGGGAAACTGAGTCCTATTCATAAGTCAGTGGGACTTCTGGCAAAGATTGAAAAAGCCAAAGAATTTTTCACTTTTCTTGGAAAACCAGCCTATCTTTTACCCTAGCAGGCACATAATTTGCTATTAAATTATATAGAAGTTACTGAAGCACTTCAGTTTTCTTAAGGGGAAGAATTACAAAATAGCTATCAGATGTCATGCAAAAAGAAGGGTGCTTATAAAATAGTATGTGCTTTGAATTTGTTGCAGAAAGCAATTTCCAGTTCTGTAATTTTCCATATTTTTTTCAAACGTGTCCCCTCTTCATTTTCTTCCTTAGTCATGGGACAGTCCATAAACATCAGCAAACAATTTAGCTGTCCTTAGCTTGAAATAGCCTTTTCATTGCACCTAAGAAGAAAAAAACCCCAAACCTCTTTACAGTATGCTACTGCTTTTTCTTCTTCTTCTTCTTAATAATACATTCTCACAGTCAGGTGCTGCTGCTTGCTTTTTTTTTTTTTTTTTTTTTTTTAATCCTGAGCCCATCTGCCAGCTGGTGTCCTGATGCTGTCATTCCCTGGTACTTGGCTTGGCAGGGCAGGAGTCTTGTTCTTTGTTTTGAGTCTGCACTCCTTGGAAACTCTTATTCTTGATCTATGACTGAAGGATTAGGCCAGAGGGCATCAGGAACGGGCTGTAAAGAAAGCTGTGTTCCTTTTACCCATCTTTTGCAACACTGGGGGCCAAGGCAGGGAGGAACTAGAGGAGCCAAGGCAGGGGCTGGGGAGGCCCAGCTGTTCCTCACACAGACACTTGCCAGCCTTGATGAGAAAGGTCAGAAGAGCTGGAAGAGATTTATTTGTCAAATACACCTGTTTTATCTGGATAGTGTGATCCAGCAATCAAAACTTTGTGAAGCAGTGACTTAGGCACCTGTCAGCATGATAAATGAACATAATAACATGGAAAAAACAAGTTCAAGATGTGTCTGAAGTTACATAAAGTGAATTAGGCTGCAGTCTCCTGCCAAGTCACTTTTGCAAGGTAGGTCAGTAAAGTAGTTTTTCTGGGATTATGCTCTTTAGAAGATGAGAAAAGATAAGAAAATTTATCAGAGATATATTTTGCAGGTAGTACAACATCCTACGAAGGACACTGGAAACAGGAAACCTGATGTTTCTGCAAAGGCAGATGCTCAGAAGCTGATTTTCTAAGCACAGAGCCTTGCCCAAGATTGAGATTGACCCCTTTTAGGCTAGCACTAAATGCTCCAAAATCCATTTTTATCAGCTGGAGGTGCAGCTTCAGGTGGCTCAGAAGTGTGGGTGCCAGACTGTGCATCACTTCTGGGGGAGGTGTGCAGCTTTCAACAGGATTCTGGAAAAGGATAGTCTTTAAAAATTGGTGGTGGTGTTCTTGTTCTTGTCTTCCCTCTTCTTCCTGACTTTTCCTTTACGCTCCCTCTGGTGTTTGTAGTGTGTATTACTACCACCTCCCACAGTCCTCTTTTTGGCCTTAATCTACAGCAGCCTAAATTGACTGACACCACGGAACTTTTAATGTTCATATAACATTGTGATGCAAACAGGAGCTTTTGATTCACTTCAAATATGACACTTAGTTGACCCAACTGGGATTTTTAAGGTTTAGAATACTAGCATACAAGGAATTGAAAATTTACTTCCCTTAAAGCTGTGTATTTCTGCCTGTTAAATGAAATGATACCCAAGGACAGCCACCAAATGGTTCTTCTGTGCAAACAATCCAACTGCTGCAGGACTGGCTGTGGGAAATGTAAGCAGCAAGTTCTGAGCATCACTGCAAATAATCTACTTGGGCTGCTACCAGTTTATCCTATTGGTGTTTGCTCCTCTTCCTACTCTCACCTAAGAAGGAAAGGCACTTCAAATTAGAGTATAAAGAGGTGAATTATGGGTTTTAACACTAAGCCACAGACTTGTGGACAACTCTCCTATGAGTTACATCCTGAGACAATTCTCACATTAATTACAAGCAGAAACCCATCCCCAGCAGCACTCAGCAAGGTAATTCCACCCACACACTCCAGCCCAAATTTGTTGTCCTCTGTGGATTCTCCCTAGTCCTCCCCAACAATGTTACACCTGTTTTCTGCTGTTCTGCTACAAATCCTTCCCATGAAATGACAGTAATGCCCAGCTTTGACAGCACAGGACGATTTTACAAGCAGGGCTAAGTCCTTGCTGAACACCGAAGAGGGTAACTCCCAGGGACCAAGCTACATTTGTGAATTTATCACATGGCAATGAAGTGTTTCCTCTTTCCCTTTAAAATGGCTGCAAGGAAAAAGCAGGTCAGTCTATGCCAAACATACTGTTTGTGGCACCAGCAGCCACCTGCTCTCTGCACGGGGCAGCAGCCTGCCTTTTGGAAGCAGAGATGTGCCATTGATGTGCCAAGAATGAAGCAGATGGTGGAAAAGTGGTGGGATGGTGTATGGGGGCATGGTGGCAAACTTGGGATGTAGCCTCTGAAGTGAGTCCACAGCCCAGGGTTGGGCCCTGAAGAATAAAAAAATCAAAGGGAAAAATGGCATAACTATTCTTGTTATGCTGATATTTTTTATTTGTTTGTTGGGTTATTTAATGATTTGCAGGAACTATTCTGTTTTTAGACTGTGTATTTCTGCAACAGTATCCTCCCTTAAAAATCAAGCTATTGATCTCAGATCTTTGTGGGAGTTCTTAGACTGATTTCAGTAAGCTGCTCCATAGTCATCATCTTTATTACGAAAATCTATGTCCTGAGATGTTATGTGCCCCAGTGGCAACATACCTGCTGTGCAATTTAGTGGATTATAATGCAGCTCACTAACATGCTTGAACTAATGAGGTTGCTCTGTTCAGTGGGGTATGATGAAAAATAGAAGCTACTGCTGGGAGCTCAGATTTGATTTAAATTCCTGGCAGAAAAGGTTCCCTATTAAAATTCCATTGCAGGTTGCTATGTTTGTATATTCTTTGACTTCCTTTTCATGATGGACATCAAAGAGACCAGAGATATTTTTTTCTCACCTGCCTAACACATACAAGCAGTATGGTAAAGTGAGGCCTTGCACCCTTCCAGTGCTGCTGGATATAAGTGTTGGATTATATGAGGCTAAATGCAGAGAGAAACAGTGGCTGTGCTGCAGTCAGTGGGAGATCTGACTTTGGGTTCAGTAGCACTGATCTCTCCCGGAGTGACAGGGTTCTCGGGTCCTCCAGGAAGCCCCTAACTCTTTCTTAGTGTGGCATGAGAAGAAGGAGCTGAGTTGATCCCATCCTGCTCCTTGCCCATCTGGAAGATGGGGAGAGGATAAGGATTTCTTTCCTTTAACTAATGGGAAGCTTTTGCAGCTGCCCTTCATCTTCTGTTTCTCCTGTCTATCTCTTTTATTTTCAGTGTAATTGGTAGACAATCTTTCTGTAGATGATTCATATGGTCATGTAACTTTACTGTTCTGCTAGCAGAAGCTGGTTTGTCAGAAAACCATCCCTGACTCAGTGATACCTTTGGGGGAAAAATCTATTGAGAGAAAAAAGTACCAGTTTTACAGAGCTATTTAGCCATTGCCTGAACATAATTGGATATTACAAACACAGCGTGTGAGATGACCTATGTCCCTTTTTAACACTTTTCTCAGACCACTTAAACCTTGACATAAATGCTAATGAATCCATAAAACGTCTTAGCATCTGGCACAGGAGCTTTCTGGGCATCAAGCAAAACAGGAGATAAATGGAAATGCTCTGTTTACATAAGGTTGCAGAACTGGCTGTGGATGCCAGCTAACTTGATTTAATAACCTGCAGACGTCCATGTTATCTCATCTAAAGTTTGATATATATTTTGTTTGGACGAGGTTTCTCCTTTAAATATAATGTCTAGCTTTACAATTAGATGTGCAGTTAAAGTAGCCGCTATCTCCTGTTTGTATTTTAACTCAGGAGGGTCAATTTTTCTCTTTTTCAGGGCCGAGGTGGCAAAGGAAGCATCTATGTCTGGGCCTCTGGAGATGGGGGCAGCTACGATGACTGTAACTGTGATGGTTATGCATCGAGCATGTGGACAATCTCCATCAATTCTGCCATAAATGATGGACGGACAGCTCTGTATGATGAAAGCTGCTCTTCAACCCTAGCCTCCACCTTTAGTAATGGGAGGAAGAGAAATCCAGAGGCTGGCGTGGTGAGTCCAGATACTATTGTCCTGTTACTGCTGTTGTTATGCGCTCCCACAACCCATTACAACCCTGTCTGCTTTGAAGCAGTAGATGGTCCTTTGTTGAGATGGGAATTTTCTCATCTGCAGAACGTGATCGTGCAGATACTGCCAGCTGAGGAGATGTGGGATTAATATAGAAAGCAACTATGATCTTTCATCTAGTAGAGCTTCATATAGTTGGTACTTTATGTCATCACAAGTCAGATTTAGAAGTTCAGCTGCACTCTTTGTAGAGGACAGTGACAAAAAAGTCTCTGTAAAAATCTAAATGAAGTGTCAACCCACAAAGGAAATGTGGGGGTTCAGTTCACCCCAGACTCATGCTGAGCAGTGCACAGCATTGTCCTACAGTTCCCTACAAAGCCATCCATACCTACAACTGGAGAATACGCACTTTCTGCTCAAGTGCAACTGGGACTCTTCCCCCCTGTACTCTGTACTAGCTCTTCAGTACCTTCACACTCGCCAGGACATAGTCTAATTCACAGAGGGGAAAATTCAGGTATAATAACTTAAGGTCAGTCTTTGCCAAAAGCCTGTATACATTTTCTTTGGCCCTGTATCAAACCCAAAGCCTTTGACCCACTGGAGCATCCAAAAATGCCTCCTGTGCAGTAAGAGAGGGAAAAATACTGGTTTATGTATCAGCTCTGTGCTGGTAACGGCCATGATGGTCTATGGCACCGTTGTAATTATCACCATAATATGTATTTCAAAGGCCTCCTTTTCATCTCTTCCAGTGACAAATCTGCATAGAAGACAGCAGCCTGGCACTGCTCTTGTTTCTGGAGTTGCACAAATACTAGGAAGCACAATACGCTGACAAGTCTATTTTCAAATCCTTGTGATAACCACAAGGGAATTTAAGGCCTTCGGTTAGACTACTTGTAGGAAATAAGTGACATTTATATGAGTTTATGGCTTCTAAGTGTTGATGAACATTGTTTTCCAACATCCTAATTTATTCTTGAATTAATGCTTTCTGTAACTATGTTTCACCGGTTTTTTTACATTGAGATACTATCCTGAAGGAAGCAAATCCTTGGAACAAACACACAAACACTCTAGAAAGCAAACACTCCACTTGTATTTTTCTGAGCTTGTAGCTGCAAGGAAAATGGACTAGCTAGTTTCATTAATTATGTCTAATATCATTACAGGCTACGACGGATTTATATGGCAACTGCACCCTGCGTCACTCAGGAACATCTGCAGCTGCTCCTGAAGCAGCCGGAGTGTTCGCCTTGGCCCTGGAGGCTAAGTATGCTGTTGAGAAATTCCTTGTGAGCTCTGGAGAGGAGAGAGCCTGTTTAATGTTGCTCATGATACAGGTCAGCTGTCTGTGGCTGGGAGCTGGAAGGGGCAGCTAACAAGCTGCCTGCTGTGGTAGTGATGTGCTTGGTAACTTACAGGTGGAGCAACAGTCTTGCCAAAGACACCTAACAGTCATGTTTTGGATGTCTTGCTCTCTGTGCTCTCCCCATCCACTGCTTCCATGGGTTTGTCTACTTCAGCACTGTTTGAAGGGAGAGATTATTTTGTTTCTCCACATACCTAGCAGGCAATGCCCAAACTACAAAAACATGAGTGAACCTCTAGTACAAGACAGGAGTTCCTCTTGTGCCACATACTCTCTGCAATGAACAGAGGCTTAGAGGGGTACAACAAACAAGGATTGTCATGGTTTGATATGGTAGGCAGTTAAATACCACTCAGCTGCTTGCTCACTCTCCCTCTGCCCCTCAGGGAATGGGTGAGGGAAATCAGAAGAGTAAAGGGACTCATGAGTTGAGATAAAAAACAATTTAGTAATTGAATAAGAATAATTATAGAATACACAAACAAGTGATGCAAAGTACAGCTGCTAACCACCTGCTGACCAACGCCCAGTCCATCCTTGGCTAGTGATCATGGAGGGCAGAAACCCTGAAACTACATTCCAAAGAGAAAGAGCTTTCTACCCAACTCTTGCCTATGGACTGAGCATGACATTGCATGGAATGTACCACTGGCCAGTTTGGATCTGTCACTCTGGCTATGCTCCCTCCCAGCTTTTGTCCTTGATTTCTTAGCAACAACGAAAAACATCAGTGTATTATCAACATTCTTCTCATACCACATCCCACACTAAATCTGAAATAGGATGCTATTCTACCTACTAAGAAGAAAATTAGCTCTATTCCAGCCAAACCAGGACAAAGACCAATTTTTCAACAATAGCATTGGCAGTCAGTGGTTTTGAGACGGAGAAGTCAGCCTACTCTGCTTAACAGCCACAGGCAGATTTATTTTCTTTGAATTTGTCTAACTCTTATTCAGCTCATCTGTATTTAATACCAGTGGCAGTCAGTTCCACACTAATAATAGCTTTTGATGACGAGGGTCAGGAATGTTCCTTTTTTTTTTTTTCCTGACCTATTGCTGGTAATTTGCTTCTGTGCAAGACCGTTGCTCTGTTATGTGAAAGAATAAATATCCATTGTCTGTTTACCATCTCCATGCTATTTGTAACATTGGAGACCTCTTGTATATCATCTTCTCCAATGATTAGGAAAAGTCTTCCTTACAATAACTTGTACCATCTTTTTTACTTTATGAAGTGAGCCATTTGCTCAGGTATACAGCTACACTTGCGATAAACATGGCATGAAGTGAGCACTATGTATGTACATAGTTTTCTTCAGAAGAATGAAAATTTTGTTGGAGGAGACAAAATTTCTGTCATTAGCAGAGCAATGATTGCTGTGCTTAGAGCATGACTTGAGCCAAGTCTCTTTTTTCAGGCTTTATATACATGAAACACATGCCACGTGTAACTTTGAATGATCAGTCCTTCCACTATCGAATTCATGCAGGAGGACTGCCATGATGTAATACGTAATAATAGCCATAAAAATGCAAAGGTTTATTCATTTTTTTGCCCACTGCATGTTTAACCTGGACTATAACCTTAATAATTACCATTCCTCTTCATTTGGGCTGTCCATGAGAATCGGAATTACTTCTTCCAAACAATCCTGAGTAGAAATTGGAGTGGTTTGCAACTAGATTTCCAGTCTTTGCTGAGAGTAAGTGTGGGGGCTGGGGATGGAAGATAGAAAGTACTGCCAGTGTCTTTATCTCCTTCTAGGCTGGCTCTATTACGCCTCCATTTTAGTGTGCAGAACTGCCCTGGAGGAGTACACGAGCCTTCAAAGGAATGGCCAACCAGTCTCCATGCAGACAGCTGCTGCTTGCCATATGTCTCTCAGCTCATATACAGTATATGTCTGACACGCTGCTAGAAACAGCAATCTGTGAAATGCAATCTATGGTTTTAATATATGTAGCAGCTCTTAAAAGGTTTCAGTAAGAATGATGCAAGTGATACCTGTTTTTTCAGCTATCTTGTATCACCATGGAATAATGAGAGTAATTGGTTATTCTGGTGTGCATTCAGCATGCAAACATGGTTATTACTTGGGATACAGAATGCTGAAAAGCGGATTCTTTTAGGTTGATGGTTTGAATCAGACATATGGCATTGTTGAAAGAGATCATCATAAAACAAGTGGAATGGCTTTAGTTACATACAGTTAGAATTTCAGCTCTAAAACTTGCAGAATAATAACTTCTAAGTGTCCTTCCTGTCATCAAAATCACTACAAATCTAGGAAGGCAAGAGCTGATGCTGAGAAATGGTCATCAAATCTAGATATAAGTTACTTGACTACATCCATCCTTGCTAGTATATCACAGGCAACAAACCTGTACCATACCTTACAATGCAAACCTACAGCCACCCATAGCCCATACACCCCTATTCACAAAACACTGAAATTACTGGCACCTTGACTGTTGAGCTCATCAGCTTCATCATACTGGGGCCTCTCTGTGTGAATCTTGGAAGGTCCATGGGAAAAGCAGGAGGAACAGGCAAGGAAAAGAGGGCAGAATTTAAGGAAAGGCTGGGAAAAATTGTCATCATCCTTTTTTTTTTTTTTTTGCATTCTTTTCAGGGTCTGGTATAATACCCTCTTCATTTTTTTAGCTTAAAAATTGCATGGTGAATCTATAATGTGTAGTTAAAAGCAGTTGTTTTCTGGAACAGGGAAACAGTTTATTTTGCAATTTTGGGGAACGTATTTTGGAGAAGTACTATACAATTAAAACCTATTCTTACTCCCACCAAAATCACCAGAAACTTTGTTATTGATACCTGTATAGATAAAATTTCTGTCTGATTCACTAGAAGCAAATTTTACCAAAAGGCTTACTCAAACACACTTTCTTTAATATCTGCTTGGAAATACTGTACTGTTTGTTTTCCATATTGCTTTTCCACAGCTTGGATCTGACCTGGAGAGATATGCAGCATCTGACAGTGCTCACTTCCAAGAGGAACCAGCTTCACGATGAGGTTCATCAATGGCGTAGAAATGGTGTTGGACTGGAATTCAACCATTTGTTTGGCTATGGTGTTCTAGATGCAGGAGCAATGGTTAAGATGGCAAAAGACTGGAAGACTGTTCCTGAGAGATTCCATTGTGTTGGAGGGTCAATACAGGAACCTGAGTAAGTGATTAGTATCTGTGTTTGGCTGCTTCCAGGCATCCAGGAGATCACAGGAATCCAAATACCTTGACCAAGACACAGGTAGTGAAAGAAACATAATGATTTTTTTTTTCCTAAGAAAGCCTAACATTGCCAGCAACATTCCACTTATTTCAGCAAGTTGATAAAATAGACTACATGATCTTTCATTTTCTGGTTTGTTGTAGGAGTGCATTCTGCAGCTCATCTGTGTCAGCATTGCTAGTACCAGTACTGTTAATAGCAACATCCACTTCTCCTGAGTACTTACACATACATTTGTGCCAGAGTTTCTATTAATAAAGAGCCTGTGCACAACTGGGAATCTGGGAGGCTGGCTCTGTCACGTGAAAATATGTCAGCCAGGTTGTATCTCCTTATGACTTATTCCATCAGAATACGACCTCCAGAAGACTGAAACAATCATCTACAAGTACCAGTGATTAAGTTTCAATGCTACAGCATTTACTTGTGTTTGGTTTATGTTCTTCAAATCTCTAATTGCAGGCTAGGTAGTAAACTTATTTCCTGATTTAACTTCATGTGCTAAAGTGCATGAGTCAACAAGTGACAAAATTAACACTAATTGACTGCAATAGCTATAGTTCAGTTCCATGTTTTGAAATACTAATCTAATAATAGCGAGTTTATGTCTATACTGTTTGAAAATTGACTCTTCAGTGCCATTTTTGAAGGCACTATTATTCTGTTGAAAAATGAAAGCAAACAATGCCACCCTGGCACATAGCTCAGCCAGGCAAAGAGTAAGTTTGGTCCCAGCCTCCCAGATGGGTTTGTATTTTCAGGTTCCAAGGTTCCACAGCTGAAATCTGAGTTTTAATTTCTCTGACGGACACGTGCTCACAGGTAGGAAATAAATGAGAGAGTGCTGAAGCTAATTTTGAGCTCTCTCTAGTTTATTCTTAATTTAACTGCAGACAAATAATCTCATTTATCTTCACTGCAGCCCCACTTACTAAGATGGATATTCTCTGAGAGGAAGAGAGAAAATGTCTTTCTCTAGGCTTGGCTCCATGTGTTGTTATACAATGTGGTAGAGATACTCTGGAAACAGACAGAGCCAGGGTTGGGCAAGTGCTATGCAGCAGTGTTGTCCTCTTCTGCCTTTGTTTTTCTGTCTCTTTTCTGCTGGTGAACAGATAGAAAAGCCAAGGTGATGGTGCATATCCTCCAGCCCAGTGATCTGGAACTGCAGTAAAGCTTCCCCGTAACCATTGCTGAGAAAAACTCTGCCTTGTATTAGTGTTGAGAGCAGCACCCAGAACAGGCTTTGCATTTGCAGCACCCAGATTTGTAAAGTTCAGCTACCTAAGGCTCCTCACTACTGCAGTGTTATCTACTGCATTGTGTGTATTTACTGTGGTAATCACAGTATGGGTGCCCTCCCTGTAATTACCTGACACATCAGTATGTTAATAGGACTGCTATAATATTTGCCTCCCTCAATAAAAATGTCACTGAAAGGAGATAATATGCATCATGACTTCCAATATCTACGTTTTTTAAATTACACTGAAAATAAAACAATTACAGTCCTAGCATCTCCAGAGATTTCTTGGAAACAAAATCTACACTACACTTTTGCCATGGATAATTTGGTTATTTGTCTAGTTTGCCCTTGTTGGAACAACGTTTTCTATATATATTCTATATATGTTTAGGTAAATATAGATATTTATAGATACGAAATACATATTCATTAGAGATGAAGGTGATAGACCAGTGTCTACCAGAGCAACATTGTCAATAAGCAGAAACAGGCCAGGAAAGAACTGACAACAACTGACAATACAGTTTGCTGCGAGCAATCAGTATTTGAAGTGCAACATTTCTCTGCTGCGTGTAGAAACACTCATTAGAAATAGGAACATCCCCTGATTATTGTTTGGTCAGAAAAAGTAAAAAACAGATGAGTTTAAATATGTCTGGTTCAGGGAGATACAAAGATGCTTCAGGGCAATCACAGTTCATTAGCTGAGGAACAGCAGCACGGAGTGTGCTCCCCCTGCTATCTCTGACCAGGTACTACAATTCATGCAAAAGTGAATATAATATTTTATGTATATTCACACACACACACACACACATAAACTGTGTTGCAGCATATTGTGAGGGTGTGCAAAACCCATCTCTCCTCTTCTGCTCCTTTTTCCACTACTTCTGATTCTTCTTGTTTCTTTGGGGAAATTAACCTGGTAGACTAGCAGAGAGTATTGGGTCCTAATGAGTAGGAAGGGGGGAGACAGGGCAAGTCTTTTCTCATGTATTTTAGAGAGCTGAGATCACTTTTGCACTGCAGTGCTTATAAAGATGGAGAGAAAAGCTGTCTGAAGCTGTCAGGCTGTCTACAAAGCAAATGGAGTGGTAACACTGCTCTTATGTCTTTGGGGTTTGGTGTTGATAGATAGGAAAGACTCCCACTGTAGTGTCCTTCCTCATTTACTGGTGGAGGTACAAAGCACTTAGCAGAACTCTCAGAGTGATGCTCTATTTGACAAAGCTTTGTCTGCTGTGCGAGATTGCTGTGAGACAACGTGAATTTAGATTTCTTTGAGGACAGTACTTCCTATGTGGAGAAATTGCAAACATGTGGCATCTCTGAGATTATGATCCTTCACCTCTAGCTGCATATAGTGCATTTTCCTTGTGCTTTGGCACACAAAATACCTCTTGAGGGTATTATATGTGAGTATATTAGCTATACAACATTTATGTTATACCAGCTTCTGGTCCAGGGGGGATTCAGAACAACAAGGGATTTTTCAATTTAAGGTGTTTAAACACCTTAAGGCAATTAAACCTGGATGCAAATGTGTTTTCACTCTGCAAGAACTCCCAAGGAGGCAACACTATGAAAGGGGACAGAGACTGGCCTAAGACAATCAGTGATGTACTAAGCTGTAAGACCTGGAGCTCATCTCAGGAAGAAGAGAATTCCTGGAAGCAAGGCTCGAATGAAACACTTTCACTGCTATCTGAAGAACACACATTCATTAGCAATGTACTCATTACTTTTGAAAAGAAAGTATTCATTACCACAATATGGTTGATGTCCTTTAAAAGAAATATACTTATTTTACTGCAAAACCAAGGTCAGGGAGAAGCCACTGGAAGCAGTAATGACAAGCTGACTGGAATCTTTTGTGATTTATTCCCTTTTTAATAACTGCAGTAAGTCTTGTCTTTCAAGTTTTTCTTTTTGACAGAGGGAAGTGTCACACTGGCTTATGGTGAAGACACAGAGGCTTTTGTTTATGCTTCCAGTGTAGCTTGCTTGGTAGTTTCTGAGGCAATTTTCACTTGCATCCTGACCCCAAGGGGCTTAGTGGACACTCTCAGCTTCAGGGGCTGGGGGGATGCTGCTCCTGCACCTGGCCCTGGGGCCTGCCTTGGGTTCCCAAGCAGGGAACGTAGGCTTTTGACCTCCTCTGGATGCACCTTGCACAGGACTGAGCCTGTGTTCCACCTGCAGTCTAGCTTTCTGGTAATACTTGGGACAGGTATCCTTTGGTGAATTGTGATTACAGAAACGTGCCTTCATGAGGACCAAATTATCATCACCAAGAAACTCGTGACTTCAAGGTGCAGCACTCTGGCAACTCAGCAAACAAGGGCAACTTCAGTCTTCTGCGTATGTGCTCTTGTACAGGAGCAGTTCAAAGACAGCAATTTTCATGGAAAAATCTTTTTCATATAAACTGACACTGGGATCCCGTGTTTTTACTGGTTCAGGCTTTAGTATGACTGTACTGAAATTCATTACAACTGGCTCCTCAGCCTCCAGACAGCTGTTCGCTGCTGTCTTTTATGATGACTGCTCACAGTTCTTTTACTTGAATATACACATTATTATTCAATTACTCAATATAGTAACTGATAAGTAAAGGCAACTGTTAAATATGTTATTATTTCATAAAGAGCAGTATGTACTTCTTAATTGTACTCCTCTGTTTGTGTAGGTGTACATTTCATAATGTATTTTCAAATTAAGGTTTTGATACAATTTTCTAAAAAGAGAATGTTCTCCATCTGGCTGAGTTTGCAACTCTTACTTCCTCATTTGTCCGTATGTTAGTAAGGAAGATAGCACAGGTTTTTCTGTGAGGCACCAAAACCCAGTAGTTTTCGTATGAGCCATGTAATGCTGTGTACACCTTTTTAATTTGCTTCACTATCTTTTCACCTGCAGAAAGATACCACCAAGTGGCAAGCTGGTCCTCACACTTACCACTGATGCTTGTGAGGGGAAGGAAAACTTTGTCCGATACCTTGAACACGTCCAAGCAGTTATAACTGTGAATTCCACCAGGCGAGGAGACCTCAACATCAACATGACCTCACCAATGGGAACCAAGTCCATTTTACTGAGCAGACGCCCCAGGGATGACGACTCCAAGGTGGGTTTTGACAAATGGCCATTCATGACCACACACACTTGGGGAGAAGACCCCCGAGGCACCTGGGCTCTAGAGATTGGGTTTGTTGGCAGTCTACCCCAGCGGGGTGTCCTGAAGGAGTGGACACTGATGCTTCATGGGACTCAGAGTGCACCATATATAGACCAAGTAGTAAAAGATTATCAGTCCAAACTGGCCATGTCCAAGAAGGAAGAGCTGGAAGAAGAACTAGATGAAGCAGTGGAGAGAAGCCTCAAAAGTATACTGAGCAAGAACTAGTGCTGTTCTGCATGACAGTGTCTTTCCTTCCCCAGATCCCTCTACTCACCTTTCTACTATCCAAACCTCTGTGTTAGACACATTACGATGATTGTCTCTGTAGCCAAATTATCACCCTTTCTTGATTTTGAAGTATTATATGTCATTAATAATTAATTACCACTGAAGCAATCCTTTTTTTACTCTAAATCACAAATATACTGTTCCCCACTGAATACTATGTACAGTTTGTGACTGTAAATGATTGACTTTTCTTTCGTGTCATACAAGTAGGTAATAACCTCCAAACAAGTTGATGGCTTTTCCCTTCATATTTTTGTGGTAAATGTTGTTTGTATTAAAACAAGAGTGAATTTTAACATTGAAAGATGGTGATAATGGGCATATTTTTAAAAATTATTGTGAGAGAGGGAATCACAAAAAGGTTGATTGGAGAGATCTTTGAACATCTAACAGCTCCTTTTGCATCGTTGACTTCAGTGGGACTTTCCCCATTGTGTTCAACCAAAGTTGCACTAGACCCTACAAAAAAATAAATTCAAGAGATGAAAATTTACCAATCCAATTTGCAGAAATCAAATTCTTTTGAGAGTTTTCTTTAATATATATACCTATACAACATACATGATAACACTTCGGCCACAGAATGCCTCCACAGGCATGCAAAAAAAAAAAAAAAAAAAAAGCAAAGTGATGCCAAAGCTGGGTGACAAGGGAAAGTGCATTTGCAAACAGGGTCAGGGCATTCTAGAAGCACAAGTTTTGGGTTCTTGTTTTGTTTTGTTTTAAAAAAAACACAAAACATTTTGCCTATTTAAATCAATATATGATCTTATAGCAGAATGAACATAAATGTAGGATCTCTGGTAACCTGTGTGCAAAAGTGTATCTGCTTGTCTCTATGGAGAGATGTACTGCAGCAATGTAAGGAGAGGCTATCTCAGCATTTCCAGCCATGGACTCCTGTTTTCTGGGGTTTACAACCTGGCTGTCAGTAAAATGCTGTAGGAGAAATTTAAAGTACACCATTTCAGTCCCAAAGGAGTTTTTTAATTCAAATTCCATTTTTAAAAATAGAGATTTGTTATTTTTATGTTATACAAATATATTTAAGGATAAAAATATGCTTAAGTTATTATTGTGTAATGCAAAGTTGGTCTTCTTGGGAAATAAAATGTAGTGTGTTTGGGAAGATTTGTTGGTAATCGTTGCTCTTTGCTGTGAAAAGAGTCAGTCCCACCTTCACTTTTCATACATGAGTCAAGTCAGTCTTGCCCTCGGTGTCTGCTCTGACTACTGCCGCAAGATAACATTGTCAGTGGAGATTACACATGGTAGTAACCACTACCATGTGTTCTCAGGTGTGAGATCCCAAATTTACCTTTGGAATTATAAAGAGTCTTGATTCTGCAAATATTAAGGCACTCACTTACTGTGGAGACCCTCAGTGGACCTACTCAAATTCTAATTTTAAGCAGGTGCTATGTATCTTTGCAGGATTCAAGATCTATTTTTTAACAGGGACTAATTTCAGAATTTTATTATGTATTTCTAATATTCAGAGTATTCATCTAAAAGGTTTTCATAACCATTGCATTGTAAATCAGGTGCATAGTAGTAGAAACACATTCAGTAATTGTCTAAAAAGTTAAAAATGTAACCCAAAGGTTATACAATGCACACGTTTCACTTAAGAATGTATGGTCTCTGCTGTTATTTCTAGTAAATATCCATCTTATATCTTTCCTTAAAAAGGTATTGTTCTTTTCCTTAACAATCCAAATGCAAAATAAACAGCTCAGCTCACTCAACGTCTATATGAATTACACTGTAAAGCCAAGACAAGCAGCCTCACACTATTCACAAATTCCTCAATGCATGCAGCAGACCCTTCAGACAATTGTTTCCCACCTGGGATAAAACAGCGGGAGAAGAATCAGGCCCTGTGTGATTTTTTTTTTTTTAAGTGCTCTTGGTTATTTGTACGAATACATTATGATGCCAGCTGTGTTTAATTTGGTGATTTAAAACGCCCCACAGGCAAGATGGGTCCATTTCAAAGTATGAACAATGAGGCACAAGCCAAAACTTGCTCAAGTTAAAGAGGTCAGGGAAGGGTTCCCTTGTGTCCTTGAAAGTGAATGGGTCATGCTGTTGGCAGTAGTTTCCATGGAAGACAGTTTCTCCCAGAAAGAGCAACACATACATAGCAGAGGGAAGAATTAGCCACATATGTAATTTATTTATGAAGACACCTGTATGTCTAAATGCATACCACACACCTTTGGTATCTCTCTGTGTCTCTATATATTACATACGATATGTATATTCAGAGTACGTTACATATATTTGCTTATAAAAATATATAGATTACATATGGTATGTAATGTATAATATGTACACACACCCCTTAACTTTTTGTGTGTATGTGTTCTAAAAAAGAGAGAAATGCAGGCTTTTGAAAGGCTTCTAGAATGTGGAAAAAGTTCTGGAGTTAAAATAGTCCATGTGGAAATCTTAAATTAACGTGTACATGACTTTCCATTGCATTCCTGTAATTTTGCAGTTCTCTGTTCAATCATTAAATATCTTATAAAGCAGCAAAATAACTAGATGGTTGCTCATATTTTCATAATGCTGACATAATTTATTAAGTGTAAGATCACAATAATGAGTGATATACAGAAATAGTGAGTTTTGATACAAGTATATATAAAACTAAGTGTATATACAATATAGAGATTACTTCAACTTCTTCAGGATTTTTGCATCAGAGGATCACTGAAAAATACATCTGGTTAGATCTAAGTTTTTATGGTACTTCTGATGTGAAATAGTTAATTTGTTAGTATTTATAATAAAGGAGGGAATGAAGCTCATTATTTGAAACAGGAGAATGCTGATTAACTGAAGCCCTGTAATTATATTTTATAATACAAGTAAAATAAAATGCTGTTGTGAATTGGCAGGTCCTATCATCATTGTCTATCCAAAGACACAGGAGGTAGCATGCTTCTGGAAGTGGGACCAACTTCCAACTCCTCTGCTTTTTATACTGACAGGGACGTTTCTATCCCATGCTAGATGGAAACTGAGAAAATAAACATGACTCCCCCCAAAACAACTGATAGATGAAGACTAACGTTTTATGTTAACTCTGATAGTGGGACAGAGAAGAAGGCTGCAGGCTAGGAAGAACCATGGGCATACCTGGTTCAAGCCCACTGGTTCCAAGGGAAGGGAGACACTCGGGAAGAGAGACAGTGACATTTTCATACTGCAGTTCTGGCCCCAAGAAACTACTACAGCATTTTTTTAGTATTATTTTTCTCTGCTGTTTGAGCTCTCATCCACCAAAAAAAAAAAAAACCCTCCCTTTTCGCCTCTTCCTCCCCACCCACACTGATGAGTACTTTTTAGCACCTATGTTCCCATGGCAGAGGCGAAATGTAATTTTTTTGGTCACAATTCTTACTTTGCCCCTGTAGTCACCTAGGTCTGATACCAGGAGGCTCTGATGAATAGATGCTCACTAGTATTTCACCATCTCACTTCAGCATTAACATTTAAACAGAATTTGCATTTAAAGCAGAGGTTAGCCCATAAATAATTATTTACTACACCTTCCAGCACTGTCATGAATGATGGCATACTAGTGGGTTTCTGTGTAATTTTCATACAAATTTACAGAAAGATGCCTGTCATCTGAAGCCTTACTGGGCAACTACTATGTTTGCGGGACGGCAGCTCAGAGACTGTATCAGAATTGAGGCCTTATTGCCTCATGGTCCTTGACTTCTCCTGACAGTGGTGCCCATGGTGCATCTCAGCACCAGCATGGTTCAAGCTTGCACCTCAGGTTGTTGCCTATGCAGTGCAATACACGACTTACTAAGTAGTAACTGCCACCCGACATGCTTTGGAATCATCTTTTTTTTGTACTACACAGCTGCTGAACAAGGTTTACAAGCATCAGAAAACCATGTCTGTGGCAGCAGCAGAGTGTTGACAACCACAGCACAAAATAGATGAAGGTGGGGTGGGGGTGGGGGGGTAATCACACATTAAACACCTAAACCAGGCTCTCCTGATGTGCTGCCTCCTTCCCGTTGATGAAGGCTTTTTGTATTCTGAACATTATGTTTCTTTATTGCAGTGATATCAGATGGTTGTGCAGGGGAATACCCAGTTCTGTCTAGGAACTGCCTAAAGCTGTTTACACCTTCTTGAGTGACAGGATTATTAAACAGACTTCCTATTGCTGCAGGTTTGTGTTGTTGGGTGTTTTTTGTTTTTTCCCCTTGTATAATCAAAACCTGCTTTCATCAGCAGGTCTTCTGAGCAGTTGTTCCCAGCTCACCGGAGTGCAGTCTGCATATGCAAACATATGCAGAATTCCTTCTCTGTGGCTATTTACACTGTTAATAAATTAAAGCACACATCCTAGTAAGCCATGTCTGGTGTAAACTCCCACAGCATTTCAATAGAACAGCATCGACAAAAAAAATCCTAAATAAAAATGTGGCTATGTGGTCACCTGTCCCTGTTTCATAGCAGAGGGTGCCATTTAACCAGACCTAATAGTCACAACAAAATACATCTGTATTGGAACTCACTAAGACAAAAAAACCCCAAAAAACCCAAAAACCACCAAAACCACACCGAGCACAATATCCAAGAAGAAATATGGGCTGATGTGAGAAGGATATTCCAGATGCTCAGGCTCATCAACTCAAATGGCTTTTAGCCCCCTCCTTCATAGCTGACAGAATTGACCAGCCAGAAGAGCAAAGGCATACCAATGGCAAAAACTGACCAGAAAATTTTGAGAACTGGGATGAGATAAGGAATGTGTAGAGCTCAGTGTAGTAAAACAAAGCACATTAATATGTACCTCACTTAAGTGGTACTATCTGTATGCCTTAAATTAAGCTGAGGCCTAAATGATGCAGCAGCAATTTAAACAGAGCTCCATATTTGCACAGACAAATTAAAGATTTTTGTTGTTGTTTTCCTTTCTTCTTCTGAGTCAGAGATTTCTGGAAGCTGCAAGAGGCTGTTGCAGAAGCACTGCTTTTTGTTTCCCCAGGCATGGGGACCTGGCAAGGCATCAACAGGAGCTACAACAGGAGCACATGGGAGTGTTAAAACTATAAAACACTACAATCTGAGGAATTTCTGAGCAATACCAAAACACACAGTCTTTTGAGTTGGCTGCTGTCTGCTCAAAAGCTTGTTGGCATTCATCAATACTTAACTTGTGTTGGTGAAGGACAAATAATGCTTTTCGTATGTTTTATAAGGATTGTCCCTAATTTGGTGGCATTTCAAGTTTTATTCTGAGAAGATACACCATAAGACAGTATATCTTTAAATCCAAAAAGAAAGGTCCGCCAAGGATATCTCTGTTTAAAAACTGTAAATGAGAGAGATTCAAAGTAGGTTATTTTAACAGGTATCCAGCCCTTCCCCTGGAAAAAACTCCTGCACATGCAGTCAGTTGATGTTTACTAGTAGGAACCATTAGTCAGTGGTAAAGGCAACACAAACCCACAGTGGGTATCTTTGGTAGAAGGCAAAACTTTTATTAAATGAACCAGATGTCACAAGTTAACATTTGCAGCTGTCTGATAGATGGGGAGTCGTACGGCAGCTATAGGAGCAGTAGAGGAATATGCAAATTTGTCCTGGATATTGTGGAAAGCCAGGCAGCTCTATAATAATAATAATTACTTTCAACTTGTCCTAATCATGAAAATCAATTACATCGGATGTGCCTATAACTTGTTGCCCTTGCACACTCTATTGGTCATCGTGCCAAAGATGAGCCTACATCAGACAGAATTGCCATCAAGGTATCAATCTGTTCCATACCAAACAGCAAAAAATCTCACTACTGTGTCATTCAGTCAGAAAAGAAAAAAATAAATAAATCATTTAATAACTATGCCAGACAAGTTGACTATTGGGGTGTGGGGGTGTCACTTAAGAGCCTTTGTCACCTGGTTTCTTCTTGCTTGTCTTCTCTATCATTGTCTCCACAATCATCGCTGTCTCTTCGTATGTCTGAATTCTGTCATCCGAAAACTTCTCAATGGACTCCACAACCTCCACCTTCTCATAGCTCATGGAGCCAGGCAAGCCTGCTTGCCTAAACAAAAGGCCCTGCTTATCTTCTCGGCCACATTCTGTCTCTCGAATGATTCCTGACTCAGTTGGGCTTACTGGACCAGGGGAAGGAACTGTCTCAGGCTCAGAGATGTCTGGATACTTTGTGATTTGTTCAATTTTTCCTCTTGGTTTTTCGACCCATTCGACCATGTCTTCTTTCTCTTCCTCCTTCTGTTTATCTAGGATTTCAAACTCTTCCCTCCTTTCACAGATATCCCCTTTCTCCTTTTCTGATGGTTCAGCAGGTTCTGGCAGCTCTGGTATGGGCTCTACATCACCACCATTCATGACCTTCCCGTTGCTGGTGGAAACAGTGATCCCTGACACAGCTGGGATGGAGGGGGTCAAGATGCAAGGTTCTTCATAAGTTTCTTCCCCTGTTACCAGGACATAACGCCCCGTGGGCGGGGCATCAGGTTTAGGCTCTGGTCTCTTGCAGACTCTTATTTTCTCCCTCACAATGTTACACAATTTATCAAAGGCTTTGCTTATCTGGGCTCCATCAGGTACATCCTCTGGGCCTATTTCTTTTTCATCAAGCTCTAATCCTTCTTGCCCAGGTTCACATGTGATGGAGCCTTCATGCCTAAACTCCAGCTGGTCTTCGTCAAAACCTTCCAGAGTTCTTCCATACATTCTTTCAGGTGAGAGACCATCTGTTAGGTCTTTAGACATCAGCTCCTTTTTCCTGGCAATTTTCTTTGTAAGAGCTTTTTGTCTGGGCTTTACACTGGCAATGTCTTGCATGGCCTGGGTGATATCTAAGGAAAAATAAAAGAAAACAAGGAAAAGTGCTGAACATGGTTGCTGCAAATGCTCAAGCTGCCTTCCACCCTTGCCGCTGCAGGTGGAGAGCTGAATGCAGCAGCAAAAGTGAGCACAGCTTCTGTCAGCATATTAAACAGCCTCTTCTTTTGCATGGGCCCCCTTTTGCATCTGAGGTTGTCACTGCCATACACAGTGCGAGGACAGGATAATTCTGCATGTAAGAGGGACAACTGCACAAAATGCTCACCCATCAGACCAGCATTAATGCTCCTCAGGAGCACACAGTGCCTGCAGACGGGCTCAGAACCTTCTTCTCAGGCATTGTGGCAGGGTTTGTCCCTCTATCCCTCTAGACTAGACAAGAAATCTCATCTCCCACAGCAGAGTCTGAAGCCAGGTGCCCAAAGTTAGAAGCATGGCCTGGTAGTAGGACTAAGTGGGAAGAGCTTGTCTGGCTTTTACAACTCTTACAAGGGTTTAGGGAGGAAAAAACACCCCAAAAGCCCTATTTAAAACATTCCTGCTGAAAGCAGGATTGCTGGGTGAGTGTTCTGTTGCCCCAAAAGTGGGGTGATGGGGAAGGTGAGTGTCATCACTAGATGTTCCAGGGCTTCTGAAGACAGGCTCAGCAGAGAAATGCCTCACCTTTGTGTACCAGAGGGGCTAGAAGTGAGCCAGGTACATGAGCAGTTGTGGGTATGGGCAGAAACTGAGGCCTGCATCAGAGAGGGAGCAATGAGTGGCCGGCAGGCGCAGAGCTCAGTGGTGCTGAGGAGCAGTATTTTGGCATCCCTCACTGACACTGAGCGAAAGGAAGCCCTGCCCACAGGCTGAGTTTCTGATCCATGGGCAGTCAGTAGCCACAGAGTCCACCATGGCAGTTCAGCAGCAGGAGGAGTGTGCATAGGCTACTGATTTTTATGGCATGAATGGCTAGGGCAAAGGAGGCTGGTGCTGGGAATTAGGGGAACAGAGGGACAGACAGGTAGTAACATGCTTTCCCTAAGGCAGCAGTTTTGTCCCATTTCACAGTAATGCCTGTGAAACACCCTACTCGCCTTGCAGGTAATATGCTGAGGTGTGACTACAAATGGGCCAATTCCTCAGCTGGTGCAAAACAACACTTTGCAGGTTGGTAGTTATTTACAGCTGCTGAGGATTTGGCTTCAGGCATTATGACTCCATTTCACATCATACTCCTGCAGTTCACAGAGCAGTTAGCAAAATTAAAGCTACACTCCAAAAAAACTTTCATTTGACAGTTTATCTCTGTAGTCAGGACAGCTGGTTGTGAGTAAAACCACAGCAAGCCTCGGATTTAAGGTTCATTAAGTTATCCTACACATTAGTACCTATAGCACCCTTCTGTAAACCATCTTCCCTCTTTGTTAGGAGGGGACTCACTAGTTTAGCCCTAGCCATTTCCTTGCCATCATGTTTACAAGCATCCCAAGTCTAAGAAGCAATCATAGAACACAGAAGAAACACCATGCAGAGGAAACGAGGGATGTAAAGAGTCACAAGCCTGTGCCCTCTGCCTGCCTGCAGCACTCCACATGCCCTGATGCTCTTCGTACGCGACTGAAGCGTGGGCCAACACCTCACAAGTCAGCATATAACCCCCAGCTCTTTCCATGTTTTCTAGTGCCTTCTGACTTTGCTCTATTGACAAGCTTAAGTAGTAAATTGCAGGAATTAGCAAAGAAACACTTTTGCTTGTGGTTTTGGCCTTTGCTGTCCCAGAACCAGCTGAGGTAAACTGAAATTTTATTAGCCTGGAGTCAGGCTGTCGCAGCTGGTGCTCATATGGAAGACAAATGGAAAAACATCTTAAAATACATTGATGCTGCTCTTGACAGACACAGGAAGACATGTCACAGGTTTACCTCTTCCCCTCGAAGCTTGAGGCTGGACAGGTCTATAGATCTGCGTGAAGAGTGTGACTGGCGTTCCCGCTATAGCAGAGTTTAACCTGCCGGAGAAGACGCGCATCGGTCAGATCTCTCCCCCTCATTTCCATCAAGAGCAAATGAAATTGTGCAGAATGAAGCATGGAGGTTAAAGAAATCTAGTTTTTTTTCTGTGGTGAGGAGTCTAAGAGAATGACAGGAGACTGTTTCTTGTGTGGGGAAAATCTGCACAGCCACAGCACCTTCACAGGACTTGGGCTGGTTTCCACCAGCAGGAGATGTGGGATGTTCCATTAGGTAAAGTACACCAGTAATGAAAACCCATAGCAACAGGTTTGTAATTTAGCACAACGCTTTGAATGAGTGGGAATTCTTTGTGTATGGGCAGTCAATCCACACCTACCAGAGATCAGCAACAGCTGTAAATGCTGGCCAGTGTAATAAATTTGGTAGCCATTGCAATGTTACCTGCATGTGCCTGACTTCAAAAGGGCAAGAAGAAAACTGAGCAGTCTTCCTTGGAAAAAAATGAGTAGTCTTTGGCATTAAGGCTTAAAAATAAAAACTGAGAGGCTGGACTATTTGCAAACCTGTTACTGTATCTTTGGCCTTTCCAGGCTGCTCTGACATAATGTGAGATAATATTTTGGCCTGTAGGGAGGATATACACCTGGTGTAAATATGCAAAAGATACTAATTTTGATTTTTGGCACTGAGAATTACCCTTCATGGACACTCCTAACCAGAACAGTGTCCAAAATGAGACGCTGAAAATTACTGAAATCTCTATTCTCCACACCAATAGACTATGAGTGAGTGTCACTGCCCTGCATCTTCTGGACAACCCAGAGCAGTGATTTGGGCGCTCAGGGCTCTGGCTCTGCTGCATCTGCCTGTGCAGGCAGCACCGGGAGCTGTAGCAAAAGCTCCGGCTCCTTTTCTCCTGTGAGGCTGATGGTCTGACACCAGAGGGAGACAGTGCTCCTCCGTAGGTTTAAGCACGACCCAAATCCCAGAACATTTCTTAAACCCTTTTTGCTTCCCCCTTGCCTGGAGAATAGGTTTGGTGTGAAGGGTGCCTTGCTTTACAGGACGTTTGCCCTGAGCCTATGAGACCAACCTGCCTGTAACACCCCAGCAAGCTTCACTAGCACCCGGGGAGTGGAAACAATATCCACATTGCTCTTGTATGCTCCTGACCAATGTGCACCGACGCCAGGACAATCTATGGAAAGGAGACTGTATGAAGAAGCTCAAAAATGCCTCTGACCCTTTCCTTAGCAGAGGCTTGACCAGATTTTGCATCTATTTAGCTTCTTGTCCCTGGATCTCTACCAGTGAAAGGTGTGAAACGGGCACAGCTTTAGGTGAATCAAATGCCCTCAAATGTACTTTTTTTTCCAAAGGAGATAAAAGAGATCACTGCCCCCCCTTTGGGAGACTCCAGAAATCCAGCCTTACCGGCTGTCCTCATTCTCGATGATCCGTTTGTACCGCTCCAGCTCGTTCTCCAGGGACTGCTGGTAGATGACAAGCTGGCGGCAGTCGGTTGTGTACTTCTCCAAGGTCCTCTCGGCCTCCTCTATCCCCTTCCTAAGGTTTTCAATCTGCTCATTGTAAAGCTGGATTTCATCGTCGTAACTCTCCTGGGTGGTTTTAATTGCTTGCTCCAGCATGGTTGTCTGGTAAACAAAATTAATGGGTGAAGGAAGCAGCCCTGAAGCATTCAGCATCCCCATAGGTCAAAGGTAATTAAAGTCAAGACATGTTTTATTACAGTATGTGAGGCTGAACTGCTGAAACACAGCAGCTTCATGCATTTGTTTAGTTATTCAAACCCAGTAATTCCCACCCACTCCGTTTATTCCTCTCAAGCCTTCTGTTCCACAATAGAGGTGATGAGGTGACTATGAACCAGGGGAGCAGCTGAGTGATGTCTCCTTCCCCATGCACAAGAGTCTGGCTGATGCCTTTCTTTGTGTCCCACAGCTCATGGTGAATGGCCTTGGCAGAGCAGGCAGTGTCTTATGAGGAAAGCCAAAGCACTCAACTGGGAAGATGTACCTGAGCAAACACTGTTCTTCACTGTGGTCCACAGACCACACACTGAAGGTTAAGTAAGGGTCTATTTTAAATAAAAAGCTTCCTTTTTTAATTCAATTCCTTGGCTTTTTCACTTTAGAGACAAAAATAACTGCTATGCAGTAAGGCTTCAACTCTAGCCATTGAAGAGCACATTAGCCAGGCAGTGGCAATAAGTGCCTTGCAAAATTAAGGGTCAGGAGATTAAGATGGGCTATTTGATGGTGTAATTCTGCTCTTTCTTCTGCTATTTTCTGCTATTTATTGTATTTCCTTTATCACTTGAGGGTTTTCTTCCCTTTTGAAACAGCTTTTAAAGACATGAAATCACAAAAAGCTAATGGGCAATAACTAATAGATTTTTTAATAATAGATTTATCTCTATATGTTACAGATAAGGTTTTCAAAAAAACCTTTAAGAGCTTAAATTTCTGAGCTAAGTCCCATATTACAGTACCAACAGGTTCCACCAACCCCTTTGTTGTTTCATGAAGGGGGGTTTATAACCTCTCAGCGACACGGCTATCAGGTCAAAAACCAGGAAAGCAACCAAGCTAAAAACAGCTCAGTCATCAGACCCAGCCTTCACCATCACAAGCAACCACGTCATTGTCCTCCACTGATAAAGTTAGTTCACTCTTTAAGTCTCAAGGCATGAGAACAAGCAAATTAATAAACTCTTTCTAAATAGGACACAAAGATGTGATTTTGAATGCAGCATGGTAATTCCTCAAAGAGTGCCCCTCTCTGTCTGACAGTAGAAGACTGATCTCCCCTATCTTCTATATTGATTCATTATCTCACTTATTACTATATTGATTCTTGCCATCTCCAAAGCACGTGTCCATTCCATCAGAGCACCAGACATGAGAAAGGGACCAAGGAAAAGACCTCAGAGTAGTACTGTCCTTAAGTGTCCTAGTGAAAGAAATTATGCCTAGAAGTTAAGAGCTGAGGCTATGGCTGTCCAGAGGAGTACAAAATCCCACCAGAAGGTGTTTTATGCCACCATATCATTCCTCTCATGCAGGATGGACAACTTGAGGCACAAAGGAAGATGTATTTGAGGGCCATAAAGTGATTGTTCTCCATTCCTACTACTAAGAAACATTTAGCTGTGTGGAGGTAGACTTTAACCTGCTGTTGCCAGTTATCCAGGTCTGATTTCTATTTACTGTGGCCTTCCAGATGTTCTTACACCTTTTGCCACCTTCATCCCTGCACTGCACTTGCTTGGAGACACTGGTTGCAGAAGGAAGGTTGATCTATGACAAGTTTAGCTGGGTGGTGAGCAGGAGCAAGGAGTCAAAGTTTTGGCCAGTCACTTCCTGCAAACCAGGTACTGGTAAAAAGCAGGTGGTTTCAGTGGTCCTAGTGTCTAAGCACAGGAGAGGCACTGACTTAGTGCTTAGCAGTGACAGTGATGAACACAGGATGCCAAATACAACTTGACACCTATTTCAGTGTTGATTACCATGTCTGTCCAGTCCTTCTCTATGCAAGCTCACTATTGTATGTGGCACAGATGGAAGGGACTGAGCAGAGTCCTGAAGGTCTCTCACTATTCTTCATGAAGCCAATTTCCAGCTGGAGCTCAGTAACTAAGAAAGCAAGCAAGACCATCCCTGTGTGACATTTCCATCCACAACCTCCTGCTGACTCTGTCCTGCAGGAATCTACTTGCAATGTGGAAACCTCCCATCAGTGACCCTGGTAAGCAAAGCCAGATTCATTGTGGCTGCAATACCTACAGCCCTTCCTGGCCACCTAAATCTGACAATTTTGACCACTGAGAAAACGGGAATGAAACAAGTGAAGAAGAAAAAAGGAAAAACTAAAAAAATACATGCCTAAAATTCAACTGAGTTTCCCACACCCTGTTAAAGTCCACTCAGGTTTCACCATGTGACCATAAAAAGAGCAGAGTTCATAAACATCATGGTTTGTTTAGAGCTAGTGAGGGCAGTACCTCTGTTTGCAGTTTGTATTTCTGTGCCTGTAGCTGGCAGAGGATGCTCTTGTATTCCTCCAGCTGGCTCTGCAGAACAGGGATCCTCCTTTCTGCTATCAGTTTTTCCTGGTTGGAAGAAAACAATGTGTGTACAGGAAAGTATGTTTCACTCTTTTAAAAAGAGCCAAAAGAAATTCTGCCACTGGAAACATACTGTAAAGACAAACAGAAAATTACAAAAGACAAATATAAGCAAGGCTAATGAACCTCAAGTAAGTATCTGTGGTCTGGCTTTAAGAATAAAAGGTTTCAGGATGGAAGGACTGAAGAAGTACAGCTTATGTTGAAATTAGACCCTGCAGATACAGCTCTTAATATCTTCTACCAACTTTTAAATTTTCTCGGTACAGTCACTAATATTGGTGGAAATCACCAAGTCTCCATCTAGTATGTAGCAATTTCTTTGATGTACAAATTTTCACTACATCTCACCCCTTCAGGACATGATTTACTTACTCTGTAAATACTCATATATCCTGTTAGCTTCTCCTCACATAAGCAGCATAACTTCACTTCAGCTACCTTTGAACTAACCATTTGAAGGGCTAATGCATAAGCTGGAGTGCACCTGACAAATTAAATCTCTCTTCTCCTGATAAATTAATTTTTTCCAAAGCTACAGTTGGGGGATGGTTTCATATTCAGTACTTACTCATAGTTGTGGTTTTCATCTGACCTTGCAGTGGAGTTAGAGGACCTGGGATGCTTTAAGAGTACGTATTTTCTCTTTCTTACTTAGAGCAGCATGTATTCATCAAAGTCAATACTTACCTCACATATGCCAGTGCTTATAGGGGACACACGAGGGGTTGTCTGGATGATCTGCTGCAAAACATTGACGTAGGTCTGGATTTCCATAAGATTCTGTGGTGAAATAACCATTTTTATCAGCAAATGTCATAGCAAGGGGACTCCACTCCACTTCTGTGGCTTACTCCTAGTTACTCACTTTTTTCAGCATATGAAAGTCAGATCATGTTCAGACTTGGGGTTGAAATGTGGTTTTAGACCTGGTTTTGAGCGCATGTGTGTTATCAGTTTCAAGCTGAGAGTACATTACAGGCATTTCATTAAGTGACAATATAGTTCAGTCTTAATTAAAGATTAATCTTAATTTAAGTATTCCTGATTTCACAGGAGATTTTCAACATAAGAACCAAAAATACCTTTGCATGCATCCCCCCAAAAAGTGAGCCTCGTGTTTCAAAAGCAGCAAAGATGAAACAATGGCCAGATCCCAAGGCTCACAGCTCTCTCAGGAAGGTGAAAGAAAGGGGTTGCACATGTTAAAGTTGACTGCAGTGTAATCATATGGCCACAGGCTTTGTTTCCCAATTAAATGCAATGCTTTCAGAGTAACTGGAAGGCCCAGAAAAATGGATTTCCTCCCCTGACAAAAGCAATAGCTTCTCAGCATGAAATACAAGACAGCTTGACCAGCACTTTGGGTTGAACTGTGAAAATAGATCAACAAACTCAAGACACTGCTACAGTTATAGGCATTAGACCCTTAGATAGTCAATATGGAGACCTACAGCCATTCAGCTTGACCTCTACACTGCAATGCTGTGGCCTCTGAAAATATATAGTGCTGTATTTACCCATCACAAACAGGGTTTGCTTTAAGCTGCCACTGGAAAAGATCATGAAGAAGAGCATGGCTTCACACATCTCTAGGAGGCAGAGCTAAAAAAGATGGCAAATTCAGCCAGCTACCTTCTTGTATCTATCCTTTGTGGCATTGATGTCGTCCTGGAGGAACTGGGACTCAATCTGCAGCTCCAGGTTGCACAGCAGTGCTTCATCAGCTTCCTGCAATGCAGAGACACAAGGCACAGTCAGCATGTAGGGATGGAGCCTGAGAACCACGGCAGCCACTGAGCCATACCATGAGTTGTTGTCCACAAGCAGCAGCCTGGGTAGAGAATTAAAGTCTGTGGGGAGAAACAAGTCTTATGAAACCAAGAAACAACAGACACCTTATTCATCCTGATCTCCCACTGTACACACTGCTTTTCAGCACAAATATAACTTCTGACATAGTTTGGCACTGGCACTGTCAAAATATGTTTACCATATGCTTTATGAATGCTGGGATTCAAGTAATAGATACTATGAAATGCCAATCTTTGACACTAAAAGCTTGCCAGTGGTGCATAAATCTGAAACAGATTACATCAACAGACTAAGGCATTGATTTCTCCGGTGTTTATGACAGGACCTGAGGTATCCCAATGTCTTTTTTAAATCCCCAGAAAAGAAGTCCTTATTAAAAAACACAGGATGGTCAAAAGTCTTTTTACTCCTTTTAGTGTGTTCTCAAGTATCACAAATGCTTATCAATTTGGAGCTGTTTCTGGAACTAAAAATGACAGATGAGAAAGTCCAGAGAAAAATCACCTTGCTGCAGAAGTTTCAAGTACATTGCGATTTGTGAGGACAGAAGTACATAACACCCAATTAATTGAGAAGATAAGGCAATCATGATCTCAAAAGAACCTAAGTATAAGAGGCATTGGTATTTAAATCCAGTGAAATCTCCATTTCTGTTCAAAGGCCTAATTTCGATTTTTCCTGTGTTACGCTATTTAATACAAAGCCCCGAGTACAGAATAATTTCCAAGGAACTTGGATATATTTTACAAATACCTAAGTGTGAAGAGAACAGGTGCATTTTTCTTTACTTAAAGTGTGCCTTCTTGGTTAGGTTTTTCATAAACTAATACTGAAACATATTGCTTCTGAGAAAGAATCTTTAAAGTAGTCAACTGAATCTTCCTTGCAACTCTACAAAACTTAGAAGTTCCTCTGCCAGTTTGCAATTTGCCTCAAACAAGTCTTGATTCCTGCATTTAACTCAAAGTGTAAAAGAAAAAAAAAAGGGGGTGGATTTAAAGGTGTTCCTTTAAAATCACCTGTCTGCCATTACAAGCTGTGAAAATGTCTTGGTGAGTGGATCTTGGGCAGGTTGCAGATTGAACCACTGAAATCTCTGTGCACAGCATCTGACTGGTAGAAGAGGATTTTCCTTTTTGCACATGCACAGCATGCACTATTCCCAAAAATGTGTAGATGTTAGCTGTCTCATTATGCTGCTGAACTTCCCAGGCACAGACCTCTCCAGCAGTCTCTGCTTTGTGAGACAGCAGCTGATTCAGACCCATCCAGACCAGCACATTCAGAGCCAATCATCAGGAATGACCGCTGCTGTTCTGCATTCCTCTGCCTTCCTATTGAGAAGAAGATCAGCAGGACAATGGCCATGTTGGGAGGTTTGGGAGGGAGCCAAAAAAACCTCCTAGATAATACTGATAAGCAAATATTTTTGCATGTAATAAGCAAAAGCAGAGTTCAGCTTTCCAAATGTTTCTTCAAAGGGGAAAAATACGTTTGCTTTCAGGTAGACTAGCTGCATTGGTGCTGTGTATCAGAAGAGAGAAGAATCTACACATTTTCTTCTAACTTTGCAGTATTTGCTATTCAGACAATTAAAAAAAATCCATTCTACTTCAGAAAGCTGATCCATGTCATTTAAGCAGCATTTTCATTTACCATGGAAGAGAAATCCCTTAGATGTCACCAGAACCACTGTCTGCTGGTTTTCCAGGTTGATCCTCCTTCTGTGCAAGAAGGCATGAATTTACATCTGCACCGTGCAGGTTTCAGACTGTCTTGAGCACCAACAGAAAATCAGCTGCATTCTCTCTGGCATTTGGTGCCCCAACTCAAAAGCTGCTCCAAGTGGGGCAGCCCAGACACAAAGTGTAATAAAACCACCAGCTGCAGCTCAAGATTTTGTCTCGTGCTGGGGTTGTGAAATCAACTCACTTTTCTTTCTCCAGAGATCAGCTGAGAAAAGCCATGAAGATGGACCCACCAGCTCCACCTCTACCCCTTACAAAATATGTGCCTCCACAAATATTTTTTAAGATTGCAGTGTCCAAGTGGCCTCTTAATGCACTGCAAAATAGCACTTATACAGGATATTTAGATCTCAGTGGATAAAGAAATGCTGAAACACACCTTTTTAAAATATAAAATATGCATGTCGTTGATATGACAGTGCTCAAGCAGAAGCAGCCACTGCCATTTGTAGATGGGAAATAAAAAGAATATCTAGTTAATTCACCTTTAACTGTTTCCTAATACAGAAGATGAAGGATAAACTGTAAAAAAAAAAGAACTGGGGAAAGATATAATGCAACTTTCTTCACTCAAATGAAAGCTAGTAGCAAGAGAGGACGACTCAGGTTTTCTCAGTTTCACAGATCTGTCTTGGAAACCTCCTAAATATGTCACTAAACTTTTATCTTTTCTCTGAGCCCTATTATTATTATTATTACTGTTTCTTTTCCCACTATATAAGTCCAGGGAAGTGCAACTTGATACAAACACTCCTCATATTTCACTGTAAAAGGAACAAATCAGGGGTATTAGTGGCTCCTTTTTTACTTTGAAGCCTACTGGGAAGTTGAGAGCCTTTCCTGGGAAGGGCTGTCTACACCTTGCAAGGCACTGAGAAGCTTTGAAACCCTGGGACACTACCATCGTTTTCTCATGTCATGTTCTAAATATAATTTAACATAGTAGCTGAATTGAAAGAGGACTTAAAAAGAGCCACACATATGTCAACTCCAAGTCCCGAAGATGAATGACAAAGCCATTTGCTGATGCTCCAAGAGGAGTGTTACACAACAGATCCTTCTAGTCTTTGGTCTTACCAAAAAATTATTGAAGTCCTGAGCAAAGCTGAGGCTGTGGGCTGCAGATGGCACATGTTACATGACCCAAACTAGGAGGATTGTGCAGAGAAGAGCACTACACTACAAGAAATGTTTTCCTCTGATATTTTATCTTCACAGTGCTTTTTCAAAGCAGCTTGCTTGTAGCAAATTAAACCAAAGGAAAAAAAAATTAAAAGGGCCTTTTCCATTTTTCCACTCTTACCTTATTAAGACGTTCAAGGGTTTCTTTCAGCTTCTGCTGATATTCACGTTCATTTCTATACCTGCAAATAGAACAAAGGAGAAGAAGTGCAATGGTTCACCCTTTGGAAACTGCATTGTCATCTGTACATAATAATGTACATAATGTACAACATATGCTTCAAGCTAACACAAAATACAAATCTTGAAAAGGTCCAAAAGATATCTATGTATTAGCATTTCATGTTTTTTTTCCCAGATGCTGAGTAGTTCCAGAATTTTGTGACCTCAATGTATGTACAAGAAGACAATGGCATGCCACGTATTTGCCATCACTTTTTGAGAGAAAGCCCAAAACCAGATTATTTACAATAAAAGTCTATTCAACTGAAATTGGATTACAGTGACAGCCATTCATCAGTGGTTAGCACATGAGTATTTGAAACACTTGCACATTAGCATTTAATTATATTGTACTTGCTTTTTTGTGCTACCTGATGTTGTTCGATAAGCTTTTTTATGACAGCAAAATTAAACACCAAGGTTGCAATTCCACATATTGATTGTGTTTGAATGATGTTGTATTAGGATGCTTTGATAGCTTTGTGTCCTCTTTAATAGCAACGCATATTTCAGCTTGGTTAAAATCACATGTGAGTCTTTATAAGGACTGCATTTTGTTAACTATTCCATACATTTATAAAATGACCACAAGTGCATGATGTGCATGTTCCTGTTCTGCGTGAACAGTGGATGTATGTATTTGATATGAGGAATCAGCACATACTCTTTAAGAATTAGAGCTCTGCTTTTGTATGTTAGATGAAACTATCTTCTAGGAAATCCTTTTAGCGGCAGAGTATAAAACTTTCTAATTGTTGATTATTGTTGTTTATGTAATAATTGCTGAGCATGTTTACCAGGAGATATGCAGTGGATAGGCCCCACTAAAAAATAAAGAAAAAAAGAAAAGGGGGGGGGGATGGACACATCTGATAGCAATGAGACTTTGCCATCAGTACTGAACAAGTGGCATCACTCCTGAGCTGACCAGGACTACAAAGGAAAAATTCAGCAAAACAAATGGACTCAACTTGGTGCTCTGCCTTCCCAGTTTCCTCTTCTTTGGAAATCCCATAATACTAGCAGGGTTGCTACCAGATTGTTTTCAATTTTTACCATGAACAGTAAAGAAACAAGTGAAAACTATGAGGTTTTATTTCATTATCATTCCTATGAACTGGTGAATCTCCTCAGCTGACGTGTTATTTTATAACAAAACCAGAACAAAGTCTTTTTGCCAAATTGTATTAATTCTGGGCTCACTGCCAAGGAGAGAACTGAGATTATGCAGTTTCAAAAGCAAGACCACCTTTATTTCTGTTGTTGATTAACTAGCTCACTTCCAACCAGTTTCCTATCTCTCAGAAAATTTTTGTGTGCAGTTGACAATAAACATATAATTAGCTTAGATACTTTCTGACAATGAAGCAGATTGTGAAAATCAAATATACATCTATGATTAAAGGCTGTATCTACACTCCTAGTAATATACAACCACCCAACAGAGTCAGGGTCTACACCTCAGCCTTAATGTCATTTAGAAGTGCTCAAATCTTCCCAGTTGCTATGTCCTCACTCAAAATTTCTTTCAGTGACTGAAATACTCAGCTACGTTTCCCTTCACTCTCAGCCCAAATGCCTGTGTGTCACACAGCCATAAATCATAGAATCATTGAATGGCTTAGGTTGGGAGGGACCTTAGAAATCATCTACCCCAACCCCCCTGGCAGCCTTGAGAAAACCATTATTGTCTGAATATCCTTTGAAAGAGGATTGCTTTTAAGTGATGTTTAATCTCCTCTAGAACCTCAGTGTAAAAGGGCTAAGGACCTCTTATAAATGCTTCAGAGATCTCATGATGCTTTTGTGCCTGCTGAAATATACCTGTGTAAGTGCAATGGCTGTCAAACTTCAGCTCTGCTGTGTTTCTAACCCGATTCTAGTGTTCACATGATTAGCTGGACATGGTGATGCTTGCTGGTCAGCCTTTCTTGGACCTTAAAAAGCATGAGGCTCATCTGCTTTGGTTTTTTTTATTTAAAAAAACCCAAGCCCGTCTCATCTAGTCATGTAGCTCTAGGGCTGCAATGGATCTTTTTGGATTGTTAAAAAAAAAAAAAAAATAAAAAAAAAAAAGGAAAGAAAAAAAAATAAAAAAGGAAATTAATTGGGTTTTGCATAGTAGAAAAGGAAATGGAGTAGAGGGAGCTGACAAGTGCCAACAAAGCAGATCAGAGCTTTAAAGGTGCCCATCACCTCTCTTAGGTTAGCAGCTCTCTTTTGGGGCACTAAGAGACTTAGAAGTATTCTTCCTTGAGCCCCACTCCCATGAGTGGAGGCAGTGGCCTGGTGAGAGCATCAGACATGGTGGAGGGAAGGCCACCACTGGGCTGGTATCTTCACCTGGGAAGCACTGTTCCAGCAGCACTGCACATCTCTTTTCTGATTGCCAGCTGACAGATAGGCTGAGCTTGCCCTTTTATTCAGACCCTGCCCCTGCTGTAGTAAAAGCCCTGGCTCCCCTCCACAGAGAAAACAGTCTCATTACATCCTCATGGCAAGGTAATTCCTCAATTTGGTCTCAAGTCTGTGCTTTTAATATAAAGAGAAATTATGTCTCTCTGTCAAACCTTAACGAACTTTTACAGCAATATATAAAAGCTCCTGCCTTGCCACAAGCCAAGGCTAAACTTTGTTCCTACTTTTCCCTGCTTCAGTTTCCCCAAGGCACTTTGCTAGCCTTGTCTCAATTGAGGCAGCAGTTACTTAGGTGCCAAACAAACCACAAAATGCTGGTCCTTCAAGGGTGGCAGAGAGGCCAATAATGCTTGTATTTTATACCCTAAAAACTAGGATGAGCCTGGTGTGGGCTGTACTCTGCTGATTTATGAACACAGATTGCTACCTGTGTTATCAACAAGTGGCTACCCTGCATCTGACAACCACAGGGCAAGATTCTGTCAGTCTATGGAGGGGGTACAGGACAGGCAGGACCTCCACACCTGCAGCTGCAGCAAGATAAAGCTCACCCAGTCACCAAAAAAGCAGCACCAGCACAGAGACAAGTGCCATGGACAGGGCTTAAAAGGTGGCTTTGCTGATAATCATCAGCTATGGGGTCCCCACTGCTCCCCACGTGACAGATGTGGTTCTGAATTCTCTCATGGGTGTTGGGTCTCCAGCACAGCCCCAAAGGTTGTCAGCTCATCTGAGCAACACCACATGATGCAGCTTGGAGAACACAAAGCTGATTTCCGTGTCTAGCAACTTCCAGGGAAACACATGGCATGCAAAACCCACAAGATTAGCAATGAATGAATTCTGAATGAAACAATTGATTAGCAAGACTTTTAATTTCTGAAGTTAATTAATCCTGTTCAGTCAAGGGTGCTAAAATTTGGGTTTCAGCATCTTTTCTACTGTCATGGAGAAATACAGTCCTTTCCCACAGCCAGATGTACTACTGCTATAATAATGATGCCCAATAAAATTAGCATAATTAGTCTTTTTATGAGAGGCATCCAAATAATTCCTAGCAATGCTTTAGTTGCAACTTCAAGAGAAAGAATTCTCACTGGTGCAAAGTCTGAATTATTCATGTTAATGTGGAAAGCTGTGAATGTGGCTACAGAGGATTTAAAAATAAATTTTAACATAAGGTCTACTTTTCAATGGTTCATGCACATTTAATTGTACAGACACAGTAGTTCCAGGTCCTACTGCATATGGCTGTAGCTTTAAAAAGTCTACCTTTATAAATGTAGTTTTGAAACAGATATAAATCTGTTTTCCAGACTGTGAGTAAAAAAAAGGGTCTTAGGAACTATAATTCTTTGCATTACTGAAGGTCACAGCCATTTGTCAATTAATACAAAATGCTCTACTCTGAGAGATCCTAGTGTGACCAAAGTAGATGCTTTATGTTTCAAACTGAAGCAAGAAACTTGCACTGCCTGTTTCTGACAGAGTATAAAGCCAAGCAGAAGAGCAGGCCATCAGCTTCTGGTTTCAGTAGCATGGCAAGGCTACAGAAGGCAAGGCACAGAAGATCATTCCTCCCATATTTTCTTTAGGGACCTTTATTTACAAGTTTAAGTAGCTGGAACCGTGGCCATCAGGATGGCTTTGGGCTAGAAACAGGGTGAGAAGGCAGAGCTCATGGTATCAGAGTACTGGCCCTGTTTTAAAACCTGCAACTTCAAAACCACTCCCATTTTTTCCAGACAATGAAGGAACTTCCACGCCTGTCTTTAGGTTCAATTTAGCAGCTCCCAAGAGAAAAAATAAAGTGAAAATTCACTTCTTCAGGTAAAATGAAGGCAATTTTGTTAAAAAGTAGCCACTGCCCTTCCCCTGTAATGGCCCTGTGTATCTTTATTGTTGGATTGGGTATATTCAAAGTTTCCTTTTTACTTTTGTTGACAGCTGCTGAGTGAACATCCCAGGACTGTATGACAAGGCACCATTTTTCTAAAAAGTTACCAGCTACTTCTATAACAGGTCCTGAATCTCACTTTCAAGAAGGACAATCCCTTTTCTGGGTGTCTACCCCCCAGGATTTTCAATGTCCTTTATCCTTCCCTACCTATTTGTAGCTTGTGCAAAACAACTAATAAAAAGTTCTTTTTAGAGAGATAAAAATCATCTTTGTGTCAAAAGGCTAATCCTGCCACTGGAAAACTATTGAGTTAATTCTCAAAGTGCTCAGGTGGGCAGAGGAATCCATTAAAAGGTTGCCAGTACAAGCTAATTTTTTCTTATGTTTCTCCAATTTTTTCTTGCTGATTTTTCTTGCAAATAATTGAAATTAAAGAGGGAGCTGCATGCTTCATAGCAATGGCTCTTTGCCTGTCTGAAGTAGTCCAGAGAGAGAATGCATTTTTACCCAGCTATATCATAACACTGCATATTACAATACAGTTTGCACATACTTTTAACTAATATGCAGCTAGGCAATTAAATACTGAGTTTAGTCAAAATCTCATGGATGCAATGTAATAAAGACATAAAAGTAAGTATCAGAGCTACATTACAGCATTGGCTCATAGCTAAATTTCCTGCTCATATATTAGAAAAAAAAACTGCCTAACCAAGTGCTTATTACCTGCTGGCACAGAGACAGGGCATCATAGACATCTGACCACTTCCAGCATTAAGCCTCAGTGCACCTGGATGGGCTGCTCTCTACAAGAGAGATCAAGTCTTGGCATTTTCCTAGCTATGCCCTAGCTCACAGCCCCCACAAGCTTTGTGTGGATTGGAGATGTTATTTTTTAATTTTGAATTTTTAATTTTTTTTTAGCAGGCTCATTTTCTCAATTCAAATCCCAGAGAGGTGCAGGAAGAGCTGTGGCAGCACAACAGATGAGGCAGTGGGCACCGAGCAGGGTGCAGGGCTGGGGAGGGCAGGATGAGGATGTGTTAGGACTTTGTAGCTGCTGTTAGCAATAGCTCATGGGACCAAGGCTTAAAGACACAGATGACCTCGACCTTCAGTTATCTTGCATCTGTTTTCTGACTGTTTCCAGTTGAAAAATTGAGAGAATAGGATAATATCATCAGTCTTAGGCTTCCTAGTCCAAAGAAGGATCAGACTGAAAAATCCTGTGGTTTGGGCATGGTCAGACAAAAATTCTGTGATGTAGAGAAGTGATGAAATCTTCAGGGACTGCTATTTCTGCAGCAGCAAGGCAGTGCTCCAAATGATTCACCTTCCACCTTACTAGAAATGTTTCTTCTAAGTGTGGTGAGCATTGCCTGGGAGTAGCTGAACTTCTACCAAGACTGCATTTGTTGAAAATATTTCATTTTTCTCCTCACCATTGTCAATGAGAAGTGTTTCAAAGCCCATTATATGGAGTTCGCTCCTCAGCCTTTGGTGAATAAGAGGATGAAAAGCTCCTCTTCCGCATTCATGCTGCTGCCAAATTTTTGTGGGTGAACTAGGCAGGCAGACATTTAGCAGGGAAAAAACCTAAATACCTGACTGCTAATTAATAGGAAGCCAGGGCCCCTCTCTACTGTGAGCTGTCCTTTTATGACCCTCACCAGGTCTCATTGTGTAATTTACTCAGCAACACAGCCAACACTGCCTGTAGCTGAGGGAAGGGACAACACATGTCTGGAGGCACTTGTATGTCTCAGCCCACAAGGCTTCTGCTCTTTGAGTTATGATGGCACTGAGGTTAAAAATAGGTTAAAGTCAGGGAAACCTGTTCTTACTGCTGTTGCTTTAGTAGCACAAAATGGAAATAGTGGGATGCAAGGAACAGAAGGAAGGTAATAAGGCAAACTTCATGTACCCCAATTAATTTAATTTACTTTCAGTTTATCCCACATCTGTAATGGCTGGCACAGACTGCCCCACGTACCTCACAGTGCCTGTAACTAAGAGTTTCTCAGAGATGTCCCACGTGTTTCAGGAGATGTTTGGGGTCATGTATCTGCTGCTCAAACACAAGACCTGTTTTTTAAATTTAACTCTTTGCAGCTCAAAGTACAATCCTCTTAAAGCTAATGAGCAACAGCAACCAACAGGTACCACAGCATGGACCTGCTGCTGCAGAGGGGAGAGGCCAATTGCTTGCCTAGTAGCAATGAGACTGTGAAATGTAGAGCTGGAGCTCCCTAAGTCCTGCCACCTTGCTTCTCACCATGAACTTACACGTCATCCCTAGATGCAAGTCTGATAGACATGGAGAGCCATCACCCGTGTGTGCACGGGAAGGAGCTGGTGACACCAAACCCATCCTTACTACACAGATGAACTAAGGAAACGATACAGCCCATCCTCTTCCATTTGGAAGCCTTACTTGTTGCGGTACTCGTCGAGCATGCGCTGGGCATCCTTCTCCTCTCGCTCCAGCTTGGCTCTGTCGGAAGCCAACTCCCGCATTCGCTGGCGGTTGAACTCGATCTGCCCGGCGAAGGCTTCATCCAAGCCCACCAGCTCATCCATGCGCTGGAAGGTCTCCAGCTGCTTGCGCAGGATGGTGTTGCGCTGCTCCAGCACGCGTGCCCGGTTGATGTAGCTGGCGAAGCGCTCGTTGAGCTCCTGCAGGTTCTCCAGGCCCCGGGCTTGGGCCAGGCTGTCGAATTCGGGAGAGCCCCGCAGCTCATCGTAGGCGTCCGACCGCTCGTACTTCTCCTTGCGCACCTCGCGAAGGAAGCTGCTCCTGTACATGGCTTCGGGGGGGCTGCGCGGTGCCGGGCTCCCCTCTTCCGTGCCTACCTGTCTCTCCAGTTTGGATCTGAATTTTGTCTGGGGGGCTCGGGGAGGAAGAACTGAACATAATCACCCCCCCAGATGATTAGGACTTGTCTCCAGGGCGGTTTGTGGCACTAAAGCAACCGTCGGCGAGGGGTGAACTAAATAAATCCTGATGGCCCCGCCTCGGAGCTGCCCACCAGGCTGTCAGCAATTTGGAGGAGCAGTGGGTGTAGGGGGGCGAGGGGCTCATCTTTTCGAGCGTTGCAATTATGTACAGCCAGAACAAAAGAGAGCAACATCCAGCTTTCACCCGGCGGATTAAAGCATTATCCATGGACAACAAAATGAGTGCTTTGCAGTTTCGGAGGCTGAGCAAAAAGCTCATGAAATGGCTGTGCTGGGGGCAGAGCTTTGTCCCGTGGTCGTGTCCCCAGGGCTGTGTGCAGAGGCCTTCTGCTGAGCCAGGATTTTGGTGTGAGTGGATGGTAGAGCTTGATTTTTGTTATTTGACACTTTTGCAATCATTTAGGATGATAAAATGATGTATGAACGTCAATGTGACTCCTGCTCGAAGTACAGGATTTAGCCAAATGGTTTGCAATTCAGGCTTCTTCACGTCAGCCTTTTCTGCAGGTTATTTCCACCTGGCATGAGAGGCATCAAAGCAGCCATGGTACTAAAAGCCCCATGCCTAATGGGGCCATGTTGAGAGGTCAGTTACCCTGGGACAGCTAAGTACCATGTCCTCTCATGGTTTGTTGGACATACCATGTTATCCCACAGAGAGCCACCATCTGTTCTTCCTTCTTTCATGCCCTTCACTCCCATTGTAATGGTATCTCATGTGCTCCCACTTCCTGAGAGGCTTTAATTTAATTTTTCTGGAAGTGATAGATGTATTTCCTCTAGTACTTTTTGTTCCAGTTTTTTCATTTGCAAAATCCTGTTTCTTGGGCCCACTATTCCAGATCATCGACTAACCAAGCTGAAATGCCAAATACTAAGACAATCCAATGTTGAAATCTCTATTAATAATTAATTTATGCATAAGTCACTATTTGATTTTTTAAATCAACACATCTTACATCAATATTTAAATCAAACTTATTGGAACCTTAACAGAGAGTGGCCTCACTGACAGAAAGTGCAGAGGCAAACAAAGAAGATGGATGCCCCGGTGACTTCCAAGTTTGGGTTCCGTCTTATGGAACCTGAATCAATAGGAAAAAAAAAGTTCATTAGAAGTTTTCTACACTTTCCTATTCTGCTTCAGAAAGACTAATAGGGAAAGATTAAATGATCTTTCAGAAAATCAAAGTAGGCTTTACACAAATGTTGTGCAGCTCCACATGCAGCCTCAGAGCTAAGCAGTAAATCAGGGGTAGATCTTTTAGAAATGTTTGGGATCTTCATACATCAGTGGACATGAAACCACTGTTTTCCACACTGCACAAACACACTGGCATTTGCAGCTCTTTGACTGGACAAGCTTGCCCAGCTGAACAATGTAGCTGAGCCTTTTACAGAGTTACTCTTCCAGAAGAGATCAGAAAGTAGATTCTGTTGTATTGCAGGCAGTATATTTTTATGGTAAGAGTTTTTCAGGCTTCAGAGAGCCTTTCCATACAAAAATTGCCTATGTGAGTACTACCTCATCCTTCTCTCTGGGGGTGGAAGCACCCCTGACTCCATGCACCTTAACTCATAGAATCATTTTAATTGAAAAGGACCATTAAGATTATCAAGTCAAACCATTACCATAGTACTGCCAAGTCTACCACTAAACTGTGTCCCTAAGCACCATGTCTACTTGTCTTTTACATCCCTTCAGAGAAGGTGACTCTGCCACTGCTCTGGGCAGCTTGTTGCACTGCTTGACAACCCTTCTGGTGAAGAAATTTTTTCTAATATCCAACCTTGGCCTACCCTGATACAACTTTAGGTAATTTCCTCTTGTTCTATTGCTTGTGGGACAAGACCTGGGTGGCTTAAGCAGACAGCTCATGAATGCTCACATACAGCAAACTAGAACGAGCATTCTTCTTTTCAGAGAGCATCAAAAACACCACAGAAAAATTAAACTGCTCCTGTCCTGCACTGAATAATTAAGTTCATCTAACAAACTATCAAGTTGAATTTCTTAAAAAGGCATCGTGCCCACTGTTTCCTATTTCAAGATGGCCCAAAGACTCGAGGGATATCTATATGCACACTACTGAAGTGTCTGACAATCTGCTGCTTGGAAGCTTAATAGATCTAAACCAGTAAGTGTGTACACAAAAGCCCTTCTATACAAAACATGCAATCTACTTGACCCAATGCCTGCAGTATAAATAAGAAGGAATATAAAGAAACAATTCATATCTTTGCCCTTTTGTCCCCAAAAGATGTGTGTGACTAGTCCTTTCCAGAACAAAATCTGGAAGCTGGCTCTTTGCAGTTTAAATGTACAACATGATACACCACCATCTCTCCAGAACAGATGTTCACCTACTGCTGCACAGCTCAGTAAATCCCTGGTACAAATGGGTATTTTTTTTCTTCTTCAGCTGTTTGCATTGCCGTAAACTCTTTCACAGACTAACCTGGATGTATCCCTTACATACTGTATTAGTAGATTTTGGTGGTGCCATCAATCTGCTTGCAATCCTTACTGCTTAGCTAAGCCAACACAAGTTCCTCATGCTAAATCTAAACAAATTAAAAAACAAAAAGCCTCAAAATAAATGAAACCTTGTCTGTCTACTAAGAACAGGCTCAACCCTAGCTGTGGCTTGCCAGGCTGGCAGCTGAGCTCACGTCGGCCATGGCTGCAGCGCAGCCCCGGGGCTCCTGTAACCTCCCCCCCCACAGGATTTCTGCTCCTTTCTTCATGGTGATAACTCCTTTGATTTTTGTGAGTCAAGACAGGGTAGGAGTCAAAACAGATCCCCATAGGCAGCTTGCTATGGGTTTTTAAATTCATCTTCCAAGCTCAGTATTTTCACAGTAATAATATGCCTGCTTGTTGGTGTATCTGTTCAGTTCCTATGAACCGACCACAGATCATGGTGGGGCTCTACCAGTACAGCCCAGCTGAGGCACTCAGTTCACTACTGCTGTCTTTTGAAGTTATTTTACTTTATTCAGAGCCTGATGCTACAGCCCAAAGTTTTCCATCCCTACAGCCCAGAACAAAACTTCAGAGGGCATGTTAACTGAATGCATGATGAGCACTTTGTGATGGATGGACTCATTAGATGGAAATGGAGGTTATTTTTCATTTTGAGAACTGATGCTTGGAAGCCACATCCAAAGCTGTTACACGGCTGAAAAGAACTCCTGTGAAGGTGTTCAAAGCAGGACCTCTTTGTGAATATGACTGATCAGGACAATTAAATTAATTTGGGCTGATTAGCTTTAAGGGACACTCAAAGGGACATATATTCAAATATGAAAGAGTCCAGCAACAATGAAAAAAGGTTTGTTTCTTTTTTATTTTCTTTACCATGTCCATAGTGAATAGGACAAGAAATAATGAGTTTAGGCTCTACAATGTAAGATACAAAGGAGGTATAAGGAAAGTAGCCTACCTGATCCTCTAATGAAGCAAAGGAAATAAAAGATTGCAAAACTGAAGCACTTAAAGATCAAGCTAAGAAAACATCACCCAGGATTGAGGGATACTTTGTTCATCCTACCTTAGGAAGAAGAAGAGCTTACTAATTACTGTCAGGACACCAGAGAGGGGTTCCCTACAGGCCTTCTCAAGCCCTTAGGGCCTTCACAATACTTCCTGAGGTCTCTCCCAATCCTGTGAGATCCATACCCTCCCGCTTCTTAAATGCCCTTGCATAGAGTCTTTGTATTTGATTTAGAAATTCTTCTCTGGTAGTTTATTTCCAATGCAGTTCATCACAGATGGATGCTGACTTGAACCCTGCTGTGGGAACCTGTCTCCCAGAGATATTCCTATCCCTCGTGACAACACTGTAAAGACCAGTGTTTTAGGTAGAGTTTTAGCAATGTTATGCATCTCTCCACAAAATACTCAGGTTAGGTACCACCAGAGGGCTGTAGTCCTACAGCAGGAGCTCGCTGTGTCTTGGAGATAAAGTACCATATGCATATTCAGTTCTGGACATAAGTAAGACAAATGATTCCTACAGAGTTTGCTCTCCCATATGAAACAAGCTGAGGCTCATCTTTACTGTGACAGACGTGCCACAGCAACCCAGTGCTTCTGCTCAAGGGAACCAAACTCCACCAGGATCAGGATCAATGTCCAAACAGTAGTGAATGTGAAGCTGTGTATCTGCTGCATTGCTCAGGACATGCAACTTCTAAAACCAGCTCAAATAAATGTCCCAATCTAACAGCAGGCCTGGGATAGATCCTTTGCTGAGCTCCCACTGCAAAATCAGGTCAGCAGATCTGCTACAGACACCTGGTGCTAGTCTGTGCTCTTCAGAGAGATGGGCTTGGTATGAGGAAGTGAATTAAAGAAAATTACATCACTAGTTTTCTATAGCAACCATAAACAAAATAAAAACAGCAGTAATTTTTTGTCTGTTTTGTACTGGGAAGTGTGCAGTAGTAACTAAGTTTCTTAACTGCAGTTTTAGGCAGACAAGCTCTAGCAAGTTAAGCTGCGATTTTTTTTTTTTCCTTCATTTTGTCTACCAACCAGAAGAAACACCACTCTGAAAGATACCCTTTACAGTCAAATGATAAGAGATGAAAATGGGGTAAGTCCTCAGGATTTTGTTCTTCATTTCCTAATTTCATTTTAATCTTGCCACTTGGGGATTCTGTTTCCCTTTCAGAACAATGTGCAACACAGAAAAGGACGGTATGCCAAAAAGAAATTAGATCTCTGGAAGATGACGATTGGTTTAGACCTCGGAATCCTGGGAAAAAGTGGAACTGAAGAAAATGAGAAAAAAAGTTGGAGCTAATTGCAGATAATGCTCCCTTCAGCATTCAATCTTCCCCAGCTGGGGGCACAGGATGGCTAATATCCATATACTTCATTATTTAACAATATCGCTTACTTGGAAGAATGTAACATTTTTCAGATACTATGATATGTCTGCAAGTTTTCATCCTGAAACTGCTGAAAACTGATCTATTTTGTCTTTGTAGAAATAACATTTTTTTGTTAAGATGTTGATTCAGAAACCTTTAAGTAAACTGTGACTATATTCTTGGTACTTCAGAACAATACCCAACCTACTAGGAGAAGTCCTGTTTTTCAGAATGTGTCTTAGGTAAGAAATATTCAAACTTGAATTCTCCCATGCTAGCTTTAGGTTTTTCCCATATCTTTTTTGAGGTGGAAAAACACTGTAAACATTACACAATTTTGATGCATCCAATAATACACTTCACAGTACACAAGACAGAAAACACGGACAGTTCTCTACCTGAAAAGTTCATAATCCAAGGAAAGATGAGACACAGCACAGAATCATAGAAAGTTAGGGGTTGGAAGGGACCTCAGAAGATCATCTAGTCCAACCCCCCTGCCAGAGTAGGGTCACCTACAGAAGGTCACACAGGAATGCATCCAGGCGGGATTTGAATGTCTCCAGGGAAGGAGACTCCACTCCTGGGCAGCCTCTTCCAGTGCCCTGTCACCCCCACAGTGAAATAATTCTTCCTTATATTTATATGGAACCACCTATGCTCCAGTTTATAACCATTGCCCCTTATCCTATTGTTAGTCACCCCTGAGAAAAGCTTAACTCCTTCCTCCTGGCTCTTGCTCCTTAAATATTTATAAACATTAATGAGCATGCTTCATAACACATAGCCTTCCTACCACTCAGGAAAAAGTGTAGGAGGCTCTGTGTTTCTGAAAGGGTGCTTGCTTGATTTCCTATGGGGAAAAACAGAAACACATAAAAGGCAAATTAACAGAATCTGGACTCCACTTGAGCCTTGGAGGCAATAATCTTAATTCTTGTGCCAGAATAAGGAAAACAGGAGCCAGAGGGAGTTGTGCAATCTCTGCTGAAAAGAACACCCTGAAAAAATGAAATAGCAGAACTGGGGGAGGGGAATGAGGAAAGTAGAGACTGAAAAGAGGCCACAAGATAAACTCTAATTGGAGCTGGCATACGACAGCCATCTGCATTTGCCAGCCTGGCTGGTTAGGGAGCACTACTAACAGCTATGTGGAGCTGGTTGCATCTCAGTAGTGGTAGTGGTGGGAAGTCTGGCTTGACAAATGGGACCAGGAGCCTCCAGCAGACTGGGGAGGGCAGAGAAGGATTGGATCCCCACTCCTCTCCAGCCCCAGCAGCAGCTCAGGGTGAGGATCTCCTTAAAGACAGAGGCTGCCTTCAGTTACCTTCATCAGAGGGAGCAGCACCACAAGCCACGTGTGTTCAAGCACATGCAAATCTGAAAAGCTGTCTCTGGTCTTTATGGCTACCAAAGTCACCTGCCACCAGGTAAACTTCCACCCAGATGAGCCCTTCCTGCCCACATGGACCAAAAAAAAAAAAAAAGGAGCAAGATGAATGCCAGACACTAGTCCCTTCCCTCCCCAGCAGCACCAGAGTGCACACAGCATCTTTTCCCTGCCCTCGATGCCAGCTGCTGTACTTGCTTTTTCCTGCCTAGGAACCCACAGTCTGAACTCAAACAGCTGGCAGATGGCAAAGTTTTTCCTAACAGCTTCCATATAAGGTGTTGTTTCCTTACTTTAGGGAGCTACTGTCAAATACATCTCACATTATTTCATCATGATGCTGGAGCAGAATACGTAGTCATAAAATGAAATGAAGCATTACACGTTCTCAACACAGATTATGAATTTTAAACACATGCCATTGATTTTTTTATCTCTCTTCTTTAATATTTAATAGTTCGCAGAGACCTGCTAAAATCCTGCCTTCTGCTTCTGGAAGTTAATAACATTATGTAAGATGCTTGAATTCTCTCCTGTTACAAATATACAGTGAAACGTACTGAGCAGAGCTGATTTCTACTTGATCATATCTTCAGCACATTGTCATACGAGTGAACCAGAACAGCTTTTTATTCAAAAAGTATTTTTTAAAAGCTGCACTGTTTTCCTTCTGGACAATTACTCACCCTTTCAGAGCTGAAAAAGGCAGTCTAGCAACAGGTTGCAACTTAGAGGGAGGGAGAAGTAAAGAACTCTGTCTTGGGGACAGGAATTCACCCACTAGAACAAAACTGCTCAAACTGAGTTAAAAAAAAAAACAAAAAAGCCACCAGGTACATGGATAGTGTTTTCTTCTACTCTTTCCCTGATTTTTTTCCACTGAAAAGGAAAGGGGAAATGCTATAGTATGCAACACATGTAGAAGGATAAATTAAGAAATTTTGAGTTAATAAGGGCTGAGCACAAAATTATTTCTTTTTTTGTTTGTCTGGCTTTTCAGTCCTGTTTGCCATGAATCCCATTAAACAAAAACCAATATAAGGCACTTTGTTAGTTCTGCATCACTGTAAGTTCAGAATAGATAATGTCTGTGATCGGAGTGAAAGATCTAAATAATTTCTTAGAAATGAAGCCTCTACTATTGTTGAAGCAACAATACATCCCTTCACTGCCATTGACGCTGGTTGCAATGGTACAGCAGTCGACCTTGTTATTGCTACTGTGGCTTAAGACTGGTCAGATGACACGCAGGGTACAAATACAGAAATAAACCAGCTAACGTGTATTGCAGAAAACATCCACTATAACCACAGATTCAAGGTTTTACATGCTATAAAGCCATTTACAAAGTCTCTTGCTCATCTCTTTGATTGCCTACATCAGGGAGAAACTGGCCATGGGTGCAGCATTAATCACTGGCATTCACAGACACTTAAGGAAGAATGAGAGTCCTGTTTATTCCCAGCCTGCTTCAGACTGGGCCTGCTAGAAACAGCTTGCCATGAAGGGCTTGGGTGACTATTTCAGATTTTGGGGAAATAATGACAATCCTTGCTTGACTGGTCTCTGGGTAGTTTAGAAGTGAGCTCCTGGAGACACAAAGTGTTTCTTAAGCTCTTCGGACACTCCTTCCTCTCAACAGATTACAAAGTCTTTCTGACAGCTGAATCACCAGGGTGTAGCTTTTTAGGAACTGCCAAGCATGCACACAAGGCATGAAAAGATAAATGCCACCCTGAGGACTCACAGGTCCTCACAAAGAGGGCACAGCAGAAGTGGACCTGAACATGGGATTTCACCTTTGTGCCTCCCACTCTCAATTGCTCTGCAAAGCTATCATCACACTCCTGCAAGACAGAGACAGGGTCACTCCTTGAATGGATCATTTTGCTTACTTCTGAGCTGTGCAGCTATTTGGAGGCAGGATGAGAAAGTCCAGCTTACCCAGGAGGTGCTTTATTATCCTGCCTGGCAATTGCTACCTGCTTGCCTCACAAATAAATTGACACTTTATTTTCAGGGTGGGGTCCTAGTACTGCCTATTACTAAGCACGTATTTAAACACCTCACTGTTCTCTGACTGAAATGCACTTTAAAGACACTTTGCAAAGTGCCTATTGGAAAACTCAGGAGCAGCACTTGCAATGTGAAGTGCATACCTTCATCCTCTAGCTTCAGAACCCTGCCAGAAAATGCCTCTCCAAGGGTATGGTTCTAATTAGCCTTTTAAGTGATCTGCTGTTTTTCATGGACCCTGCCCTAAACCAGTGCTGGTGTGGGCTGAGTCATAAGAGATTTCCTTGCTGGTACCTCTGGCTGTCATCAAGCCTCCAGTCTTGATTGTATCTAAATACCAACAGCAATAAGCAGGACAGCCATCTGGAGTGGCTGTCAGTCAGATCAAACTTCTGAAATGAGCTCAGCCAGAAACAGGAAAAGTCCTCTTAGCAGAAAAAAACACCATTTTTCTTTCCCTTTTGGGATTCTCCACACAGATAAAAAGACAAAAACTGTTTCACTAAATATAATAATTTTTAAAAAGGGCAGTCCTCCCTACAAGATCAGGGATGAGAATGAATGTAGGCTATTAGAATACAAGTATGTCTCTAATTGGGCTTATCAAGGTGCCTTTCATGCTGTGAAAACACACTCAAATCACCGCTCCACAGCTGAAAAAAATAATTGCTTGTTTCCCTGATTAGACTAAAACATGAGTTGGTCTGTGACTACTTGCTAATCATAAATCTTCCAGAATATAAAAAACACCCAATATGTTAATGTACAAACTGCTCGTGTCACAACAAATCGTGCAGCTTGAGGCTGGAAACACAAACACAGAACATCATCTGCTGACTGTCTTTGGAAAGTTAATAAGGTGCAAGGAAACTAATACATGCCATTATCTTCTAAAAAGGCTGTCACCAACTTTTCAGCACAAAATGGATCAGATCATTATGCAAATAAATCCTAAAGTCAATTTACGGCTGTTTGCAGATGCTGAGAGACCAGTTGCCTCACGAATTAATGTGAGCAGCATCAGCACTGATTTTGTGCAGGAAGACTGTGATTCCCAGTACTCTGGGAGTGTTAGGAAAAAAAAAGCAAAAATGCCAGGAACCTACAAACTGGATTAAATATATGACACAGACTACACTGGAGGAACAGTGAAGAAATGCCAAGATCACCAGCAGTGGGAAAACCCTGTTTTAGAAGATCCATACTGTCCTGTCTGCCCTCACCACTAGCCACCCTTGAAGCAAAGCAGACGTGGAACTTCGAGGTGCCATCACATGAAATAATGTTCCTAATACCATGGCCTTTGCTTTCCAAAGCATGAAAAATGTCACTTGGTGTTCACTGCAGTATTATTCATAGCCTCCTGTACAGACACAGCCTGGACACCAAATATTTTTCATGGAGCAAAGTTTTGGTCTCAGGTTATTGCTTTGAACAGTGTGACTTCTTTAAGTAAGTGAAATAATTGCACCCTAAACCTTGCTAGAATTGATGTAAATCTAGTACCTAATAAAAGGTAAGCAGTTATAATTTATTCCAAATTCACTGCATGAACTCATTGCTAGATTTCCTAAACACTCGAGGCAAAAATATCCAACTCTGGTCATGCAGAATTACCCTGGGGTCACTGCTAGATCGCTCAGACATGGTATTGCCACTCCCTAATACAAATATAGAAAGTGTTTTTAACTATTCAATTATCTGGGTGATTTAAAGAAGGTATATTAGGGACAGAGAGATCCCCAGTGTCATATGGAAGAAAGGACATCAAGTACCCTGTGACAGGATGCATTTCAGGATTAATTCCCATTTTCTCCATGATGCATAAATCCCCTCTGACACTTGGCACGTTGAGTCAAGGAATTAGGGAGGATCTGCCCAGGAAATTATGAATCCTCATTGCTGGCGGGAGAAAACCAAATGGAGGGAGACAATGGGGAAGACAGCCTTTAAATCTTCTGGTGGCTCTCAGGCACGTGGGACAGCTCTTCCCCTGTTGAAATCCTTGGCTATGGCCAGCACTGGCTACACCTCCCTGGGGAAGTTTCTGATCTGGCTCAGAAGTGCTGGTGCTGCTGCTCTCACTGATCCCTGGTCCTGGCTGTCACTGCTGTACCCCTGTTGTCCTTGGGAACAGGCAGGGGAAATGCTTCATGTCACTTGTGATCTACATTTCCCTTATTGGCCAGCTCCTGCTTCACATCTGAACAGACTGCTCCCCAGTTACACATTCCCAGTGGTCTTGAGGTGTCTGGACCAATTTATCCTTTTGCCATCTCCTATTTTTATTGTATTCCTCTCCACCTTATCATGTGCTCTTTGCTCTAGGACCACACAATTTTTGTTCTGACCCTATCTTTTGCTTTCCAAAACTCAACCTCCTAGCTCAGGGCTGGACATGCTGCTTTTGTTTGCAACCTCCCACACACATTTTTCCTGCATTTCTTTTGATCTGCCTTGCTGTTGCCACATCTACTGCAATGCCGTATGTAACTTCACCACTTGCCAAGCCTAACCCACAAACTATAATTCCTGAATCTTCTGAATTCTGCTTCTTTTTAACTCTCAGTATTACTACCATTTTTTGCATGTACAGATAATTGTATATAAAAACTACTTCTTGCCACAGAATTATTTATATAGAAGTATGTCTATCATAATTTTTTTACTGTAAATCTTACAAATTATTAGGAATCAAGTCCTGATGTACAATTTTCCTTCCAGTATCTCATGTAACTTATTTAATGGCCTCGTTGAAAATTACAAATCTAACAGCACCAGTCTGAACCTAGCTGCACTGTTTCATGATCTTATTCCTTCTGTCACTGCAAACCTTTTTTACCCCACTCTGAAACCTGGAAGAGCATGAAGGCTTAAGGCAAATTTTCCATGACATGCATATAAATCACAAAACAGGTATTAGTTGGAGTTTCATTGGCATTTTCTGTGACCCATCTCCCATGTTTCTGCATATAAAGAGGTTCTGCAAAACAAAAACCAAAAAATTTTCTCTTAGCTTTTTATACAGATAAGCTTGTAACTGGTTAAAGACCAGTGGCTGAAATGGTCTTCCATCATGTTTCATTTGTGTAAAGGTCTTACAGTTCTGAAAGTGGATTTCAGATTTCTGAGTGATAAAATGAAGGGCTAAACCAAAGCATATAGGAAAACAAAAGTCACACTATACACTGAAGTCCCTCACAGGACACTGTTTTTCAGTACATTTGTTTAGTAAAAAAAGTACATGTCAAATAAACCGAGAGCCTGCTTTTTCCCAGTCACCTCCTGATCTTGAAGCATCCCCTACAGTATCAAAGCACTGAGTCATTAAGTAATGAACTCTGATTTTCATATATAATTGACAGTTAATACTTTTTGCCTTTAAATGGCTTCTCTTCTGTTCAATATCGAGCACTGAAAGTAAAATTATATCAGGGTGGGGGCTGTACACTCACCAAAAGGAGTGACATTTGCAAGAAAGTTATTTTTATGCTGCTTCCTGCTGGCACTTATTGTTGGTCTTCACTGTCAACATCTCCTATTTTAATAAAGTGTATTTATCTCCTCACTGTGAATGGTTTGTGCAGGGCTGTAGCATCACAATTATTCTAAATGGCACCTTGAGGCATGGTTATAACAAACTTCCCTGTATTTGCCTTTTCATTTTAAATGGCTTACAAACATTAAAAACCTGACAAAAAAAGAGCAAAAGAAATTACTCTAAATTATTACCACAATTGTGCACAAAAAGCTAGTTGCCCACAGCTATGCTTAACTCTCAATTTATGTCCAGTTTGCTGCAAGGTAATGTCAGATAATATAAATGAATCTAGCTCCACGATGGGAAATGTGTCCCTGAATGTACACAGAGATTTCACTGTCCCAGTTTGTTCTGTTGGGTTCAGAAGAACACAATAATATTCCACTTCATAAGGGGTAAAATAGGTAAACGGATCTGGGACCATGTTTTGGCAGTAAGAGCATAGCCACTGACTCTCCCAGTTCCTGGAATAAATCATCTGCATGGACATTGCACAAAGCTGTGTTCCTCTTTGAACCTTCAGGTCATCGCAGCACAGGCAACAGCCACCCAGCTTACCCTGCTCAGGCCAGCTCTTCAGCAGGAAAAATAGGCAGCTTATGCTCCTGCTTTTTGTTTAAATAGTGCCTAAATTCTGCTTTAGGTTTAAATTGTGCCTAAATACAGCCTGCAGATCAGTTCATTAGCCATAGGGCTGCTTTCTAGTAGAACTGCCTAAAGGCCAGAGCCAAAGAGCAGAGTTAACAATGCAGAAATGTCACCAACACCAGCAGCAATGTCTGCACAGGGTCCTTAGGGCCAAAAAAAAAAAAAACAAAAAAACAAACCAAACCCCTAAGAAAAGGTGTGAAAGTAACTAACTAACTAAACATGCAAACCCCACCACTGCCTTTATCAGGAGTGAGGTTTCCTGTTCTCCACACCAGAAAGCAAGGTAATACCAAGGTGTCCTAAGGCCTATCTGGTGGTTTTCTGTCAAGTCAAAGGAAAATACTATCCTTGATGCCTGTAAAATAATATTTACACATCAATACAAGAAATCTTTCATACCTTACAGCTGTTTTCCTACATTCTGTGGAAGTGCTGTTAGCCTGCAGCCTAAAACAGGTTGTGAGTGCCATGAGACAACATTTTTAGAATCTTCGACTCATTAAGGTTGGAAAAGACCTCTAAGATCATCAAGTCCATCAATCAGTTCAACACCACCAGCCAACTAAACAATGTCTTCAACCATGTTTTTCCTATTCCAAAGGAAAGCACATCCTACTGTCACTTGGGAGTGACCTGTCCCTCCCAAGCTCTCCTGTCCTTGTGAAAAGCAAAACTGTTCAGCATGCCATCTCCTACAGCAATTACTGGGTTCCGCTATTCCCTTTGCCTTGCCCTTTCCAGCAAGCACAAAACAGTGCAGCATTTCAGGTAATTGCAACTTTTTTTCATCTCCCTTACCACAAGGGCCATAGCCTGATGCAACTGGAATGAGCAGCACACCCACACTAGCAGACTCTATTGCCTTTCTCTTGATTTATTAGCTGCTTCTGAAGAAAAGTCCAGTCGAACAAAAGGGTGAGCCAGAGTCACTCAGTGTAAATGCATAGTAATTCCTACAAACAGATGATATTACTAGTGGCACAAGCATTTACAAGGCATCTTTGATCAGACACACCCTTTTATGGCTAGTATTGTTCATGGTGACATAGATTTAAGCATATATAAGTAAGGGAGATCTCATTAATTTTTGTATAGTCCCACAGCTTTTCCTTGAGTATCCCATAATGCTTTGATTAATCTTCAGTCTGTCTTATCAGTTAGCAATCCAAGTTGAACCTCTTTGAGACCATGCCTGTAGTTTTGGTGGCTCAAGAGCTTTAGCCTTGGATACTACATCCTTTGTCTCTAGTTCTGACCAATTTATACTTCAGTGCTTTGTTTCTCCTTTTCCCTCTTACTTGCTATTCACTTCCAACTCATAACATCTTGTATCAGATATCCTAAACAAAGCAGGTGCACTCACATCTTTCCACATACCCTTGTGAAAGGGAAGGAAGAAAGATTTTAGAGTAGCTAGGAGAAAAAGTGGCCCTTCAAAAGGGGAATTGCAGTGCTAAACATGCATGACTGCATTAGATTGCTGTGCTTTGATAAATCTCCTCAAAGTTCTCATTCTGAATGTGCATTTTGTATATACTTTTGTAGGCCTATTTAGGACAAAATTCAGAATACTCAAGAAGTTACATGAATGAACTGAAAAAAAACAGGGCAAATAAAGATCCTACATTTAGCTCATAATAATCTTTTATCCAAGAGTGAGATGATGAGAAATTAGGTGGCTGGAAGTTCTGCAGAATAGGTTTGATGATAACAACAGGGAGTCAATAAAATCCTCCATTTTGTAAAAAAATACAAACATCAGATGGGGACATGATTCATGAGTGTTGGATGTTCAGAGCAGTGATGGGGAACAATAACAATTTCCATATGTGAAAAGGATTTGTGGACAGACAGGGAGGAACATGATGTCTGTGCCCTCTCTAGGGAAGGTACCCATAACACGGGCAGGACATTGAAGTGTTCACATGAAATGCACACAGCTCACTGCCTGGCTTGAAATGCCTCTCGTGGAATGGGCATCTGCATATTGATGAATGAACTCCTGGATGGACATACTCCACACAACTCCTCTTTGATCTTTGGTTCCTTTTTTCTTACCAGAATATTCTGTTTTCTTTTGATGCAAAAAGTGCAGAATTGAAAGGCAGTACGCAGTTCCATTGCACCCTTTGTCAAGGAATTCAGAACAAAATCTCTGAAAAAAACCAAGTATCTGGCTTATAATAAAAAGAGAAATGAACAAAATCAATCTTCTAGAATGGGTAAATGCCAGAACTTGACAGGAGCTAATTAATAACCAAATGTCCAAAAAGAAAAATGAGAAAGAATACTTTAGATGGTTGAGTATATTTAAAAAAAAAAAAAAGAAAAACTATCTTCCTCCCTGGCAATGAATAGAGAAGATAAGAATGATGAACTGCTGAGGGAAAACACAAGAATTCCTCCAGGAAACAACTTCATCTTTAGGACACTTGCAAGGTGATGCTGCAGTAACAGAAAAGCAAGTAAGAAGGTACTGAAAAGCTGTAAGTATTTTGGCATTTTACATGTAGTGAAGAAAACACTCTGGATCTTATAAGTAATTTGGTATTTTACATGTAGTGAGGTAGTGAAGAAAACATTCAGAGGACCTAAAAATGTTGTTCCTATCTAGGACAGACCCAGACCTGGTGGCCTCATCTGGGTTTTGGCATCTGCTTCCCTCTCCCCCTTCCTCCCAGGCCTTCAGCTTAGGTCTGTTTTCCCCTCAGCTCTCTCAAAGTAATTGTTTCTCTTCCCAGAATATCCTGCAGCCTGTCAGTGTTTTCCTGGTAATTAAATAGCAAGAAAGTGTTGTGTCATTGCAGGGTGACTGCTGTGCAGAGAGAGACTCATGACAATCTGTGATCCATGCACAAAGCTACTGCTGAAACAGTTTTCCATTCCCTTCTCTTTTGCTTGCTGCAGGGCATTGGTGGGTATTTGATTTATATGCTTTTATGTTTATGAAAGAGAAACAGATTTGCTTTTCTCACTGTCCCCAGCTCCCTCTTGCCCAATAATAATATCCGTAAATGTGCACCAACTGTTTTCTGGAAGTTCCCAGAGCATACTTCTGTCCTCTGTTTCCACCTCCTCCTCCAGGGTGAGATTTTCCACTCCTTTGTGGCCTGAAGAATCTTGCACCTACAAGACCTGTTGACACTGATCATTAAAGATGTCACTCATCAAGAAACCCAAATAGATAGGATGTGATTCACTTGGAATTGTAGGTATTCCACAATGACATTTCATCATTAATGGCAGTGAAAGCAAGTAATTACATTTCTACAAAACCAATGAGGTCCTCCAGTGCCTAAACAACAAACTCACTAACTGAATTCTAGTTTTAAAATCTGAAGCACGGATAACTGCATCATACTGAAAAACATAACTGGCTGTCAAGGTTTTGCCCACAATTAAACACCTGACATGCTCTCTAGTAACCCTTCTGCCTTCCCCTCTAGGGAAAGAGAGAGAATAAGGGAGAGAGACCTAAGGGTTGGAAACTACACTACACAGCTTTAGTGAAACAGTAAGGATGAAAAGGAAAATAATGAAATATTTTTAAATATATGCAAACACATTATTGTGTTCCCCCTGCCAACTATAGGGCAGGCCCTGGGAAAGTCCTGGACTGGGCTGCTTAAGTTAGCTGCAGATGGGAGCTGGATGCAGGACCACACGGATTCAGGAATGCACAGATTGGGATCAAAAACAGATACATGGAATCCTCTCAGGACTCCAGACATGAATGAACAGAGCTTGACCCTCACAATCCTTCAGATTATACCAAATATGATGCATTTAGGTTGGAATACTTTGGTGAATTTTGGTCACCTGCCTGGTCTTCTCCTTCCCAAGGGAGGGTTGCAGGTGTGAGCCTTTTCCTCCCTTCTGTTTCTGGATCGTAAGTAGTTTAGCAGAACCAAGCAGTGGCCTTGGATGTACATACCATTCTCCAGCAGTAACTATAAATACTGAGTGCTATCAGTCCTAGAAGCTGACACTGACTGGAAAACATGCTGCTAATGTCAGCATACTTAGTTTCTAAGAAGAGACACAACCACCAGGGACACCAGAAGAATAACTATATAAACCTCTGTTTTGCATAATCAATTGCTGTGGGTTGCAGCCGAGTACTCTGCACCTCCTATTTGATTAACAGTATCACCAGCCAGGTATCCAAGAGCCACTCATAATTGCATTTACAATACATTATAACTTTAATTCTTATAAATAGAGGAAAAGCTAAGTTGGACTGATGCCTTCTCAAACATTCTGGTTAGGGATGGACCTTCTGGAAAGCAGGTCGAAGGGGAAGGATCTTTATTATTTAGATAATAAATTATTCATGAGCCAGCAGTGTGCCCTTGTTGCCAGGAAGGCCAACAGTACCCTAGGTTTAATAAAGAGTGTGGTCAGGAGGTTGAGGGAGGTCATTCTCCCCCTCTACTCTGCCCTGGAGAGGAATACTACATCCAGTTCTGGCCTACCCAGTTCAAGAGACAGGGAACTACTGGAGAGAGTCCAGTGGAGGGCAACAAAGTTGAGTGGGGGATTGGAGCATCACTTTGATGAGGAAAGGCTGAGGGAGCTGGGGCTCTTTAGCCTAGAAAAGAGAAGACTGAAGGGAGATCTTGTTAATGCCTACAAGTATCTAGAGGGTGTATGGAAGGAAGATGAAGTCAGACTCTTCTCAGTACTTCTCAGTGACAGGATGAGGGGCAATGGGCACAAGCTGGAACATAGGAAGTTGCATTTAAACATAAGAAAAAACTTCTTTCCTATGATGGTTACAAGGCACTGGAACAGGCTGCCCAGGGAGGTTATGGGGTCCCCTTCTCTGTAGATATTACAAACCCACTTGGATGCAGTCCTGTGTAATGTGGTCTAGGTGATCCTGCTTTAGTGAGAGAGTTGTACTACAAGACGTCTAGAGGTCCCTTCCAACTCTGATAATTCTGTGATTTTATCTCAGCAATAAACTATTCTTTTTCATCAATAGATCTTGAAATGCTCAAGGACTTTGTAAGCTTTTAATTCAGCTATCTCAACACAAAGTTGAGGCTTTCCAACAAGAGAAGGCCTGTAAACTTCCAAGGCTTTTCATTTTGTGTGAGGAAAAAAAAAAAAAAAGAAAAACAACAAAAAAAGAGATTTTAAAAGTTCAGTAAAAATATTGACTTCATACAACTTAGAAATTTTTACTTTAATTTTCATCTCAGAGCTCCACACTGTAAATTTGAGCCCAAATCCTTATAAACTTCAACTAAACTTTAAGCAAATCTAACCAGGGTATTGTAGTGGGAAATAATTAGCAACTTTTAGAACAAAAATCTTACCTGTCAAAATGTATTTGGTATATTCTATAATAAATTATCAGTCTCTGTTTCTCTTTTCAGCACCTTCTCTCTTCCATTAAGATATTAACAATATTTGAATTTTCCATCTGGAGTACATAAAAGACCAATAAATGACCAGAAGCTGACAAAGCAGTCATTGCCTCCTCTTTCTCTTCTGCCAAAGTGTTACTGGTATCTTTGACACCAATCTTAAAAAAAAAAAAAAAAAAAAAAAAAAAATTATCTCTCTCAAAAAATCTGTCAAAAACTGACAACAGTTTCTTTCAAAATCTGTCAAAAACTGACAACAGTTTCTTTCTTCTTAATACCTTCTCTGTGAATTTCTACTGTGGCATCTGTGTCTGCCATCATTATGGCTTATCTGCCTCTCTACACTAGAGAAGCCAGTGTCAGAGAACTGAAGGTGAAAGCTTCTTATGAGGAGCAGATAAATAAGAGAGGTCACTAAAGCCTCTCAGGGCAACCTTCTTGAATGACATGTTGTAGCATAAGACAGGAAGCTCTCATATTAAAACCCATTTCTAGCCAGGCATCCACCTGCCTTGGCACACCATCCCTACACCTCCAGCTCTTACCACAATACTGTGGCATTGGGATCAGTCCACAAGTTCTGCCAGCTGGGAAGTGTTCATCAGGCTGCTGCCAAAACTTAAGATTTCTGAAGGCAGGGCTAGACAGAAAAAAATTTTTCCAGAGCACTGATCTTGAACATTGAACTCCTGATAATTAGCTCCAGCTGGAGCTATTAGGTGCTCAACACTCCCAAAAATCTGGGTTGCTGATTGCCGACCCAGAAGCCTAACCACAGATGTCCACCCCATGCTGAACATCCAAGGATGCTGCTCTCTTACATCCATACCAACAATCTCTGTCTGCACTCAGCTAAAACACCACACTCACTCACTCACAGCACTCAGAGTGCCTTTGAGATTACTTTTTTCCTTTTTGTTTCATCAGTTATTTGATGGGGACAATAAGTTGTAGGAAGCATTTGCTTTCACTGCACCCTAACTCCCTTTGTAAAATTTCTCTCTGCCTAACGCCTGCTTCACATTTATCATGGTACTACCAACAGTCACAAGCCTTCAGTTTTGGATAAATACTGGGGGGTAGGTGTGCTCTCTTGTTGTCAGGTGTTTCTCAAGGACAGAGGTGGGAATTACTGGCCAGTGCTGCTGCAACAAGAGCTATAATCACTAAGAGGTATTTTGAATCATCTTGAGGACAGCCTGTTTCTTCTACTGTCAAGAAATCAATTGGAAGCCTTGCAGCTACGTGCCGTTTAGAAAGAGCACAGCGGAGAGAAAATTATTAATACTCTAGTCACCCCCTCCATGGACAAGCACACACCTAGTTAGCAGCAGTATTTGGTCAGATGCATGGTGATCCCATGCTGAAGCAAAGAGCAAGTGCTGCTGCTCAAAGGCATGTCTATTTGCTCACAACATCTTCCCGGAGGAGACCCACAGGTCTGAAATATGCATTTCCACTGTTGGATGTGGGGCTGCTTGAACTCTTGTGCCTGCCAGTGAAGTACATTAATAGGTGTCATTGCTCCAATTCTTGCCCTGATAATACTCTGCATTGCTTGCTGATGCACAAAAGCCACACTGTGTGGTAGACAAAGTTTTACATACAGTCCAATGCACGCTGTGTTTGGTGTTCATCTCCAAGTTATAGAACAAAGCTTTCCCCCAGCAGTGGCACCTGCAAACAAAAATATTCCTTAATGGAACATTTCTGGACCCATGCTGGACCATTCATGTTTCATGAGGACTTCGCTGTTGCTGTCTGACTGGATTTGTGTTCTTTTGATTTAATGCTTCTGAATACGAGCCCTGTTGGTGGTATAGCAAAGCAGAGCTGATTTTCCAGTTGTGTGGCTGGCTGGCACCAGCAAAGGGCCTGGCTCATCATTTAGCAAATGTCACTTTATATTAGCCAATTCCCAGAGACCATGATTTTTTCTTCCCTGACAGGACTGCTCCTATTACAGTTTGTGTGTCCTCTGCAGAAAGGTCTGTCCTTGTTTTCATTCTCGTCTGCATGAAGCATTTGTAGGCACACAGTCACATTTAGTTCTGCTTTTAGCTCAACCCAATTTTCACATCATTAGTGTTGCTACTCTACCACCTTGAGCCTTGCAGATATCTCCCACATGCTGTCCACAACATAATATGTGGCTGCAAGGTAATTTATTTATTCTAGTAAAGAAAAAAAAATAATCCTTTTGACTATGCCTTCCATATGTGGGGGCTTGTAGAGGAGTTGGGTTTTTTGGAGACATGTTTGTTTATAGATTTTGCAGGAAAGTCTATAACTGAATGCCTCAGAGGGAAGGCCACCTTCCTCCCTGATCTACTCTTGCTCAGGTGCCACCTACCAGATGCTACCTTTATTTTCTGGGGGTTTTGTCAGTTTGTCTGCTGCTCCTTCCAGGACAGTAGCCACACAGAGCCTATGCTCCACTAATATAGGGGAAAAGAACACTTTCATTTGTATATTTTCAGTTTCCCTAAAAAATTGTGGGGGATATTTTTCATATTAACTTCTATGCCTGTTTTTATTAACATGAGCAGATTATGTCATTTGAGTCTTCATATTGTAGAAAAGAAATGAAATGCAGCTCAGGAAACACTGAAGCTGTCTTAAACTAGTGTTAAGAACTAAACTATAGTCATTGCTACACCAATAACTTCACTGTTAAAGCAGCTATGGGAGGGGATGAGAGAAAGGACAGCTATGAGTACGTGGTAATTATATTCTAATCCTCAACAGAATCGCATTACCAAGAAATCAATTAAGGTGAGTGACTGCTTTTTAGTTCCCTTTTATTTAGCCATTGCCTGAGCATGGCCAAGCTGCAGTATGATTAACCCTTAGTTAGTATCTACAGTATTTCAACCCCACACTCAGGTGCTCAGCCCAGTATGAGCAACCATAGTCCTCTCACACTCAGAAATCAGACCCCTGCCAGACACAGAAAAGGGAAACAACATTACAGGGTATGAACTAGGTAAATTAGTCCACAATTATGGACACTGATCAAGAAAAAGTGCAGGAGGCTTTGTACTAAAGAATAAATGCCACACAAGAGTCCAATGAACACACTTAACTTTTCCTGAGAATGTTGCCCTGTTCCATCTCTGTTCCTCATGACCTGTATTATCAGGTTTGTTAAAAAGTGGTGAGTTTTAGTTTTGTAAATGCCTCATATCAAGTCCTCTCTCCAAGCACGGCAGATCAGTGCTTTCAGGTCCCCAGACTCTGAGCCTTTTAGGTCTGGCAGACCATACACATACTGTATTTATTTTGGAAGAAGAGAGCGTTTTTGGTCCAGATATCCTTACATGCTACACATTGAGCCACAAAAGTGATTTGCAAATGACCTAAGCTTCACCTTAACTGTGAACTGAGGCCAGAGTCTCTGTGGAAGATGGACAGACTGAGACAGCACAGAGAAATTTGCTCTGCCACCCACACCAAAACCACATCAACACCTATGATACATACAGTAGGACCTCTGGAAACCACACAATCTGCCCAATTTCCCTTTTAGTGCACGTTTCTTCAATGAAATTAGACCAGTGAGAGTTTACCATTGAACCAGTACTAAACTCTTGTGCTGCTGAAGGCAAGCTGTTTCTTGCACCACACTGGGTCACAAGGCAGTGATCTGGGTAATAGAGCAGTACATGCATTACCATGGGATTCCAGATGTGCTACCAAGATAACACCCCCTAGTTTACAACCTGCTAATTTATGCAATTCTCTTTGCTGCACCTTATTAAGCATTTACAAGGCAGTCAGATGAGTTATTAGAAATAATACTAGAGTTAGTTCTGTGGAACTTTGTACCTGCACTGCTTCTTCCAGCAGTGAAGGCAGAAAATGAGTGGCACGTTAGAGTGGCACGATAAATTATTTTGCTGGTTAACACTGAGGAACATCTGTTAGATGTTGTTGCTCTACAATTACAGAAGAGTAAGTAATGGTGCTTCTGTGAACATAACTGAAAATGAATTAATCTTCAAGATTATATCCAAACCACTTCCTGCCATAAGATTTATGACTGGCATACCGCCATTTGCTTAAGAGCCTAACTCTTCCTTCAAGGATGTAAACCCATCCTGAAAATAATGGGATTTCCCAAGAATAAAAGTAAGGCAGCAGTGAGCTGAGAAGACGGAGTTGGTTTGGAGGTTTTTTTGATCCTTCCTTTTATGAAGCAGGGAGTGAAACTGGTGTAGGGTAACACCAAATAAGAGAAAATTATCTTGCAGAAAAATTCAGTGAGCTGGTGAAATCTGCACAAAACTGAGGTCTGCCTGAGGGGCTGTGACCCCCCATGGGATCTGGGCCCTGCACCCAGGAGTGGGACCATAGCCTGGAGCTCTTCTCATCAAACTGCACCAATGGTGATACTGTAGTTTTAACTCTAAGAAATGTGCCACTTCTGTGTTAACTTGATTTATGGCACTGTTAGCAAACACTTCTAATACAGGCTAAAAAACAGTAAGATGAAAAACAGCCTTGTTGGGTTCAAAACAGGCAACTGATAATCAAAGGTACTTTTAGGGCCAGAAAAAATGCTTTTATGGAAAGGACTGTTTAAGAAAAAGCTGATAACCAGACTGCCCAAGATCAGGATCTTTCTTTCAGCTGGCTGTGTGACTGCAGATGCACCAGTTAAGGTGGTAATCTGGCAACACCTCATATCCATAACTGAAACTTGCTATGGGTTCAGCACAGCAGCATTTTGGTCAGCACCACTCATATTTTGCCTATTCATAAGCCAAATACAATGACTAAAAATTTTGCAAAATATCTTGAGAGATTAGGAGTAAGTTTTCACTCATCTTTTGTCAAAATCTAAGAGAAAGAAACCGTCAAATTTTAACAGGTAGGATCAATAAGTATGATTCTGGAGGTCTAGTTATTACTTGTAATGACACATAAGACAAAATTAAACTTGGATAATTTCAGCCACATTTTAAAATTAGTCTTCTGCATATGGGAAAGAGCCCCAAAGAAATGTCTAGCACTCAGAATCTGTTTCCCGTGTCTTACCAAAGGCTAAAGCAATCTCCCACATGTGTTTCACAAGAATATTTCTTTTGCTTTTAGCCCAGGAGCAAGGATACTGCTTTCCCAAGAAACGTTAACCCTTCAAGATGAATTTCTCACAACCGCATCCTGAAGAATACATTTTGTGAAAATGAAAAATGATTCAACTCTCAATACTGTAGCACATTCATCAAGTCAAAACAGCAGCTTGCTTCCTCACTTCCAACACCCTTGAGCAACAGGTTGCCCTGTCAGGGCCATGCTGGGAAGTTAACTAGCAGGAGGAGCTTTCAGTTCCTGGGCAGGCAAAACACCTCTCTCCCCAGCAGCTCTTAATTACTCTCCTCTGAGTCAAATTCACTCCTCCCCTTCCCACACATGCAAAGTAGCTGTCTGCTACTCTGCTTGTTGCAGCAGCATTAATTAAACCAGCTTCCCATTAAAGCTGCCCTCATCCACTAAGTGCCACCACACAGCAGCTGCTGGGTTCAACCAGATGTTTCCAGAAGACAAGCCACCCTTGCACTACCATGCCTTTTAATTTTTTTATCCCAGCTGATCCATAGCATGCAGTAAAACATATTTTAAGGGTTGTCTTTTTCAAGCTGCCTCCTGTGAGAAGTACTGCCACGTGGAACCATCAGGTTGGGCTGTGTGTTTGCAGATGGGGTGCTACTGTCTGAGCCTCTCCTGCAGGGAAGTTCTCATCCAGAGGGTGGTCACTACCACTACATGCTAATAATCAATCAGAGGTGCAGGATGGGTGTCTGGGTATGCCTTTTCAATTAACAGACACAATCTGACCACTGCTGCCCCATGTTGGCCATAGTAAAGCATCCCTGTTCCTTGCAGTAAAATTGAGTATGACACAATTTTGCTAGTCAGGTGCTCAGAGGCCCTTTCAGAAGTATAGCAATACTTCTAAGGAGCAACAGCAGAAGAGTTCCCAAATGAACATCTCATTCTTCCCATTAGGAAGCTGATGCACAAACTTTATTCTGTGTTATGACTACCCTTACTTTTGGAGGAAGGGTATTTTGAGAAGCATTTTAGGGTTGAAACATACTCTGACAAACCTCCGTCAGATCTTGCTGGTAGACTAAAATCATTTAAATGGAAGGAAAGACGACAGATTGTGTGCTGGGCTGCCATCTTGTATAGTCACACATTCTAAACCTGCCACTCTATTTTCACCTCAATTTGCCTTGACTGTTAATTTCTCTGTCTTCAGTGTTTCTCCATCTCTATACTCGCAGTTGACAGCAACATTAAACATTTTCAACCAACTATTTATGTTTCTGAAAAACTAGAATTTTTGAGGAAAAGGAGTCAAAGATCAGATTTTTATAAGTCACATAACAATGTTATAAAAATAAAATAAGCTTCCAACAGCAACCTAGGCTTTCTGGAGTTTCATAAATAGTTAATCTGTTAATCTTTCACAAACAGCAGACACACATTTCCTGAACACAGAAGCTGATCAGTAGAAAGCTGTGCTGAATATATCAGTGTGCAACAGACTGCAGTTGAAATCTTCAGTGTGGACCCCGGCAGGAGCAGGGGAAGTCAGCAGTAATTTTGACACTGGTTTTAGTAGAATTGGACTGTCAACTTCACCATTTCCACCTGGTGGCTTCTTAAATGCTTTTTGTAGAGTGGAGCAACTTTTAAAATTGTGGGGAAAAACTGAGCTCCTGTAGGTGACTGTCTGGCCACTAGCTTCAAATCTCATGTTCCTTCCCAAGCAGCGAGAGCAGCATGTGTTTCTGAAAATTTAAGCTGCTGAGGCCATGCTGCTCCTCATGGAGGTACTGCCAAAATCCAGGGCAAAAGTTCCATCTCACACTGGCTGAAAGGATGAACCTCTCAAGCAGACCCTACTTTGAAGAAAACAAAAGCTTGTACAGGGCAATGTACGGGGCAGCTCCTGATAGAATTGCCAAGAAATGGGATAAGAACTATGAGCAGAAGGCACAGTTTCTGTGTACAACTTGTTCAACACATATGGAACAAAAGCATTCCCCACAAGCATTTTTTTTACAGTAGAAACAGGGGAGAGAGATGAGGCTTCCAATTTAATTTCTTCTCATATCCCCATTGTGTTTGTTTCCTTTCCAATCCTCATGGCTTTGCTGGCATGAGACAGCAAGCAGATGCTGCCCAACCCTTCTGTGTTTCACATACATAAACACCTCACACAAATAGATCTTCACATCTTATGCACTGTGCAGGATTTTCCCTGAGCTAAAATTGTGGCACAGAAGCTGAAAAACCAGTCAGGAAAAGAGAAAAACAGAGAAATAAAAGTCCATCGTTATCAACTACAATTTCATTGCACTGACAAAATTTTCCAGGACGTAAATTTACTGATACAGTCCCGAGACTTCAAGATTTCTCCATCCTGTCGTGACACATGTGAAAAGTATGTACAGCTGTTTCCTAGCAGGTTCCAAAAAAAATATGCAGAAGTCAGTATCCTGATCTCTTCTACAGGAATTAAAAAAGTACACATCTAAATAAACTAATTAAAGACTTCAGCAACACCACAGGAAGTGTGTGCTTGGTGACAAGTAAAAGTGTTGAAAAAAAGTGCAGGAATAATATTTTTCAGGACTTCCATATATCTAAAATCATTTAGCAGTATGAATTCCACTAACTTTTGATGAGACTTCAGGGTAAAGGTTGAGAAGTGGATTTCCATTAGACTCAAAAATGATTTAAGCATGTGAGAATGGATAGGGCTTACAACATTACAGAACTATAAGGGAATTTATACACCTAAGGGTATAAACAGGCATCAGTAATTTTTTCAAACATTTTCCTAAATGTTAATAGTCTACCTACATCTTTGAAAGAAGAGTGTTTTCTGAAGCAATGCTGCTAATTTTGATTGCTTTAAAAAGCAAAGCTGAAATCACAGCATGATTTGGGACAGCTTTTGGGGGTTCATCCTCCAATTTCATCAACCATAGAATTTCGTAAAGAACCCAGATTATCAAGCCTCAGAGCAGCATGATTGCTCCAACAAAAAAAAAGTAAGGAACATTTGCAGATGCTCAAAACTGAGCACAACTGTAAATTCTGCTACATTACTTAAAAGTTACACAACAGCTGAGCAGTTCTCAATGTCAAAACCCAACTGCCAAACATTTTTCAAAATGTAATCCAATATAAGACAAAATGGAGGTCCTTGTATATATTGCCCAGGGCTTCTGCACAGAGAATTTAAGGCTTGAATAAAATACATTTTGAACCTGAATACTGAATACAGACTCCTACAGATTAAAAAATACTCTAAAACAATCTTAGTAAAATTTCAATTTCATAAAATTCTGTGGGTCAATGAAAGGAGAAATGTGTTGAGTTAGGAATGGCAAAATAATGAAGTGTAAGAAAATGCCTCATGGGGCAAATCCTGCATAGCTCTACAACAGCACATTACCCTGTGTGCTTAGATTCTCAGTGACTGAACCTATTCATTACCAAATTATCCTCATCCTCTAAGAGTAGTATCACAGTAATCTAAAGCCAAGACATTTACCTTTCTGACACCTGGTGCCAAACAATCTTTTGCAAATTTTTTATTTTCTGGTGGTTAAAAGCAACCTTAATACCCTTTGTTGCCTGATCAGACACGGCATCATTGGCAACCACAGGGGAACTGGCAGGCTATGGGCATCCTCCCAAAGCTGCTGAGTGTCCCAGAGCTATGACTGTAATAATTCTGTTCCCTTACTGTGAGTTTAATATGGGAAGACCTGAACACAAATGGACTGGAGGCCAGGAGATGGCATGGGTTGGTATCAGGGTTTCCCAGAGGTCTCTGTGGCTGTTTCTGTGACACTCATTACATAGAAACACCTCACCAGGCACCAAAGAAAGCTGCAAAGAAAGACCACTTTTTTTACCTAGTGTGGGAAGTGAACTGGAAAGAGACCCTGGGTACTAGGAGAAGAGTTTCCAACATACTTTGCAAGCCTTGCTGTCTGGCTGCTGTATTTACTCCTCCCTGTGCTTACATCCCCACACAAGCAGGTATTATCTCTCTGTGACAACCACTAAGTGACTGCATGTGTGAGGGAAAATACCATTAAAATACCATTTCATTTGGGAGATGTAGAGACTTTCCAAAAACAGAAGAACAGTAAAGTGTTGGAAAGATTTAAAAGATGATGCAGATACTGAATACCAGGGTAATTATCTTTGGAAAATAAATTTAAAAAAAAATCATTTTTACATACTGTCAAATTACAACTCATAAAGAGACCACCTAAAGAGAAAGACCTTTTAATTTCAAAAAAGGTTTGCCCCCGGAGGGGAACAGCCATCTGGTATTTTGTATTTCTAGCATATTTGTCACTAACATTTTTCTTTCACTTCTCTGTTGTTGACAAGATTACTGTCACCTTTCACCACACATAACACATCTCACATAGATCCATCCTGAGCAAACAAAAGTGACTGTCATGCTTGAAACAGCTGCCCTTGCAGAAGGGATCCAACAGGAAATTTTCATACAATTGGAAAGTAACACTTCAAACAGTCTGGATAGAGCTTAGTCACCCATAATGAGGTAAAGTGGTAGTTTCTCAAAATGCTTACATGAACCATCCTTTCATATTTTAATAAGCAGGTGCAAAAATAAAGAATGAAAACTTCCCATTTCACTGGATACATTAAAATGTGTGTTGCAGAGGATACATAGAATCATAGAAAGTGAGGGGCTGGAAGGGACCTCAAAAGATCATCTAGTCCAACCCCCCTGCCAAAGCAGGGTCACCTACAGAAGGTCAGACACATCCAGGTGGGTTTTGAATGTCTCCAGGGAAGGTGACTCCACAGCCTCCCTGGGCAGCCTCTTCCAGTGCTCTGTCATCCTTACAGTGAAAAAATTCTTCCTTCTATTTATATGGAACCACCTATGCATCCATTTATAGCCGTTGTCCCTTGTCCTATTGTTAGTCACCCCTGAGAAAAGCTGAACTCCTTCCTCCTGGCTCTTGCCCCTTTAATGGACACAATATTCCAGATGCAGCCTCAGCAGGGCAGAGTAGAGGAGGAGGAGAACCTCTCTCCACCTACTAACTACCCCCCTTCTGATGCACCCCAGAATGCCATTGGCCTTCTTGGCCACAAGGGCACATTGCTGGCTCATGGTCATCCTTCCATCCACCAGCACCCCAGGTCCCTTTCCTCAGTGCTGCTCTCCAACAGCTCAGTCCCCAGCCTGTCCTGGTACCTGGGGTTGTTCTTTCCCTGATTCCCACTTGCCCTTGTCATAAGGCAAGAAATTACAGCTTTTGTGAAATTAATTTCCAAGGCAGTCAAAAAGGAGATCCACATACTTGGCTTTGGTTGTTTGAAGTCTGCGATATGATTTGGTTTTCCCTGTTACACCAATAGTCATTAGAGGTCTGTATCCTCTGGCCTTCTCTATACTCTAAAAAGCTCTTCTGAGGACTGTCACCTTATTCAGTGATACAGGTCCTATTTAGTATATATAGATATTAAGCACTTTGCTAACACAAGTGCTAAATAATAATAAAAACTGATTTCTTTGATATAAAGTGTACCTGGGGACCTCAAAGACAGAGTATGTCCTCTTACTTTCTCTTTCCTTGTGAATTGGTCAAATCCTAGTGAACACTGCATCAACTTTCAGCCACTTCAAATGAACAGGATTAGAACCTCCAGTCTGTTGTTGCTAGAAGGGGGCACCTGTTAGCAGGAGTATTTTCACATCTACTTTTGGCTAACTATGATAATTTACACTGGAATGACTTCTGTAAAGATGCAGAGCATGAACAGATTGTATTTTTTAAAGACAGTGGGAAAATCACATATCAGTTGATACACCAGCTCCTGAAAAATACACAGGAATCATTTTCTGTTTTGCTTTTATAGGGGTACAGAAGTACAGAGATAAGAAATTAAGAATAGAGAGATGTTGTACAGATAGGAAACTAGGAGAGGCCAACAGGACAGGCTCTATTAGTACTTACTGATTTCAACAAAGAATTCATCATGTTTAGAAGGATTTGTGTGCCAAATCAACAGGTCTGATATGATACCTAGCTTGCCAAAGCTAACAGAATACTAGAAACACATGAAAAAAAATGGAATAATTCACAGCAAAAATCCCATGCTTTTAAAGTTTATCTCTCAGGCTAAGAGGGAGCATAAAGCAAGAGAGAGCTTTCAGTAAAAGTGCAAAATGTCACTGTCTTGATTCCCATCATTATACATCACCTCCCATAAGCTATTTAGGAACCTTCTCGACACCTTGCTGCAGAAGTGAACTCCAATTTTCCATCTCCTCAGTCTCATTTTCATATCCTTAGTTTTAACCACAAGAAGGGATCATTCAATACATTCATTAATACCACAAGAGTCATTTTCAGGCAGCAAAATTCTTGGAAAACAGTAGACCATCAATATCAAATAATTAGTGAGAAAAGGACATGCTGGGTCCATTTAAGGTACAGCCACAGGCCACTCCTGATAAGGCTTATCAGCTTTCCTTGGGTACAACAGCCTGCTGAAACCAGATTGGAAGGTAGGATTTAACATAGAAGATCAGGGGTTTTTCATTTTCTCTCCTCTAAGAAACTTCTTAGACCTGTAAGGGTCACTGTGCACAGGAGAGAAAGGAAGAATGGTATAAGTACTAAGTTTCCTGGAGTGTTTGCTCCTAAAACGAAGCATGAAAGGTGAGAAAATAAGAAGTGTATCACCAGGTCTTGTATTCCTGTCTGACTTTTTTATCATCTTCCAGAGCTCTTGGCAATTGCCTGCACTACATAGCTTCAGCATCCAGACACAAAGTAACTGACTGCCTTTGCAAATGTGGAAGTGGTGCACTGCTCCCTGCTCAGCAGACTTTAGTGAAATGACCCAAGTAGCCTTCCACCAAAGCATAACATAGATTTAGTCACAGATTTCTGTTTCTGGCTGTTCCTAATAGAAGCTTTGCACTCAGTCTGTCTTTAACACTTTTCAGGTACCTCTTGTTTCTCAGATTGCTTTATAATATAAATATTCTCTTAATTCTGACCGGACAAGGGCTTGAAAGGCAGAGATGCACTGGGAAATCTTAAACAGTCAAACAATTGCATTAAAACCCTGATGTTCCCATAGGCTGGAAGATAATTAGTCAATAGTCTCATTTACATGAACCTCATACTTCCTCTTTCCTATATTACTGCTTAATAGTCACTGCTGGTGACAACACTGATGTCGACCCACAAGTTTGCATCTCCACAGCTGCTCTGACACTGTTTCAGGGGGAAGCACTTTTAAAACAGCCTTACTCCAAAGCAGGGTGCCTCAGGTCCTGCAAAAGCAAGTGGAAATGTTTGATTAAACCCCCTAAAATGCAGGCTCATTGTAGCTATCCTTAAAACTTTGTTGAGGACTAAATAGACATGAAGCAGTGATCACAAGGAAACAGCTACTGCAACCTTGACCATTCAGTGAGACTTTTTTCAGCCCTGACACATGTGACAACTTATGACTGTCATGTTCCATGTATTAATAGTACTGCAAAATATTGGAGGAAAATAAAACTGTGCTGAAGATAAGGGCAACCTTAATTTAGGCTTTATCTTTAGACCTATATGTGAAGTTTTAAAAATCTCTTCCCTTTCTTACCCCTCTCTTGTTCTTGTCACGCTTCCCCCAACTCTGTTTCTCCCAAGTCTTTGGTTCAGCTCTTTCCTCAGTCTCCCTCCATGAACTGAAACTTCTTTTTATTCCTCTGCTTTGGTGTATCAGACATACCTTTCTTAGCAACCCAACACTTTAAATTCCTTTTCTGGGAACTGAACAGACTCAGATCAACCTGCTGGTGCCAGATGCACTGTTTGAACGATGGTTCAGCTACAGATTTATAGCTGTGCTGGCTGAGATGTGATCAAAAGATGTGGCAAGAGGTTGCTAGTGGTGCAGTTAAGCTCTCTTACAGATGCCAAGTGCTTTTTTTTAATAATTGCTTGGCAGTATTGGCCAGTCTGCTGGACACTGTTATTTCTGAGGCAGAACATTTTCAGTTGCTGCAGCCTTCCAAGGAGAGACAGGGAAGCAAGCCAACTGAAATTCAATTTTTCATAATGAGGAAGGAAATGAATTAGCAATTTTTAAATTTCCAAGTAAATTCCTTACTGTGAATAGTGAGGCTGCAGACTCAATACTATTAGCACTCAGCAGACAAACTGGAGCTCTCCCACACATCCTTTTGGAGAACAAACCCAGAAGTGAGGGCAGCTGGGTCATCCATTGGGACAGGTTAGATTTATAAAGCCTCTATTTCTCTCATGCAGTGTCAAGAAAATAGACTTATCCCAAAACTGAAGTTATAATGTGGGCACTAGATTCGTGGGGGAGTCATTCTCTGAATTTCACAGGGCAAACTGAGCCGCTTATTAGGCATCACTTTGTGTCCTGTGCTTTAATGAACATGTTTCATATTTTGTTCCACTCTTGTCCTCAGCTGCTGTCAAAAGGCAAAGCATTATTGATGTTCTCAAGAGAGATTGTGAGTGCTTTGACCATGAGTGCAAATAAGGGTAAAAAAGGGCTCACCAGGCAATGGTCTGTTACTCTGTCTACAACAAAGAGCTGGAAGAAAATGGTGAGAACAGGTATTTTGTGATACTTCATCCACCCTCCAGTGAATTCTTGGCTGAAAATGTTGTTTCATGTCACCCATTAGAGGCACTGAAAATGTAAAAAAATCCCAGAATTAGCAGTTCTTGAGGGTCTGGACAGTTTTTCAGGCAATTTGAATCAATATACTTAAGACTTCTCTGGAAAGGGAGATTAGCAACTAAACATTCAGACAGTTCATTACCTGCAGCAATGATCTTCCATGTTTTCTGTTTCTTGGCTTCTTTAGGTTTATGCTTCTTGTTTGTTCTCATAAAGTATGGCTGAAAGGAGTACAGGTTGCCCTTGCCAGAGCTGTGGTGTAACCTTTATGGTTCTACGAAGAAAACAATTGTGCTTTTGAGCTTTTCTTACAGTCATCTTCAATACATATGTACACACACACGTTTTTAAACTTAGGCTTCTGGAGAAACATAGTCAGATGCAGATCTGTCCTCCTAGCTCTCCATTTTAATACAGAAAAATTTCCCTGAAAGTAGGGTTACATGTCAGCATGCTGCTAAACTTAAAATTACTTAACCCTGCTATGTCAACCGACTTCACAGCAAGTTCCTTTGCTTCAGAAAATGCTTTTTGAGTATTTCAAGGTAACACGCAAAGGTTGACAATATTCACCTTTGAAATAAATTGTAACCATTATCTTTCAGGCAAAAATAAACTGAAAGAGGGCTGCCCTGCCAACAACACAGCTTTTATAGTAGGGATATCACCTTCCTGGGAGACTATAAGACACAGATGGAGTTAGAAAAACCTCATCATTCTAGAGAATGATGACTGCACAAGTGGAAGAAATCACCACAAAAAGTATGTGGGCTTGACTTAGGTATGACAGCCCCAAAGATGGGACCTGGTATGGTCCACAGTGAGGTGACAGGGGCTCTACACGGCTCAGCTAAAGGCTGCACCAGCAAGATTAGGAGACAAGAGCCTCCATATGGGTAACTTCCTTTTTTCACTTTACACTTGCAATTTGCCTCTAAACTTTCTGTTTCAGGAAGAGCCAAACATTTTCTCCAATATATATCTCCCCCCTAGGCTTCTCCTTCAGATGGATAGGCACAGGTTTCTTCTGTAAACATCCTAATTGACATAAACCTTTGAAAGCTGTTTCTATTCCCTTTACCATAGAAATGATGGGGCAAGTACACCACAATGATGATCCAGGCAGATAACATCTCAGGGTAACACACCTGTTAAAGCTTTAGTCAGACCTAGTTTTGCACTGTGTGCTGAGATTTTAAAGGAAATGGCAGTCTCCCCATGCTTGGGATATCCATGCAATGAGGGAAGGCAAGAGCACCCTTGAGTCCCCTGCTCTCTGCATGAAAAGAATTCAGATTCATTGGTCAAAAAAAGCTCTTCCATCAGTGCCATTCACTTTCCTGTAAAATACCTGAGTGCTCACTAATCCTTGGAGAAAATGAGATTCTGTCACTTATTGCTGAAAAGCAATACTATCACCTTGCAGGTACAATGCTCCTCCCAAAGCTGAGGCAACAGAAATTGTTAGAGCTGATTCCTTTTCCTTTGCTTTCACAGCAGATGGGGATCACTTACAGGCAATTTCCTGTTCTTGACTAAGGAACTAGAACTTCCAGATTCTAAGAACAGAGCATGCACCAAAGGCTATCACTTGCACTTTCACAGAATCACAGAATTGTCACAATTGGAAACGACCTCTAAGGTCATCATATTCAGCCACCAACCCCATGCCCCAAAAAGCCAAAAGAAAAGCCAACCCAAAAAAACACCACCAACAAAAACCAACATACAAACCACCATGCCCAGTAGAGCAAGAGACGTCCTTAAACTTATGAGGAAGTATAAAATCTCTAGGTGGTAATCTGAGGCACGGTTTAGACACAGGAGTGAGTATCTCCCTTTGCTGTTTTAGTGCAGACATCAGTACGTGCTCAGTACTGAGTTCAGATGGCAACTTAAGTAGGGACTTGGCATATGGAGGCTCAGAGCACTCAGCCAAAATGGAAAAGAAACTGTTTTCTACTAGGCAGGCATTCAAACAATGATCAGATCATGTCCTTCCTCATAATGTTTGTGATCAGTCTGCATAGGAAAGCGTCTTGTGTTATGTGTCTCTGGCATCTTTAAACAGCAGACATTTGCATTTTGGCAAGATGAGGCACGGCTGTTGATAATTGAAAAACATCAAGACCTTAGGTGAATTTGGACTGTTTATTCCAAAGCTGTACCTGAGCCACATCCCAAGAGATGCTGAGCACCTGCAGCTCTAATTGACCTTCCCTTTGCTAATATTAGTAACTGTGTTGCTGACAGTGCAGGGCTTCCATGCTACCCACGGCTTCCCTAAAAGCCTTTATATATCTGCTTAGTTGCAGCCCACCTGAAATCTGATCACAGTACACATCAGAGCAAGAGTGTTTGCTGAATATTGCTGAGGCTGCCTCCTGAGGTTATTATTCACCCAGGTATCATTTTTCCAAAACCAAACAGGAATGCCTTGGAGTTAGATGGACAAGCCACTTAAGTGCTCTCACAAGCTCAGCAGTGCTCCAGTGCACCATCTACTGAATGTGCCCCATTTCTTTCAGTTAATTCACATCCTCCTCTAATTTAGCATAATGAGTAGAGATAACTATACAGATCAAGAACGTGTAGAGCCTCCAGGTGGTGTAAAGCAGCTGAAAAAGACTGAAGGGATTTTCAAATGCACCTACCCACAAAGTGCTGTTGTTTGGAATAGATATCCTATTTCCAACGGGGCTACTTTGATGAGAATCCCTTGATAGTGCACAACCTATGCCAGTGCATATCATGACATACAGCAAACTTTTAATACTTCAAGGATCTGGTAGCTGGTTGTCCCCTTCCAAGGCTCCTCAGGCAATCTGCAAATGAGAACATGAACCATGACAAGCAATTAGGCACCAGCATGACCCCGTATAACTATCAGCAGTGAGACATGACTGTCCAATTCAGTGTCACTGAACTGCTGTGGTTTCAGGGTATTTGCTCTGCAGGAAGGGGGAGAAAGGTTTTATGTGTGTTGATAGAAGCTAATAAATTACAAGAAATTACCAAATGAAAGAAAGATTATATTGGCCTGCCTTGCAAAGACTTAGTTCCATTCTGGAAAATGGACCAGCTTCAACATGAGAGTGGATGATGGGCAACTCCCCCAGCAGCAGCCTGTGGTCCCTGTCAGCTGAGTTTGCCTGTCTTCCCCTATGAGGGCATCTGGCACACAGCAGTAAGAGAATTTGCCATATATTTCCTTCACTAGGAAGAGACTTTACAATATTTTCTACATTCTTCCTTCCATATTAACTTATTTTGTATGGCTCTCCTCTGCCATCTAATCAAAGGGACTGAAATCCATGTCTTAAATGCACCTGTTGGCTATATAAGAGTTCTGTACTCCTGCAGCACTCACTTGTCATTTTCCCTTTAGAAGCTTAAACTTTTCACCCTTTACTGTCCCTCATATTCTCTGTTTCACTACTCCAACTTCCTTTTGTTTTCCAGTGTCACTCAGACTTTTCCCTTACCCATGAGCCCTCCCAAACAACTGACCTTTGATTATCACAGAACTAAGTTTTATCTGGCAGTTCCATGGGAAGAGTTGCTTTTGGAAACCTCTTGCATTCACCTGGTTTCCTCAGGTTTTTTGCTTTGACAACCAGCATAAATTCAAACAGTGGAGTCAACCACTACAGGTATCTTATCAGGCACTGCAAAAGATGTTGATTGGTATAAACTGTTTTAAAAAAGTTTTTTCCATAGAAATTTTAAAATTCTAGCAAAACCAGAACATATTTGTAGCATTCTTGATTTTAATTTTTCATCTCATGGAGAAAATAAACACTGTGGACCCACAAATACAGTACAGAGACAGAAGAAAGAATAAAAACATTACACCCAGAATAAACCTATAGCAATATAAACCTGCCATGAATTGCAACAGGCACCACTTAGAATTTAAACTCCCCATGGCATGTAGTTTTGGAGTGTATATTTCAATTGTTGTTTTGCTTCATGTCATAACCTTTTGATAAATACACTGTGCAGCTTTTAAAACTGCAAATATGTTATCTGAAGGGTGTCAGAACATGATAGCTGATTCTTCTTAATTCATTTTGCCCCTGCTACTTGGTCTGTACAAACCCTGATGAAGTCAACCGTTCTGCTGATGCAAAGTAAGCAGCTCAGGTAAATCTGGCAGGGAACTCTGTCATTGACCTGCAAAAGTTTGAGCACATGACCAAAATCACTCTCCTAAGTAATGGGGCTTGAGTAATTACAAACAAATAATTATACCAAGGCTTCTTCCATTTCTCTTCTCAGCATATACTGCCAATTGGTTGTCCTGTAGGGAACAATTTAGGAAGTGTTCTGTAATGACGTGGAAAGTGAACATTAACAATTAATGCAATTCATTATCACACTATTCTAAAATGAGTGCAAATTGTTTTTTGAAGGGTATCCAAGCCAATCTGATTGAAAGTAACTACTAAATGCAACTTACCACTTTATGGTGCTTAGCATTTACTGAAATAAAAATGCACTATTCTAAAATTTATAGGAATCGATCTCAGTGTTTCAATGAGCTTTTCAGAAAGCGCAGGAGTCTTGGGTGAGCTCTTAGGCTGGGATTTTGACACTCTAACTGGCATTCAACAGACATATTCTATTCCAAGGTAGTTATTAAGGACCACCAGGGCCATTTGAAGTACATAAACAAAAGTGTGTAATTCAGTATGAGTAAACAAATAAAAGTTCAGTATTTTGCAGTATTTCTCAGTTGTCAGAAGGTTTGCTGTTCCAATATTGAATCAAAAGCACTCACAAGTTCTGACTACCTACTTACAACCTCACAATCAATTAGTGCATCATTACTGGTTAATGTCAGTTACAGGAAAGCATGATTAGGAAAACCAAATGCAAGCAGAATATACACAATTATAGAAAGTCCCAAACTTGCTAATGGCTATTCCTAATTAAATATAAATGGATGAGAAATGTCTGGTTCTAATCCCCTTGTCAGATAACCACAGGGTAACAAAATGATAGATCACTTCAAACAAGCAAGCAGATTTTTTGTCTGAGAAACAAGCCAGAGGATCAATTAACTTATTTGGATTCTGCTGAAGGGATCAAAGTGAGTATGAGAGACAAACTCAAGATAAGTCAGCCTAAACCCTGCTGACAGTTTATACCCTTGAAGGTAACAGCAAGGCTTCCTGGAACTATGAAAAGAACCAGATCAGAAACTTCATGCAACCATCACACTAAGAAGGTGAACATTTTCTCTCCAACAAGCAGAGTTATTAATACAATAGTTTATACTGTCTGGATGTAGACATTTTTGTTGATGTGAATTTGAAAACACATAAATGGACTTTTTGTTCCTGATGGTCAAGGATTGATCATGAGGTTGCTAAATCTGCACCATGGCAGATGATGGTTGCTCTTGACTCTTGAGGGAAACCAAAGCTGTTCTAAAGGAGCACTCAGCTCTCTAGACGGTCACATTTCTATATGGGAAACATTTCCATGTTCCACACAGGCTCCTTGCCTGATCACTGCATTATTTACCCACCTCTGCTTCAATAATAAATCTCTTGGGGCTGGAGCTGCCTCTCGGAGCATGTTAGCAGAGAACTTTGCTTTTAATTTCACTTGAGGCTTTTAGCTCCTACTGTAAGACAACGATAACAGATAATGTTTTGTGGTCTCAGGACCTGTCTACAAGATCAGTGTTTCAGACATCTCAGCTGAAGTTTGTTTCTTGTTTATTTATAAGTTGAAAATACCTTTGCCCAAAGAGAAGAGATCAAGAATGATTAGTTTTCTTTTGGAGGAAGAGATGCTTAAAATCCTTTTTAACTCAAGTTTTTGTTGTTGACTACAGAATCATACACAGAGACACAGCTTTTTGGTTTGTTCATGTAACAAATAACTAAACATCTTACACCAGGCAAACCTGTGGAACTGGGGAAATTTATAGATAATTCCTCCAAAATACTTCTGCTGAAAGTCAGACAAAAAACAGCTTTCACTTTTTATGACTGACTCAGTCAATACACTGAGCAATTTAAAAGGCAGCTGACACCAGCATTTGTGGGTAGAGATAGGCAATGTACTTGATGTAACAAACAGCAAAGGTGATACATTTGGTGCAGGACCACAAAAAGCATCTTTCATTTCTCTTCCAGTATTCCAGTCTAATAAGCCTCTATATAATAAGCCATTTAAAATGTCTTTCCGTGAATTCATCACTCACAAGGAGTACGGGATTATCAGCCCTGAGGAATGAGATGCACATCGCATGTACTGGAAAAAAAGAAACTTGAGAAAAACCTCATACTGTCTATTTCCCAGCAGCTCCTCCTCTCCCATCACTTTCAGAAAATTTTACCCTCAAGGCTCACTCAGCCTTTCGTTTCCCAAACTGTGAGCAAAAGGGAAGACCCAGACTTCAGGCAACCAACAAGCAGAATCTGAAGCATTTGATGCTGGCACCAAGTAGGAGGTCCTGTCCCCCTCATTAGTATCCCTCCAAAACAGAGGAACCATCAGGGACAGCCCTTGGTCCATAGAGTGCTCCTGGGGAGCCAGTCCTCAGTCCTACTTAACCATATGGCAAAATCTGCCTGGCTACAGTTGGCAGTAAAATCCCCTGATTATTTTATTCAAAGCAGCACCCACTGCATTTTTACTGGAACTTTATTAGCCATTTCAAGCAAAGGGAAGCAGTTAGCTTATTCTAATCTCTTGATAAAGTTGGAGATCTGCTACTATGTAGAGGCAGGAGTTTTCCTGTGTGGATGACTTTAAAATACTGCTGGTTGTTTTGAGCTTAAATAAAAACACAGGAGATGAGCTTTGATATTCATCTCAAGGCAAAATGATGACATCATAAATGGTAAGTTACCACCAAGGTGTTTCAATGAGTTTCATCATACTTATCCTTTTTATTATACTCTTTGAAATTTTAAAGAAAAAAATAACACTTGAATATTCAATTTAAAAAAACAAAAATTACTCCTCATGAAATAGAATTCAGACAAAGTCTTTGAGAGGTCAGATTTCCGTACAATGGCCTGCAGCAATGAAGCTGGTACAACTACATTGCTGATGACTGACCACCAGGCTGCCAGTCCCAGTACTTCTTCCATTCTCCCAGAAACTTCAAAACTCACCTCGGAGCATCTGACATATTTGGGTAGAAGTTGAGCACACCTATTAAGCTTGTAAATAGGCAGCTGAGTAGGAAATCCATTTCTTTTGCAGAGTGCATTATGTTTCAATATTTTATGTTTTGTTTCACCTTATTTAGGGTGAGAACGTGGTGCTGTTAGCTATTTTAGTATGAAAAAAAATAACTGCCACTGGACAATGAATACAAACATTATAGACTCAAAGTTCTTTCCACAGGCTGTTTTCCTTCTGTCAGAGGGATGCAGTACACACAAAGCTATCTACAATAACCCAGACAGAAGGGGGATGCTGGCTTTGGAGGAGGAGTTGAGGAGAACAGTATCAATAGTAGAGAGAAATAAAGTGATGCATGAAGATGACTGTGTTTGAGTGATGCATGTTGATTCAAGTAAGATGAGCTGTTGAGAAGACTGAGAATACATATAGGGTGACCAGTGCAGGTGGGGATCTGGTACTACGGCCTTTCTGTATCACTAACAGCTCTCAAAACTGGAATTTTAACAGACTTCACATGGTTTTGTGCTATACTCCACTACAGATTGGCAGCCATTAGTGTATTTTGGTAATAATAATACATCATGAAAGAAGTTCCTGTCCCCTCAGATGATAAACCCATTTGAAAGTGCAATTGAAAACAATCAATGTCAAATTTCATGACAAGTGTCCTAAGGCAGAGCACCGCACACAAATAACTGCTCCACAGCAGTTTGCTTTTGATATTTTTTCATTAAAAAAAAACTTCTGGGATGGCTTACACAAATGACACTACAGGAAGGAGAAGCAGCAATATCTATCTGCAGTAAAGGGTGGCTGTACTCCCTCTGCTTGGCCAGTCCTTCCACGCCGGAGTACATGGTACAGCTTTAATTTACCTCCTGTATTGTTTATTCCATTTCTCCTTAAAATACACATTAATTTCGTAAATAATCACAAAAAAGGAAGCAATCTGTGAAACCGCATGTTCTGTATAGAAAGAAATGTAAACTCCCTCAACTTCTTGTCTCCAGAAGTTAGTAAAAGACTTGCCTAAGAGAGCAATTTTTATATAAATGGTCAGTTTCATTCTGCCCATCTCCTGATACAGAGATAACTTAAAAGGAAACCATGTCAAACCAAAGGTCCACACAGGTCAATGTTCTCTCTCTATTTGTGAATATAGAGGTAGGCTCTTCTGTATCCTCTATTATTGCTGCTGCCTGATATCAGTTGTTTTTCTTCTTCGTTCTGCACTTTCCTGTCCCAGAAGACTTCATTGTTTCCTTAGGTTCGTGCCTGGTGATACAAAGAGGATCCACCAGGGACTGCAGGGAAAAGCACAATAACAGACCAAAGAGACAGAGGATTAAGTCTCAGCCTCCCCTTATTCCTTTGTCTGCAGTAACAGGGTTACTCTGTCTGGTTGCAAAGCAGAGGTTTTGCTGCTGTGCATCAAGCTAAGTGTAAATACAGTCTGCAAACTGTGACCTGAATCTATAATGGATGAGTTCTGAAACTGTTCGGAGATACTCCATGAATATTTTAGTTATAAATAGGCAGTAACTCTGCCTACAAATGCAACATACAAAGAGTTATCTCTTATAGGGGCAACTAACAGATGTAGTAAGGTAAATCAGCACAGCATTTATGTGAAGAATGCCTAAACTTTGTAACTTTTGAATTTGTGGAAAAATGAAGTGTCTTTACTCTGGCAAAACAGTTTTGACTCTGCTCCTACTCCTTTTAGTGGGGTTGCAATATAGTCTGAGAATTCTGAAAATCAGGTCTTGCATGGGCTTTTACATTTGAAATTTCTTCTGGGTGTCCCTACACAGAAACACTTTATCTTAATCTACACAAACTACACGTTCTTTTGGTTTTGTTTGGTTTTCATCCAAACCAAAGTTTGATTAATAAATTTAAATAAAAACCAGACTTTAAAGATATAGGCAACTAAATGCTTCAGAAAAAACCGTCAGTATTAAATAGAATCAAATACACAGCAAGTACTAAAGCTCAGAAAAACAAAACAAAAAAATCAGGAAATACCAAAGCAATTCATATTCCTGAGCATTAAGACATGGCCTTTAAAACATGATCTTATGCCATTTTAGTGAAGATGCCTCACCTCATCATTACTGTCTATGTTACTCTTCTCACTGAACACCTACAAATTCCAGAGCCTACACTACTTGGCATCACTGCAGATCCTAAATTGAATAGAACACTAAAAAATTCCCTGTGGACACTCCATGCATTACTATAGGATTGCTCTGCATCACACTGGTAAGGTCTGATTTTTCAGATTAGGTGCCCTTTACACAGTATTTTACACCTTAAATGTACCAGCTCCAACCACAAGCAAGACAAGCACGCCAGGGTTAACCACTATCAGAGGTGGAAGGTGCAAAATGAAACCTTTAGGTCTGCTTATAAGAATGTGGTGTGAGTGACCCATGGGGATAATAGCCATCTCCAGCACTGCACCACAGCTGCTTTGAGCAAGGAGGAAAGCAGCATCAGGAAAACTTCCTTCCTGCAAGACTGTCAGTCTACACATATGTACAGATGTGAGTCTGCCAAAAGAGCTGTTTGGGTCCTTCCAGAAGAACACAGGGAAGGTTCAAGCAGCAGTTCCAACTCTGAGTGCTTGTTTTCCTCCAGAGTACACAAAAGGTCGTGACTCAACAGGTGTCTTCCACATCAGCAATACAGAAGTAGTTGGGCATCAGGTGCCTTTAAGCTCAAATGACACCCATTTGTCATCTAACTTCCAGAAGCCAGACTCCTGCCTCCCTGATGGCATCTTTTAAAATCTCCTCAAAGCAATTTCTCAGAAGCCTGGAGTTACTCAGCACCAGCGCCACAACGTTAAGATGGTGAAGTACATTATTTATGGATTCAAATGGCACATTCTTCTTCCAAAACAACCATTGTAAAATTGGGATAGTGCCCTTGATTGTGTGCTATAGCCTAAGTAACACTTGGGTAGTAAATAACTCTTGGCTTTCAGCCATTAGATTAATAATTGAAGCTGACTGAAAACTTACCATCAAGGCATTCAAGAGTAATTAAACTTTTCAAAGAAATTAAGATTTTAAGAATCATAGAATGGCTAGGGTTGGAAGGGACCTTAAAGATTATCTCTTTTCAACCCTACTGCCATGGGCAAGGACAGGGACACCTTCCACTAGATCAGGTTGCTCAAGACCCCATCCAGCCTGGCCTTGAATACTTGCAGGGAGGGGGCAGCCACAGCTTCCTTGGGCAACCTGTGCCAGTGTCTTACCACTCTCACAGGAAAGAATTTTCTGATATCTAATATAAATCTTCCCTTTTCCACTTTTTAAGCTATTGCCCCTTGTCCTCTCACTACACACCCATGCAAGAAGCCCTACCCCAGCCCTCTCATAGGCCCCTTCAGGTACTGGAAGGTTGCTATAAGGCTGCCTTGGAGCCTCTTCTTGACTCTGAACAACCCCAACTTCTTTAGCCTGTCTTCATAGGGGGTGGGGGATGCTCCAGCTTTCTGATCCTTTTTGTGTCTCTCCTCTGGACACGCTCAAGGAGTTCTGTCCTTCTTACACTGGGGACTCCAAAATTGGACCCAGTACTCCAGGTGGGGTCTTACAAGAGCAGAGTAGAGGGAGATCACCTCCCTAGACCAGCTGTCTCTGCTTCTTCTGATGCAGCCCAGGACACAGTTGGCTTTCTGGGCTGCAAGCACACATTGACAGCAGATGTTAAGCGTCTGGTTCACCATCCCCCCCCCCAAGTCCTTCTCCTGAGGGCTGCCCTCAATCCTTTCTCTTCCCAACATGTATTTATTCATGGCATTGCCCTGACACAGGTGCAGAACCTTGCACTTGGCCTTGTTGCAGTCTGTACAATTTTCAAAGTAATACTTTGAAAGACTTAATTCCCTAAAACACAGTGTATTTTTCAGGTCAAAAGAATTAGAAAACTTTTTTTCCCCACTTTCTAAAACTTCTGCAATAATGTACAAAGCAGTTATGAAAATCCATTCCACCTTTGCTCCTCATTAACCTCTTCACATCATTAATCCCCTTGCATAAGTAGACAATGGTCAAATTGCAATAGAGACCTTTTAACCTGTTTATACGGAACAGCTTTCGAGTTCATGCTGCTGCAAACTTGAGAAGGTTTCAGAAATTAAGAAAAGGTCTCCAGATTCTAAGGAATGTGCTTTTTAATGTGAATCAGAAAACTGAATCAATTTCCATTTAAAGATGTATAACTATGATAAACTTACTGGGCATGTCCACAGTGCCATCACTGAAGTAAACATACCCAAGTTACTGTGGCACTACTGTTGCTGTATAGCCAACGTAGCATGTTGCTTTGCATCTTAATTAACTCTGAGTTAATTAACTCAGACTTTAAACACAGCCATCAGAGCAAATTTTGCAGACAATACTGAGCCTTGGTTTTGTAAAGCTGAAGGGGCCAAGAACCCTTTCTTCTTGTGAACTTTGAAACTGTTTGCTAAGCTGGAAAGCATTTCCTCTTGACTTTCATGTCTAATTTGGAGAGATTCTCCTTTTGATGAATGTATGAAATGTGTCTTTCTGTCTTGCACTGAAGAATAAAATAAACCCCACACAGTTTCTCATTAGCAGAATTGTGAACACCTTTTGCTTTAAGTATCCATTGTTTGTTTTGTCAGGGCTGTACCTCCAAACAACAGCAGATACATCTCCTACTAAGTTTTCAATACCTCAAGGTATTTAACAACTTATGTTTTATTACTACTGGGCAAAGCCTGGTTTGCATCTGTTGCCATTTATCTGTGGGGGCAGGTGCTTTATTTCTGCATTTGTAAAATGCAATTATAGCACTTCTTTACACATTAAAAATTATCACATAATTACAACATTACTCAGATAGATGGTTTCAACAGTGAGCACAACACTGTGTGAGAGATGCCCCAGATAAAGCTGTGTTTCAAGTGTGGAAAGATTCAATGTTCAAAAGAACTCATAAAACATTGTGCCACATGTGACACCCTAGTGTGGCCAGATGCTCCCTTTCTCCTCTTTTTAACATTTCAAGATGCTTAATAATGAAGATCAAGAGGGAAGCAACCAACAAAATTGAAACAGGATCAAAATATGTGGATGGACAGTGGCTACATATACAAAATTATTTGTGAATTAAAGCACAGTCAAAATAAGTGGAACAAGTTTGGTAAAGAGTAGCAACAGACATCTGTTTGGGTTAGGAGCCTGGCTGTGGCATTATGTATCAAGTGACCACTATTATTCAGTTTAATTTTTAGATCTGATTAGGAAACTAAACAGAAGAAATCACAGTAAATTCAACCATCTGTAGCAAAGTGTTTCTGTAAATTTCTAATCTAGTGAGGAAACAAAGAGAGGGAGAAAAACTATGTAATCACTAAAGTGTTGCCTTTTGCCTTACTGATCTGCCAAGAAAAAAGATATCTACCTCAAATACAAAAAAAAAAAAAAAAAAATTATACATTTTGATAGCAACCATACCACAAAATAATATAAATCTTCCTGGCTGATCACCAGCCAGGAATTATCTTTTAAAATGTTGTGACAAATATTAATTACATGCAAATGGCAACAAGTTGCTATAGCAGGACCAGGAGCTTAAAGATTAGCACTGTTACTCCTGATTCTCTTGACCTCATGTAGTAAACCTGAGAACACAGGTCACCAGTCACCGGTGCAATGATTGATACACACTGAATCCTTCTTGAGCTGGCTGAAAATGGTGAAAACCATGCTCTTCCTTGCACTGCATGAGATTGAGTAGACAACAGAAACCCAATGCATTGAACAGAAGGCCATACTGCATGAGATTACAAGAAAAATGGACTGCAGATGATTTTCTTGCCTATCTTTTGTACAGTTTCTTTTATCCCCCAAAAGTCCTTTGCAGCAATGTGCTGTGATCACCTGGCTCCCTAAATTCTCAGCTTGCATAGCCCTGCTCTAAAAAAATTTAAATAATCAAATTGATTTTTTGTGTTTGCATGCTCTTGATTGTGCCATTGAGATTTCCTGGCAGGAATAACTACAAAATTTGATGTAAGCATCATCATGAGACTCCCTGAACATAAGAGAGGAGGGTGGCATGACACTGGCACAGGTTGCCCAGGTAAGCTGTGAATGCCCTGTCCCTGGAAGTGTTCAAGGCCAGGTTGGGTGGGGCTCTGAGCAACATGGCCCAGTGATAGGTGACCCTGTCCATGGCAGTGGGGTTGGAGCAAGATGATCTTTAAGGTCCTTTCCAAGCCAAACCATTCTGTGATTCTAAGTTTGTGCTTTCCTTCTCTCCTGAAGGTGCCTAGAGAGTGATGGATAGCTCATACTGATGTATCAGAACAAGAATATGGCATTCAAACCTTTCTGAAGTGCAGTTGTTCAGTATTTCATTGCATGAGAAGTCAGCATTCTAGGGTGGTTCTTTTGGAGGAGTTTTGTATTTGTTCTGGTTCCCAGAAAGCCAGAATGCACCAAGGACACCTCCCTCAAGATACTGCAGAGCAATGTTAAATAGGTTGTTACTGAAAAAAGTTGAATCAATTCACATCTTACAGGCTCATAAGGTGCTTTTAGATTATTTTATAGATTGCTAAATAAATATTTATGTTCTTAAATGGGAACAAGTGGTAACAGCTTTTCTAGATTTTAGGGTTTGTTTTGTGTTTGTTCTTTTTTTTTAAATGAAGTCTTCCCCCTACCTAGTCTTCCATTAGCTCAAACACTTTGGGTCAACTGCTCTTCCACAGCTAATGGAAAGGTGAGTTAGCTGGTCAGTGCAAGGAACCAAGAGAGCACACCCACCTGAGGCAAGCTGCAACCAAGTCCATGCATGTGCTCACTGCAAAAGCATTATCTGACACCACCCAAGAATGCATGCCAAACTGCACTGGACCAGGGTTACAGACAACTCCTGGCTGCCTCCTGCTGTCTCACGTACGGTGGACAGCCCAAGTGCAGGACATTGCCAGCAATGTGATGCAAGTGCACAAGAGATTATGCAAGATACTGGAGGCTTCTTCCATAGTCAGGCATGTTCTGGCTTTGTATAAAAGAGGATAGCTCCTAATAATACCAGCAGCTGTGTGCAGCTTTATGTGGACTAGGATCTCGCCCTCAGGAGCATCTATCTGTTTACAGAGGATTACACCAGCTACAGTGTAAACCTGGTTGCTTAGGGCTGTGCAGACTGAAGTCATTTGGAAAATTCAGGCTTTGTGGCCAATATCTCTAGGGACTGACACACAATGGAGTTACACAAGATTACACATCCCCCAAGCCGTGGACTCCATCCGAGTTTGCTCTTCAGCCTCAACAAGTGTCATCTGAGTCATTCCCTCTAGGAATGAAAAGCAGAACATCACTTGCAGCCTGTCTGTCTGCAGCCATCTGGCTCACATCCCCCTCTCTGATGACAGCCAAAATCAGATGCCTTGAGAGGATGTCAGGGCAAGCAAATATGGATTATCATCTCTCAAGCACTCTCATAGTCTCCACCAGTGGGACTGCTGGTTGAGGGAAAACATGCTGCCAGCTCCCATGGCTCAGATGATTTGCATGGCAGTGTGGCAAGCTCTTGAATTAAAAACTGGATTTTATACTGTAGTCATCCCATGGGCTGCATTATGTGTTGAAGTTGGTGCAAGGAGAAGCAAATACCCTAGCACACATATGCAGAAAGGAGAAGATGAGCACACTCTGGATAACACTGATCAACTGGTCAAAGCAGTGAGCTTGGGATCCTGAGCAAATGAAGAGATGCCCTTGTTCACAGATAAATCTGCAAAACTTTCAGGTGTTTCCAAATATTATTAGCTCTCCTCAGGTATGGGAAACATGTCCTGATAAGAGGCATAGGTACCTGCCATAGGCCCTGGGCTCACCCAGCTCCAGCATCCCTGGCTCTTACTGCAATGGGCTGCCATGGTTCTATAGACCTTCCCAATGAACTCTCTCAAAAAACTAAAATCCTCTTGCCTCATGACTTGATAGGCCCAGACACCTGCAGCCCCACCATTTACATGATGCCAGAACAACATATGCACTGCTTAGTGCAACTCACATAATTTATGGTTGAAATGGTGCTAATGGAAGCTGAAGTTGTCAGCTGGTACCTAGATAATATATTTACAAAGGAATTAAACACAGCTTAAATGTTGCTACAAATCAAGCTTGATAGATACATGTCTGCCTTGGAAAGAGTGACAATAGTATAATTAATATGACTGAAGTCAGTATTCCCCATTCACTACTTTACTAAAAAAAAAAAACCAAAACAACAGCCTACCTACGCCAAACAACTCAGCTTCTTCAGTTTTTGTGGATCTGCTCTGAAACAATGTAAATGCTCTGGAGGAAAAATACCTGACAATAACCATGTGAAAGCAGACTGCTTACTATTTATAAGGTCTTGTGAGATTTAACACTCATGAAGTCTGTTGTTTATTCTTTGTTTGTTGTTATACATAAGTCTCAAGTATTTATTAGAACAACTTATCGCTAAGGATGAGAAACAAAACAGACAGTCAATACAGACTCATTTATGTAAAAAAATATGCTACCCCCACTTCTGATAAACAACCAGGCAGGCAAAGATGAGGGATCTCCATGTCAAATGAGTATCTGAGGCACTGAAAAATAGTTTCAGGAAACTATAGCATGTTCACAGAAAAGGATGCTAAAAGTTTCATTTTTTTTATTCCCACTTGGCATAAAATAAGTTTATACACAATGACATAGCAGCTGAACTAAAACGTGGGTATGATTTCAGCTTATATTACCTTGCATTTCTTTCAGTTTGTCCAATTTATATAAAAAGGATTAATCACTGTACAGTTTTCCCTTACTTGGAAGAAAAGAGCTCTATTTCTAGCAATGTTTATTTCTTTATTTCTTGTATTTGCCTTCTTAAAAAGAGCTTAATTGCTCTTAACCTTACCTCATTGATGTCATAAACAAACATCTATAAGGTAATCACTTTTCCCCCTGTACTTCCCAGCCCACAAGATTAATAAAGAAAAACCACATGGAAGCGGTCATGGCACTATAAGAAACCTCCTACCACATGGCACCAACATCTTCATGTAACTCTCTGCTCACTCACAGAGTGATTTTTTTCCTACAATTTTATAGGGTGGAGTCATTCTCCCCATTTTATTGGTGGGGACACTGCAGCAGGATGTGGTGCTCAATGCATAGATGAAAAAAGGTGAGGACAGCTGTAGGCCTCTCCCAGAGTATGAGAAGGGGAAAGAGGATGAAAAACATTAAGACACAACTGAAAATTAGGAAAAATTATTTAAATAAAAATCTAAATTTGCTTTGGGATTTGAGGAAACAAGGTGACCTTTAAGGTCCCTTCTGACCCAAATGATTCTATGATTCTATGAACTAATGCTTTGGGTACTTCCAAGGCACAAAACACAGAAACTGTGTGACTACTATTAATAGCTTTTATAACATCACTGTATGTTATTGGTGTTCCTCATGTGTTTTTTTAACACTAGATAGTAACCACAGAAACCAAACAAAAAACAAGCTTTCAGCAACAAAAGCATAGTGAGATGGTTCAGAATGATGCTTTATGCAATTATCTGAAACTGCCAGAAAGATAGAAACAGAGAACAGGGTTGGTTTAAGATGTTTACTAACTCTCAGGATGTCAAAGCACAAAACCAGAAATACAGCATCTGCAACAAACTTCCAAAGGGAGTAAAGAATTACCCAGTTAAATAGCTTCAGAATATGAAGCTGCGTATTTTCCCTCCATAAACACAGCTCCATGATTTAGTCTCACTTAAGTGTTGACTACAAACTGTCAACAGAGAGATGACTCTAGAGAATACTTAGCTCCATGTGGTTAGTGCTCTGTAAGCTGCACACACATGTCAGCAATCACTGTTTGTGACACAGTGTCTCTATCAAATAAGAGCAAGATTCATCCCCCTCTGACACAAACAGAACTAGCCCTCCATTCACAGGCACAAGTTGTGCTACTTCTGCTGTTCAGGATCTTTTTAGTAGATAGTTTTTATTGGAAGATGACTTTATTTTTAATAAAACTATTCACAGTGAAGGCTAGTTTTGAGAACTTTCTCATTTGATCTTTAAGCTATGAAGTTTCTCTTCATATTTCTGATACACTGCATTCTTTCTGCTTTGAAATCACATTTTGTTTAAATGGAAAAGTAAATGCTACTGAGAGTAGTATTAAAGCAAAGTGTTTCAAACATACTCACATTTTTTAAAATTTTATGAAAATGCTCAGCACTTTTCACCTCAGTGAAAACATAAGAACAAAAACAAATGTTTCTGTCTACTCTACTAAAAATGTGCGAAAGTGTTTTTTGTTGAGTATGAATACTCAGTCTCCAAAGAAAGATATCTACCTTTTCATTTGTATTATAAAAGTTATGAAAGCATTTCATTAAAACTTTCCATCTGAAATAGAAGAGGAAGAACTTATTTAAAAGACTGACTAAAACCCCCAGATACCTGCTATAAAGTGATAGTTTTGAAACCAAGTATTACGCTAACAAAGAATAATTCCCACTGTTCAAAAAGCTGGTTTTATAGATTAGTTCAGCTACCTCTACAGAGATGGGGTGCCGCAGGCAGTTGCTCAATTTAATCTGTAAATTATTTATTACCTTTCAGTGATCCTCTGAGTATTTGCAAGTATAACACAGATTACTTCCACTACTTGCTGCAAAGGCTACATTCCTACTTCCCCAGCTCAGAACAGCATAAGAAGGCATCACCTACCTCACACAAACACTTTCTGTATACAACAACTGAGTACAGAGAAATTCCCCTCTGAAAAGGGAGGCCTAGGCTCAGGACTTGAATTTATTCCAGTACTACCTGTTGCAAGATTGTCTAAGATGCCCTTGATACTGGGCAACTTTGGTTCTTGACACCAGCCTCTTGAATTTGCTGGTCCCTGCAAATCATTAACACTGCACACACCACAGAATAGAACAACTACCTGTTTGTGCACTTTGTTCAATTACTCTAATGTGACTCAAGCCTTTTTACTGCCCACAAAGTCGCCCTGTACAAGCACATTTATTTAGCATGGCAGTGTGAACCAAAGTTAAAAAAAAAAGAAAAAATTAAAAAGAAAATTGAAAAGAAAAAACAGTAACACTGTTAAAAACTGAAATAAATTGACTCTGTTTATCTCCTCTCTACAGAATTGTACCCATTCAGACTTGAGGACACTCTACATATCCATGCACGTGGGGACTCTACTGCCCATATACTGCATGGACGTGCAACAACAACCTCACTGCAACATCAGCATCCCCTCTAGGCCCAGAAGGCTGGTGTCTGCTGAAGACCAGCGCCAGCTAAAAGGGCTGGAGGGGGGGCTCAAAGTTTTCAGCCAGTTCTGAGAGATTCTTTGAAGCCAACTGACTCCCTTAGTGGCTAATGATCGATTCACCTGGCCCTTTACCCAGCAGGGAACATGCTGCCAGGGTAAGTGGTAAGGTACAACATTCCCTGATTTTTCTGGCTGTTTTAATGTGTGCTTACTTATGTTCTTGATTTCTCTTTTAAAAATCTAGGAATGATTCCTATTAGGCAGAGTCCATGGTTCAGAGTGTCTCAGTCCAGCTCTGCCAGTACATTTAGGGCACCCTCCAGTGAGAACCTGTATGGACGTAGCCTTGACGATTAAGCTCAGATGTCCTTGTCAAAAACAGCAGCACACTCCAAATCCCTTGCCATGGACTATCAGTATGTTCTGGGGCTTTTAAATGGCTTTGTTGGTTTTTTAATCAATGGCAAAAAGTGCTCTGAAAAAAAAAAGTATGATGGATTTATACTAGAGCCATACACAGATGCCCAGGCATTGACAAAGCCATTTCAAAAATGGCAATTCTAAAGGGCTGTCTTGTAGTTCCTCACCATCCTCAGGGACATAAAGGTGGTCAGTGCACTCTGCTACATTTTGTAGCCTCTGCCCATACACACATTATCAGACAGGATATGTGCCCCTTTAAAAAAAAATATGAGCAAATGTTTGACTGCTCACATATTGCCACTCAGTCACAGCCTGCTCATTACCTGCTTCATGCCAGGCACAACTGGAAAGGAAAAACTGCTTAGTGCAATGGATACATTAGTTCTGGAAACCCATGTTTTTTGCTAGCATTCATCCCTTAAAACACTGTCTAAATCTACATCACCACAAACCAGAGCCCAGAAGCAGAGAGAGAAGCATTCCTGGGCCATATAGACTTGATGCAGCTCCAGGAATTTGGAATATCTGTCTGCAATTCATGCACAGTGAGGAGTTACAGGGCTTCCAATAGGATGGAGAGCTCCAAAACCTTGCCCTGAGGGAGACGCAGCACTGGAGTTAGGAATTTTGGGGCAGCCCTGGAGTTTTCCATTCTGGCAAAGGGCTTTCAGTTCTGCTGATGGAAAGAGATGTATTTCAGCTGGGCAGAGGTTGGAATGTAGAAGTTATTTTAGCAGCCAGCAGTCACAAGTAAACAACATTTTCTGACCTTTCCATTCCTAAGTACCTGCTCATTATAATGCCACACAGTCTGTTCTCTCTGACTAATATCATGGTGTTCCTGCCTTCCGGGGGGACATTAGGGCCTGCTCCATCCACACAGACCTTAATGCATAAACAGAAAATCAAAGCATATAAGTGGCTTTTTTAGAGTCCATTCACCATTACATGTGTGCACTAATAGTTCTGAACCGTTCATAGATGGAACCCAAGGGTAGCATCTCCACAGTGCTTCCATCATAAAAAAGTAGTAAATACACAGATACCAACAACAGAAATAAGTCTCTTTAAAAACCAATCAAATCAAGGTCAGCTTTAGCTGAGAAGAGGATACTGTACCTATCCCTGATCCTCTGCAACTAGATGTCAATCAGGAGCGAGTGTCTTCTTCTGGGGTAGGTCAGTGAAAAACACCATCTCTAAATACTCACAATATTTTAGAAGGTATTATAAAGAAAAACCATGAAAGGGTTTTACACATCGAGTAAGAAAGTACTCCTATTGCTTCTAAGGAAAAAAGTTTTAATTTAAAAGATTTTAAATGTACTCAAAAGAAGCAAAGGTAGGGATTTTCTATACAGGGATTAATGCAAGACAGAACAGACTGTATTTCCACACTGTGGACTGCTTCCCCCAGCAGTGCTCGAAGCTTTTCGTTGCATGAGTCAGAGGAAAGAGTATGGCAATGGCATTTCTTTGACAAAGAGATATTGAGGACACTATGCAGGAGACCAAGACTTATTGCCCTTATTTAAAGAGCTCTGTGCCAACATGCACTCAGGCCTATGTGATCTGCAAGACTGGACTGAGGTTAAACAGGAATTTGATTAACAGTTGCTGGCTCTGCTAGGTATCCATCACAGAAATATAGAGATGTTTGGCAGTCCTTGCTGCTAAAGCAAAGCAGTTTTGCTGGTCCTAGGCCATCTGAACAGAGCTGGCAGAAGGAATAGTGCTTAGTCCAGGGACATCATCCTGAGGAAGGCAGCAGAGCACCCTTATGCCTGTTCAGACTAAATTGTCTTCAACATTCATTATCAATATTATAATTTCATTAGATATTATTTTCATATATTATCATTAGTCAAGCACAGTAGTTACAGTTTATCTTTTTCTGACTTGGCAAAATAATTTCTATCAATCTACACATTCCACCCTCCAAAAAAATCTCTTTTATCTATCCTTTTTAGTCATTGTAAATCCAATTCTAAATTACTTCTATCTACAAACATTTCTACGCTGAAATCCCCTGTGATCAGTTTCATTAAGTTTCCTCCCTTTGCATTTTTGCAACCTTTGTAATACTACAAGAGAGTTGACAGAAAAAGAACAAAGGAAGCAAACAACAGGGTGGGTGCCAAGACAGACAGCTTCACTTCTATGCAGGCCTTTTTGACTGCCCTAATACCCAGTGTATGCAGGCAGAAGACCCTCTCACTCCAGTCTAATGCAACTGCAAGCACAAAAACCTGTGGAAAGGCTAGGTAAGACTGGAAAAGCTCATTATTTTTTACTAATCTCCACTAAGATCAGGTGCACTGTCTTGCATATGACAAAAAAAATCTCAAGATCCTGAACTGGCACAAAAAATATGTGAAAGTTTGTGATTTACTCAAAAGGAAAGTTAATGAACTGCACATTGCCAGAAAATGGCACTTAACAATTCTGCCACCAGTCTTAGTGACAGCGGTTAAAAACTTTCCTGATCTGTCAGAGAAGTTGTATTTTAAGAAACAGTATTTCTAATATTCAGTCTTAAAGCAGCACTCTGCTGTAGCCAAATGACAGAAGAGCCACTGGGTATTAGGCAGATCAAGTGACTTTAAAGGTGGCCTTTTTTGACAGCCTGCATGTCACTCCTTCTATTTTTTTGTATTTGAGTGGCACCTAGGTTAAAATAAACTAATTCAGCATTTATGGCTGCCTAGGAAGAAGCATCCTCCACTGGAATGAAACAGAGAAATACCCTACACTTATTTCTAAGGGAAAAAATTTACCTTGTGCTTGGTAAACATTAAAAGCAGGATTTAAGCCTCCAGCAAACACCTTTCATACATCCCTTACTGTTAGTTCCCCACCCCTTAAACCTATCCAGAGAAAAGAGTTGAGAGGATTTGCCAGGGAGGTATCTGGACATTTGCTGTTCAACTGCTCTGCATTCTCTCATCAGCTGAGAACAGACCTTTTCACAAAATAAGCAAACTACCTTTTTTCAGGTCAACAATTCAAAGGGTCTCTGTGAAGGGTGCTTCATCTTTACTGTCTGATAAGGACTGCTATGGGATGACATGAAGTTTTGGCTGAAATGTCCAGTCTAGGACAGCCTGCTTAAGGCTGGGCATCTAACCAAGATATGAATACATTTATGGGAAACCACCTTCACCCATGACACACGGACAAGAAAAGGAAAGCACACCAGGTCTGACCAGCAGCAGCCAAAGGATCAGATGGGTATCCTGCTGGTAGGACCTCCAGGACATAGTTAGGATGTGAGCAGGACACCTGAAGGAACATTATGTGGGATGCAGGGAGGCACTCAGCATGCATTGGTCCCAGCAAGCCAATGTTTGGGGGAAAACTATCACAATGAAGCCAACTCAGTCTTTCCGGATGCATCATAAAACTCTTCCCAGAAGTACTAAAGCTTTAATTGAATTGCTTTTTTCAGTCATTTGATTTTAAAGACCAACCTTTTTCTGTGAATATTGTTCTTTTAACAACCCTAGTATATCAAGGCAGCATACTTCATATAATTAAACTAATCTTACCCAAAATCTGCACTTCAGTTAGATTGCACTTGGTGACGGTGGAAGGAACACTTTGACTCAGAAAAGAAAGAAACAGGCAAAATGCATTTTTTCCTGACTGCCTGGCCCCTCTCCCCTCCCAGCTATGCAATCTCAGTTGAAAGACAACATGGCAAACCTCATTCCCTCATTTGAGATGTATGAACACGTTTACAAAACACCAGGCAAAAATGGCAATTACACTGCAAGTGAGGCAGTCCAGTATTTCTGTGACTGTTGCACAGCAGAGTTAGAATAAATCAAAACAACTACCTTGAAGTTGATTGGAAATATATCCGTTTACACAATAACAGTAGATCTGGACTTTGACTTAAACAAATCTTGGTTTCCCTTCTCAAATTAAGAGAAGGACCACTTAAATCAAATGTTATACTTTAAATCATGTCCCTTCTTGAAATTAAAGAAAACAAATCCCTAGCTTTTATTTACTTCACAGTTACTGCAGTCTTCACTATTCAAGTCTAATCATGAGAGGAAAAACAAATGTTCTTCATTTAATTATATTTCAAATGCTTTAGTTTCAGTTCATCAGATTTCTGGTATCTGACTCACACTGTTCATACACCCTCTTATTTTGTTGCTCTCCAATGGCTGCTGCTTATGTAATAAGCTTTTCCAGCTAGGGAGCCACTAATACTGCAAATATCATAATACTGCCATTACTGAAGTAATTTCTTCTAAACTGTAAGTTCTTTAATTTATTGACCACGAATTCGAAATAACACTTGCTATTCTGCTGTTTGCTCATTTCTCCCAAGAAATGCCATCACAATCTTTTTTTTTTTTTTCCCTAGAACATGTTGTTAGAGGATTATTTTCTTTTCTTTCACTATTATGCTGTTCCTTTTTTTTCCTCTCCTAGTTATTCACCAGTACATTTAACATTAAGATCACTAAATGAACAGAAGGTCAGATTAGTGGTGAATGGACAGTGAGAATCGAGAAACCTGATGTCAACAGCTTCCCTATCACATGTATCAAACAAAGTCAGAACTCACCTGTAAGTCTCCCATAAAATGAGGGAACAGTGTTCTACTCTCCAACCCCAGAGATATTTTGACACTCATCCACAAGGGACTAACCAGTGCCTTAAAGAAAGCTATAGTTCTAGATTGTAAACTTTTATTAAAAACAAACCAAAAAATTTTTCAAAGAAACCTCCCAAACATGACCATGAATAGAAAACCAGGATAGTTTGGATTATCAGGATCAAAATATCTATACTTTTCTCTTTTTGTGAGAGCATTTATGTTTCTGTCCAGAGATTTTGTAGGTATCTTCCCTCATGGTACTGGTAGAGGACAAGACGCCATTCATCACAAGTATAAAATTACTCGGGCAGCCTCCCAGAACTGACTGACATTTGGTTTATGTAGAGACTTGTAAAAGGAAAGTATTCAAACAGTACTGATGATATATAAACAAACAGAATAAAGAATGGGAGTAATGGTGACTATTAAGATTTTAAGGTTCTGATACTGAAATACTGAAGTGCCAAGGCACCTGAAACCAGACTAATATATCAAACTAGGCACTAGTTTCAAGACTAGACCAGTACTCACATCGGAGCAGATCTCCTGACTGCTTCAGTGCACAGTGGATTCAAGGAGAATTGCACTGGCTTTGCTCTGAAAATCTAGTTGTCAGTTTGTTTAAATAAACATTCATTTAGTCCAGACAATATTTTCTTCCCAATGTGGATAAGAATCATTGCAAAGTAGAATAAATACAGAAGCCAGCACTTTTCCCTGATTGTCAGTAAAACTCCAAAGTTAAGAGGACAGTCAGCAGTTAAAGCACTGCAGCACTCACCACACATGTGTAAGAAATCAGGGAATACAGAAATTATGTCTCCAAAATCAAGACTGTTTTGATTTTTGTTCAAGAATGATGATGCTGAAAAGAATTTGCACAACTCCCTGGGAGCAGCTCTGATGTGCTGGTTTTATGGCAGGAGTCAACTCAGTACACGCACACAACTGAGAGAATGTCACTGATTTCCTTTCTTCAACGTAGAAGATTCACAAAATTGAAAGAAGCAAGCTGAAATACCCTCTGAAGAAGATAAACAGCAAGGCAAGTCTATAGAAATAATTTTTTTGTACTTATCTTTTTAAAGCTGTGTAATATGCCTAGAACACAGTGGTCAACTCTTGTTCTTATATATGAAGTATTTTCACTGTTATGATAAAAATGATAATGCATTCCCTGACATCAACAAAGCATTCAAAACACTGTCTTCTAAAGCATACAAAAGAAAAAAAAATCCACAAATTCCTTATTGCTTTAAAAATTACATTTTATACAAATGGATTAAAATATTTTTTATTATATCTATGAAAAATGCTGGATCGGTTGTGAAAATGTAAAGGTTTATAGACTAATTTACAGGAAATATTATGAAGTACTTTAATGAGACAATCAGAACTGTTTTTAATACTAGCATGACATAAGTGTTCAGAAAATAAAGACTGCATAAAATTACTGGAAAAGTGAAGAGCAGTTACTGTATGAGCTCGGTTGCCTGGTATTACTTCACTATCTGTACCCGCTATATTGAATGTGGGATGCTTGTCATTAAGTTCAAGAACAAAAGATTAATTCACCTCCTCTGTAAGTAACCGAGTCAAATGTGCTTTACCCTGTCAGAGCAGGTACATGGGAAATTACCAAACCAACACTGCTGGAGTTTGGGATTCTGGGGTTGTTCTTCTTTTGGGAGGCAATCAGTGGTTAAAGTTCTGCACCCTTTTCCAACCGAACTTATCCTGGTATACATAAAGCAGCAGCTTTGCCATTTCCAAGTGTAAGACTCTACACTTAACCTAGCAGCAGTCAAACTGCCACAGCACAAAGAATGAAAATTATAGCTGAAGAAGAGCATTTACCAGGATAATAAAAAAATAGCTACGTTATTTGTAAGTAATACTATAGCTATTTTCACTGAAAATAAAGGCTTATTCTAACCACATATGAAAGGAGTTTCTACAGACAGTGAAAGGTGTATCTAGCTACTGTTAGCCACCTGATACAAACATTTCTTTACCTTGTTTTTATTCAGCTTTTAATCCTGAGTCTCCCTGTAGAAGCAACACCTTTTATCCCAACAGAAATAAGCCCCAGCTGGATTCTTTCTTGTTCTATATTTTGCAAGAAAGTTTGAAAGATTCTTTCACTTATCTTGATTAAGTAATTTAACTTTGCTGTGACCATTCTCACTCAATAGCATCCTGAGAGACAGACACAGGTCCTAACCACAATGCAGCACTAGATTAGTAAGGAAATCAATGACACGTGAGACCATTCAAAGCCATTCAAGTGGTATTGACTAGCAACACTGAAAACCCCTTTTTTATCTTCTTCTCTGAAAGACAGGGCATATTCAGTTATGAACACAGACAATGGATGCCCAGAGAGCCAGTAGACAAAATGTATCACCACATGGAACTGCAAAAATTTGATCCTACCATTTTTATCCCTTTTCTGCTAGAAAATTCATCTCCCCCAAGAATTGCACAGGCCCAGCAAATGGCACAGCACTCTAGGATCTGGGCTCCTATGGTGGAGGCTGTGCAAATGCATTCTAGGAAACAAAAAAAAATTTCTTTCTTGATAACTACACAAATTTGAAGATAAGACTATCATTAATTCACAGTGGCTCCATTCCCATAAAAATCACAACAAAATTGATTCTTCTTTACACCTGTCTTTTTATGGTAATCCATCAAAATGAGACAGTAACTTCAAAGGCCTTTTATCCTACTGTAGTATCAGAACCACTAGGGCATGAGAATCAGATGTCATATGCACACAAGCAAATAAAAGCAAAATCCCCTTAAATGCCTACATCTATTTTTATCACTTACTTTATTCAGAGCTGAATAAAAAAATAAAACTCTGGTCTGAAGCCTGTATAGCTTCCTGTCCTGGTTGGATTTTCTGATCAAGAAGGCAGCTGAGGTGCTTGAATGTTTTAGGAACTGTAGTATAATCTCGATCCACGTGTGAGAACAGAGAGCAGATTTGGAGAGAACTTGAGTTTGGCAAAGCTGTTAGAAAGCAATGAAAACCAACATGTTTATAGGCTTCCAAGGTCATGGATTTATCTTTAGAACTATCTTTTTGAGATCTGAAGAAGGATTTGAGAATTGAAGTAGGGTTTCTATTGAATCTCTTTGGAAGAGGATAACAAATACATTTTCTTGAAGAATAAATCACAGGAATATTTTTTCTTCTCACTTGAGTGAAGGATTGAGTGAAATGTTTCCATCCTGAGCTTTCAGAAGTTTGCCCACATCCAGTGAGAACTTTAGCAAGGTCATACTACTGAAGAGGCAAGCATACCATCATTGCTTGGCAAGAGACTGACAGTAGGTTCAGAGAGAAACATGCCTTACTCTCTAGGGAAAACACTGGGGCAGATAACTCAGCCAGCACACCACCAAAAAGATGCCTTCAAGGAGCACAGCTGTTCTGCTGGCTGAAAGAATAATTACGAAACACCACACATTTTATAACTCTGTTGACTTCCAAGAGATGCAAGCAGAGGCGCACACACACAATTAGAATGGAAAGTCCTTCAAACCAGTGATACTTTCTGTCTCACCCTAACTGATGCTGGTTCAGCTCTGCTGTTTTGCAGTGCAAAGCTTAATCAAGAGGGACTGAAGACATATTAGTTTCATGACATGTTCCATCCCATCCCCTGCTATAAAGTTACTTAATCAGGTGTATCTGCACAGGCCCTTATCTTCTTCAATAGTAACTAACTCATTACAAAATATTCTAATTTTCTCTTTTTCTCTGGTGCTGTTCTGTGATTTTTTTTTCCTTTTCTCTCTTATTTAAATGCAAATTGTACCCTACTTTCGTTTATGTTGTAGGTGGTGCTTTTTGGCTTGCTTTGCTTTTTTGGGGGGGGGAGTATTGTTGCAATTTGTGTTTTTTTCTTTCAAACAATAATGCATAAGATTAAAGAAGAACAAAAAGAACATGATTCTATGACTATACATTCTAATCAAAGTAATGAAAGGAAAGCCATAGCAAATAAACAATTTGGTGTTTTCTTATAAAAGTCACATGAAGTTTCCTACTGTAGCATGATACTGCCCATTAGGAAACCCCACAGAGAACTAACAGATTCAGTGCCATCACAGAGCTGCCATGCAAGTATCTTAATAAGGGTGACTACAGCAGGGGGGAGGAAACTAGCTTTCCCTGCCCTGAGAAGTGGAGAGGCACTGGCAACCTGCATTTTGACAATCTTTTGAATGGTTATTTTTCCCCTTTTATTATTCCTTTTAAATTATAGCCACAGCTCTTTTATTCATCAACTCTGATTTGCCTTACAAGGCCATGTGAAAGCTCCATCTGAAGCCGGGCCTCCTCTCCTCTCTAGTATCTCATCAAGGGCATCTGGTTATACTGCAGGTGCCAATACGGTGTTGAGGTATGAGAGACAGTGCAGATGACAGAAATAAACTTAACCACTGCGTTGTGCAGCTTGTGAGAAACGGAATGATAGAATAGTTTGGGTTGGAAGGGACCTTAAAGATCATCCAGTTCCAACCCCCCTGCATGGACAGGGACACTGCCCACTAGATTGTGTTGCTCAGAGCCCCATCCATCCTGGCCTTTGAAGAAGAAGCAGAGCAGGGATGGAGCTTCTACAACTTCCCTGGGCAACCTGTTTCAGTGCCTCACCACCCTCATATTGAAGAACTTCCTAATTTCTAACCTAAATCTTCCTTGTTCCAATGTGAAATGATTACCCCTTGTCCTCTAACCACATGCCCTTGGAAGAAGTCCCTCCCCAGCTTTCCTGTAGGTCCCCTTCAGGTATTGGTAGGCTGCTATCAGGTCCCTACAGAGCCTTCTCTTCTTCAGTCTGAACAATCCCAAGTCCCTCAGCCTGTCTTCCTACAAGAGGTGCTCCAGCCCTCTGTTCATTTTCATGGCCCTCCTCTGGACACACTCCAACAGGTCCACATCCTTCTTATGTTGGGGGCTCCAGCACTGGGCACTGTATACCTGGAGAGTACCCGGAGAGGTCTCACCAGAGCAGAGCAGAGCAGAGGGGCAGAATCACCTCTCTATTTGCTGGCTGCACTTCTTTTGATCCAACCCAGGATGCAGTTGGCCTTCTGATCTGCAATTGCACATTGATGGCTCATGTCCAGCTTTTGATCCATTAATATTCTCTGATCTTTTTCCACATTGCTGCTCTTCAGTGTGTCCTCCCCCAGCCCCTGTTCATGTCTCAGGTTGCCTTGGCACAGGTGCAAGACCCTGCACTTGGCTTTGCTAAGCCTCATGAGGTTCACCTGGCCCAGCTTCTCCAGCTAGTCCAGGTCTCTCTGAATGGCATGCTGTCCTGATGGGTTGGGATTTCATTCCTTATGGGAATGAAAAGGTTCACCTGAGCTCATCCTGATAGAAACATATAATATATCCTACAGCACTCAATGCTGGCAGCCTTAAGTATGTTTGAGCACAAGCCTATGTACACCCCCAGCCAGAACAGAAAAGGAGAGCAGTAACAAGAGCAAGATATTTTCCTTATTCCCTCAGAGGACATACATGGGTCCAGGGATTAAGGTGACAGTATGCTCTGCCAGCCAGTGCAGCATCTCTCAGCTGTGAATGAAGCAGAATTAGTAGTTGCTCAGGAGCGAGTGTGTCTCAACACAGGTCTGAAGGCCATATTAATCATCAGACCTTCTCCATTGAGAAAACACTGGCTGCATTAAGAGATGTATTAGAAAAAGAGATACTAATCCTAAACTTGGATAGTTTTGTTACCATACTTCAGCACAGTTCTTCCACTAACACATACCAAAGTCTGCCTCCAGGTTCTCTGTTTTTGCAAAAGGAAGAGCTCGAGCTGAAGGGATGTGAATCAAGGCCCAGAGGTGTACATTTTCAGGGAGCTGGGTGGTATGCCTCATTCTGACAAAAAGCAAACATTCAGTCTGAAAAAAAACCTTCCTATATTACACAAGCACTATTACTTTGGGAAGCATCTGACACAAAGACAACACAGCCACATACTAAATTACAACACCTGAGAACCACAGTGTGAATTTTCTTGCTTCCCCTGTATCCTAAGTATTTAAGAAATTATGTCACGGTAAAAATGTAGGCTGGAGTGAAGTGGCAGATAGAAAGGCCCAAATAAGTGATGGGGCTGCTTCATATATAATGGAATTTCACATCAATTTAAAATAGTTAGGGATAGTGGGATAGTTGAGGTTAGACGGGAAATCAGACCAACCTCTATTCAAAGCATTCTGCTTGTAAATGAATTTGCAAGGGTTCTCTCAAATACCCTGTTGAAGGGCCTTGGGAAGACTGACAGAAGCTGTTCTGTACCTTTTCTTGACTCAGAGAAACACTCAAGATGTATGAACATCCATAATCATTCACTTGGACATAATCCATGTGCTGCTGCTGTTACTAGAAAGACTTATAGAAGGAATGATTTTGTTCACACAGATGTTCATTAAAAAGGTTTATTTCTATGTTCGTACTCTCCTCAAAATGACATCCTCAAACATTTTACTAAAACTATCGTTCTTTCACTCAAAAGCAGAAAAAACTTTAATTAAGCTATTTGATCATTCACAATATGAGATCAAGCCTCAGAAAACAAAAAGGTGCAACCTGTGTCAGAAGCACAGGTTACGCACCCTGCAGCTCCCACTCAGGAGTTATTTATTTACACTTTTGATGTACAAACAAAAGCTGAGAACATGCAGTCTTTCATAATCCATTCATACATATGTACGCATTGCAGAAATGATTCACATTGAAATTAAGTTGGATGGCACACCTTTGATAAATGTCTTACAGATTTCCAACCTTTCACTATTCTCAGCCTTTTAAAAAGGAACGACTTATATCAAACAGATGGAGTTCTACGACCACAATAGCAACTTTAATTACAAAGTAACTGAGGAAAACACCATCTGTTCCAGCTCATTTCAGCATCACCTATAAAGAACACTCATACTTTAAGAAGCCTCCAGTAAAGAAGTAGCAAGAATTTAGGACTAAAGAGCTGGAAAAGATAGTTTTCTGTGTGTGTTGAGATTTAAGCTATATAGAGCAGTATGAACACATCACTGAACCCCACCATTACTCAGACAACATGCTTGAAAGTCTTCACTGGAAACTTGAGGCTACAGTAAGCTATTAGCATATAACCAATGGAAAAAAAAAAAAAACAAATACCTATCTTACCTTGTTTTTTCAAAGAAAACGTTTGCCTTTTGAGGCATTCATATCTACAAAGTACTCTGTTTTGGTTCTCCCAGCAACTGTTTCCTAAGTGTTTGGCATTTGATGTTTTCTATGGGCATGCTTCAACCTGCGTTGCTCTTTCCAGCGTCCCTGATGTAACTTTGCATATACACAGAGTAGAAACTCCCCAATGGCGATTTTAAAATGATAGGTTTTCCTTCCTAGAGTTTTTTTCCTGTAGATAGACATCAGATATATCAAACTGGTGAGCTGTACTGCTGTCACTTAGACAGTGGTGGTGCTACTGAGAAATACAATGCCAGTAATTACTGTGTATAGTAGAAAAATGGATGTCAGGTTGATTTGCAAGTCTTCTGTAGCATTAGTACTAACTGGCATCTCACTGCATGTAATTATATCATCACACAGCATGCTTGAGTGATAATGCAAAACCAGATAATCAATAGGATAATAGAAAAAAATATTAGACTGGGTAATTGGGACTGTACAATATATGTATCCTGCACTGGAGTTTGCCAGGTCTCATTCAGATGTAGTCTATCATCTTTTTAAAAGCTTCTGAAATATGCAAGTTATTTGAAATTGGCTCCTGTTTTTCACAAGTAAGACTGTATAAGCAGCAACAATCTTTTACTTGTGCAAACAGTACACCCAGTAAAGCCCAAGCTGGTCTCTTCTCACCTCCACTAAGTGGTGGAACAAAAGGTCTTGCCCACCTACAATACTTATTTCACCTTCATCTTTGCCACTGCCAGTCCTGAGCCTGCAGAAGTTATGTCTGCATTGAGCCCAAACTGAACAGCCAACCTGCCTCCAGGGATAACACACACAGCACAGCTGTACTCTCTGTCTGCTCAAAGTTATGAGAAAAGCATGTGGCTGGTATCATATGGGCCCATAATGTCAGACTATCATGCTTGGGCATGTAGGAGGCTGGAGAGCTCTCTGAAAAGCATGTCAGTTCAGGCAGAGTTAACCCTTGTTCAAGAGGCAAACGAATGAGTCCTCCTTCTCACTGCTACTACTCAGTTGGCAAAAACACTATCTAGTTTTTCAAGCCAAGGAAAGAAAAAATAAACCACAAAACCGAAACAAAACACACCAGAATACCCAAATTGCCACTTTGCAACTTAAGGCTCTGTATTTATAATCACAGATAGTCCTACCAAGACTGGGCACCCAAACTTCCACTGCACAGGGTCACTGCTCCATCTAGAATTCTGTCTGCATTCCAGGACCCACCATCCCTCTTGCCTCTGCAGCTGAACCCCTGTCCTGGGGAGCTTTTTGACATTGTAGCAGCTATTTAGTGAAAAACACCCACAAACAGAAAACACATTCAGACAGCCTGCCTCTGCCAAGAACAAAAACACAAACAAACCAAAACCAAACAAACAAACCCCAAAAACCAACAAAAAAACCCCAGCCCCAATCAAAACCACAAAAAAATAAAAAAAAACAACAAAAAAACCCAAACCCAATCCAAACCAAATTACAAGCTTTGCCCTTCTTCGCCATAATCTTCTAAAACATCCAGACTGAGTTCTTGCAAAGAGCTTTGCAGTTTGCTTTTTACTAAATACAGACAGCACAGAAAGACTTCACTGAAATTGTAGAATTCCCTGGCCCACTTTAGTGTAACAGGTTTGTTGAGTTATAACTCAGACTTCTCCTGTGCAAACAATCTCAGGCTGTCAAAAAAACTGCAATGTTGTGAATAAAAAAAAAACAAACTGAGAAATGAAACTACTTTCAACCTGCATTTTATTTCCTGGGTTCCAACTTGCTCTCTGCTTTCATCTGCATCTGTCATCCAGCGTGTGTGTAGAAAAATAATGTCTGAGCAGAGGGCATAAGCTGTTTGCATCCAAATGCAGAAAACAACTGCTCCTGCAGCTCATGTGTTTCACAGTCATGAACTGCAGAGAAGACAAAAACTTCAATAAAATAAACTTAAATCTCCTCAGAATTATTCTGAGGAAACTCTTTGTCATGATGATAAAAAGGCATTAATTGCACAGTCAGAGAAACTGCATTACATTACATTATTTGGAATTAAATGACAAAGTTTGAAAATCTTGGAAATAACATGATGGCTACAACGAAGAAAGTGCATCATTCTAACCTTAATCTTTCCAGACTGCAGAAGTTTCAGACTGGAGTGTTTCAGCATGATGCATGCAAGCAACCTGTAAATCCAAACTAAAGTTTGGCATACACTTCTTCCAATCTATCCTTACTAGCGACAACACAAAGGAGTGACTGAAAAGAAAAACAGCTATGGAAACTAAAAAATAAATTACTGCCTGTGCCACCAAAAATACTAGGTTTTAAAATCAAAATTCTCTTAATTAGTAGAAAAAAATCAGCAATTATGTTGTACCATTAAATTTTCCTAGCACAGGCAAGTCACTCTCAGGAAGAAGTTTCCTCAGGGCTGAGAACTCTTTCTTTAAATACTCCCAATACTACCCAAGGAAAAAAAAATAATTTAAGACTAAACATGCAGCAGGGCAGCCTGAGTTGCTTGGAAAATCCTCATGTCTGAACTTCTAACAGGCAAGAGCTGAAATGTCTCAGCTGTCAGACAAAGTCAGGGTTGATGGTGGGTGTTCTGTGATTTGCTGGAGAAGCTCAGTGTACAGGATTTGACTGGCAACAATCTGTGGGGCACCATAGCATTCCAGTAGCTCCACACAATGGAGCATTTTGGCAGGTGTATTTCTAGGGTTTACTCAGAGAAAGGCACTCATATGGCCACTGCAACACCCACGGAAGAATCCTAAATACAAATGAGAACTCAGTATTTCACTCATTTAAATTAAGATGGGGGAGTGAGAAAAGGTTGTATTTGAAAGGATGGGGGCTTTTTCTCCCCTTGAAAAAAGAAAACCCACAGTAATTCCTCTCTCATTAAACAGCTAGTTGTTTCTCCAAATGCCTGCATGCAAAATACATGCAAATCTCAAAACACAAATCCTAATCAGTCTGGCACAAACATAACTTTAAGGCTCCCTGCTTCTGAATATCTTATTATGTGAACGTTTAAATTGCTCTTCTGCCCCAAGATAAACAGAATGTATTTTCCAAATGACAAAATGCACAGGTTATACTTATTCATATCCATGCCCTCTGTGACAATCAGAAGTAAGCAACAGCAATGACATTACAGAAGAGGAGGCTGGGCATATGTAAAATGCTGAAATTCAGCCTACCTGGGGAAAAAATGTCACACTACCATATGGATAAGAAATGTCAGGTTTCAATTGCCTAATAGTTGGAGATATTTCTAAACACTCTTTTCTCAGTTTTATATCCTCTGTGCTCTTAAGCCCCTCACACCTACTGAAACTAGTCCTCATGTCTCAGACTGGGCACTAACATGACCATACTAGAAATCCCACCTCCTTTCCCATTACTTTTTCATCAAGGAAGAATCTCATAAATCCATTCTTGCCAATGCTGTCATGATGGCCAAGAGCTGGGCAAGTGCAGAAAGCACACTGCCATTCAGGATCATTCAGGATCAATTCTGAGAATGTTTGGAGGGGGCTTCTCATCCCTGATGAAATGTGTGCCAAAGCTGTTCAGGTCTGGCAGGCAATAAAAGCACTATCATCTCTTGGTCCATGTACACTTTAAATTAGCTCAAGTAAAGCACTTGGAAAGTTATTTTACAGCAGCGGGAATACTAAATAAAAGCAGAGAAGCAGTTAGGTAGCAAGCATCAAGAAATGTGTCCCAGTCACGGTCACTGCTCTACTAGAAACATGAATTAATGGGTGATCTATTCATTTTGGATGTTTTCTGTATGAAAATAAATTATCCACCACCAAGATAAAATATCTACATGGATTAAAGAGGAGCAAATTTAGGATACTAACTTGCCTCTCCTGCAGAATTCTTTGGAGACAAGAAGAGTGGCAAATAAATTGCCAGAATATCTACTAAATAATGCATCTTCATCCAACTGTCTAGTTAGAAGTCTTCAACCTTTAGACTATTTAGACAGTTTTCAGAGTAATTATCTTAAAACTTGAGTTTGGAAATTGCATAACTTTATTTCTTTGTTTGTTTCCTTTTTACTTATGACAAATAGATTAACTTTTATTATTTGGTCAGTGCAAAAGGATTTCTGAAAGTTATGAGTACTAAAAAAAAAAAATAAAAAAATCATGATTTTCACTGTTATACATATTTTCCAAACTGATGACAACTAGGCATTACTACAGCCACTAAGAAGTATTTTTCACAAGATTTGCAAAGCATAACCATGGTAGCAGTTGGAAATCCCATCGCGTTAAAAGTGACAAAACAGAGACCAGTGCCCAGGAGCTTTGATAGGAAGGGAAATGGAGAGAACCCACCTACTTAATGCTTCTGAGGCAGGTGGTCTGCTGCTCCAACCCCACTAACAAGTCCCTGGTGACATTACTGATGCAGTTGCCCTCCTCCTCCTAACAGCACTGCAGCCCTCTCAAATAGCAGGTTTTTTCCTAATAACATCTCATAATCCCATCAGCACCAACTTAACTAGTGAATATAGAGTCAGAGATGTCAAGCGTAGAAAGGGTGATTTTTAAAAAGGTTATTTACAGATTGGATCTCTATCTCTCACAGCCATTGTTCTCACTGTATAGCCGCATCCCATAAACCCTAATAAATTCACAAAGCCTAGCAGAAAATGGGGAATACTGGTGAATTACGTGTCCTGCAACATTACCCACAAGAACTGTTTCTCAGAAATTTATTACTTTTTCAATTTTAAAGCCCAGTAATAATTGGTAGTGCTTTCCATGCACAAGTAATCCAGGTCAATCAGCCTCAAAGATCATCACAATTATAAAGCAGATCAAGTGAATGGTGAAAACACATCCTTGTAACCAGACAAATTCATAGTAGGTAAGAGAACAAAGCAAGTTCTTCCTATTTTCATGAATTTTGTCACAAAACAAAGCATGTCTTGGAGCATGAGATGTTTGCATGCTCTGGTCACCCAAGTGGAAATACCTTAGGAGGGGCTTGCAGACCCATGATAAGGAGGCTATGCAGATGCATCACTTCACAAGTGCCCATGTCCTTTCTCAGCCAGGATACTGTACGTCTTCTTTACTGCAGGGCATGTCAAGCCTGGCAGAGTAGTAGCCTGCAGGAGACACCACAAATGCAGCTGTGCCCTGCTGTAAGTCACAGGAGCTGTTATGCAGATGGCACAGGGGCAGAAACACTAACTGCGCTGTGCCTACATCCAGATGTGAAAAGCTCATACTTTACAATTTTCCACATCAGAAAGCAAGCAGATTTTAAAGTACTATCAAGGAAGTTCATGTAAACAGCCCTTCAATTGACAGACCACTTGTGGTTTTACTTCATCCGTAGCTTGCAGCTGAAACATTATCTTCATCACAGAACTGCTTTCCTGCAGTTCTGGTATACGATGGAGCTACAAGCAACACAAGTGCTATCAAAATAGGACATCTGATAACTCACCTGCACTACACATAAATCCTGAACCTTCTTAAATAACTTCAGGATAAGGAAGACTTGTGCCCTTTGTCTTTAAAGATCTAGCTAGGCTCTAGTATTCTCTTTTATATCACAGATAAATATGTTTCCCAAAGTAACTAAGGCAGCTCAGAAAACACAGGAACTGGCCTCTCACTTGTGCACAGCAACTGCAACACCTAATGTTATCACTTGATGACTCTGCTGAATAAAATCCTTGTCAGGCACAGCCCCCTTCCACAATGCTACAAAGAGAGAAGTGTAGAAGTTAATCTGGTTTTCTGCACTGCATCTCTTCAGCACCCGTCTCTCTGAGACAGACTACTTCTGTGTAGTATGGTACAGATGGTGTCAGCTGTGGGACAGAAAGAGAAAAACAAAATATGCAAGACATTACAACTAATAACCAGTAAGATCAAGAAGAAATAAATACACCAATATGTTGAGAGTAAAGAAAAAGAATAGTGTGTAACAGTGGAAGGTACAAAAAGTAAGCAAACACAAAGCTAAAATGTTAAACTTTAAGCTACTTAAACACAAACACTGTCCAGTCACACTTAGGAAGCTGTGCTGAAGAATGGATAAGGAAAACTTAAGTATGAAGACATCTGCTTATCTGAGAGCTAGCTAGTTAAAAAGTAGGTCAGCTATGTTTTCAGTATATTTCTACAGTGCCTGAAACAAGTTTGGTGTACCTGAAACTCTGCCTTTCTGCCAGAGGTACTCTGGCTTAGAGAACTTTTGAGTTAGAAGTATTACTGGGACTCTTCTGTACTGGTCCTTACAAGAATTTAGGAAATTTGGAGACCACCTAAGGTGATCCCCTCCCTCTCAGAAACCACAGTCCTTCAGTAACTTCCCAGCTACTTTTTCACTCCATCTTGCAGGAGACATCAGAAACAGATTTTCAGCCCTAATAAATCTGTCTGGAGGTGGAAAGCCAAATTAAAAACCTAATCAGCAACTTAAAACTCCTCCTACCAAGTAAACTGCTGTTCAAAAGGGATACAAATTGAAATGTGAGCATGTGTGAAGCTCACAGCAAATAACTTCCATTGCAGCAAATGAAATTAAATATATCCATTTTGGGCTCGATCTTGATTTTATTTTCAGGTAACATGGAACAGTAAATCTGAACTCTAAACATGCTACTTTGTAAATTTTGACAAGGTCATAAAATCTAGATTGTAACTTTAAAATGTTGGAACAGAGCAATAAAATATTCTATCACTGGTTATTTATTTTAATATATCTTACATTGCTAATTGTTTTCTACCATTTTAAAGCAATTCACCAGTCACTGAACTTCAACTAATCAGATTTTTGAAAATACAGCTATTAAAGTAGATTAATAATAGCTTCTCATCTCATATCCTAGGAGATGAAAATATTCTCCAGTTATTACCATTCCTCCCAACATACTTTTCACACAGAATTAAAGAGCATGAGAACATGAAAGCCATCAGCAGTTTGCAGTTATGGAGATATGGCAAGATAGGCAATACCATTTTTCTTCAAAGCACAATCTGTATAGTGCAGTTAAATTATTTTGGCTTTTAAAATAATAAATCCACTTAAAATGAGGCCACTGAGCATTCAGGCTACCATGCAACAATAGTACAGTCAGGTTTCTCCCAATGGTTTCAAAGTTCAACATGAACAGACATGCATTCATAGTGCTAAAATGACTTGTTTCAATGCTCTTTCAACTAAGATTTTTTTATTATTAAGAAATGTTCTCTCTCTAACCTTACACTGCTTGTGTTACCTACGGTATTTTGGGTACTCAAGATACTAGAATTTCTGAGAAGTGAGATTTCCTCAGGGGAAGGTCAGAATACTGCTAACAAAACTGAAAGGCTCTGAAAATACACAACTGCCTTCTGAATCTCTACAAATTAATTTAAGGAAATAAGTAGTGCCAGTTGTCAAACATCTCTTTTACACTTTCCAAAACAAGGTAAATGCTGAGACTTACAATCAGCTATGTATTTTGAAGGTCATTTCATGTTTACTCAGAGAAACCCTGATAATTTTTCTATGAAGAGTACAGCAGCTAATGCAGTATCATACATACATAAAGACTAATGTTCAAACCAAATTAAATCTCCTCAGTAACATAAATGCTTGTAATAAATCAAGACAAGGTTGTGACTTCACTTGGATCAAGGTTAATCTACTCATAACCATTAAATTCACACACATGCATTATCAAGGATCTACTTTACAGCTTCTCACTCCGATAATGTGAAGCATTATTAGCTGAATAGGGAGCAAGATGGCATTTCTTATCATAGATGTGGAAAAGTGAGAAAGGATTTATACCATTATCTCTGGCTTTCATGCTATGTCTTTACCTGTACAGTAATCAGATAAATAGGAAGTGGTTAGCAATAGCAAGGCAAAGCTATAAAATCATGAAAAAGAAACAGAGAAAGACTGGCACAGTACTGGTTTTTCCCCCCAGAAAATGATGAGCATTAACAGAAGTGTTAACCTATGTCCACAAAAACTGCAGGAGAAAGCAACCAAGCTAAGCCTCAGCATTCCAAAATGCTGGAAACTAGTGAATGCTGAAGCCCAGCCTGTACCACCTTGTTAGTGAACTGAAGCTGTATTTAATATAGTAGACTTCAATGTACTAATTGACACATACCTAAATAAAATATATCGATTTTTCAGGTTTTTTTGGTGCAGAGAAGCACCAAATCCATTGTACTATTCATTTTTCCAGGAATCAAATAAAATTTAGCAATAGTAAAAGCCATGTTTCAAAAACAGACTGACAACTATGAAACTTTGCAAACAGATTTAATCAATAATGATTTTACACCACATGAAGATTTGCCCCTCTTCTTCTACAATTATGTATTGGAATATACCATCTTTGATGCAAACCTGCCACTCAGTTTGTGGGAGCACTGTAAATATGTGCTAGCTCCAAAGTCTAAGGAAAGGCAATAACAAAAAGAAAGTAAGTGCTAGCTTGAAAACTATTTCCTCCACAAAGAGAATTGCTTTAAGGCATCTTAAATCCAGGCTAAATGCATGCAGTGACCCACTAGCATTTGCTGCTGAAAATGGCTGGATTTCAAATGTTAAACCTCAGTTTTGATTAACAATACAGTAATCTAGGAGGCCAGCCCTAAAACACAGATCAGATTTATTTTTAAAAGGAAAAAGAAAGCAAAATGTTTCCTTTCATTAACTTTTGAAAAAAGTAACTGGAGAGTCAGCAAATAGATCAGAAAAACACAGATACAAGGCACAAAGGTTATTCTTTTTTTCAGCAGGAGTAAATTAAATTTTAGATTAATTGTCCAACCTTAATATTACCATAGGACTTTTGATGCCCTTGATTAAACCCTCAGCAGTGGCATGTTTAGCATATGTAGTGCATTACTGAATGGAAAGCCAAAGCTGGTGGATGAGTAGCTCATCTTACATACAACAAAATTCACAAAATCCTCAAAGATCAGCCCTGCACGAAATGGCTGGATTGATTACGTGAACACTCCCTAGGAGTTCTCACATGGATGCAGAACGAACAGACAAGGAATGGATTCAAAGCATCAGGCACTTGGGAACTGAGACGTGCCATCTGAAACTACCCAGTAAATGAGGTTTAAAAACAGGCTATCAAAGAGATTTCAGTGAATTAGAAGTTCATCTATTGACATACAGAATCACAGAATCAGCCAGGTTGGAAAGGACATCTTGAGATCATCAAGTCCAATCCTTGATCAACTACCACCCTGGTGGACATGATTTGGAACTACAGTTTTAGCCAGACTCCAGGACACCTTGGCTCATCTGAAAGAACAAAAACTATACAGACACAAGTAACCCACGTAACTGGTATCCCTTTTTTGTAGCCCTTTTGAATCCAGTGAAGAACACCTCCCTTCTAAGAAGTCCTGCTGTTTTCAAACTAGAAGTTTGACATTGGTTTCAAAAGACTCCCTCAAGCACTTTTTCCACTATGTTCCAATACAAAGCTCCTCTGTTGTGACTTCACCAGTCTCCCAGTTGCGCATTCGTGTCACCGTCTTAAACTGCTCTGAAAGGACAAATGCAACAAAACTTATCCACTACTTAATGCAACAGTGCAGCTGGGACCAAGACCATCAGATCTGTACAGGTACCATGGCAATGTCTGCTCTGTTCCTGTGCAGACTGAATCTCAAAAAGTTGGTGGTCCTTCCACCAACAGCCCTACTGAGTGACTAACTGGGTTAAGAGGAATGCAGGGCTACCTGCCAAACTGAAAACAGGTTCATGGAGCTTCCCTTCCAATGGCATTTATCTTTTCAATGAAGGGAGCACCAACTCAAACTGGGCTCCCAGGCCAAAAAGAGTGCAGTGTTTAAGTGCAAACACGGGCAAAGACAAATACTGCTCCTACCACCTGAAACAAGAGGCAGACAGCTGGAACTATTCAGCATCAAGTCAGTCAACATGAAGAGAAGCCTTGCTAACAAAGCACCAAGAATGGCCATATTCTCTGCCAAAATGTAACATTAAATGAATCCCAGTGTAGCAGCCTACATCCAGTATAACTGAACAACACTGATGAAGCTGAGGCAGCAACGATAGTAGCAAGTTTTCCACATAGGAGGAAAGGACATAGCTGCATAGCCAGATGCTGGTAAGAACAACATAGTACTGACTGACATGGTAACCACAGGCCAACCAGATGTCTAAATAGCATGGAAAAAGCTTAAAAAATGGAACATTCTAACAAAAGAGCCAAATTGTATTTGCTGTTTATCTCAATTTTCTTTAATCTGCATAAAGCTTTCTGAGCTGGCACCCTCACCTCTTCTAAGAGCTAAGAGAATTCTAACCTTTCTAAAGCAGGCAAAGGAGCTAAAGGCTTCAAGCATGCTGAATATACCCCTTATTTCCATAGCTCTACACCAGCTCTTTCCACCAACCAGCCGTATGTACAACATTCCTAGTCACTACTGCATGGTCAGGATCATAATGTGTTAATTCCAGGATCTGTAGTACTGCAGGTAACATAGGTTGGAGACAACTAAAGTAATTGAAAAGACTAAAATACTCTTGAGTTTTAAATACCAATATCTATTGCCACTGTCTTAATGTTACAGGGTCCATATGTAGGAATTATAAAAATCCCTTTGCCCTTGAGAAGGACTGCAACTTGATTTAACATTAAGGCATCATGGTTTTTCTTAATCTTTCCTCAGATTGTTGGAATGATTCCATAAGTTTCCTGACTTACCTTGTAAATTAATTCAGAACTAGAAAATATGGCTCCTGGGGCTGATTCTCCCCATGTCTGCACTCCGTTTAATTATGCTCAGGGAAAAGCAGCAGCAGCTGAGGACAAAATGCTGCTGCTCTGCCAGGGTAGTGATCACCATTATTGGGAACAGGAGTAAATGCACTGCAGATGTCAGAACACTGGGGAACTGACTGTTTTAACACCCCTCCACAAACCCAGTGGAGGGGCCACTGCAAATGAATGGCAGATCTATATACTCTAATGCTTTTGGTCTCTAGATATTTCTAAGTCTTAGTATAACTCATGGAGAAAAGGCAAATGCTGCCAAGTACCCTAAATGGTTTGTCTGATACCTTGGAACTTGGGAAAAACCCCACATCACTAAAAGCTACAATCAGCAGCTTGGCAGTGGGCCATCCAGCCATAAGCATAATTGACATCATGTTTGGTTCCATCAGACACCATCCCTATAGAATAGTTATCAGCTTCTTAGAAGCAAGATGTCTTTTCCAATGCAATTTTCAAGGTTGTCTTTGTAGCTTTGTGGTTTTAATTGAAGAAAACAACTTCTGTTGTTGGTCATCTGCCTCAGCAGGGTTCTGAGTCTTCAGTATGACCCATCCCCATTTCCATGCGAAACAGAAGTTTTAATTGTCCACATTCATCTCCTAAGCAGTTCATTTGCTGAAAAGTCACCTTTCGATATTATAGATGCTTAAACAATTTTCTCTCTAGATGCTCCCAAAAGCTTTTGGAAGGAGGACTTCTTTTCCTCCATGTGTGAAGAGTTTGTTGGGTTTGGCTTTTTTTTTCTCCTCAGCCTTCTCCAAACTAAACAAGCCCAATTCCCTCAGCTTCTCCTCACAGGACTTGTTCTCCAGACCCTTCCCCAGCTTGGTTGCTCTCCTCCAGACACACTCCAGTTACTGAATATCCTTCTTGTAGTGAGGGGCCCAGAACTGAACACAGAACTTAAGGTGCAGAGTACCGAGGGATGATCATTTCCATTCTCCTTCTGGCCACACTATTCCTGATACAAACCAGCATCCTGTCTTGGCCACATGAGCACATTGATGGCTCATCATATTGAGCCAGCTGTCGACCAAGGCAGCTTTCTAGCTACTCCTCCCCAAGCCTGTAGCCTTGCCCAGGGTTTTTGTGACCAAAATGCAGGACCGTCACCAAGTGCTTACTTGGCCTTGTTAAACCTCATACAATTGGCCTCAGCCCAGCCATTCAACCTGCTTAGATCCCTCCACAGAGCCTTCCTACCCTTGAGCAGATAAACACACCTACCCAACCTCACGTCATCTGCAAACTTACTGAAGAAGCATTCAGTTCATTCAGATCATTAATGAAGATGTTGAACAAGGCTGGCCTCAAAAGTGAGCCCTGGGGAACACCACTGGTGACCAGCCAGCAACTGGAATATTAACTCTGTTGCCCACAACTCCCTGGGCTTGGCTGTCCAGCCGGTTTTTAAACCAGCAAAGAGTACACTGGTCTATGCTATGAGCTGCCAGCTTCTCTAGCAGAATGCTGTGGAAACCAGCGTCCAAAGCTTTACTAAAATCCACGTAAACAATGTCCACAGCTTTTCCCTCATCCACTTGGTGAGTCACCTGGTCACAGAAGGAGATCAGGTTGTTCAAGCAGGACCTGCCTTCCCTGAACTCATGCTGGCTGGGTTTGATCCCCTGACTGTCCTGCACTTGCCACATGAGCACAGTGAAAATGAACTGATCCATTAATTTTTCCAGCCACTGAGGTTAGGCTGAGAAGCCTGTAGTTCCCTGCATCCTTCTTCTGGGCCCTTCTTGTAAATGGGTATCACGTTGGCAAGGCTCCAATTGTGTGGCACCTCCCATGTGAAAGCAGAGCAAGACATTTTGGAGAGGCAGTTGCTGATGGTGACCAAAATAATGTTCAGTGCCAAATTCAGAACGAAATCTGTCCCCAGTCACTACCTCCTAATTTGCTCAGTTTTCTCCTGGGGCTGACTTTGGTTCTCCTGTTCTGTCAGGCAAGTTCCTACAGCTCTTTTGAAGACAGTCAAGTAATTTCATTCTTATATTTTTAAAAATCTAGGTGAATACTACTTTTTTGAAGAGTAATTGAGGAGCAGTGTGCACAGGGGAAGAATGTCTTATTATGTATAGGCAACACAGTTGAACAATATTCTGGTAGATCAGTACATCTTTCTGCCACATCTTCATCCCTATTTGTTGTCTTCAATAGCTTTGTTCAAGAAATATGTTGTCAAATCCTTGGCATTTACATCACAGCATTTCCACAGCTTGCCATACTACTACAGGCCAAACAATGTTACATTTCCAATTACCCTGTCGTTGCTTCATAATGCATTTACACTGATTCCAGAGGCCACTCATCACATCCATAAAAGAAATCATTTTAAAGAGCTGTTTAAGTAGAAAAGCATAATGTGAAGCTTTGAAGGACCATGAAGAGCTTAAAGAAAATAGCTTCTGCAAATTTCCTTCCACAGTGTTGCAAAAGAAAAAGCAGCTGCTTCTACATATTGCAGGAACTGAATTAAATCTCAAGGACAGAATAATGTTTATCCCAGGCAAAACAATTTTAGAAGAACGAGTGCCAATACATTTATAGCTGCTCTGGTGACAAACCATCAGAAAATAAATGTTAGATCAATGCAAATGCCAGATCCTAGTACAATCCAGCATTTGCTGAACTACCAGTTTACAGAAAGATTCATATGTTGGTCAACACTGATTTAATTAATCATATCATCCAACAATCAATACCTCTCATTATGAAATTCCTAAATCCCAAAACTGTCTTTGAATGCTACCCACTTCTATGCTTGCCAAGTCTGACCCCATTTCATATATCACCGCTTTTTAGGCCAACTACCCTTTCCAGTGAAAGACACAGGGCAATAGTTGTCCCCCCATAAAAGCAAGAATTGATAAAAATACTCCTTATTTTCCTCCAGCCACAGATTGCTCACTGTAATACAATTATATAAGGTTGCACATTGTTGCAACTACTGACTCCCAAGTGCAAAGTGGTCAGGCTCTGTTACAGTCTAAGCCCTAAACCTGGAAACAATGAAGAACAACTACTCCTTCCTCAAAGAGAATTGTAAAATAAGTACATACAACAGGGTTAATACAAGTAAACCAGTAACATAATAAAAATATAACCTAAACATGTCTCCTGAAAGGACCTTGTCACCTCTTATTCACTGGAAATATATATATATATATACACACACACACATAGTAGATAAGTATATGTTTTATTAGAGAATGTGTGGACTCTATGTATTAATGCAAATAAAACTTAGAACAGGCCAGGCAGAAGATTTCTTTGTGATGATCATATAAAAAAAAGAGAATATTCGGACAGGGACTAGCCCTCAACTCCCCTGGGTGGGCTGGGCTCCTTAAGTAGCTTGCTAACTGCAACAGCTTTAAGAAATTAAGCTATAAACAACATGGCAACAGAGAGAGAACTCTTTAGTGGAGTCCACAGGGGTGGCATTCTCAGTATTACCTTAGCTCAGAAGGAGGGGACTGGGAAATTATCACAGACAGTTAGATTCTTCTAATGGTAAGGAATGTTTCTCTAGTAAAGGTAACTTCTTAGCTACACCTCTCAGTCTCAATAAGCTTATCACCAGAGTAAGTATATAGCACATATACATGTACACACACATGTATAGATGTATCTGGTATCAGGTAATACATACTCAATTATAAAAATATATTAATCTAGGGACTTAAGGATTCAGGACCTTCACTTACAGTTTTCACAGTAACTTTTAATAAATAATAAAAAAAACAACTTAGTCATTTTACAAGCAGTGTAAGAACAACAGCTCCACATAGCCACACTAGATACTCTGAAATACTTGTTTTGTACTCCAGCTAGCAGTTTCCCATAAAGAAATGTGAATATTACTCCTGAAATCTGTAGTGAGAAGCTACTCCTGCCTATTTCTGAAAAAAGCAAAGGGAAGCTTCTATAGCAGGGGACGTTGCTGGCATATGTTCCTTTAACTACAAATTGAGTGCAGTAGCTTCCAGAGTTGGAAACAGCTGTGCATCCTAAAACACCTGGAGAACTCATTTCAACAAACCTAGGAAAAAAGAGCAAGCACAAATGAAATGACTCCTGCAGTATTGGTAGGAGGAAAGTGTGTGGTCAGAGAAACACTCAAGATTTTTCAGTTGTTTGAACCTGTTCACTGTGAAGTTATAATCTTTAATTCTTCATGTTGTAAAATTATAGTATGACTGCCTTATGTGGTGCTTGTCATCTTCAGGTATCAAAATGTTTTCCAGAGGACAGTGGTATTATGCTTTCATTTCACACGTGGGAAAGCAAAGAAATGTGCAAGCTAATCGCAGCTACCCACCAAGCCAGTAATCAATAAATCTTCCTTGAATTCCAGCCCCAAACTTCAGGTGAGAACCCAAAGATTACTGGAAATACAATTCTGATGGAACCTCCATCAATTTCTGTGACCTTTAAATTGTAATATTAAAAGCAGAACTAACAGAGTGGGCATCTGAGCCTGTGTTCCCTGTCCTCAGCTGGATATTTGATGCATACATCAGGACATATTGTGGCATATTTTTGTAAAATTTCTTCATTATGTAGACTTTCGAATTGATTTGGGAGAAACTTCTGCGTCACAGCAAAACTGCATGCCACATTACAAAAATATCAAGTATGCTCTATTGAGTTTCCTTTAAGATTTAACTCTTTTTTTTTCCTCATATCTATCTCAAAAATAATTATTTTTTCCAAGCATTTCTGTTCTTCCATAAGAATGTTTTTATCTGCCTATTCTAATACTACTTTTAAACCCAGTACATTTATGTGATTTCACATTTGCTTATACGCTGCCTACACATCAAACCACACAGAGAATAAGATAACATTTTGAACCTAAGAGGGTACCTGAACCCTTCTTGAGCCCGCAGGTCAGACAAAATAAAATCCACGTTTCCAAACCACACTTCACAAAGCAAATGTTTCTGCTACGGTGATTTTCCAGACAAAATCTCAAGGTCTATCCAGTGCAGGAAGATACACATCCTGAAGCAAAGTTGTGATATAAATCTCAGGGCCAGAGGTTAAGTAGAAGACAGGCAGGAGGCAGGAATGTGCTCAGGGCTGACCTGAAACTGGGCTTGTGGGCAGTGGTGTGGGTGGAGGCTTCAGGTGAGGCTCATCAGGGTCATTAAGAATTATTAGTACCTGCAAAGCCCTGAAACTACATTTATGAACAGTTGCAAGGACTTTTATGTGTTAGGTGGCATAATGTCATGAAGAACATCTAAATCATTCTTGAAATCCAGTGTGTGATATTTTCTGGACACAAGTTGAAACATTTTTTTTTTAATTTTAAATCAGATAAATTTTTAAACAGCAGAGCTTGTCATTTTGGCAGAGGAATGAAACAGGCATTGAAAGACAAGTGAGAGGTTCTGTTCAGTTTCAAATACATAATTTCATAATATAAAGTTAACTGCAGCAGATTTATCATGGTGCCAGAGCATCCACAGAGCACTTAAAAAGAGAACAGCCCCTTTCCATCTCCCTCTACCCACCTCCCCCCTGCCCTGGCCAAGTGATAGCTTGTCTGTCTGCATGTCTGTCTTCTGGAGAAGTTTATAATCTCTGAGCAATCCAGGCAATCCAATTACTTTGATTAATTTTTCTTTTTTTTTCAGATTAGATCTTTTTCAATAGTTCACCTTTATGAAGCAGAAAAACACTGCTTTTAATGACCAGCAATTTGTGTTGCCTGCCATTTTAATTGCAGAATTTGTTAACTTTTGCCTGTCAGCATCAAGGCTCAAGCCACCATCATCAAGAGACACTCAATGAAAAAACAGAGGCAGAAGGACTGCCTGAGGCAAGAGGATGGGTGCACCAGAACTCAGCAGCAGTCTGGTATTCCTCTTCACATTAGTAACATTTCAGGAAAAACAGAGCTGGAGCAATGCGGAGCAATGCAAGTGTAGAAGGGAACTCTAAAGAAAGCACTGCTGCAGCAACCCTTAAAATGATCAAAATTCTCTTAGGGAAGTTTTGATCTGAATAGCCCCAGTGTATAAGAAGTGGCATTGACTTGAGGACATGTTACTGGTATAGGTAAGGATTCTCCACATTTTCAGATATCTCCTCTGGCCTTGCCAGCCATATGTATCTACAGACTTTCCTGTACAAATGCAGCTGAGGAGGAGCTTCCACTCAAAGAAGCAGCCTGGCACCCTCCATCTGACTGGTGTTAGACTTCCTAAATTAACCTTTTATAGTCAGATCTACACTAGATGGTGCTGGAGGATGCCAAATTTCTGTAAAAAAATGTGTACCCTGAAGACAACATGCAGTTAAAGTACTATGGGGAACACTAACCCTTTGACTTTAAAATCATAGTTTGAAATTGCTCTTCTTAGCAGAGGAGATAAGTAGGCTTCTTGCCTTCCAAAGGTCTCCTTTGAGCAATGTTTCATGTCTTAGCCCTTCTCACTAACTAGGCTGAAATAAATTTATACATGGTGTAAATTTTATGTGATCTTCAGCAAATCAGCTGAAGCTTATTTGCTATCAACTCAGTTGTCCAAACAGAGTAAAAACACAAGCAAAAAAAATGTTCCTTGCCCCAGGAAACTAATGCAAAAAGCTTGGGCAAATCCATTTGCCCTGGCAGAAAGAACACTGCTGAATGTCCCTGTGCAGAAGGGAGGCAGCAACTTTTCATTCTCTTCCTTTCACTGTATTTAACTTTGTCCATAGACTGTGTCAGGTTCAACAAGGAGCTACAAACCTGGAATATGCAGCTAGTTCTAAAAGCATCAGAAGATGGAAAATGGTAAGGCAGAAACTTCCAGTGGTAATGTAATGTTTCAGGTACTGGATAGAAAAGAATATGACAGTGATTTGAGAGAGGGTTATCAAGACTGAAAGGTAAATGAGCCTTAAAAAACCTTCAGAATGGTACCCAAATATCTTTTTTTTCTTCAAAATTAATTCCCTGCAGCAAAATTAGATAAATTAGGGTACCGGGAAACTTAATTTTTTATGTAGTTAAAAGTGTCTTTACAGGTTTGCGTCCTGGTGGACAATAACAACAAATCGGTTACTAAACAATTTTAAAAGGCCAGCTAGTCTTGTATTAAAGATTTCTTGTGGGAAAACTCCGGGGTCAAATTTCAAACTTATTTAAATAAAATATTTGTTCAGAAGTATACTCAGGGAAACAGCGGGCTGTCCACCAGCAGGGCATCCTGCATTATCCCCCAGCCCCAGAACTAACATACCAGTCTAGAAAGGGCTTATCTCCCCTGCCAGTTTTGATTGAACAGCCCATGCTTCCTCAGCACTGATCTCTGCTATTCCACACATCTGGCATAGAACAGGTAGAACTTAAGGTGATGTGGCTTTCAGGGAATCTCTGAGAATGGGCTTGACAGTCTTAGTCTAAAATTAGACAATCCTAAGAACTGGATGGGTCTATTGTTGACAGGGAAGAATCTTAGCAGAGAACTAAGCTGGTAAGTGAGTGGGCAAAGGCAGCTACCTCAGTGATCTGCCTTGCTGCCCCAGTGAGGACAGATATTGCTGCACTGTGCCACTGCCCACAGCTGGCATGTTAGTATCCCCCAAGCTATGAGTGTGCCCAGACAGGATATGGGGAGAAAAGCACTTGAAATATGCCTTTCAGAGGCCTTCTGCTCAAGAGAAGCATTTGTGGTAACAGGCACTTGCCCTAAGGAAGGATGAGTTAAAAAAAAAAATACACAAAGCCTAACAAACACATTGGAAACAAAACGGTGGAAAAAACATACTATTTAATAATTAAAAAAAACTTGGGATTTATGAAGATGGAAATGTATTTTTTTTCTGTGGTTGTTCGGGTCATATCACTGTGGCATTTGTGCACCATCTCTGGGCTGGTCCCTGCTTCCTGCACGGCTCCAGTATTATAATCTTTGCTTTTGGTAAGATGGGTTTCTCTAGTAAGGGGTGTTAGGTGCCAGATAGGAATTTAAACTTCTTGTAATTATTTCTACATATTTTATAGATTATTGTGGAGGGCAGGGGGTATACTTCTCAAAGCAGATCGCCATGCTAAGCAGAGCAGAGCAAAATAAACACCATTTTCTTACATAATCTCAAAATGATGAATGAAAATTACAAAACCCGGGAAATACATAATGGAAGACAATTATTTTATTTTATTTTATTTTATTTTTAATAAACAAGTGAAAATAAAAAGCTTCTCTACTTGGAAGAAAAGTCATCAATTGCCTGTGTCACACTGCACATTAAGTGAGCTCTTAGATTTAGGAAAACCTGAGCTGGATGTCTGGTTGGAATAATGAGCAGCAGCACATAGTTGTAACTTATGCGGGCTGCTACCTTTTGTATGCTTTTCCAGAAAAATCACAGGATAACTGACACTTCTCTCACATTTTATCAACTAAATTGCAGTAGCAACCTTTGTAAAACTCAAGCTATATTTTATGCAGGGCTTATGTAAGTTTCCTATGATTAATTACCTCTCTGAAATAGTAATTAGGAAAAAAATAAGAGAGTAGCTGTTGAATTTGTGGGGTTTTGTCCTTAGACTAAATGCTATGTTTAGAAATTGATTATTTGAAAATCTCTAAACAAGTACTTTACATCGCAATCTTTTTTGCATCATTTAGCCTCCATATAACTTCCTTATTCAAACTGTGAGCATGTCAATGAAAAAAACAAACTAACAGGAGTGTAAATTGTTTACATAATAATTTCCAGAATTAGCTTTTCTCTCTTAGCCAGACTTTGTCAAACTGGTAACACTGGTCTCAGGAAATGCACTATGACACTGTGTGAAATGTTGAGACACCACTGGGGAAGTCACTAGAACCCATAAAAGACAGACCTTGTTATAAGCTGAAATACAACACCAGAAGCATGTGTTCTCTGAAAAATAATAGGGACTTTGGCTCTGCAAGCCTCCCAGAACCCTGTTCCCAGGAAGGAGAGACCTATAGGCTGCAAAGCCCCTGGACTGGGCAGTGATGGGACAAAAAATGCCTTAGCTGTGCACAGACAGATTGTTGCTGGTGCCATAGGGCAGCCCCATAGGGGAGCCTGGCTGCCTCAAGGAGCTGCTCTTTCAGTCTGTTTACACCAGAAGACACAGGAAACTATAGGTTTTGAAAGTAGCCTTTGGGACTTCATACACACTGTTTGCAATTGGGAAATCCTCCTACATATACTCCATAGCTTTAGAGTCCTTTCACTGTCACTGCAGCCCACTTGGCTCTAGACCCACCTCTTAACTTTCACTCTTCCCATCTGGCTGTAAGGGCAGCTCTCAGGACCAGCGGTTTCACTGTCTATTCAGCAATTTCTGTTCAACAACTACAAAACATTAGCTTGCACAGCATGTGCAAATTGCATCCTTACACAACATTACACTTAGTATTTTCTGCAAAACAGCTTGAGACATCCAGTGCAATTACTTGGAGCACAGTAGATTAACAACTGCTGTACAGAAGCTACGTACCAAGAGTGAACCACAGATCTGGAGGGGTTGTAGTTATCAGGACTCCAGTGCCAACTTGCCTTGAGTCACGGGGGACAGACTGTTCTGCAGCAGCTGAGGTTTTGGCCTAAAGGGATAGAAATATTTGGATATCACATTGCTTGATGAACTTGCTAGATAAGTTAATGTGAGACAGTTGAACAAAGTCTTAAAGACATCATGCACATTCCTACTGCAAAGCTTGCAAGAGCTCCTTTAGTCCACTAGTTTTTCTTAAGGGGCACTTAAGGTTTATGTGACCCATTTCAGAAATCTTTCAGATGTGATTCTGAAGTACATGCTAAGTTCACTTCATCCCTCCCTGTACTTACTACATCTAAATTTTTTTGTGACAGAATTCCACAAGTGGGATTTATTTGATTTCTCCCTTGTCCATTCGGTTGCATCCTTTCAGGATATTAAGAACCCATTCATAGCTTTTCACATATTACCTTGACTGTTAAAAATAAAGTTAAATATTTGCTATTAAATTCTTAATGCTCTCTGTTGACTCCAGATTGTGTCGACTCTCTGGCCTTCCACAGGTTTTCTGGAAAAAAGTTACATTAGTGTCTCTTTTACCCCAGATATATTTCATATATAATGCATTTCTTTCTTTATCTCCTTCTTCCAGAGATAAGTGCCCACTGGCTCATGAAAGCTGAGTCTTGTGAGTGTACATTGTAAACCATGTATTACAGGCTTTCTGCATATCTACACTCTTTGTTACTTTCTACAGCCTCCCACGGGCTCATCCACTGGGGACTATGTAATGTATCCCAACTATGCATCTTGGACAATGTCAGCTAAAAGGTGAATAACACTGGAGGTGCAGAAGAGGACAGGGCATCTGCTGTGCTTTTCCTTTCCTTCTGGAGAATTGGGAAGCAAGAAAACTGCTTCCTGGGGTGCAAGTGCTTCAAAGCAAGGAGGAGACTGAGCAAAGGACACTGAGTCCTTAGGGATGCACGCAAAGTAATTCTCTGAGAGGGCAAGGAAAGCTGTCAGGGGTCCTCTGATTTATGGCTAATTCACATTTGACCATTTGACCCTCCTTCTGCGGAAGCTACCACAGCAGCAGTCCTAATGACAATAGCCAGGGAGAGATCAATGGAGAAAGGTCCCTGGGAAAGCAGTTCATCCTCTTTCCTCCCCTTCCTCTCCACTGGGAGGTTTGTATACTGCTTCCCTGTTGTGTCAGGTGTAAGTAGCTGCTGCCCAGCCCAGACAAAATTCAAAGGGCAAGTGATGACCACGGTTTTACTTCTTCCATGCTTAGAGTTGGTAACAAAGCTACACTGCTTTTTTTAAAGAAAAAAAAAAATCAAACAAACCAAAAAACACACAGAAAAAAAATAATAAGAAAAAAAAGGGCTGTGCCCTATTGTCTCTGTACTGCACTGCCTCTTTAAAATCAGAAATGCATGGACAGCTTCAAGGTGCCTCCCACTGAGAAAAGGCTTTAGATGCGTGCATAGAGACAGCGGAGCCATCCTCCCCTGAGCTGCCAGGCAAACCCGCCTGGAAGAGAAACAATCATTCAGCAAAGTCCTCTGGCTGCTTTCAGTGATCCTTTCTCTGCTCCAGTGGCAACAGCACATTTGCAGGGGAGAAACCTGGGTGGGGGCAATCCCCAGGGTGCTCAAGACTTCCAAGAAGAGGAAAGCAACTGCAGGTACAGTAAGCCAATGGGGTTATGTCACTTTGTGAATAGTGAGGTTGTCTCTATTTATTTTATACTATTCTCTCAGTATTTTGGGGGGGAAACCTGTCTGAAATAGATACTGCACCTTGCTTACACCAGCATACAGATTTTGCATTCAAGTATTTGTTTAGTATTTCTCTTAAATGAATGTTCGTATTTCCAGGCAGCTGTGGGGATCTCTTCTAAAGTAGTCAATTGTTGGAACTGCTACTTAGTTTCAGGCTTTGCCTTTCTTTTATACTGTTGTTCTGCAACTCTCCATTTGAAAAGCAATGTGGAGGCAGAAGTTGTACAAGAGAGTTTCTCTCAAGAATTTATCAAGTGTTGGTATATCAGGGGCTGAGGGTGGTTCCAGGGAAAGGGGGCAACAGTTCCACTATGCAGATAGTCCTTTGTAGCCACAATGGACATCGTTCACTAGCAGCTGACACCTTGAAGACCTACTGTCTCACAGCAGAAAAAGCAGTAATGCCCCGATTCTCATCTGGGATGGTGTGGGACTGTGCCAACATCTGGGAGTCTGGTGTGAGGATTCCTAGATGTGGCATGGGAAGATGCAAGAAGACAGCCCTCTCAGCATTTTGATACAGAGAAGAGGCAAAATTAGAGAGTAGATCAGACTTTTTTTTTCATCCATGTGGAAAATATATCAGTATTTAAAATTTGGTACAACTGACAGTACAGAGAGGGGAATCTGCTTCTCATCTTCAGAAATTCAAGGCACATCATCTCTCTTAAGGAAGATTTTCCCTTTAACCTCAACAGCCTGTTTGTGCAAGGACCCCCTGTGAATGGCAAATTTACCTTCACAGCAAAGACCTGCCAGCTAGTTCATGGGACAAAATCTTGTCTATGCAAATTGGCAGAGCTCCACTAGTTTAAGAGAAGCAATAATGGATTATGCTGGCTGAAAATTTGGTCCCCCTACTCAATTAATGCCTGCCAAAAAAGAAACTGCTGGCTTTATTAATTTCTTAGGTCTTGGCAGCTCTTACTTAATTGAGAAGTATATTTTCTCAATTTAGAAAGCTAGAACATCAGTTCTTTCATTCTCATCTACCACATTGCTCTGAGACATCTAGCACAGAGCAAAAACTTTGTCCAAAAGACGCATCAGATAATCTTCAGCAAATTGAGGTGCCATCTCATTTTAGTTTCTTTTTTTTTTTACCTTGTATAGGGGTGACAGCACGGTGGGCTTGAAGGCTGGCAGTTTTAAACTGGATTTCACACTCTTACATTGTCATTTCACCGTGTGCTGAAAACAAAATTTCATCATTGGTAAATAAAACTGCTGGGTGTAACAACCAGTGTCTTATGCAACTCAAAAGATTTTGTGATAACGGAAGCATCCTCTCACAGGGTATTTCTTCCCACTGTGCACAGCCAGCAGTAGAGCTATGTGGCAATAAGGTGTCTTCCCTCAAGAACAGTGTTTTGTTGTAATTTCCTCAGGAAATGTTTTCCTCTTTTTGTTTCCACAGGAGATAAATAAGGTCTCTTGCTCTAAAATCTAATGGGTACAAAGACAAGGTGACTCACTGCTCAGAAGGAAATTTTGGATGAGGTTTCTCGCCTGCCACTGCTGAGCTCTGCCACCCCAGGCAATTCTAAGAGGAAACCAAGAGCCAGTCAAGCCACATGTGTCAAAAGAAGACAGGCATGACCATGGAGCAAGCTGAACATAACCCAAATGCTACCTTGAACCTCAACTTTGCTGCAATCTACAATTTCCACGATGGAGATTTAACCTCCTTGCGAAACTTATCTCTCCCTTTCAATTTCAGTTACAGTGATTACGATCAGCTACTGGACAGTGAAGAGGACGTGACCAAAACCCGCACTTTCTTAGCAGCCAAGATTGTGATTGGGGTGGCCCTGGTTGGCATCATGCTAGTCTGTGGCATTGGCAACTTCATCTTCATTGCCGCTCTCGCCCGTTACAAGAAGCTGCGAAACCTCACCAACCTGCTGATTGCCAACCTGGCCATCTCAGACTTCATTGTGGCCATTGTGTGTTGCCCCTTCGAGATGGACTACTATGTTGTGCGACAGCTGTCCTGGGAGCATGGCCATGTTCTCTGTGCCTCAGTGAACTACCTTCGGACTGTCTCCCTCTATGTTTCTACCAATGCTCTCCTGGCTATAGCTGTTGACAGGTAAGTGAGGTGCTGTCACTGCACAAGGAGATGGCCAGAGATTCTGGGGTTGGCCGTCCAGATTTCTAGGGTTTTAACACAGTCAGCTGTTCTGTAGGATCTGATGTCCGGGTAGGTTCTATGCAGATCTGGGTATCTTCTTTCATACAAATCTAATCACGTCAGGTCATGACAGTATCTTGGAGAAAATTGGAAATTTCTTAATCGAACTTTTCAAGTAAAAGGGATGTTGACTTATTAAAACTTCTTTTTTTTTTTTCCATTAAAAAGGTGCCTGATTCAAGTGTAGTAGAGGATTTATGAAATAAGAGAAAGGGAAGAGAGACAAATCAGAAACACCCAGATACAACAGTGGTCATCAGCACTACATAATCAAACCATAAATCACTAAAGAATCCTCACTACCAGCCTACACACCTTTTCTGATTCTAACCTTTTCTATAAACAGTGAAGTAAATACTCTTTCTGAGACAAGTAGTTGTCTGGTGATACAGAATTTGACAGGTGCATTTCCAACAGGGCTACTGGCTAACAGGATATTTCTTTCTCCCTTTTAAGTCATTTTTACCAGTTTTTGTTTTGGTGTGAAAGGGAGTGAAAGAGAAGACTTCTACCTAGCCTGCAAAACAGACCACCGAGAAAACCCAACAATCATTAAATTAACCATTTCATCATACTGAGGTCTTAGCTGGGTGCTCCAACTGAGATGTGAATACTTGGTGAGTGTACCTGGCACTCTCCTTTCCATTAAAATACTCTTCTCTCACACTCTCCTTACTCTTTACACGTATCTCTGAGGATGACACAGTGGCAAGCCAGGAAAGATTCACAAGTCATTTATGGCACCGTCCAGAACATGACAAAATACTATATGAACCCAGTTTAGCAGAGATTTTCCCACAGCCTTCATAAAGGGGTAAGCAGAACATAATGATATTTACCTGCTTTATGCTGCAGTCCTGAGATATTTCTGTACCCACCTTTTACTCCAAGAACTTTAACAATATAATTTAACTGTATTCTTTCTTACGACTCCTGTTCTTTAAGCCTCATGCACCACAGACTCTGATGAACCCAGGTGCTGAGTATCAGCTTCAGGTTGACACAAGTCTGAAACAACTGACTCACAGAAAGCTGAAGACCCACAGAGTAAACTCTCTGGAGAAAGTACATTGCAACAAGTCATCGTTTGTATTCAAACACAACACACATCTCAGCATACCCTCTGCATATACACAGTCTATGACTCCCACCCTGCCTTTCCTTGTTTTTCCCGATTTCTCTCATGTGCCATTTTATGCTTTAGTCTAATGTTGCAGAGTTTTTGCTACTTGATCCAAAAGACAGCAAAGGAGCAGTTAGCCCTGCTGATGGTTGCATAGATACAGCTTGTGTGCAACTGATTCAGCTGCTACTGACGTCAGCAGAAGTCTGTGAAAAGACTCTGAGAAGTTCAGAGATGTTTTGCGTGGTGGTACAGTAAAGGACGATCAGCTCCTATGAAACAAATCCTTAATAACTGTCTAATAAAACATCCTTTGAACAGCACCTGAGGACTCAGGGTTAAGCTTCCAAACACTATTATGCATGCATTACCATTTTCTACTACTTATCTTTTTCAACTTGTAAAAAAATTTCTTGGAAAGCTCTGCTCATGCAGCTCAGGTTGATGAAGTAACATGGGTCATTGAGTCCTTATGACTGCTAAGAAATCAGATTTCTAGCATATCTCCCCAGGCATCTTTAAAAACAACCCAGGAAATGATTAATCACTGAAGTTTGTTGTAAGAACACACTGTTTGGGTTTCACTGCCTTTTTTTTTTTTTTTTTTTTTTTTTTCTGGTGAGCTTTTGACTTGGTAAATAAAGAGAAACATCCTTCATTTAACAAGCAACCATTCTTTGTTGGTTATGTCATGCAGATTGTTGACTTTGATCTCTAAAAAGAATATGCTAACAAAAGTCTTCCCATATTTAGCTCATTTAAAAGGGCTCACCTGTGTAGATATAGTAAGCCTGTCCCACATGATTTCCCTCAGGTAGGCACTCTTCCACCTTCCTTGATGTCTATTCACATGAACCATAGGATTTTGCATATTTGGGCCACGTTCACACTAGAAAATAATGCAAAGTGAGAGAATCTGAAGAGGAGTTTGTGCTGAGGGTCCATCCATGCTGTGAATATTCTGGGGGATTTAGCTTTAGCTGAGTTCCCTGGACGGAACACCCAAGGGCTCTAGGTGGGTTTTGTGTACACTTTGGGGGCACATATTTGAGGGTAGTTTCATCTGAAATCAGTTCATGTGCTTCAGGACCACCTCACAGTAACAGCCCTCGTGTGGTAAGCAATGACAATCAGAAAAACCCACAGCAAAAGCTCCCTCCTGATTCTCTTTGCCCCACCCAGCCAAATGTTCAGCTGAGTGGATATGCATAGCTACAAATGCGTATACACAAACTATCCCACAAACCTATTTCCACAGGAGCTGAACTAAAAGTACTTATTTATCACCTCCACAACAAGGCTTAGCAATCTTGCTGTCCCTTGACATCTAACCTGCACTAATAAGAGCAATGAACAATTCACATGCTTCCAAGGTCTGACTGATGAAAAGCACTGCTGACATCCCATCCTGCAGATGCTAAGCATGGGATGGATGGATGGATGAATGGATGGATGGATAGATAGATAGATAGATAGATAGATAGATAGATAGACAGACAGACAGGCAGGAAAGCCTCTGAATGGTTGAGAAATTCCACTGTTTTAAACAATCCTCTGTGTTTAATACAACTGTACTGGGAGCTCTGGAGAGTCTCTGATAAAAATCTTTTAGCAGAAATACGCTAAACCTTCTGGGACAGTGTACTCTAATATAAGGCTTTCTTGTACCTGTAGCTTAAGAAATCATCCCCCCCAGCTCCAACGAAACAAAAATCACCAGAGTGAATGCCATTTGGTCCTAGCCCCTTTTATAACTGAATCAAGGGCAAACAATGGATCTTGTAAGCATTGTACTTCTATTTTTCCACTTTCTATTTCTTCGTGAAGCACTTCAGTGCACCTTACAGCTTAGCAGTGCAAATAACTCAGGTTTTATGGTTTGGTGTACTACTTAAAACACCCTATTTAAGAGTAATTAGCAATAATCACCTCCAGCAAATGAAACAAACATTTGCAAGGGCAGAAAATGCATATTCAGTCCTCTGTTGGTAGATTGAAAACATGCTCACTTGTAACGTGCTCATTCATTAGCATCAGCTTCAGCTCTTTGCACCCCACGGAATAAGTAAGAAAATAACAGAAGCACTGTTAAGTATGTTTGACCACTTGGCGATAAAAAGCATACTTAAATAGTTCGCTGCCTAGCAAAATCATTTTCCAGCTTCTTCATTACCTGCACCTGACTAGGTGCATATTACTGCATGTTTCAAAGCCTCACTTGAACATGTGCCATCCAGGAAAGAATTTCCAGATGCTGTACCATGGTGCATCCTGGATATGAAATGACACAGATATTGTGCTAAGTCCTGTAAACATATTTGTTGCTAATAGGAATATTCTTTCTCCTCTTCCCATCTTTCCGTAACTCACAAACACAGCGTTTGTGTGATCATTGTTACAAAGTTTTTGGTGCAAAACTGCAACATTTTCAGTTTGATTGTGTTAACAGGTGGGAGCTGAAGACTGAGGTCTCAAAATCACTCTCAGACACACTAATGTACACTCAGATTTTTAGATTGCTAAGTACCCACTATCCTAACAAACCCTTCAGCCACTTGCTTCAGAGTTTCTGCCTCCATTTAGGAATTTGGCTGTAGGCTGCTACTTTGTATCTCTCCGTAAGAATGACAATTTCCTTCTGACCAATTCTGTACACTTGTATTTTGTAATGTGTTCTGACTAATAGTGTTTCAGTCTTCACTTCGAATGTATTTGTCTGTTCTAGGTATTTGGCCATTGTTCATCCACTGAAACCACGTATGAATTATCAAACAGCGACCATCCTAATCGCCTTGGTCTGGATAGTCTCCATACTTGTAGCTATCCCATCTGCATACTTTGCTACTGAAACTGTATTATATATGGTGAAAAACCAAGAGAAAATTTTCTGTGGTCAAATTTGGCCAGTTGACCTGCAGATGTACTACAAATCATACTTCCTCTTCATCTTTGGCATTGAATTTGTTGCACCTGTGATCACGATGACCTTGTGCTATGCCAGGATCTCTCGGGAACTTTGGTTTAAAACTGTACCAGGATTTCAGACAGAACAGATAAGAAAGAGGCTTCGATGCAGAAGGAAAACTGTTATGGTACTGATGTGCATCCTGACTGCCTATGTTCTCTGCTGGGCACCATTTTATGGCTTCACAATTGTCCGTGACTTTTTCCCCACCATCTTTGTGAAAGAGAAGCATTATCTTACTGCTTTTTACATTGTTGACTGTATTGCTATGAGTAACAGCATGATAAACACCATGTGTTTTGTAACTGTAAAAAATAACACCATGAAGTATTTCAAGAAGATCATGTTGCTCAGATGGAGATCAACATACAATGGAAGCAAATCTAGTACAGATTTAGACCTGAGAACAAGTGAAATGCCAGTCACAGAGGAGGTAGATTGTATAAAACTGAAATGAACTTTCTGCAGTTCTAATCTCACATGTTTTGGAAAAGGGAGTAAAGAGGAAACAATGACTCCTCAGAATTTTTTCCCTTCTCTGTGGTGATAGCCACCACTCGTTAAGAGTTCTTGAAAAGCAGCCTACAATGAATCTCTATCAGAACTCTTTTCATTGGACTGATGTATAATTCCATCATTCAGACTGATGCTGTGCTTCAGTTCACCCACCTGTAAATCTCGGATGTAGACACTCATTTTAGAGTTGTCTAAAATTTGAAGTGAAAAAGAGTCTGTGAAGGTATTAAAGAATGTTATAACGATGAAAGAGTTGATTGCTGGTCCTAGCAATGATGCCTGTTTTTCTTGTTAAAGGACATCTCTTAATCCCTCTATTGTTTGTACATTCAAGCTATTTGGTGTCTGTTTCCTTCTCACTAGAGGAAGGATGGCAAAAAAGCCCATTTTGCTTAATGTCACTTTTTATCTTTTCCATCATGATGAAGCTTCTTGAAGTCTACAACCACCAGCTTTCTATTGTCCAATGTGTAGCATGTTCTTCTAAAAATCACATCCTTTACAAAGCTAAATATGACTTCACAGCATGGTAAAAAACATCATCTTTTCCTGTGACAGCCTGTTTAAGAATATTTTATCAACATTCCACTCTGTAGTTTTATGTAGTGTTACTCTGTTTTTTGTGCATTTGGAAATGGCACAGCTAAATTCTGAAGGGAGCTGTTCCCTTATTTCCAGACATCCTAAGGCCAGCTTCTGATGCCTTGAGTCACTCTTCACAGAATTAATCACAAAATTGCAGAGGCAGGCAACATCAACCCCAGATTGCATAGTCCACCCCTCTGCTCAAGAAGGGTCAGCCACAAGGGGCTGCCCATGATTGGGTCCAGTTGGGCTTTGACTGACTGCAGGGACTAAGACACCACGGTTTCCCTGGACACCCTGTGCCAATGTTCAACAGCCCTCAGAGTAAAGAAAATGTTTTCTCATCTTCAGATGGAATTTCATGTGTTTCAACTTGTTTTTTCTGTGGGACCCATATAAAGTATAGCACGTTAACAAGAAAAAAATCTACTTCATTGAACCAGGCCTAGACTTCTTACCAAGTGTAAATATGTCTTCAAATTGAAGTACAAGTAAGGCCAAAACAGCAGAGACCTTGTGACAGCTGGTAATTCTGCAAACAATGGAGACAAATTCTAGGCTTCAGCAAGCCAGTCACTGGTTGAGCCGAGTAGCTCATTGTCTAACCAAATGTGAGACAAGAACTCAATATGCATTGACTCCTCCAGTTCTTTTACTGTTCTGATTTTGTGTAAGTCCAGGATGGTTGTTTCTTAACTGATCATTGTGATAAAGCAGGTGACAGTAGCAGTAATACCTGCTCATTTAAACTACACATAAGATTCTATGGACTTTTGTGTATTGAAATCAAGTCTTTTCTATTGTGATGGCAAAGGCTTCCTATTGCAAAGTATGTGGTGTTGCCTACTTTTGGAGTAAAAGGCTTTTGTAAATAATTTGTTTTTTTGTGAAGTTAAACTGTTAATAAAACAGTAAATATGGAATCAGTATCAGGGAACCTTGTGAATTCTTTTTTTACATTTTTCCCTTAGGCACAGTTCTCCTACCCAAGTGACTACTGTGAATTATCCTACTTCTGCTACAGAAAAACTACCAGGCTGACTAATTAAACCTAACAGCAAAAAGATAGACCTATTAAAGTGTTTAAATCATCTCATCATCAGCTGCTTATAAAACAGACATGTTGGAGGGGATCTCATAATTTGTTCTGCTAGGCAAAGCAGTTACTGAAATAATTCTTCAAAATGACATTTTTTAATAGAGGTAAGTACTAAAATCCATTTGTTTCCCACTCTGCCAAAGAAATGTAAAAGACAAGAGACTTGCAATATTTCATCATGAAGAGGATTAATTTTGTAATTTCTCCTGAAATCTAATGGTTTCTTCTGAAACTATGCACCCACATTTATCTTCCAAAACCTGTATTAGTAATTGGGAATTAGCTAGCAAAACTACCTGTTAGTAGTGCTCTGACATTCCTTCTACGTATCTTTCCTGGAAAATTCCTTAGTGCACTAAACCCAAACAACTGACAGTTTTCAACACCTGAAAATCAACATCAGGTTGACTTATTTAAAAAAATAAACTCAACCTCCACCAAGCAACACAGTACTAAGTAAAGGTTTGGGGAAAGAATTGCTTTAAAATTCTGGTTATAATTTTGAGAGTTCCAAGAAAGCTCTTCTGTTCTTGCTTCCTCAGTTTTCTCAGCCATTACTGTATCCCTTTCCCTGCAAAGGGCAGTAAAGCAGCAGCTGCCACAGCCCCTATTAGAAATTTAGGGTTTGGGGTACTCAGCATTACTACATTTTGACATTTCAAGGTCTTCCTGGCAGCAAAGTAGTGTTTTAACCTGAACCACTCGACAGAGTGGGAGAAAAAGCTGTGCTTTGCCCTTAATCGCATTTGTTGTGAGCAGCATCCCCAGAAAGAGGGGCAGTCCTACTGAGGAAAGGCTGCAGTCCCCTGTTCTCTGATCAGAGCAGCCAAACAGTCAAGTTGGCCTTAGCTTGTGTCTGCATCAACTTCAAATGCTTCAAAACTGGTTACAAGCTTTAATTTCAGGGACCACTGTATGATCTTAAACTCAGCTCCAGCAACTAGGGGGCCAGGGCCTCAAGCCTAAGGGCCTTACATGGGAACAGAAACCTCATGGAGCTTTTTTGTCCCCACAGAACTCATTTCATCTAGGGAGTGACAGGGCATGGTCCCCTCCATTGGCAAGGGCCTGTCTGACACCCATGACTGAACCTGAATGAAGAATTTAAAAGACAAGGTCACTAAACAGTGCCCTTTCAGTGAAGAAATGTGCATTGGTCCTGAGGGACCCTGACCCAAGTGACTCCCTCAGAGGGGAACAGGGAGGCCACAGCCTGTGGGAGCAGCTGAGGGAAGGGCCAGACCCCACATTCCCTATAGCTTAAGTGAGTTGTGCAGGAGAAAAGACCAGAAAGGTTTTTTTGTACCCACACAACTCAGGCTAGGGAGCGTGGGTGCCAATGGGAGCTCCAGAGACTGGTGCTCCCTCAGCTCCCTCTCAGGTTGGGGCTACCCTACTGTCTCCTACCTGCCCCTCCCTGCAGATCTGTTTTCTCATCTATACTGAATGGCAGAATTGAATATGCATGACTGTACCTACCTAGAGCTCAGCTCTTCTCTCTTAAAAAAAGAAACATGCCCAAGCTGGAAGGAAGGCAGCATCTGTGATGGAGGAGAAACAGCCCCTTCCAGAACAAACTCTTAACCACTGGAAGGCAGTAAAAACTGCAGCAAGCCTCTGTGGCTGCCAGCTGCCTACTATTAGCTCAAGTGTCACAGCAGCAATAAGGACTTGATTGTGCAGGAGCTATGAGAGGTGTCCAGGATGAGGAGTGGGTAAGGCACACTCCTGAGTGCTGTTAGCAGGGTTTAGATAACTACACAGTGAGTAAACCAGATGCCACCATGTCTCAGTTGTGACTTGCTCCAATTTTTATTGCCAAAAGCAAAAATATGGTGCTATCATGTTGGATTCCTCTCCTTCCTCCTGTGTTACAGGCCCCAAAAGCACTGGCTCACTTCCTTCTGCAGCAGCTCCTCCAGGCATAACTGAAGGTAAAATGCAGTCCCTGCTCCTTCACACTGGCTCTCTGAAATACAAAAACCCAGATGTAACTGCAAACGAAAATGATGACACTGAACAGCTAAGAGAGGATTAAGAGAAATAAAAACAGCTATTGAGAGCAACAGGCAATGAGAAAACAAAGTATGTATTTTCCTGTGGCAATAGCAGGAAACCCAAACCATTGTCCCTCCACCAAAGCAGGGTGACCTTTAGGACTCCAGGCCAGGGTGAGTGACAACAGCAAGACAATGAAATTTCCCCGAGGACCAACTGACCTACTCAGGATCTGATTTAACTGTGTTCTTTCTTCTCCAAGCCTGGCAGCCTTTCCTGTGACAACAGCACCCTCCAGCTGCTGCCTCTGCAGCACAGCTTCACATGTCTACTGCAACGTCCTGAAAATAGTGCCAGGTCACCCCACCCATCTTGTTGACAGGACCATGCAGATACTCACAGGATTCTCATGCCTCCAACAAGTGTCAACAGATGGTTTCAGCACTTGGGCACTGAGGCACTTACCCAATAGCTCTGGTGTCTGCATTCTCCCTTGTTACCTGTGTTGGCAGGACTGTGATCTTTGCTGGGCGCTTGGGCTCACCCCCTCCAAACACTTGCTCTCATCTGTGCTGAAATAACCCCACAGCATGAGCAGAAGAAAGTAGAATTGAGGCAAGACAGATGCTATTCCTTTGAATTCAGAAGAGATACTACTCTTTTGGATTCAACACAGATCCTGGTGTCTTTTACGCTTTGTTAGGATCCTGCTCTACAGACTACCCTAACACGTTGCCTGGCAAAGCCTCAAAGCCACCAATGAGACAGGGGTCAGTGCAGCTTTCAAAGTGACCTTCTTAGTACTATCCAGAATGAGAGAATAAGAGATAAATGATATAAAATAATAGTGAGTAATAACAAACAACACAAAGTTGTTCAAAGCACAAAGCTGCCTCCCTAAAAATGAAGACTGGGCAAAACTGATAGAAGACACAAAGATCAAAACATTTCCCCAAAACAGACATTCTCAAGCTCAAAAGACCACTAAGGAACATGAAAACCCAATGTAAACCCATCCACCTACTCACCCACTGGTTCTGGAGCAAAGAACTTGCAAAATAATAAATGGAAAGCATGCATTCTAGAAGCACATTTGAGTATCTGGGTACCTGGGTTTGTAGAACTGTGAAAAAAACAAATGCTGAAGTGCTCCAAAACAGCGCAGGGAGACAGAAGTCCATAAAAGGCATGCACTAAAGTGCTCCAGACAGGAGCATGCTGAAGGGTACTATAGAGCTGTGTGCTGAAGTGCTCCAGAATAGGCAGGTGGTAAAACACTACTTCAGGATGTTGCTGTTAACTACTCCAACATACACCAGGTGTAGAAATGAAGAAAAAAGCTATGGGGTGAAATGCCCCCAAAAGAGCTGTGCAGTGGATGCCTCAGAAAAAGACCAACAGGGAAGGACTCCCCAAAAAATTGGATTCTGAAGAATTCCTCCACAATATCATGCTGATGCACTCCAAAAAATCATGGGTGCTAAAGAAACCAAAAGACTCAGTGAACTTGTCCCTAAACAAGGGTGGTGAAGGACTCCTCCATGAGGGCACAATAAAAGAACCCAAGAAGTGCCAGGCAGCACAGTGAAGGACTACAAGAAGAGCTGGATGGCACAGATTAAAACTCAAAAAAACCCATGTGGCACACCAAAAGATTCTTCCATGGTGGTGCAGAGAAGGACTCCTGAGAACAGCCGGGTGGCACAATGAAGGGCTTCTCCAACTGCGCATGGAGAAGAACTATGGAAAAAGCCTAGTGGCACAGTGAAAGACACCTCCAGGCTGCCACAGTGTTAAGGATGTCAAGAAGAGCTGGGAGGCACAATGATTATATCCTCCAAGTACAATGCAATGAAGGGCTTCTCCAGTGAGCCATTATGACAGACTTCCTCCACAGTGGAGCAATCTAAGATGCCTAAGTGAAAACACAATGATGGGTTAAAAAAGAAGGTAAACAGATAGACTAAATGGAAAGGCTAATGAGTGATGATGGAATCCACTGGGAAGGCGCAATGATGGTATCATCCAGTAAGACAAGATGATGGCTGTCTCTGGAGCAGTACAGTGAAGGGTTCACTCTGGGAGATGAAAAAAACAGATATGCTGGTGTGGCAAGCTGATATGAACACATAACAAAAAACCCACTATACATGCAAAAAAAACCAAAAACAACCAAACCAGACGATACAGAAACAATAGAGACAATATGCATACAATATACAATATATAATAAAACATTAAAATAGAAAAAAAAAATATATTAAAGTACATACAGTAAAAAATACAACTCGATAGAATCAACATTGGGAGAAAAAAAAAACAAAAACAAAAACAGAAAACAGAAAACACAAAACGCATACCATGCAGTGCGGCAATAGACCCCAAAATGACATGCCTTCCATATAACACAGACATTGCAATATAGAGGTGGCACTACAGAAAAAATAATTCAAAACACAACAAAAGACAACACACTACTTATAAGAAAAACCAAGCCTCACACCAAGCAATAAGACAAAAATCAGTAATACCACACTAAAAACTACAAAACAAAATATAATACAAACAATGCTAGAGCAGATATAAAACACATTCAGAAATGCAATCAAAAACAATACATGCAGCTCACATTAAAAAGTACACTACCAAACAAAAAAAAATTCACAAACTACCACATGCAAAACCCATGGCGAAACAAACTTAAAAAAGAGAGAAAAAAAATGTAATAACAACACATATCGAAAATTTCACAATATACAACACAAAATGAAGAATACAATAGCAGATGCAAATGGATCAATCAAAAACCCAAATATAAATGAAAAAACAAAAATACATACCAGATGCAACAGAACATTAACTACATTACTGAACCTGCAATCAACTACACCATGTCAAACACATTTCTCAAAACCAAAATCTATACGCGAAAACACAAGACATGCCGCACGTTAGACAACAAACCACACAGCAAGCCAAAACGTGGAAAAGACAGTACAAAACAAAATCCACCTCCCCCAAAAAAGCACACTGATGGGCTCCTACAGCGTGGTGAAACAGAGGGCTCCTCTGAAATCCGTGTGAAGACCTCAACCGGACAAAGCGAAGCCTCTTGGGCTTCTCTGTGGCGGCATCAGGAAGAGCTCCTCGCTCGTGGGAGGCGCTAAAGCGGCCTCCTCCTTACGGAAGGAACGATGACGCGCTCCGCTGGGGAAGCGTGGTGAATGAAGGGCTCCTCCAGGAAAGCAGGACAAAGGGCTCCTCAGGGGAAGAAAAACCATGGACTTCTTCTCTGATGCAGAAAGCTGAGGAGCTCCTCTCGCCCAGTGAGATGAAAGGCTCCTCTGGATTGGAGCCATCAACGGCTCCTCCAGAGCGGCACGGTGAAGGACTCTCGTGGCAAAACATGACAAGGAGCTCCACAAGGGCTGCCCGGTGAAAGGGCTCCCCTGGAAAAATGCCATAAAGGCCTCCTGCAGGGAAGAACGGGCAAGAGCTTTTCCTGCGCTGCGCAACGATGAGATCCTCCTCCACTGCGGAGTGGTGATGCCCTCCTCCATGGAGGCTCCAGGAGGGGATCCACAAGCACGGAGCAATAATGGGCTCCTCCGTAGAGTAGTGATGAGGGGCTCCTCCACGGTGGACAGACGATGAGCTTCTCAAGGCTGGTGGGTCAAAGGGCTCCTCCCGGGCACAGCAAGGCGGGATCTTTCAGCGCTGGGCCATGCAGGGCTCCTCCTCAGGCGTGGTGCCATGGAAAGGAAATACGAACAGCATGAATTCCCGTACCCACTGCATCTATTGCATGCAATACACACAACACACAGCAAGGAACACGCAACACAGTACAAAAGAAAATCGCACGCAGAGCACACAATACATTCAACACAATACGTGCAATTCAAAAAACGCCATAACTCACCTCTGGGCCAGCGCCAGGATGGGCTCCATCCGCGCAGCTACTCCAGGGAAGTACAGTGAAGAAAGGGCTCCTCAGGGGAAGCAAAACGATGGACTTCGCCGCTCCAGAAAGCTGAGGAGGTCCTCTGGCACGGTGACATGAAGGCCTCCTCCACATCAGAGACGTAAAGGGCTCCTCCAAGGCGGCACCGCAAAGGAATTCTGCAGCAAAGCATGACGGATTTGCTACCAAAAAGGGCTGCGGGGTAAAAGAGCTGCTCCTGCAAAACTCCGTGAAGAGCTCCTCTGTAGAGCAGAGGTGATGGACTCCTCCAGGGACGGGCACTCAGGGCCTCCCTCCAGTGCAGCAAGCTCAGCGCCTCCTCTGGCACGGCGAGATGAAGGGCTCCTCCGGTTTGGAGACGCAAAGGGCTCCCCCAAAGCGGGGTAACGAGAGGCTCCTCCGACGCAGTATGATGATGGGATCCTCCAGCACGAGGAAAAATAGGGCTCCAGCACAAGGAAAAACAGGGCTCCTCCAATGCGGCACAAGGAAGGACAGCTTTGGAGGACAGGCAAAAATCGGCTACTCCAGAGCAACCTGCTGAACGGCTCCGTGAGGGCAGCGTGCTAAAATGCTGCCTCTGCAACAACAAAGAACCGTGCATACCATACCCATCTTTACATACACATCGGCACATTGCGTACTTTGCGTACTCATTGGACGCCTCACTGGACACATGGAAACGCAGACACATTGGGTGCTACGTATAACGTACAAAAAAGGCAACACAAGCCAAAACAAATGCATTTCAAAACACAGTACAAAACACAAAACACAACGCCGGACTTCCATTTCCTTCAGTAAAAACCATACCGTGCCTACCACACACCAGGCGCAACAGAACACTCAATGACAGTACACAAGGCAAAATAAGCCACAGCATAAACCCAACGACGCGACGATACAATGCACAGAACACGCTCCAGAGAAAAGAATACCTGCAACAAAAGATATCCCACCCAATAAATCCACAGTGTACCACGCAGGGCAACATCTACACCCAAATGCAATTAAAAACACTATGAAATCCACCGCTCAGTACAGACCATGCCACAGAGAAAAAAACATGGCCTGACAGTAAAACACAAAGGCCTTGAACACAAAAGACAAGACGTACGATACAATACAGGGCACAAAATACTTACCAAACCTTACAAAAACAAACCTTACAAAAACAAACCATACAATACAGACCACAGAATACGTGACAATACAGGCCGCAATGCAACCCACGCAGCACAACACACTATGTCGGAAGCCATACAAGATACGTGACGGTACCAAACGGGTGACACCCAGCAAAATACAGCCAATGCAATAAATACCATACGGGACAATACAGGAAACAGCATACAAAAAGCACACTACAAAAGAACACGTATACAAATGTGCCAAAATACACAGCCCAAAACACAATACATACAAGGCCATGCAAAATACAATGCAAGACATACCACATACACCATTAGGAATGCAAAAACACAAAGCAACGCATAAAACGCTACAGTCCTATACAGACAGGGCAACACAAACTAGACAATACGAGAAATAACACACCACGTACAATACATACAGGACACAACACAAAACAAGCTACAGAGCAATTCAAAGCACACAATACAAAATACAACCCAAAGCACAGTAAGTACAGCACAGGAGAAAAAAACACCATGTCAAATACATTTGTCAAAACCAAAATACATACGCGATAACACAATACACGACGCACGTTAGACAACAAACCACACAACCTGTAGAATACAACAGAAAAGGCAGAAGGATCAAAAGGAAACTGCAGGATAAAGAGCGACACAATACAAAATACAGCACAACCCTGAGAACACAACACAACACAACACAATACTTACCGTCCAGCAAGTAACGTACCTTACAGCAAGGTGTTACAAACAAGGCAATACCAAACACAAGACAGGCAATACAAACCAGAAGAACTGCAAAGCACACAATAAACGCCGTACATCAAATACAAGGCGCAACATACAACAGAGAATACAGTAGCTACCTTAAACACCACCCCATACAAGACAAAACAACACATACAACACAAAATACAGTCCCATACAAAATACAATTGAACCACATCCTAAAAATACAGACAGGCCACATAAGAAAATACAATGCCAAAGACAACACACACGCAACACTCCTAAACACCACGCACCACACAACAAGCCAAAACATCGACTACGCCGCACAATGCCTACCCTGCGTGCCATACAGCACCATCTACGGCACCATGAATCACACCACACAATCTATTGTGTCAACTATGGACATGACGCGCTCCTCCGGGGAAGCACGATGGCATCCGCCAGTGCTACGCAATGAGGGGCTCCTCCAAGATGGCGTCGTGAAGGTCTCCTCCTCAGTGAAAGCACGCTGAAGGCCTCCGCCAACGAAGCACACTGATGGGATCCTCCAGCGCGGCGAGACAAAGGGCTCCTCTGTGTCGCAGAAACGAAGGGATCATCAGGCGATGCACGGTGAAAGTCTCCTCCTGAGCGGCGTGGTGAAGGGCTCCTCTGGGGCCCCGCAACGACGGGCAATACAGACAATACCAGACCTCAAATACACGTAGGCGCACAAGTCAACAGAAAACGGATTCGCAGACACACAATACGATACGTCCAACTCCATAAAACACCGTTACTCTACAATACGTACCAGACAAAATTTCAGACGCAACAGAACATTAACTACGGTACTCAACCTGCAATCAACTACAGTACAAAACAATATGTACAGCGCAATACACAGCACTCAAATACGCACAGTACAATGAAAACGAGACAGTAAAAACATCACATAACCTACCGCACGACGCAACTCTGATGACACCACAGGTGGAAAGCAATACAAACCGTACCATACCGTACCATACCATACCTCCGGGGCTGCGCAAAGATGGGCTCCACCCACGCAAAAAAAAGGAAGGGCTCCCTCCTTCAGGGCAGCGCATTGATGGGCTCCTTCTCCTCTGGGGGATGAAGACTTTCCCCAGGGTGACCAGGCGATGGGCTGCTCCAGTGCTGCGCAATGAAGATCTGCGTTGGCACTAAGCCGCAGAGGGCTCCTCCGGGGTGGCACCACCATGGCTTCCTCCGCAGCTGCACAGTGAAGAGCTCCTTCGAGACGATGCCATCATCAGCTGGCAATGAGTGATGCCTGTGATCTCCACGGTAGCCCCGTGAAAGGCTCCTGAGGGGTGGCGTGGGGAAGGGCTCCTCCTCAGTGAAAGCACGCTGAAGGCCTCCCCCGACAAAGCACACTGATGGGCTCCTCCAGCGTGGCGAGACAAAGGGCTCCTCTGAGATCCGTGTGAAGACCTCAACCGGACAAGCACGAAGCCTCTTGGGCTTCTCCATGGCGGCATCAGGAAGAGCTCCTCGCTCGTGGGAGGCGCAAAAGCGGACTCCTCCTTAGGGAAGGAACGATGACGCGCTCCGCTTCGGAAGCGCGGTGAATGAAGGGCTCCTCCAGGAAAGCAGGACAAAGGGCTCCTCAGGGGAAGAAAAACCATGGACTTCTTCTCTGATGAAGAAAGCTGAGGAGCTCCTCTCGCCCAGTGAGATGAAAAGCTCCTCTGGATTGGAGCCATCAACGGCTCCTCCAGAGCGGCACGGTGAAGGACTCTCGTGGCAAAACATGACAAGGAGCTCCACAAGGGCTGCCCGGCGAAAGGGCTCCCCTGGAAAAACGCCACAAAGGCCTCCTGCAGGGAAGAACGGGCAAGAGCTTTTCCAGCGCTGCGCAGCGATGAGATCCTCCTGCGCTGCGGAGTGGTGATGCCCTCCTCCACGGAGGCTCCAGAAGGGGATCCACAAGCACAGAGCAATGATGGACTCCTCCTTAGTGATGAGGGCCTCCCCTATGGTGCTGGCCAGATGATGAGCTTCTCAAGGCTGGTGGGTCAAAGGGCTCCTCCCGGGCACAGCAAGGCGGGATCTTCCAGCGCTGGGCCATGCAGGGCTCCTCCTCAGGCGTGGTGCCATGGAAAGGAAATACGAACAGCATGAATTCCCGTACCCACTGCATCTATTGCATGCAATACACACAACACACAGCAAGGAACACGCAACACAGTACAAAAGAAAGTCGCATGCGGAGCACACAATACATTCAACACAATACGTGCAATTCAAAAAACGCCATAACTCACCTCTGGGCCAGCGCCAGGATGGGCTCCATCCGCGCAGCTCCTCCAGGGAAGCACAACGATGGGCTCCTTTGGCAGGGTGCCACAAACGGCTCCCGCACGGTGGCATGGGGAAGGGCTCCTCAGGGCCAACACAAAGAACACACACCCTCCAGGAAGGCACCCTCCATGACGCAACCCTCCGAGGAAGCTGAGTGAAGGACTCTTCCAGACAAGCACGCTATTGGCCTTTTCCATAATGCAATCAGGCAGAGCTCCTCGCTCGTGGGACGCGCAAAAGCGGACTCCTCCTTAGGGAAGGAACGATGACGCGCTCCGCTGGGAAAGCGCGGTGAATGAAGGGCTCCTCCAGGAAAGCAGGACAAAGGTCTCCTCAGGGGAAGAAAAACCATGGACTTCTTCTCTGATGCAGAAAGCTGAGGAGCTCCTCTCGCCCAGTGAGATGAAAAGCTCCTCTGGATTGGAGCCATCAACGGCTCCTCCTGCACGGCACCGTGAAGGACTCTCGTGGCAAAACATGACAAGGAGCTCCACAAGGGCTGCCCGGTGAAAGGGCTCCCCTGGAAAAATGCCACAAAGGCCTCCTGGCAGAGAAGAACGGGCAAGAGCTTTTCCAGCGCTGCACAGCGATGAGATCCTCCTGCGCTGCGGAGTGGTGATGCCCTCCTCCACGGAGGCTCCAGGAGGGGATCCACAAGCAAGGAGCAATGATGGACTCCTCCTTAGTGATGAGGGCCTCCCCTATGGTGCTGGCCAGATGATGAGCTTCTCAAGGCTGGTGGGTCAACGGGCTCCTCCCGGGCACAGCAAGGCGGGATCTTCCAGCGCTGGGCCATGCAGGGCTCCTCCTCAGGCGTGGTGCCATGGAAAGGAAATACGAACAGCATGAATTCCCGTACCCACTGCATCTATTGCATGCAATACACACAACACACAGCAAGGAACACGCAACACAGTACAAAAGAAAATCGCATGCAAAGCACACAATGCATTCAACACAGTACGTGCAATTCAAAAAACGCCATAACTCACCTCTGGGCCAGCGCCAGGATGGGCTCCATCCGCGCAGCTACTCCAGGGAAGTACAGTGAAGAAAGGGCTCCTCAGGGGAAGCAAAACGATGGACTTCGCCGCTCCAGAAAGCTGAGGAGCTCCTCTGGCACGGTGAGATGAAGGCCTCCTCCGCATCAGAGACGTAAAGGGCTCCTCCAAGGCAGCACCGCAAAGGAATTCTGCAGCAAAGCATGACGGATTTGCTACCAAAAAGGGCTGCGGGGTAAAAGAACTGCTCCTGCAAAACGCCGTGAAGAGCTCCTCCGTAGAGCAGAGGTGACGGACTCCTCCAGGGACAGGCACTCAGGGCCTCCCTCCAGTGCAGCAAGCTCAGCGCCTCCTCTGGCACGGCGAGATGAAGGGCTCCTCCGGTTTGGAGACGCAAAGGGCTCCCCCAAAGCAGGGTAACGAGAGGCTCCTCCGACGCGGTATGATGATGGGATCCTCCAGCACGAGGAAAAATAGGGCTCCAGCACAAGGAAAAACAGGGCTCCTCCAATGCGGCACAAGGAAGGACAGCTTTGGAGGACAGGCAAAAATCGGCTACTCCAGAGCAACCTGCTGAACGGCTCCGTGAGGGCAGCGTGCTAAAATGCTGCCTCTGCAACAACAAAGAACCGTGCATACCATACCCATCTTTACATACACATCGGCACATTGCGTACTTTGCGTACTCATTGGACGCCTCACTGGACACATGGAAACGCAGACACATTGGGTGCTACGTATAACGTACAAAAAAGGCAACACAAGCCAAAACAAATGCATTTCAAAACACAGTACAATACACAAAACACAACGCCGGACTTCCATTTCCTTCAGTAAAAACCATACCGTGCCTACCACACACCAGGCGCAACAGAACACTCAATGACAGTACACAACGCAAAATAAGCCACAGCGTAAACCCAACGACGCGACGATACAATGCACAGAACACGCTCCAGAGAAAAGAATACCTGCAACAAAAGATATCCCACCCAATAAATCCACAGTGTACCACGCAGGGCAACATCTACACCCAAATGCAATTAAAAACACTATGAAATCCACCGCTCAGTACAGACCATGCCACAGAGAAAAAAACACGGCCTGACAGTAAAACACAAAGGCCGTGAACACAAAAGACAAGACGTACGATACAATACAGGACACAAAATACTTACCAAACCTTACAAAAACAAACCTTACAAAAACAAACCATACAATACAGACCACAGAATACGTGACAATACAGGCTGCAATGCAACCCACGCAGCACAACACACTATGTCGGAAGCCATACAAGATACGTGACGGTACCAAACGGGTGACACCCAGCAAAATACAGCCAATGCAATAAATACCATACGGGACAATACAGGAAACAGCATACAAAAAGCACACTACAAAAGAACACGTATACAAATGTGCCAAAATACACAGCCCAAAACACAATACATACAAGGCCATGCAAAATACAATGCAAGACATACCACATACACCATTAGGAATGCAAAAACACAAAGCAACGCATAAAACGCTACAGTCCTATACAGACAGGGCAACACAAACTAGACAATACGAGAAATAACACACCACGTACAATACATACAGGACACAACACAAAACAAGCTACAGAGCAATTCAAAGCACACAATACAAAATACAACCCAAAGCACAGTAAGTACAGCACAGGAGAAAAAAACACCATGTCAAATACATTTGTCAAAACCAAAATACATACGCGATAACACAATACACGACGCACGTTAGACAACAAACCACACAACCTGTAGAATACAACAGAAAAGGCAGAAGGATCAAAAGGAAACTGCAGGATAAAGAGCGACACAATACAAAATACAGCACAACCCTGAGAACACAACACAACACAATACTTACCGTCCAGCAAGTAACGTACCTTACAGCAAGGTGTTACAAACAAGGCAATACCAAACACAAGACAGGCAATACAAACCAGAAGAACTGCAAAGCACACAATAAACGCCGTACATCAAATACAAGGCGCAACATACAACAGAGAATACAGTAGCTACCTTAAACACCACCCCATACAAGACAAAACAACACATACAACACAAAATACAGTCCCATACAAAATACAATTGAACCACATCCTAAAAATACAGACAGGCCACATAAGAAAATACAATGCCAAAGACAACACACACGCAACACTCCTAAACACCACGCACCACACAACAAGCCAAAACATCGACTACGCCGCACAATGCCTACCCTGCGTGCCATACGGCACCATCTACGGCACCATGAACCACACCACACAATCTATTGTGTCAACTATGGACATGACGCGCTCCTCCAGGGAAGTACGATGGCATCCGCCGGTGCTACGCAATGAGGGGCTCCTCCAAGATGGCGTCGTGAAGGTCTCCTCCTCAGTGAAAGCACGCTGAAGGCCTCCGCTGACGAAGCACACTGATGGGATCCTCCAGCGCGGCGAGACAAAGGGCTCCTCTGTGTCGCAGAAACGAAGGGATCATCAGGCGATGCACGGTGAAAGTCTCCTCCTGAGCGGCGTGGTGAAGGGCTCCTCTGGGGCCCCGCAACGACGGGCAATACAGACAATACCAGACCTCAAATACACGTAGGCGCACAAGTCAACAGAAAACGGATTCGCAGACACACAATACGATACGTCCAACTCCATAAAACACCGTTACTCTACAATACGTACCAGACAAAATTTCAGACGCAACAGAACATTAACTACGGTACTCAACCTGCAATCAACTACAGTACAAAACAATATGTACAGCGCAATACACAGCACTCAAATACGCACAGTACAATGAAAACGAGACAGTAAAAACATCACATAACCTACCGCACGACGCAACTCTGATGACACCACAGGTGGAAAGCAATACAAACCGTACCATACCGTACCATACCATACCTCCGGGGCTGAGCAAAGATGGGCTCCACCCACGCAAAAAAAAGGAAGGGCTCCCTCCTTCAGGGCAGCGCATTGATGGGCTCCTTCTCCTCTGGGGGATGAAGACTTTCCCCAGGGTGACCAGGCGATGGGCTGCTCCAGCGCTGCGCAATGAAGATCTGCGTTGGCACTAAGCCGCAGAGGGCTCCTCCGGGGTGGCACCACCATGGCTTCCTCCGCAGCTGCACAGTGAAGAGCTCCTCCGAGACGATGCCATCATCAGCTGGCAATGAGTGATGCCTGTGATCTCCACGGTAGCCCCGTGAAAGGCTCCTGAGGGGTGGCGTGGGGAAGGGCTCCTCCTCAGTGAAAGCACGCTGAAGGCCTCCCCCGACAAAGCACACTGATGGGCTCCTCCAGCGTGGCGAGACAAAGGGCTCCTCTGAGATCCGTGTGAAGACCTCAACCGGACAAGCACGAAGCCTCTTGGGCTTCTCCATGGCGGCATCAGGAAGAGCTCCTCGCTCGTGGGAGGCGCAAAAGCGGACTCCTCCTTAGGGAAGGAACGATGACGTGCTCCGCTTCGGAAGCGCGGTGAATGAAGGGCTCCTCCAGGAAAGCAGGACAAAGGGCTCCTCAGGGGAAGAAAAACCATGGACTTCTTCTCTGATGAAGAAAGCTGAGGAGCTCCTCTCGCCCAGTGAGATGAAAAGCTCCTCTGGATTGGAGCCATCAACGGCTCCTCCAGAGCGGCACGGTGAAGGACTCTCGTGGCAAAACATGACAAGGAGCTCCACAAGGGCTGCCCGGCGAAAGGGCTCCCCTGGAAAAACGCCACAAAGGCCTCCTGCAGGGAAGAACGGGCAAGAGCTTTTCCAGCGCTGCGCAGCGATGAGATCCTCCTGCGCTGCGGAGTGGTGATGCCCTCCTCCACGGAGGCTCCAGAAGGGGATCCACAAGCACAGAGCAATGATGGACTACTCCTTAGTGATGAGGGCCTCCCCTATGGTGCTGGTCAGATGATGAGCTTCTCAAGGCTGGTGGGTCAAAGGGCTCCTCCCGGGCACAGCAAGGCGGGATCTTCCAGCGCTGGGCCATGCAGGGCTCCTCCTCAGGCGTGGTGCCATGGAAAGGAAATACGAACAGCATGAATTCCCGTACCCACTGCATCTATTGCATGCAATACACACAACACACAGCAAGGAACACGCAACACAGTACAAAAGAAAGTCGCATGCAGAGCACACAATACATTCAACACAATACGTGCAATTCAAAAAACGCCATAACTCACCTCTGGGCCAGCGCCAGGATGGGCTCCATCCGCGCAGCTCCTCCAGGGAAGCACAACGATGGGCTCCTTTGGCAGGGTGCCACAAACGGCTCCCGCACGGTGGCGTGGGGAAGGGCTCCTCAGGGCCAACGCAAAGAACACACACCCTCCAGGAAGGCACCCTCCATGATGCAACCCTCCGAGGAAGCTGAGTGAAGGACTCTTCCAGACAAGCACGCTATTGGCCTTCTCCATAATGCAATCAGGCAGAGCTCCTCGCTCGTGGGACGCGCAAAAGCGGACTCCTCCTTAGGGAAGGAACGATGACGCGCTCCGCTGGGAAAGCGCGGTGAACGAAGGGCTCCTCCAGGAAAGCAGGACAAAGGGCTCCTCAGGGGAAGAAAAACCATGGACTTCTTCTCTGATGCAGAAAGCTGAGGAGCTCCTCTCGCCCAGTGAGATGAAAGGCTCCTCTGGATTGGAGCCATCAACGGCTCCTCCTGCACGGCACGGTGAAGGACTCTCGTGTCAAAACATGACAAGGAGCTCCACAAGCGCTGCCCAGTGAAAGGGCTCCCCTGGAAAAACGCCACAAAGGCCTCCTGGCAGAGAAGAACGGGCAAGAGCTTTTCCAGCGCTGCACAGCGATGAGATCCTCCTGCGCTGCGGAGTGGTGATGCCCTCCTCCACGGAGGCTCCAGGAGGGGATCCACAAGCAAGGAGCAATGATGGACTCCTCCTTAGTGATGAGGGCCTCCCCTATGGTGCTGGCCAGATGATGAGCTTCTCAAGGCTGGTGGGTCAACGGGCTCCTCCCGGGCACAGCAAGGCGGGATCTTCCAGCGCTGGGCCATGCAGGGCTCCTCCTCAGGCGTGGTGCCATGGAAAGGAAATACGAACAGCATGAATTCCCGTACCCACTGCATCTATTGCATGCAATACACACAACACACAGCAAGGAACACGCAACACAGTACAAAAGAAAATCGCACGCAAAGCACACAATGCATTCAACACAATACGTGCAATTCAAAAAACGCCATAACTCACCTCTGGGCCAGCGCCAGGATGGGCTCCATCCGCGCAGCTCCTCCAGGGAAGTACAGTGAAGAAAGGGCTCCTCAGGGGAAGCAAAACGATGGACTTCGCCGCTCCAGAAAGCTGAGGAGCTCCTCTGGCACGGTGAGATGAAGGCCTCCTCCGCATCAGAGACGTAAAGGGCTCCTCCAAGGCGGCACCGCAAAGGAATTCTGCAGCAAAGCATGACGGATTTGCTACCAAAAAGGGCTGCGGGGTAAAAGAGCTGCTCCTGCAAAACGCCGTGAAGAGCTCCTCCGTAGAGCAGAGGTGACGGACTCCTCCAGGGACGGGCACTCAGGGCCTCCCTCCAGTGCAGCAAGCTCAGCGCCTCCTCTGGCACGGCGAGATGAAGGGCTCCTCCGGTTTGGACACGCAAAGGGCTCCCCCAAAGCGGGGTAACGAGAGGCTCCTCCGACGCGGTATGATGATGGGATCCTCCAGCACGAGGAAAAATAGGGCTCCAGCACAAGGAAAAACAGGGCTCCTCCAATGCGGCACAAGGAAGGACAGCTTTGGAGGACAGGCAAAAATCGGCTACTCCAGAGCAACCTGCTGAACGGCTCCGTGAGGGCAGCGTGCTAAAATGCTGCCTCTGCAACAACAAAGAACCGTGCATACCATACCCATCTTTACATACACATCGGCACATTGCGTACTTTGCGTACTCATTGGACGCCTCACTGGACACATGGAAACGCAGACACATTGGGTGCTACGTATAACGTACAAAAAAGGCAACACAAGCCAAAACAAATGCATTTCAAAACACAGTACAATACACAAAACACAACGCCGGACTTCCATTTCCTTCAGTAAAAACCATACCGTGCCTACCACACACCAGGCGCAACAGAACACTCAATGACAGTACACAACGCAAAATAAGCCACAGCATAAACCCAACGACGCGACGATACAATGCACAGAACACGCTCCAGAGAAAAGAATACCTGCAACAAAAGATATCCCACCCAATAAATCCACAGTGTACCACGCAGGGCAACATCTACACCCAAATGCAATTAAAAACACTATGAAATCCACCGCTCAGTACAGACCATGCCACAGAGAAAAAAACACGGCCTGACAGTAAAACACAAAGGCCGTGAACACAAAAGACAAGACGTACGATACAATACAGGGCACAAAATACTTACCAAACCTTACAAAAACAAACCTTACAAAGACAAACCATACAATACAGACCACAGAATACGTGACAATACAGGCCGCAATGCAACCCACGCAGCACAACACACTATATCGGAAGCCATACAAGATACGTGACGGTACCAAACGGGTGACACCCAGCAAAATACAGCCAATGCAATAAATACCATACGGGACAATACAGGAAACAGCATACAAAAAGCACACTACAAAAGAACACGTATACAAATGTGCCAAAATACACAGCCCAAAACACAATACATACAAGGCCATGCAAAATACAATGCAAGACATACCACATACACCATTAGGAATGCAAAAACACAAAGCAACGCATAAAACGCTACAGTCCTATACAGACAGGGCAACACAAACTAGACAATACGAGAAATAACACACCACGTACAATACATACAGGACACAACACAAAACAAGCTACAGAGCAATTCAAAGCACACAATACAAAATACAACCCAAAGCACAGTAAGTACAGCACAGGAGAAAAAAACACCATGTCAAATACATTTGTCAAAACCAAAATACATACGCGATAACACAATACACGACGCACGTTAGACAACAAACCACACAACCTGTAGAATACAACAGAAAAGGCAGAAGGATCAAAAGGAAACTGCAGTATAAAGAGCGACACAATACAAAATACAGCACAACCCTGAGAACACAACACAACACAACACAATACTTACCGTCCAGCAAGTAACGTACCTTACAGCAAGGTGTTACAAACAAGGCAATACCAAACACAAGACAGGCAATACAAACCAGAAGAACTGCAAAGCACACAATAAACGCCGTACATCAAATACAAGGCGCAACATACAACAGAGAATACAGTAGCTACCTTAAACACCACCTCATACAAGACAAAACAACACATACAACACAAAATACAGTCCCATACAAAATACAATTGAACCACATCCTAAAAATACAGACAGGCCACATAAGAAAATACAATGCCAAAGACAACACACACGCAACACTCCTAAACACCACGCACCACACAACAAGCCAAAACATCGACTACGCCGCACAATGCCTACCCTGCGTGCCATACAGCACCATCTACGGCACCATGAATCACACCACACAATCTATTGTGTCAACTATGGACATGACGCGCTCCTCCGGGGAAGCACGATGGCATCCGCCGGTGCTACGCAATGAGGGGCTCCTCCAAGATGGCGTCGTGAAGGTCTCCTCCTCAGTGAAAGCACGCTGAAGGCCTCCGCCGACGAAGCACACTGATGGGATCCTCCAGCGCGGCGAGACAAAGGGCTCCTCTGTGTCGCAGAAACGAAGGGATCATCAGGCGATGCACGGTGAAAGTCTCCTCCTGAGCGGCGTGGTGAAGGGCTCCTCTGGGGCCCCGCAACGACGGGCAATACAGACAATACCAGACCTCAAATACACGTAGGCGCACAAGTCAACAGAAAACGGATTCGCAGACACACAATACGATACGTCCAACTCCATAAAACACCGTTACTCTACAATACGTACCAGACAAAATTTCAGACGCAACAGAACATTAACTACGGTACTCAACCTGCAATCAACTACAGTACAAAACAATATGTACAGCGCAATACACAGCACTCAAATACGCACAGTACAATGAAAACGAGACAGTAAAAACATCACATAACCTACCGCACGACGCAACTCTGATGACACCATAGGTGGAAAGCAATACAAACCGTACCATACCGTACCATACCATACCTCCGGGGCTGCGCAAAGATGGGCTCCACCCACGCAAAAAAAAGGAAGGGCTCCCTCCTTCAGGGCAGCGCATTGATGGGCTCCTTCTCCTCTGGGGGATGAAGACTTTCCCCAGGGTGACCAGGCGATGGGCTGCTCCAGCGCTGCGCAATGAAGATCTGCGTTGGCACTAAGCCGCAGAGGGCTCCTCCGGGGTGGCACCACCATGGCTTCCTCCGCAGCTGCACAGTGAAGAGCTCCTCCGAGACGATGCCATCATCAGCTGGCAATGAGTGATGCCTGTGATCTCCACGGTAGCCCCGTGAAAGGCTCCTGAGGGGTGGCGTGGGGAAGGGCTCCTCCTCAGTGAAAGCACGCTGAAGGCCTCCCCCGACAAAGCACACTGATGGGCTCCTCCAGCGTGGCGAGACAAAGGGCTCCTCTGAGATCCGTGTGAAGACCTCAACCGGACAAGCACGAAGCCTCTTGGGCTTCTCCATGGCGGCATCAGGAAGAGCTCCTCGCTCGTGGGAGGCGCAAAAGCGGACTCCTCCTTAGGGAAGGAACGATGACGCGCTCCGCTGGGGAAGCGCGGTGAATGAAGGGCTCCTCCAGGAAAGCACGACAAAGGGCTCCTCAGGGGAAGAAAAACCATGGACTTCTTCTCTGATGCAGAAAGCTGAGGAGCTCCTCTCGCCCAGTGAGATGAAAGGCTCCTCTGGATTGGAGCCATCATCGGCTCCTCCAGCGCGGCACGGTGAAGGACTCTCGTGGCAAAACATGACAAGGAGCTCCACAAGGGCTGCCCGGCGAAAGGGCTCCCCTGGAAAAACGCCACAAAGGCCTCCTGGCAGGGAAGAACGGGCAAGAGCTTTCCCAGCGCTGCGCAGCGATGAGATCCTCCTGCGCTGCGGAGTGGTGATGCCCTCCTCCACGGAGGCTCCAGAAGGGGATCCACAAGCACGGAGCTCCTCCGTAGAGTAGTGATGAGGGGCTCCTCCATGCTGGCCAGACGATGAGCTTCTCAAGGCTGGTGGGTCAAAGGGCTCCTCCCGGGCACAGCAAAGGCGGGATCTTCCAGCGCTGGGCCATGCAGGGCTCCTCCTCAGGCGTGGTGCCATGGAAAGGAAATACGAACAGCATGAATTCCCGTACCCACTGCATCTATTGCATGCAATACACACAACACACAGCAAGGAACACGCAACACAGTACAAAAGAAAATCGCACGCAGAGCACACAATACATTCAACACAATACGTGCAATTCAAAAAACGCCATAACTCACCTCTGGGCCAGCGCCAGGATGGGCTCCATCCGCGCAGCTCCTCCAGGGAAGTACAGTGAAGAAAGGGCTCCTCAGGGGAAGCAAAACGATGGACTTCGCCGCTCCAGAAAGCTGAGGAGCTCCTCTGGCACGGTGAGATGAAGGCCTCCTCCGCATCAGAGACGTAAAGGGCTCCTCCAAGGCGGCACCGCAAAGGAATTCTGCAGCAAAGCATGACGGATTTGCTACCAAAAAGGGCTGCGGGGTAAAAGAGCTGCTCCTGCAAAACGCCGTGAAGAGCTCCTCCGTAGAGCAGAGGTGACGGACTCCTCCAGGGACGGGCACTCAGGGCCTCCCTCCAGTGCAGCAAGCTCAGGGCCTCCTCTGGCACGGTGAGATGAAGGGCTCCTCCGGATTGGAGACGCAAAGGGCTCCCCCAAAGGAGAGCCTCTACGAGGCCATCACAACCATAGACTTTTCCACAGCAGAGCAATCATGGACTTCCATGACATAGCAGGGTGAAAGGGCTCCTGCAGCTATGGACTCCTCTGTGGCAGCATGGTGAGTGGCTTATGCAGGAAGGCTCTTGCCACATCCTACTCCAGCACAGAGTGGCGAGTGGCTTGTCCAGGGCAGCATGATGAACAGGTCCTCCAGGGTGGGACAGTGAAGGGATACTCTGGCACAGTGTCATGAAAGACTCCTCCAAGGTGGCACCACATGTTAAACGACTCTTCCAGGGCAACATGATGAACTGCTGCTCAGGCAAGACACAACAATTGGCTCTACAACTATGGGCCTGCACAGCATGATGAATGCCTCCTCCAGCATTGTGCTACGATGAGCTCCTCCACAGCAGGACACCAGTGGGCTTCAATAGGGCAGCATACTGGTTAACTTCTATGGAGCAGCATATCAATGGACTTCTATGGAGTAGGGCAATGAAGACTCCTGCGGGGCAACACAGTGATGGGTTTCCTCCAGGGAAACATGATAGGAGAAGGCTCCAAACAATGCTGGGCAATGAAGCACTCCAGGAAAAAAAACTGTGAAGCATCCCAAAAACCTCAGCAGGGAAAGGCTCCTCGGGGACTGCTCAGTGGTACACTACATCAAGGTTGTGTGGTGCTGCACTCTAATAAAATCTTGATGATGAAGCACTGCTAAAGACATAAAAGACATAGGGAGCACAACCATGTTTTTCTATCTGTAAATGCATTATATTCACAGAACACACAGACTAGACATACAATTTGTAAAGTGCGTACACACAATGTAAAACAGACAGGTGAGGGGAAGCTATGCTTTTCTGCCTTCATGTTAAGTGTATACTATCTCTATATGGAACATACACATTTGCAAGGCCAAGGGAGGAAGGGCACTTCTGTATGTCTGGAATTTGTCTTTGCCTGGAACGCATGCACATGAACACACATACTTTATGTGCAAGACATACAGAGAAGCCAGGCACTGTATTTCTGTCTTTAAAGAACACATGTACTGTCTTCATATAAACTATATAGTCATTCTGTATGTCAAGTGGATAAAAACAAATGAGTCTGGTCATCTCTGCTTACAGAAGATAGCCTCTTTCAATAGAGGACAGACATCCACACAGCACTGCTTTTCTGTCTGTATACAGCCTACAAAATACACACAGGGCTGAAAACAGGATTTTGTTTCTCTCTAAAGAATACATTCTGTGTGTAACATGTACACAGGTAGGAGAGTCTATAAAGAATATAGCCTATCCACTACAAGCACCATCAGGTGTGCATTAGTCTTCCTATAACATACCCTTTACACATGCTCCTTGGTATAAGTAGAAATCCTCCTCCCTTGAGGAAACAACTCTGAGCGCCATAAACATATGACTCACCAAAGGAAAACTACAAATTATATAGTCTCAAATAGTACCTCTCTTTTGTAGCCAAATATCTTCTTAATTCCCAAATTCTACCTATTCCATTAAGGCCCATCAAGAGAATGGGTTCAATCCTTAACTGTAAAATGTAAGGCTACACTAAAAAAATGTTTCAGATTTGTTTTGAGGCTTTTTTAAATTATTTCAACAGATAAGAGAGTTTAGCAAAATACAGTTCTGGAGTTGACAGGACAAGAGGTAATGGGCAAAAACTTGAAAACAAGGAGATCCATCTAAACATAAGAGGAAACTTTACTACAGAGGTCGACGGAGCATTATAACATGATGAAATCCCTCTTGCCTGCATCACAGATCACTCTGAAAGTTGCCAATATAACCTAAAAAGAATTAAGGCCACAAGAAAGAAAAAAAAAAAAAAAAAAAAGAAAAAAAAAAGTATTGACCAAATTAAATAATCTAAGGCCCCTAATGAGGCCTTTATAACTCTCTGAACTCAAAGCAAGCTTCTACGCTGTATTTCACAAAATGATTCTGACCATCCACTTACAGAAGTCAGCAAAGGGACAAGACCAACAGTTATATTTTGACTATTAGATGCCAAAATTTACTATAAAATGAAACATCTTAATCATAGGTTAAACTCTAGAGTTCTTTGTATGCAATTTGACTTACTGAAAAGGAAACAGGTTCCCAGCGTCCAACTCCACTCCTCAGCCTCTAAAATGCTGGGACCTCATGTTTCATATGAATTACCCACACCATAGCATTCAGAGGTGTCCCCTCCCATGGCAGGGGAGTTGGACCTACATGATCTTTAAGGTCCCTTCAAACCCAAAACAGTCTATGGTTATAGGACTCCATGGCTCCAGGATTCTATGGTTCTGTGACTCCAGGATTCTATGACTCTAGGATTCTATGTTAATGAGGTAAGCTCATAGCCTGTTTAATTAATCACTATTTTCTACTACCTTTTTTTCTTTAGCTTAAGGCTAAAGTCATTAGTGGTTAGCATCTTCCATTCAACTCTTCTTTACACCATGCTATGCTCCATAAAGCCCCCCTTCCATCCATCATGCTGACCTGTTTCTTTTGACATCACTAGAAGCACAGCCTGGCAGCGCAGGGAAGCTTGCCCAGCCCCAACGGGCCCTCACCTCAGCCACGGCCAAACCCCACCTGAAGCAAGCCCAAGCCCCACACTACACACCTGACCTGGACCCTCCTGGGGAGGGCTCACTGACACAGGGCTCTGCCCTGACGCAGCCCAGTTCCAGCCAGGCCCTGGGCAAGCTTCCAAGCCGCCTCTGCCGAGGAGGGACCGGACCGCCCCCGCCGCAGCCTCCAGAGCGTCCCCCAGTGCCCGCCCCAACTGCTGTTCCACAACCCAGCACCTCCCCAGTGACGGCCCAATGGCCTGCACCCTGTTGCTAGGCGACACAGACAGTAGGACAGAATCAGCATGGAATGTTTGGAAGTGGGAAGAGACCATCTAGTTCCAACCCCCTGAATGGGGAGGGTCACCTCCCACTGGACCACGATGCTCGCAGCCCCATCCAACCCGCCCTCGAACGCTGACAGGGAGGGGACAAAAATTGTGCTTCAGGCTGGGGAACACCGCTGCGTGCTGAAGTCATGCTGGCTCTTTGAAGACTTAGGTCCCAGCATTTCAGAGACTGAGGACTGGAGTTAGAGGCTGGGGACCGACCGCAAGTGCTACCTGTTTCCCCCCTCAGCAGAGATCATGACTGTCCTCCAACCCCCTTTATTATTGAGAAATAAGCAGAGTTGGGTAGGGCTGTAGCATAGACACAAAGGGGCAAGAAAGAATTTTCATAAACACAAGCACATTAAGCACATTCAAACCCTCTCTTCACTCTGGTACCAGTATGGGTTAAACCATACCCTGTGTAAATATGTTTGGAGCTAACCTTCTGCAGCTATGCTTCTTTCAACTACTTTTTTTTTTTTTCTTTTCCCAGCTTCAACCCCTCAAGTGAAACATTCACAAGGTCAGGATCAACCTTTCTATCCCAATGGCCATGAATACTTGAGCCAGCAATCAACCAAAAGATACACAAAATGCTTGCAATAGCATTTGGCAAGAATTTCATGAGCAGAAGAGTCCTGAAGTGGACTTGGCCTTGGAATGACTAAGGAGGCACCCACCCAAACGACCACCTACAACTATCCAAGTCCCACGGACATGCATGGTTTTGTTTGCAACATGAGCATTATGCAAATGTAGTAGATAGGTGGGATTTTATGGGATGTCTAAAGTCACGTAGGCCAAAGACGTGAGCTTCAGTATATGCCCCTGATGTAAATGCCATAACAGCAACCAATCTGCTACTTTCTCAATGCTGACGCAGGAGGTATAGAAGGAGTTGGTGTGGGTGTTTGCAGAAGGATCTGTAATGATCTCTGGTGAGGGGGAAACAGGCAGCACCCGTGGTCTCCAGCCCTCAGCCTCTGAAATACTGGGACATCAGACTTCAAACACCCAGCGCTACCCTCGTATTCCACAGACTGGAGCACACTTCGTGCCTATGGCAGCGCCGGAGCCTCTCGGCAGGGCCGGGAGCAGGCTCCGCACCTCTAGGCAGGCTGCCTGCCACCTGCTTCACGGCGGGAACCGGCTTTACCGCCTCGGCCATGCCTCGGAACAAAGTGCCCCCTCCCCCGGCAGCCCTCCTTCCCCTCAGGGCAGTTGCCGCCCCGGCCGTTCCGCCGGCAGCGCGAGGGGCCAAGCTCCCGACCGCCGCGCGCACAACCGCCGCCGGGCAGGGGGCGGGGCCAAGCCGGACCGCCGGCGCGAGGCCGAGCGCCGGGCAGAGGCTGCGGGTAAGGGGAGGGCTCCTGAGGGCCTCAGCGTTCAGGCTGTCCTCTGCTCCATGCAGCAGTGGCGAGGCACAGGCACTGCCGGGTTGGGTCCTCCTTCCCCCCCTCAACCAAGAGCAGCCTCTTCTCGACGACACCAGGTGTCAAAAAGCAGTCATTTGCGGGAGGCCCCGCAAAGCCCTCCTCACCGCTGAGCCGGCAGCCACAAAGAGCTCAGTGGCACCTTCACCCGCTGCAGAGACAGAGGGGGTTTGGCAAAGCCCTGTAACACTTCCCTGTCCATACCAACAACCTTCATGTTGAGTCCCTTGAGCAAATAATAATAAAAAAAATAATAATCAGGGAATAAACTGGAAATAAACTTAGTAAAGCTCCACAGCTGAGCATACACAAGCATCTCATTCTCGTGTTATGCAGAGACAACTTTGGTTCAGCACAGGCAAAGCAGATGTTGTGCAAACCACAAAGATAGGTTCACCTTGATACATTAGTTAAGAGATATTAAAAACCCGTTTCAGTGCTAGAGAGGAAAAAAATCCCAAAAACTTATTCAGAAGCCATCTGTTAACTTCTAAAACACCCCATGTATATCATTTATGACTTTTGCTGAGCTCTTCGAGATCTGCTGTAATCAGCAATTAGAGCAATACAAGAGTGAAGGATCTTGCCTAAAAATAAAGCTGAGCCATGTAGCACTGACACAGCAAATGCTACCCCAAAATCCCACCTATGTGTGGGTTTTGCCTCAACTTCCTGCAGATCTGAATCTTCAGACTTCCAACAGCCCTGGAAAGTTTTCAAAACTGTATTTCCCAGATTTCCATCTTTTACATTCCTGGTATAATCATACTGTGGCAGTACCAAGTATAGAACAATCCTAAGAAAAACCTGGGACAACAGACTACACTTTCAGTCAGGTAAAAAAATCAAACACCTCACTTGTAAGGGTGAGATGGCACCAGCAGGCTAAGAGAATGAACAACAGCTACCACTAAACTGGCCTGTCAAATCTGGACTAGGTGTCAGCTAAGCAAGGAGTTCACTTCTACAAAGTTGTGCTTCAGTTCAACTACCTACATTCAGAATACCTTTTCTTTGCAAACTGAATTTCTTACCTGAAGCTGGAAATTCACCCAAGAACTGGTCCCAGCTCTATAGAGCAGAGAAGCCAACCTGGTGACCAGTCTGCTCTAGAATCCTCATCCTGGCTCCAAGGTCATCAGGAGATACTGTAAAACACAAGACGCATTACTACACCGTGTTACAGAACAGTAACGCAAAGACTCGTTTCTGAGCTAGCGAACACTCTCATCAAGCAAATTCTGCAAAAAGGTGCTTAGCAGGGAAACCAATGTGCAACCTGGTCCACCTCAGAACTTACAAGCATGAGGGCAGGGTTCCCCTCCAGGAGTGAGGCCCTTCGTCCCCCCTCTAACTGGCATGGATGGAAGACCGCCAGGCACCCACACCACATGATCTAGAAAGATCGAGCCACTCCCCATTTCCAGTGCCAGAACTAAGCCTGCTCCTGCTGAGCTCAGGGGTAATGTACAAGGCCATGGGTATTTCCCAAGCCAAGACCCTTCTCCCCCTGGAGCACCGGAATACAAAGCCTTCACCCGGTTGCTACCTCCCCACGTGTAGCTTTGACAGGATAATTCTCTCTGATTGGGAAGTTTTGAATGTACTTGCGTTTATCAATCATCTTATCTGCCCCTTGTGCCAATGCCATAACCACAACCAGCGTGACTCTCATGTTCTGAAGCACACCTGGTGCCTGCGACACAGCCGGAGCCTCACGCCAGGGCCGGGCACAGGCGGCCCACCTCTCGGCAACCTGTCTACCGCCTGCTGCACGGAAGGAAGCGGCTTTCTCCCCTCGCCATACCTCGGAACAAGGCGTCCGCTCCTTCGACCGCCCTCCTTCTCCTATTCCTTCTCCTCCGACTCCTCCTCCCCTACGGCACGGCCGCTCCGTCCCGCCGGCAGCGCAACGCCGCGCCTCGCACAACCCAGCCGTTACCGCCCAAGAAACTTCCAGGCCACCGCCGCGCGACCAACCGACGCCGAGGCCGAGCGCGCCGCAGCGCCTCCTGCCGGCAGCTCGCGGCGGGGGCCGGGAGAGGCGGGAACCGGGGGAGGGAGGGAGGGAGGGGGAAAGGCAACGTCTGTCAGGGCAGAGAACCCGGCCCAGAGACCGGTTCCGGGTGGTGGTCCGCTAGATCGGCTTTGTTTTGTCCTGCCGGGAAGGTGGAAAATTGAGATGCAAGCAGAGCAAAGGAAAAATTAAATCACTATTTTAGCTGGATTTAAATTTCAGTTCCCAAAGAAACTCGTAATCCGGGCAATCACAACAAAAATGTGCAGAGCTACAGAATTTTACTATGGATTCTGCAGTCATGAGTGTGGTAATCACTTCACATTTCCCTTTTCCATAGGTCTGTGATGCACTTTCCCAGTAATGTCTTCTTTTGGGCACTAGAGACTGCTGCATCATTTTGAGGGTGTAAGAGTCCTCTCAAACCTACATTTCAATCTGTATGCAGTGCAGGGTCATGTAGGAGACAGCACCCTGGTTTGCCAGAGAGAAATGTCACACATAGACCTACATAAACTTGATAGTTACATTTTATAAGGCCAAGGAGCTACTCTGATGATTGAATTCTGTTTTCTTCATAACACAAGCCACAGAACCATCTTAAGAGTTCTGTCAGCAACATTACGCTCCAGATATGCAGCTTCTCAACACCCTTTACTTGACTTGTTGGAATTTTTTTAAGAGTAAACAACTGATCCCATTAAAATGATATATCTTTCGCTGTCTTCTAGTACTGAGGCATGTGAGGAGTCAGATGGAATGAAAATTTAAATAAGCTATCCAAACATGTAAAGCACTGTTCCACAGAGTCCATAGGGTCAACTGTCAACCATAGGGTCTCTGTCAACAGAGAAAACAGTGTGAAAGGCCCCCTGAACATGTTCCCTGCTGTAACAATGTTTAAGCCTTGGCAAGGGCAGGTACCTGGGTTGGACTCAAAAAAGCCTCCACAACCTGCTCACTGATGTTCCCATACATAGGCTCCTAGAGGTTAATCCCTGTGAAATTCCAGATAGCTGATGGAAAATTGGTCTGGAGTCATGCCTGGGGTCCCTCATTATTTCTCATCTGAAACAGAGATGATCACTCTTCAAGTAAGATAGACTCCATTTAGAAAGCATCCAGAGACTACAATTAAGGATCAGGGATTCACATGTGGTCTCATAGGATTAGTCACAGGTTGAATGGACTTGTAGAACATCAGGAAAATAAGATAGAAGAGAGATAAGGGCCTTTAAAAAGGTAACAGGATGCTGCAAATAGAAAGGGAATAATCTATTGAGGGCAAAAAGCAAAGCAAATACTGCTGAGGCATTATAAGAAAATTCAGAGGCATCTTGAAAGATATAGGATATCATGAGTTAAAAGAAGAAATTGGAGTTTGTACCTCATAATGCAAGGAACAGAGAGCTTATATGTCTTAATCCTGTTTTATGAAAACAGATGTGTACCCTCTAAGGTGACAGCTGAAGAAAAGCACATTCTTACCCAATGAATTTAAAGTACAGTGTTTCAAAATACTTTTTCTGGGGTGGGGACAATAAAGAACTCACCAGTCTTATTTTTTTAGAGGTAAATGGCGTATGTTACTGAGTAATGTGATGCAGAGTCTATGTGGTGTTCTACTCCACCTCTGGAGGCAATTGGCAGAGACAGTCAGTGTGTCTTTTATTATTTCACTAATATATTTACAGAAAAAAAAACTGTAACCCAAGTGAGTCTAATCGTAGACTCTCTCTAGACTCAGCCCACTAAGGCATGGTGCATTCTGATGCACTTTTAAAATTCTGGGAAACTTGACATTCATGGGTCTGCTGAGTGCCTGAGTAGTCTCATCTGTACCTCAAAGAAGTTTCAATCAATATTCCAGTACCCTGGAATTACAAGTTCATCCCTGCATAGAAAAATAAAAATACATCCTGTTGTTAAGGAAAGAATACAAGAACATGAAAATACACTTCAAGAGAGGTAAATTCAATCTACCCAGTACAGAGCAGCTCGATTAAGGCTGTGACTTTCTCAGTGTGCAGCTTTGGTCATGCATTTCAGTCTGATCATCAGACTGATTCAGTACTAAAACTCCATCTATCATGCAAAAACAATAATTTTAAATTTGCTTTTGTGATTACATAGCCAGCTGGGAGCCTCCAGTGATAAAAAGCTACTTCAAATTTCAAAGAAAAGGCTAGTACCTCCTGAGAGCAGCTTAAATAGGCACTCACAAGATAATGCTATGATGACACAGAATGCTTCAGCTTAAAGAAGTTTCTGGTCACCGAAACATCAGACACTGTAAAAATCACCTGCTAGAGTCTTTCTGTATGAAATAGCTTTAGCAAACTGTAAGCCACTGGCCAACAGAAGCTGATGTTCTCCAAATTCAGAAAACTTGCCCACGATAAATATTTATACTTTAGATAGCTATAATTTTTTAAAGAAGATTCTGACACACAACTGGCAAAAGATGATCCTCCATCCAAAAGCAGCCAATACCAGTTTGCACCAGTGGCCATTTTATTTTAAGCAGAGGCCAGTCTGCCACCCAACTGAAAATCTTGAATGCATCTGGGCATCTATTTTCAGCCACAATTGGACAGATGTTCAGAGGGGATCCAGAGGTTCCCTGGTGAATTTCAGGATTGCATCAAAAAAAAGCTCCAGTCATCTGTCTTGAAATATACTAAAACTTTTAAACTTACCTTTCTTAAAAGCTCTAGGAAGTTGTGAACACACTGAAGGCAAAGACGTCAGAAATCAGACAGACACAGTTACATGGTTTTCTTCCCAGTACTTTACAAGTTTTATTGTGCAAAAATACAGTCATCAAGACTTCAGCTCTGTTGTGACTTGAACACAACTGATGTACAGGCATGGAAAAAGGTACTACTGCGATTAAAGCAAATACAGCATCATTGGCTTTGAGTCAATCAAACGGTTCAATACACTGAGATAATGCCCTCAAGTGATTTAAACAACCTGTATGTAACCACTGTACATTAAGAGAATCAAAGAGATGACACCTAACAGGAAAGCTTGTAGCGGACTAATGAAGTTTAAGACTGAATTAACTTAAAAAGAATGTTAAAAAATGGTTCAGACAGCTTCCCCAGTGGTGGTCAAGAATTAGTCTGCAGTACTGCAGGTATGAAGAGGAGCTCCATTTAACATAGTGTATTTTGTGTTTCAGAATAAAGAAAGGCTTTCCTAATGCCAGTATTTCTTTCAACCGCAGGAAAATGAAGCATTAACAACCTTTAAAATTGTATTTCAAACTATGAGACACCAATAGTGCTGCAAAAGAAACAGGTAAGAAGAAAAAAAAAACAAACCACAAACAAACAAACAAAAAACCCAAGAGCTCAGTCCTCTGGCTCTACCACTTAATGAAACAAAAAAAAATTTACCAAAATAATACATATGGACAAGAAAGGCATTGTCTCTCCCCTCACCCCTATTAAAAATCTTCCTGTAGTTCCTGTATGAATGAACAAAAAAGTTTTCAAAGCAAATCCTCTCCTTGCACATCCATGTTTTAATAAAACCCAATTCAACATTTTTAATGTTGCTCCATGCAGCTACTTTTTGGTCTTAACAAATCTACGTGCTTCTTGCACAAGCGTTTCAACATCTTCATTATCCTTTTCTTCTGAACTTGGTTCCCAGTCAGAATCTTCATCAGTAGGTTCACACTCCTCTTCCTCATCATCTATAAAGCTGTCAGTAAGGTCATATTCATTTTGGTCGTGATCACTGGCACCATCTTTCTCCACAGCCTTTCTTCCTGTAGAGACAAAAATGTCATATATCCATAAATTGTAAATATTGAACTGAAAAGACATTTGAGAGCCCATCTAGTTAGTCTTTCACACCAAAAGGAAAATCAATCAAACCCCTCTACCCAGTGCTGACTATTTCATGTTTGATTTTCACAACTTTACCATTGCTCTCTGACACCTACTGCAGCACTTGCCAGTCCAATCACTTCGGAAGTTTTCCTTACTGGCTTTTCTTCCAGCACTTAGAAAACAGTATCGGGCCTCTTCTGATAATGTCTTCTGGCATCAGAAGATGACAGTATCACACAATGTCTTCTGATAACTCTCCTTTCCTTAGGGAGTAGCACACACAATTTTCTTAGTCCTCTTTCTGCTGCTTCTCTACATAAACTATGCATCTATCTCACCATTTAGCCTCTAGATATTTATAGGTGGCTATTTGGGCTCCAAATTTTCTGCCTTCATCCATCCATACTTACTTCAGACTACTTTATGTTCAAACTTTTGGAATCTGACATGGCTTTTTATTCCCATTCACCACTTTCCTAAGCTGGGTGCAGTCTGTTTCCCAATTCAGCCTGTTCTATTGTTCTGCTTTCTAATCTGATGTCCATCAATCTTCTTCATAACTTGCATCAAATTGCCCTCTACCTTTGTAGTATTTCACAACACTGTATTGTCATGAATAAAAGACTCAGAAACCTCTATTGAGGTTTGGGTTTGAAGAGACCTTAAAGATCATATAGCTCCATCCACCCCTGCCATAGGAAGGGACACCTCCCACTAGACCAGGTTGCTCCAAGCCCCATCCAACCTGCTCTTGAACACTTCCAGGGATGGGGCATCCATAGCTTCTCTGGGCAACTTGTGCCAGTGTCTGACTATCCTCACAGTGAAGAATTTCTTCCTAATATCTAATCTTAATCTCCACTCTTCCAAAATTAAACCCATTCCCCCTTGTCCTATCACTACATGCCCTTGTAAAAAGTTCCTCCTCAGTTTTCCTGTAGCCTCTTCATATACTGTAAGGCCACTACAAGGTCTCCCCAGAACCTTCTATTCTCCAGGCTGAACAACCCCAACTCTCAGTCTGTCTTTAAAGTAGAGGTGCTCCAGCCCCATGATCATCTTCATGGCCGTCCTCTGGACTTGCTCCAAGAGCACAAGAAATGGATGCTCTTCATGGCATGTTTCTAAACTTTTTTACATAGCAGTATTACAATAATTGCTGAAGTATGTTGGCACAATTCAACCAAGTCCCAGAGGAAAGGATTATTCTGCTATTTGAAGAAGTCTTCTCTATCTGACTTGGTAGAGTCTATACAAAGGTGCTGCCATGGCAGCACTGCCTGCTCCTTTTATTTATCAGCAGCTGTGAATCTTTAACAAGTTATTTTCCACCGCTTCCTGATTTTGGCTGATGTGTGTAACCCTTGCTCTATAAGCCTATGCTATCTTCTTTTTCTCACATGCCCACAATTCCAAACTAGCCACAGACTGTTAATATTCCAATCATGTTATTCTGCCTTTAAGTCACACCTCTGAGTAAAACCATATTTACTCCTCTTCTTCCCATCCTCCAATTTTGTATTATTTTATATAAAAGATTACCTGCCAATTATCACACACAGATAATTTCTCTGTTGAGCAGTTCTTACCATCTTTCATATGAAACTATAAATGCAGGGATTTTTTTCTCAGCTATACACCTACATTTATATTAACCACAAGCATTTCCTAGCAAACTCTAGCAACCCCATGTCAGAGGTCCAGGCACTGAAGCTATGCATGTAGTGAACAAATGAGAACATCAGTACCTGATATAGCCAGATCACATACATCATCAGTTAATTTTTTCTACAAGTGCAAATGTTACTATTCCAGAATTATTTTGTGGTCTGACTAATGTTTTATACTCTAGATCAACCTTCACCCAAGGTTTTTAAAAGCACTTATAGCATTTGTCAAGTCACTCAAAAATAGCCAATTTTATGGGTGAATTGTGTTACTGAGGCATCAAATGACCTCCTAGAATAATGTCAGCCAAGTGTGACACAGCCAATAATATAACTGAGAAATATCCTGACTTCACCAACCTATATTCTTCAAAGGACTGACTGTGCACCACTTACAGAAAATCTTGAAAATATCAACTGTCAGTTTCATCTGTACTCTACTATTATGCTTTCTGTTCTGTGGTTTACCAGACTTCACAGGAAATTAATCACATGTTTACCAGCAGAATTTCTTGTAAGAAACACAGACTATAGTCCTGCAGAACGAATGCTTGGAGAGGAGAGGTCAAAACAATGATACTAACTACAGTAAGAACAAAATGTCTCTTCTCAGACTAAGTTTATGAGAATACTAAACCCAAGACCTGCTCAGCAAAGAAAAGCTCTTTTTCACTTTTACAGTGGAAGGGATTTTACAACAGAAGTAGGATTTCTGGCAAAATACTAACTACTCCTGTATTTTTCCTACAAATATACAAGGACTATGCTATGTTCTTCCTCCTCATACATCAGTTCTTTTAGATTTCAGCAGTGGATGATGCACTTACTTCCATGTTTTCACACTCCACCTCTTTCCGCTATTTAGTCCCACAGTCCCTAAAGCTGCTCATTAAGCACAACTCTGCCTTTTCCCTAATATTTACAAAAATTACCTTGAAACTTTCTCTGAAAGCATCTCCTTCATGTGGGGCAAAAAAGTTTACTCACCACTTCTTGTATTTGGAAGTTATCTGATCAGCTTGCTAGAAAAAGTACAAAACAGCGTGTAGGAGAATCCTACGCAGCCCATAGCTGCAGCAGGTCATTCATCTCAGTAGCAACACTGCAGTGACTTCATCCAGCTGTGACAGTTTAATAACAGCATAACTCTGACCTTTTGTTTGCTTCCTTCTTTCCAACCCTTCCCCCAGTAACTAGCCTTATATTACAGAACATAGAGCACATTGCCTACAGGCAACTTGCAATCTCTCTGGCATCAATTAGACTAAAAATATTAATAACTAAACATGTAATGCAGACAGCACCCTTCTTTTCTTGGCTGGTTTTTAAATACACAATTTGGAATACAAATTAATGGTATGGAAATTAATCCCAGTGTGCTTAACAGTGCAGTTGTGCCAAACACCATGAAATAAAGTTTAATGGAGCCCTGTCTGGGTGACCTTGCATGGCTCAGTACAACAGCTCTCAAGAGAGCTGAGCAAGCCCCTCAACAAAACAATGGGGAAAAAACAATCAGCAAAGATGAACAGCTTTTTAATTAATTGCCTTCTTTCCCCAGTGCCTGGGATATCGAATCTTCCCTGGCTCTTCCTTAGTAAGAGGAGTTGAATTTGATAGATAGAATTTCACTTCCAGGTTAAGAAGCACTTTTCCATCCATAGTAGTGCCTGGCTGACCACCTGCCAGGAGCTGTACACACGGGATCCACCACTCAGCTTTGGAAGGTGTTCTCATGAAAGGCACAGCTCCAATTTAAAACCTGCATGAGTAGGGAGGCCTTTAGATATGCACACAATCCAGCTCACTTCATTACAAAATCTTAACCACTTGTCAGCAATCCTCACTGTGCTGCAATACACTTTCTACAAGGCAGCAGTTACCAAGATGGGGCTGGTATTTGCATCACGGCATGAGACAAAGCATACAGGTAACAAAGATGTCTTCAAGATACGCTGGTGCACAGATACATCCATATCGAGCATCCACTGATAGCAAATTTGCAAGAACACATGGTAAGGAAATGGGATGGGAAAGCAATTTCTCAATGGGAAGTATAAAAGGAACTTCTTGCATCCCCACACAACAGAAATTGAGACAAAAACACCTTGGCTAGAAAACTAACTACACCTATTTGCACTTCAAGTTGTTTTCTCTAGAAGGCAGATCCATTTTGTAGGTTTTTCTTTAGGAAATGCCCGGCCACACCTTGGTGACCTCAAGGAAGATGAGCTGGTTCCCATGCCCATGTCTTGTTCAGGTCAGTGAAGTGAAAACAGCCTATCAGACTGAAAGCCTAACAGCTTTCAGACTCCTCTTTAAAGCTCACCTTTAAATTATTTTAGAAAGACCAGAAAGTTTCACATTTGGAAGCTGAAACACAGGAAACCCCTGGAAACAGACTCAATGGATATTTAAAAGCAGAGCCTATGCATAAGCATTCTATAAATTAATATTGTCAGCAGCAGCAAAGCAACCTACATCCACCACTGGTAAATGGAGACAACCATCTGCAGTATTACAATTTTACTTTATCATGAGAGCCTACAGCTTGCCTGTGCTACTAGATAATCCTCACAGATGACTAGACACTGTAAGAGGATACTTACATAGTGAGAGCTGCCTTCAACCCAAAAGGCCCTTCTACACTTCAGTCTGAACAAACCACACTTAAGTCAGTATCTCACCTGAAACACCAATAACCTCACAGTAAGAACAAGAAAAGCTCATCAGCACATGCAGATACCACTTGAAAGTTATTTGAAAGTCAATGCAATGCAGAAGGAATAGATCAATTTTTCAAGAGCAATCAATCTTTATGGAGCAACCTTAACTAGTTGTGGGTGAAACATTGGATTCCTTTCAGCCTATTACAACTTGATTCTGTGACTTCTGTGTAAGGAAGGAAGAACCAATTCAGCTCCATGTGTCTTTCCTTACAACATCTGGTAGATTTCTTGTCTGCTTCCAGTGAAGTCTAAGTATGCTCAATCCATGAAGCCTGGCACAAATTCAATTTCAGCGCAATCACTTGTAAAAAAGCAAGCAGGGTTGTAGTAAAATTGCAAATAACTACTTTATCCTCAGGTAAGTATCATCAGGCACCTCCAGCATTAGTAAGTGCTCAAAAAACCAAAGCAGACTCATTGCATCCCATGCTGATGGCACATTTGTAACATTAGAACACACTCACCATTCTTCGAAGTTTGTTGTCGAGTTCCTCTTCCAGTTACTAAAGAAAGGGAAGGTATTAGTCAGGACAGAGTACAGCCTAGCAGAAATGTTATTCATCAAGTAAATATCCGATTTCTTTAAGAATTCAGTTCTTAAAACAAAATGTAAACTGTGCCTTCCCCTGTGTTTTTCAACAAGTCTAGTTACTGGAACATAAAAAACTAAAAAAAATTTAAAATAGAAACTTGATTCAGTTTTAAGTGTTTCCTCTAAGCCTCAAGAAAACATACACTAAATATTTTTTTCTTTCAGTAAGAAACCACTAGTCAAAAAATAAAAGTTTAAAATAAACTAAAAAGTAGGACAGACATGCTTGCAATGTTTATTTTAGAGCATTACAAGACTTTAAAATTTGATGTTACCTCAGGATTTCCTATCAAAAGAAAAATAAGAATAAAAAATATGTAAAAAATCTTAAGAGATACATCTATACAATTAAAGGGAAGTATTTATGTGTACACTTTTTGCTGTGGGGATAGGAGAAAAGCTATAGGAATAATTGGCTGCAGTATTCATTTTATATGTTGAGAAATATTTCAGTGCAAATAAATACAACTAAATATATTCTCTGTTTTCATTATAATACTCCAGCCCTGAATGGGGGAAGCAGAATACAGAGATTCGGTAATATCACACTTAATTTAACACATTTAATTTTCAGTAAAACTTGTTAGATTTATGAAAACAGCCACTTACCACCCAATATTTTTGCCAATACATATTATATAAATCATACAAACAAGGTCAATTGTGTCCAATCCAGCCCTTACCATTTTAGTTGAAAAACATTTGAAAAAGTGAGTATAGGTTTGCAGTGGTCAACAAACCTTAATTATAGCAGAAAAGGGCAAGACCTCTTGCTTCAGAAGAACAAGGGTACAGAGCAATACAGAGTAAGCTGCAAATGGAGTGTTTTTCACTCAGAGTAGCTGCAATAATTTTAGTTCACATGTTTGGTATCCATTACTGGGTTTTCACCCACCCCCCACTTTGAGCTGTATTGAAGAACTTGGTTTACCTGGAGGTGCACTGTGCTTGTACTCTAGTTTGTGCTGTGGATTCTTCCTGCAAAGCAGAAAATGGTAAAAGTTTGATTAGCCACCTTGTTCCACACTTAATAAGCCCAGGAACTCCTTGATACTTTATAGTTAATTTAAATTTCTTTTAAAAATAAAATTCTATGACCAGTGCCTTACTAGACTGCTTCAGTTTATAAAGTGTGTGGTGAAAAAAAAAATCAGGTTAAGTAAGAGTTGTTCTTGTTTCAGCATTCAAAAAAACCAGGCTGATCAAAATCAGATCAGATTTGATCAGATGGCTGATCAAAATCGAGATATAATTTTCAAAGTTGCAAGATGAGGTGCATTTGTTCAGCATAATAAGAACCTGACCAACCATTTTCTCTCAGTAAGGATGAAATCTGAATATAACTTCTGGTGCATTAAGTATAATACGTGCAGAGTGTATCATAGATCTAAGACATGCAGGGATAGCTTCCATATTCTGCAGCATAAGGCTAAGAATTAAGTAGTTTGGAAAAATTAAGGAATTTGGAAAGAACTGCTTGTCTCAGAGGATCACAAGGAGAGGCCACAGAAGGATTCTTCAGAGAGATTACTTATTCCTGCAATATACTGCTGCAGTCGAGCAAGTTCAATTGACAAGTGTGTGTGTCTTCTATTGAAAGACGGCATCAAAACAATTAAAGAGAAATGTAAAAAAGTCATCTTACTCTCAGATCTGCAATACATGTTCCTCTTCACCCAAGTTGTGATCCAGGTCATTAACACACTGATTTATCCCCCTCCTTTCAAACAGTTACCCAGTGCTGTTCTAATGTTTTAACTTGGTCAAAATCACACTGCTCATCTGTCATATTAATGTAGCCCTTTTCTCAGGGCTTCATGTTAAAACAGTTCCAACTCAATTTATTTTTGTGCAAAAAATTAAAAGAAATAATAAGCTGTGACTTTGAAAGAAAAGCAGTTCAATTGTCCTAATTTTTGCTTCTGAAAAAAAGCAATAATTAAAGCCCACTACATAAGAACGATACACCATATGACATTCCTTGAAATCCAAGATGAATTTCTGCAGCAGCAGTTTTTGTATATTTTACAAAATACCCCTGCTGTGAAGACAACCTTGTAAAACAGGTTGCTTTTTTATGTTTTCTTATTCTTCAAAACCAGAATATAGTTATTCTTCAGTAAAAATATCTCATTTTTGTGGCAAATAGCTTGTAACAAATTCACACACTTCAAGATGATTTACGATTCACCAGCCACTGCTATCCCAAAGTGAATTATGCATGCACTAGAAGTGATAAAGAAATGGAAATACAGCTTCCTATTAAATACACTGTACTGAAATAAAAAGACTTGCCACCACACCATTTGATCCAAAATCAAGGCATATCTTTCAGGTCACTCAAGTGTGATCCCTTTGAGTAGTAGCCAAAAGACAAAGACAACAAAAATAACAAGAAAACCTTTCAAATTACACATGCTGTTTTGTTGAAATAATTATCATTCCTTTGTGGGTGCCTCCTTTCCTCTAACCCCAAAGAACAGAACACATATGAAGAAATCATCAACTAATAAAGCACAAAGGTTACCTTAACTGAAAAAAGAGAGTTTTGGTTTTCAATAAAGCATCCGTTGAAAAGTATCTCAAAAAGCATCTTGAAAAGTATGTTGGCAATTTCATTACTGGTATAAAGCCAGATTTCTTCTCCTGAGATGAGAAATTACTCTCATACATGTTTTTCAGATAAGAAACACTTTTTCTGTATTAGCTGACTGCAACGTGGCTTTTTCTTAAAAGTTACCCTCATTTTTGTTACCTTTCATGCCAAGCATGCTCTTTTAAATCACAGACTTCCCTGGAAAAAGAGGAAAAGATGCTTCTGCCCAGTCAGAATCTTTATTAACAGTAGCTGTCAGTTTCAATGTACCCCCACAGAAGTGCTATTGCCTGAAAATGTATTCTTTCTTCCATTGTGTCCATTACACAGCAGTCATTATATTCTGCTAAATGAAAGAGTAAAACCTAGACATTAAGATATTTTGTAAAGTGCTTCTCACCTATAACAAGCTGTCCCATATGGACATTCAGGCCGGTTATCATCCTTTTTCTGAGTTACAATCTCTTGATAGTCATCATCATTAGGGTGACTGAACTGCTGAAAGTGGATGGGATTCTTCCTGCAAGAGACAAATACGTCAGGAACTGACTGTTCCATCTAAACACAAGAAGTGCAGATAAGAAAGGCATTAGTGGCTAGTGACAACTCATTTTTCTGTGGTTATTTGAAGAGGCACTTTGAATATTTGACTTTATACAGAATATAAGACCTATTTTCAGAATAATAGAAGAAAAACTTTGTCTCTGCACATGCTGCAAAAGAGGTTAAACTAGTAATTTTCCTGTTTTCCATCAGCTTTAATTTTCAGACCTCCAACATGTACACAGTCTACTGATGCAGTCATATATCATGAACCTTATTCAGTGAATAACTTGCTCAGCTCTGGAGCTGGAAGGTCCAACAAATGCAGAGCAGCTGAGTAACTGAAGGACTGAAGAATTCTCATGCCCTTGGGTTATCACGTGTAAGGTTCAGGTCGTCTGCCTCAACTGTTCTTTCCATTCTGACCACAAGTTACTGCTTGCTCACTTGAATACTTCAAATGCCAGCATACTACCCAAGATGGAGCAGTCTACTGGACATCACTGTGATGATTCTATCAAGTTTATTTGGCTACCGTGACCTTTTATTTGAAATATGAAATTACAACGAAGTTGTACCATAGGACATCACAGCTCAGCATGTGGTTGAGTCACATCAGTGTGAGTGATGAGAGCTCACTACCAGCATCCATGCCTTTTTGTTCAGCTGATGCAGTTGAGTCCAAGGTAAGCAAGTAGTAAATACAAATACATGCATCACGGAAAGAACAATTCCACTGCTTCCAGGCAATAGGGTTGCATACACACTATTCAACACAAATCAGCTAAAAATATCACCACTTAGAGAAGAGCTTACTTCACAAGACTTCTGTAAGTGATGTTAAAAAGAACAGAGAAAAAAAGGTTGTGATTTCAGGAGAAACTAATGTGAGAGACCAAGACATTGTACAAAGGTTATGTCAAAGGCAACATAGTAACGCCAAATGCAAAACTACTTTTTCTGTGTGATTTCTTTTAGAAACACATTTTCCAAGCATCATATTTAAAAACATGGGATGTGAGATATTGTAATAAATTATTTACATAAGACATCCACAAAATACTTCAGTGATTTCCCATACTACTTCCCAGAGTACACAATCTTCAATTTATTTGTGCAAATTATAAAAGTAAACGGCTTGTGCCAAGCAAGAGGAATAACAACTATAAACTACAGTGTAATTAGTGCTTTAATTTGCACTTGTTCCAGATGCCTTTAAAAACACAAATCCAGAAACATGCATGCAACTAGGTACATACACAACAGCTTCTTCCTTAGTCACGGGCATTCTTTCCTTTAAATTCACAACTACCTCTTAGGAACTTCACAAGGAAAAGTCATTATTAATGTCAGCATTTCAACAACAAACATAAGAGGAAAAAAAGCTTTTGTTACAGCTTTTGCAAAATTATTATTTAAGCACTGTGAGCTCTACTAGCTATTGAGGCCATTCATTTTATAAAGATTAGATATTTAGTATTAATACTTTAAATCATCATTTGCTTGGTATCTTTCATTCAGGAATCTGCAAGCTGCAGCTAAACTCTTCAATGAGCTACTTACGAAAGATCCTGAATTATGTTCCTGAATCTGTCTACACAGGTGACAGACTTCTTGTCCTGGTCCATCCTGTTAATTTCTGCAAGCTGCACAGTAAGTAAACACTGTTTCACTAGAAATCATTGCAAGGTTGCATTTACCAGTCGTTTATTCTATGACCATTTCTCAGGAAATGTCACACCAAATCCAAGCTGGCTGCCTACTTCTTTTCCCATTTAAAAATAAATGGGATGAAACTCTGTCATTTTAGATGCTACTTGCTTTGTTTTCTAAATGCAGAGTACTAACTTATTTGCAATATTAGGAAGAATTTTGAGTAATTTACAACACAATTCATCTTCTCAAGGGGATCTAGAAGCAACTAATGTTCTGTGAAGCCATTTTTATATTTATTCCTACAATAAGATTAATGTAGCATCACAGTTACCAAGGAAAGGAGGCCTAACAGATGTGGTTAGGCAACCTACTTTATTTTAGGAGATACCGATTCCCTTTCAAAAATTTACTTTGAAACACAGCTGGATAACACCAAGGAAGTCTTATTGGAGAAGAGAAGAGAAGAGAAGAAAAAAAAAAAAAAAAAAAAAGGAGAAAAGTAGTATGGAGGGAATGAAGAAGAGAAACAGAAGGGTCTTGATGTACTATCCCTATCACAAGTCTTTGGCATTCTTTGAGGCAGTAGATGATACTCCTCAAATTACACATTACCTGTAAAGCATCCTGTACATGTCCTACTTCAGATGCTCAGAACTAGCAGTCACATGAAGATGTACCTTACTTTTACCTGGATAATTTGTACTTATTCTACTCCTGTATTGTGCAACAATAACCAGCAAAATTAATAGAAGTAGAGAAATGCATAGCTTATATCAAGCAAATATTTTTCCCTTCTTGCAAGTCTAAAGCTTCTTTCTTTTATTAAGGGTCAGGTTTGTGTTAGGGTTTGCGCTGGGTCGACGTGGTGCTGGTTTTTTGCAATGGGAGAGGGGCACCAGGTTTGGTGGCTTCTCTGAGAAGCTGCTGAAAGCTCCCCGGGCTCCAAAAAAATCTGTCCCCACTTCCAACTAATGCTGAGCCCATCAGCGACAATGGCTGCGCCTCTGCAATTAACATATTCAAGAACAGGAAATGAGTAAGACCTCAGGACAGAGAAGGGGAGGGCCAGAGACATAGCAGAGGTGAGCAATACCAGCTCAGAGATACCAAGGTCAGTGAGGAGGGAGAGGGAGAAGGTGCCTAAGCAGAGGCTCCCCTGCAGCCCATGGTGAGCAGAGGCAGACCTGCTGCCAGGGAAGACCCCGTGCCAGAGGAGGTGACTGTTCCTGAACCAACCGTGGCTGTGGGCAGCCCACGAGGGGTTTGTGAAGGACTCTCTCCCACGAGAGGGACCCCACGCTGGAGCAGGAGGAGGCTGTGAGGAATCCTTCTCCCTGAAGAGGAAAGAGGGGCAGAAAACACCTTTGAGGAACAGACCATGATCAGGTTTACCACTCCTTGTCCCCCTGTGGCACATGGGGGGGCAGGTAGAGGGAAAAAATTGGGGCTAGGAAGAAGGGAGGGGTGGGGTAAGGTACTTAAGATCTGGTTTTTGTTTTCTCTTTGCCATGTTTGATGGATGAAAAATTCATTTTTCCCTAAGTTCAGTTGAGACAAAAGATATGCAAGTTGTAAGAGCACAACAGCTATCACACTATGAGCTGTCCTTCAAATTTAATTAGTTTCACAACAAAACCTCACTGCATGGGAACATGGTATTCATTTGGTCAAAGCAAAATGGTGAAGCTACACTCACACAAAAATTTAACCAATCAAAAACCTACTGGAAGAATAAAAATAATAAAATATTATATATAATAGAATAAAGTTTTATAGGAGATTTGCCTTCTCATAAACATACTTATACAGTTACTGTACCTTTGCTTCCACCAAAGCACTGGATTTGTGTACTCAAACTTCATCATGCAGAAAATCATGCATAAAAAACTACGCAAATGAAAATTATACAAATAAAACTGATAAAATTCTTCAGAATCAATGCTGTCATCTCAAGTAGAAGTTCAGTATTGCACAGTGAAACAGTTAAGACAGTTTTTCATCTATGCAGTTACTTGAAGCAATTTAAAGCTTTTTCCTACATTAAGTTTAATTGAATAGGTCAAAACACCTGGCTCTTCATAATCACAAGCAGAAGACCCTTGCAGTACCAAGGGTTTATTTTCTCAGCTGCTAAAGCAACTAGTAATGAATATGTAATGGAATTACCAGCACTAGTTACAAAAACCATATAATTCAAGCCTGAAGTTATGCCACAAACACAAGTAGATGTCTCATGTTCTAAGTTGTAAATCATATTAGAAGACAGGACTCAAAAAGATAGATGCACGTCTTCAGCTGCCAGATTTGCAACCTTAAGGTGAAAGGGAAAATACTTATTTTCACAAAGAGCAAGGTATTTGGAAGAGCACACATACAAATCCAAACGCTGGTTGAGCATGCCTTGCTTTGACAGCTATGGGAAAGATTTACACACACACACACACACACACAAAGGCTGGTTGAGCATGCCTTGCTTTGACAGCTATGGGAAAGATTTACACACACACACACACACACACACAGTCAGCAGAGCACTGTATCACAGGCTATGAAAAGAATAGAATTCTGGACCAAAAAAAAAAATGTGGGTTACAGTTTTAGAGGCAAGAGTTCAGGTCTACTGCAGCCCTTATGCGCTGCCCTTGAAAAGAGGGGTTGGGTTTGGCTTTAATTTTAATTCCCTGTTCTAACTTTGAAAAACTAAGCAGCAGACAAGAAAATGAACACAAGACAGCATTCAAAGAGAAGATTCTTGACAATAAATATAGACAGATACAACATACACAGAGCATTTTGCTGTTTCATTCAAATAGGCAAGTAAAGACTAGAACTCTGTGGAGCATTTAATTATTGGATAAATGACATTTTAAGAATAAGAAATCTTACCTGGAAAAAAAAAACTTTAAGGAAAAGTTACCATTACCAAAGCAATATTTATTTAAAATGCTGGCTCCTACAGCTCATCTTGTTAAAAGGCACCTTTCATAAAGTTAAAAGTAAAAAAGGAGATGGAAACTAATTATGCATTGCACTCAAAAGACCATTGAAAGAAGGTCTTCCTTTGCAACTCTAAAAACTAATTTTTACTCAAGGAAAACACTACACAATGGAAAACCGAACACTCTTATCAATGTGTTCCTTCAAAGCACCCACTCACGTCACACTTTTGCACATTTTCTGTTAAGAACACAGGGAACTGCAATGACTTGCTTTAACACAGCTATTCCATTGATACAGAAAGACTGCTTGGTGGTCTTGTATTAAAAGAAAATACTGACATCATATGAAATGTATTTCTCTTGATGAAAATAAGCAGTTTTAGTCTCATGACATTTCCTGAAGATGAAAGCTGATGTTTTTGATATTTCATCTTCTCCAAAGATTTTATTATACGTTATTTCAGTGCCGCCTTCTTTTCTTCTAAAGCAGTACTCTCCAAAAGATTTGCTGCCAAATGTTTTGGAATAAAGACCCAAGAAGAAATGTGCACATTGAGGCTACTAGTGGATATTATCTGTAACTAAAATTTGCCTTCCTAAATATTAGGAATCCTTCAGTATATGAGAGTACTAAATCAGCTTAAACTCCATAGAGGGGAAAACTTGTCCAAGCAAAATTACATTATCTAGAGGATCAACTTAACTGCCTAATAAAACATGTTTTCATCATATTCATTAAGGGCAAAAATTGAGATATGAGAGAGAAAGCTATGCTAAAACCAGAAAATTTTTATGTTCATTAACACAACAACTTTAAGTTTTTTATGTTATCAGCACCATTAGGCACACCAAACATATATACAAGAATCCATTTAATTGTACTTACTTGTTTTCTGAACAACCTGTTTTTCCTATTACTCAAGCCCCTTGGGGGAACAGGAAAAAAAAATTAAAAATAAAAAAAACATAGGACTCCATGATTCTTGGATTAGCCTTATTCCTTGCTTACAATGTACACAGATTTAGTTAGAGCTCAAAACCTTCTTCTAAATCCAGTTGTTAGGTCACTGGCTACCTGTTGCCTCAAGAATACCTCTGGATTTTTATCTCCCCTTCAACCTAACAACACATGGCATTCCAGATCTTTTCTGGGCCAAAAGAAGCGGAAGAAGGTCAGGCACTCAACAATGCTGTTTTGGAACTTAAGCAGACCATTTTGTATTGCACAAGACATTAATGTAACAGATCCTCTTCTGTGAATTTAGAGGAGTAAGAGACAGGAAAAAAAAAAAGACTCTTCACTTTAAGTATTATAAAAGACACTGACAAGACAAGGGTTAACATTATGTTTGTAAGCATGCCTTGTTCTGGGTTTAGGAGGGGTACTGAAAGCTTAAAAAAAAAGTCTCCACACAAACTGGCGAAGTTACAATAAAAGTAATTCTTGATTATTTAGGCATGACAAATAATAAGTATTTTAAATATTCAGACCACTAATCATTCAGAGACTTCAATAAATATAATGATCTTTCATAACAGTTTCACCTACTAACAAAACAACCCTCCAGAGTCTATGCTGGGCATTTCAGCCATTTATTTACATCTCTTCTACCTGCTGGCACGTCTGGTCATACAAGGTTTTTATTTTCTTCCTTTTAAAAAGGACACTAGTTTCTTATTTTCTACAACACTTCATCTTTTAATGTGCTGAATTACTTCATCCACTGTTCATGCTATATTAATGGTCAGCAAGACATCCTGGCTTCTCCTTTTATACTTTGCAAAATGTTGTGATGCTCTTTCTATCTCATCAGTTCCCTCTTTACCAGAAGATTTTTTCCAATGAAAGATTGTAACAACTTTACTGTTTTCTCTTCCAGGGCTAATACATTACTTCTTAATAAGCTAACTTAAGCTACTTTTAATTTTGCTTTACCTGTAACAGCCTGTTCCATACATGCAAGGTGTCCTCTTATGCTTGATCTGTTTGGAGCCTTCTGAAGCATCTGCAGAAATCTCAGTCTTGTAATCCAGATTTGCATCAGGCTCAAGAACCCCTTCCTGGGCAGCAAAATTTTGGGAAGTCCTGCTCCAGTGAGCTTGTTGGCTTGTAGAACCAGTAATTTGCTCTTTGCTTTCTGTTTCCTCAATTACATTTGTTTTACTGGAGATCTGACCTATTCTTTTAGACAATTTACTACGCAGCTCCCTATCATTTCTTTCCAGAGAACTTCCAGGGTTTTTTGTTCCAGTCTTGCCATTTCCTTCCATGTTTCTCATGGTACTCTCAAGAGGAAATCCAGATGTATTCTGTGGAACAAGGTTACATTTTGAAGGACCTGAAAAATTACGCTCTTCAGAATTAAAAGCTATAAGGTCAAACCCTGCCTTCTCTTATCATTCTGGTTTTAAAAATCAGAGAATCATAGCACAGCCCAGATTGGAAGGGACCTCAAAAGATCATATGGTCCAGCCTTTAAAATCATCTTCTTCACTTTCCAAAAAAAAGTTAGCTGCTAAATGCAGCTACTTAATGAAAGGCTTGGTTAACAACATGCACACACCATTTAAAGAAATCTTAACCTAGAGCTCCTGTCCTCAGCTTCAGCTCCCTCAAAACACAGACATGCTCCTCTCTCACCACCTCACTTTGTGAATAGTCCAAGGACTTTAGCTTAAATTAAGTCTCAATTAGAAGTGCTGTTTCTGAAAAATCAGTGGGGGTTATACATGTGAGGACACACTAGTAGACTCTAGAAGAACATACCTTGCTATGTAATAATCAATTTTAATCCCTTAAATACCAAGGTATATGGGATATATATATATTTACGTATTTATCTGTATATGGGATTCATATGGGAATTTGTGATATACACCTTGAGCTTAATCCCATGCCAGTACATCTTTTAACTATTTCAGCTTATGCCTAAATCATAAAACGCTAACAATAGATACCATTAGTCAACAATTTCAATTTTGACAAATGCTGCATTTTAAATTTTGGTACATACATACACAAAGTAAGAGACACATGCTTTAGAAAAAGAATGTAAGATACATAACCAAGATAGGAACATTGTCCCTGCAACCAAGGCATTACCTGGAAGCATATCTGTAGTGGAAGATGAACTACTATGATATACTATAGAACAGTTCAAAGGTCTTTGCTCTTTACAATTTATTATCTAAGTTCCCCCTCCATTAAATTTATACTTAGTTTACATGGATGTGTTTGGTAACTCTTGAAAAATCAGCTGGTGGTTTCCTGTTTCATTTTGATTCTTTCAATGCCTAGTCTCACACGTTAACCAAAACCAGAGACAATTACATTGAGAAGCAATGTGATTAATAAAGGGCAAAGCCCACATTAACAAAGGATACTGATAGCAATATATTAAGTGAGTCAATTTGGAGACAAAGTGACTCTTTTATTGAGATTCCCAAAACAAGGTTCAGCAAACAGCTGAAACTTAGGAAATAAGCCTTCATTTCAAAAAGGAAGACTCAATTACTCTAATTTGCCACTTCCACATGTCACTTCTCTACTACATACTGGAATCCACTGCCTATATTATTATCTATATAATGAGACTAAACACTTTCACGTTTATTATTACCTAAAAACCAGATCAAAATTAAGGAAGACCAGAGACAAGAGCACTATTGGAGCTGGTTATAACATGTATATTACCTCACTGACATCTGGTGGCTGCTTAGAAGAATTAAGATTCTTTTTACTTCCTACCCTATAATAGATTTTCTCAGTCACCTCAAATATGACAGCAGGAGCATTCTTTTGCTTTCCATATCAAAATTCCAATCTTGTAGAGCTCTCTATGATTATTACTTCTGCTTGTGCTAACCCATTTTTTTTCCTGCAAAGTTCTGAAGGCAATTTCTTACACTGTGCTTCAGATAAAAATGATTTATGAAGTTACTAGGAGAAAATAAGTAAGGCTTCATAAGTACAAACTGCAAAATTGAATAATTCATTCTGTGGTCACTCACCTTATAATTTGACATAAACAAAGCAACAGCTGGTATTAACATACCCAACCAATAACAGAGCTCACAACTCAGAACACTTTCAGGTTAAAAGATAGCACTTCATTAGCTCAAAACTTCCCTGAGAGGTATGGACCCCACGATGAGACCATTCTAATTAACCTTAAGATTTACTTAAAAACCAAAAACAACTCCATACAGCTTTCAGTGTCAAAACCAACGCAGCATATAAAACACTAATATTTTAACCTAATAATACTAATTTAACCTAACTTAATACTAATACTTTAACTAATATTTTTAATATGATCAGATCCTAGAATAGATCCAGCCAGTTCTAGTGCTAGAGATTAGAAACACCTCCCCAGGTTGTTCACTTAAAGGAAAAGTCAGTGAAAGCCTCAGTTTGCTCTCACCAGAATATGTTTTGTCTTTGGTAATGATCCTTCTTTTTCCTTAGTAGTATGGTGATGTCAGTAAGGATTTAACTGCCTACATATGCACCTGTACTTGGAAGACAAGCGTCTGTTCACTCATCCATAGAATCACAGAATGGTTTGGGATGGAAGGGAGCTTAAAGATCATCTGAGCCCGCATTGCCACAGACCATTTTGGATTTCAGATTACTTCTTTTTCTTCCTTTCCTTTTTTTGACTCAGATTTTGAGATAAGCAGACTCCTTGCTATGTTCCTTCAAAACACAGCAGTTGCTAAGCATAATTTTCTGATCATTAAGCTTCACCAACCAGATGGCACTAGTCTGAGCAAAGTCCAGTGTTGCATTACCATCAGTGCCATACCATCACCTATCCCTAAGGGATATTCAGAAGAAGAAAATACACACCAAGCCACTCCTAGGACCAGTACTAGCCCATGTTTCCCAGCCTCTTGCTGTAATGTTGGTCTGGTATTTCTGTGGAACATTCAAGGCCTAAGTCCCAGATCCTGAGAAGGAAGTGCAGAAAACTGGGTCTCTGAAGGCTTTCAAGATCCTTGCTATATAAGCTGTCCAATGGACTGGCATTTCAAAACAGCTGTTAAACAACAAATCACAAGCAAAACATGTAGTTATGTTACAGACTCAACCTTCAACATGACATTGCCAACTAGAGTCTCATTTTTCAAAATACCATGATTCTGCCCTGAGCCAAAAAATTACCTGAGATGAAGGGACAGGTATGGAAAGACAGCTCCTTTTCCCTTGATCTTGCTCTTCACCTTCAAAATCCTCTATAGCTTCTTCAGAAGCTAATCTTTTTTTCTGCTGCACACTTACTTCTGATTTTAATGACTCCATATTACTTTCTCCCCTTCCTTGGACTTTTTTCATTCTACTGCCTTAAAAGAAAAATAAAAGGGTACTTTTGGAATGCAACTTTTACAATGAAATCCTGACCGTGATAAAACTGTAAAGCTACATTGAAGCAGGACACTGGGCAAAAAGCTAGAGAAATAGCAGTAACTGTACATGTGCTGTCTCAGCAACACATTTTTCATTTTCCACTTACAGGAGTAGAAAGTATAATTTAGAATGAAACAGACGTTTGAGGGGGAAATTTGGAAGAAAACAATAAATATGTGGGAAAAGATATTCTGGACTTACTGTATCAGTATGACAATTTCACTTACACAATAGGAGCTGATCAAGTAAACTACAGACAAAGTTGACCAAAAACAATTTCTACCACAGACCTTTCATGTGTGTATCATTTCAGATCACCAGTATATACACAAATATCAACTGATTAGGACACTGCAAAATCAGGGAGTGCCAGTTTGCCTGTCAACCACATCACAGCTGTTTATTTTATCAGACAATAACTGACAGAAAGGCAGCAAAAGTTGTGTCTCTCTTCAGAAAGCTTCAGATCCCAGAAAACTGGTATTTCTCTATTGAGCTAATATTTTCTGGATATACACCTGGGAGAGAAGTGGGGCCAGTGTCCTGTGTTTGTTATAGCTCCACCGGCCATGGAAAGCATTCAGAAGGAAGATAAATGATGCCATTTTGCAGGACTTCAAAAACTCTCTCCCCTCAAAAAATACCACCATCCCCAAGTCATTTGTATGAAGCAAGAAGTTCTTCCAGATTTTAATGTCTAACTTCAATACAACAAATTAGTGTTCCCTTTCTAGTAGGAAGACAGACAGAAGAAAAAACGAGGCAGTCTTTGCTTTACTCTCTATTTTCCTACCTTCCCATCCAACACCACCCTAAAAAAATGCAAGCCATTATGCACTGTTAAGGAAATATTTTATATTTGCAGGAGAGATTGGTTGCTTCATCAAAGCAGCTCATTCTAAGCTAGAATCATTATCTCATGTAATGACTTTTTTTTTCAACCACTCCAACACTGTTCCTATGTATCCCTGGCTCTCTCAAGCCTTTAGCAGCACATGGATTCCTCTTCCTCACACAGCTCCAAATCCCAACACCCAGATCATCAAAACCTTTAGTTTTTGAAACAAACATTATATACATATATATAACAAAATTATAGCAGTTTTGGAGAAAAACAAACAAATAGAAAAGAACCCAATCCACAAGGAAAAAAAAAAAAAAAGACAACAAACTCAAACCTAGGAAAACAATTATACTAGTGCAGGACTCAACACAACCACAAGTGCTATGGTAAATGCAATTTTTTACACCCAAGGGAATAAGTCAGCAGAGAGCAGTCTAGATTTGGAAAGGGGAAGGCAGTGTGGGAAAAAAAAAACCATAAAATTTATTTTCATTCTAGAATTTTCTCAAAAATTGGTTTTGAGGAAGGGAATAGGCAGGTTAGACAATGGAATACAGCAGAGGCAATTAAAGCCTCAGTTACCCAGGTCAATTCATTTAGATACCTGCATTTACTAAGGGACATAAGCAGCAATTGGTCAGACATTACCTGAAATACTTCTGCAGGCACCAAAAGCAAGCACCAAATTTTTCCATCACACCATCTCAGCAGAAATAGATGGAAATAAGAAGCATTAAAGAAGAGCTGTTGGACACTGAGGAGCAGACATGCAGCCAGACACATTTCACACAGTCAGACCCACTAACAAAGGACACTCAGCAGTTAGCACCTAAACCACCTCATATTTCAGTACAGAGTGGCAAGCAGGGTGGGGAGTGCTGCTCTCAGCAGAAAGACAGAAACATTGGGGGAGTATTGGTAATGCAATTTTCCTTCTTTCATTTCTTTAGTCCTCCAGTTACATCAAAAAAAGTCAGAGAAACAAATGCCTTTTGGTAAGTTTGTCACAGAATGCCCGATGGCAGTCTTAGAAGTCTCTACAAGTTCCCAGGACCACAGCCAGACACTCTAGAAAGTTTTCTTGGGATTGTGCCAACATGACACTCCTGTGTCTCCCACTGATAGCAAGTAAATACAATATTCTGCTGCTGTTACCACTGATATGATGGAGTTTATCACACATTCAGCAGTTTCCTTTTGCAGGAAGAACAAGAGGGAATTAACTATTATTTTAGATTTGTACTGGTAAGAAACTACTACACTGTGATGAACTGTGCCTCCTAGGAAGAAACATTGGATTAAGTGACCAAGTCAGATTCAGACACAGTTAAAGAACTAACACACAACACTTTAAAAAAAACAAAAAAAAAAAAACAAAAAACAAACCTTCAGCATCTGAAATTAGAAGAATCTGAATTTAGAAGGGCAATACGCATCAGACTTAAATGTGGAGAAGGCTTGGTATTAAAGGTACAGAAAATAGCTCAAATTTACACACTAAAAAAAAAGTGTTAATTTATAGGAAAGGGGTCCAGAACATCAGATGTCCAGCTGTCCAAAGACAGTATGTTACCCAGCACAGAAAGAAATACATATTAAAAAAGAAAGGAAACTGATCAGAAAGAGCACTGTCACACCCATAGGACTGATGAGAAAAGAGACAACAGATGTCAGGTCTGTCAGCTGTCAAGCACAGAACATGAAAAGAGAAGTAGCAAATTAATAATTTCTACAACCACCATTGTAATTTAAGAAAATTTATCAAAGCCTACAAAGGTATATCGGTAATTATGCAAATGTACCACACTGCAAACCTACCTCCTTTCATCACAGGCTCAGAAATCCTCTGAACTAGGAGATCTTTTTCCAGCATCCAAGATGGAAGCACTCTTTTTCTCTGAATAGAGTTTGACTGTTCACTTTCATTACCATCAGAAGGTAGAACCTGAAACAGTATTTGCTATTTAGTACTTTTTTCTGCAGTTACAAAACAGGGGAAAAAGCTAGAACACAAGTTTGCACCCAGTTATGCCTTTTAAACACAGCCTGGATTATCACTCACATTGTAGATGGGGACCACTGCCTAAAAATCTTTTAGTTTCTACTCACTCAGGAAAACAAAATCTATAGAAACCATCATTCAGCTAAAAAAAAAAACAAAACAACCCTCCCTGGACCTGTGGAATAAATATCTAAAATACTACAAACTGGAAGTTTCATACAAGAGCTTCATCAGCATCTTGCTAGAATTTCCACACACTGAAATAAAAGGAGGTTTAATATACAAATACCTGTTTATCAAAAGAAAAAACTGAAAAGTCTTGCAAGCTTTCTCATAACTTTCCTCCCTCCAAAAATGACTTACACTCTAAATATCAAAAACACCAAAGTCATGTTCAGTACATACTGATGTACTGAATGCAATACTATCAGTTTGAATCTCTACTTACTAAGAGGTAAATATCCATCCCCAGGAATCTCTGACACAGTAAAGACAGAAATTTCCTTTGTTGAACAGTTATTATCTAGTGTACAATGATGCTGACCCTCTAAGCACTGCCTTCCTGGATACACAACAGAAGATCTAAGAAAAATCCCAGTGGCTTCATACACTATTTATCAAACTGTCTGAAAGCCATTTCACTCAGTAATATTTTAAAAAAGCAAAACTAGCTTGCTTTGAAAAATCTGCTGCTGGACAGGATGGTGGCTGCCAGGGGAAAAAAACAATCTGTGCTCTTATAGATCTTAACAACACCACTGCAGCTGTATGATTCAAATTAAATATGCTGTTAGTACACTATAAACACATATTATCACCAGCAGAAGGCATCTACAATCTTACTACAGGGTCTCCAGATATAAATTTCAGAGGCTTTTAGGCTGGTTGAAGAATAGCCACACCCCCTAGGCCTTCATAGGTACTTAGAGCACAGTTACTGCTACAGAGGAGAGATCAGAACTTTGTTTTGTAGTACTGAACACAGCAACAATACAGTTGGTTCAAAACATTCATGTAGAAATACCAACTTCTGTATATGCCAAAGAACCAATTACTGCAGTGTAATTCTCATAAGTATATATAAGAAAAAAAATACACAACAGAAATCTATTTATATACTTGTATGGCATACAATCCAAATCAATAAAACAGCAGATATTTTCAGTACACGACTTTGATGGTCATAGTTTACTTCTCAGGAAAAAAAAATTTTCAGAAAACAATCTTTTAATGTCCAACACATGCTTCCAAATATTAAATTTAAATTAAAAATTCAGTACCCACCAAATGTCTGGTAGTAGTGCAGTTTTTTCTCATTTTTGCAGCTCCCTGTCTCTCTGAGTTGGAACATGTAGGTTCTGTCAATGATGGACTACAAGACATCTCAACACGATGAACAGTTGGTCCTTCTTTGGCAACGGCCTCCTGATTTTTTTTTGGAAAAAGCAGATTAAATTTGAGCTGGTCAAACTCATTATGAATAGGTTCTTTTCATTTAAACATAAAAGTTGGTATGAAAGTACTCTGGACAAAAGGTTTTCAGACACTGCTCTAGTGTTTCAGATTTTAAGTACATAATTTATACTTGTCACTACCATGACAAAACTTGGAGTAAGTAAAAATAAAAAAGTAGAATTCACTCTACTGTAAATCAGTGCAACTTAGAATCATAGAATTGGCTGGGTTGGAAGGGACCTCAGAGATCATCAGGTCCAGCCCTTGACCACTACCTGCGGTTACCAGACCATGGCACTGAGTGCCACATCCAGTCTCTTTTTAAATATCTCCAGGGACAGAGAATCCACTACTTCCCTGGGCAGCCCATTCCAATGCCTGATCACCCTCTCTGTAAAAAAATTATTCCTAATATCCAACCTAAACCTCCCCTGGCCCAACTTAAGTCCATGCCCTCTTGTCTTGCTGATAGTTGCCTGGGAAAAGAGCCCAACCCCCCCCTGGCTCCAGCCTCCTTTCAGGGAGTTGTAGAGAGCGATGAGGTCTCCCCTGAGCCTCCTCTTCTCCAGGCTGAACACCCCCAGCTCCCTCAGCCTCTCCTCACAGGACTTGTGCTGGAGTCCCTTCACCAGCCTGCTTGCCCTCCTTTGGACCTGCTCCAGGACCTCAATCTCCTTCCTGAACTGAGGGGCCCAGAACTGGACACAGGGCTGAGTACAGGGCTGGCTCTGTACTAAAGTTAGGTAACAACGTTAAGACACAGTTTTCAGGATCATATAAACAATGGCTACACGTCCACAGCTCTGCTGTACCCATGTACCCAGGTGCTTAAAGCTGCTTTTAAAACCCTCAGCTCAGACACACCACCACCTGAAGCTTTTCAGCTGTGGAATCACATGGAAACCGCAGATGTGCTCAAGGCCAGGCTGGATGGGGCTGGGGGCCCCTGTTCTAGTGGGAGGTGTCCCTGCGCAGGGCAGGGGGGTGGGAACGAGGTAACCTTTACAGTCTCTTGCAACCCAAAACATCCTGTGAGTCTGCTTTTCCTTCAATGCTTTGCCCCTCCACTAGTCGAGCCACAAAGGAAAAAAAGCCTAATTTTGGGGGGGGAAAAAAGCCTAATTACCCTTCTCCTGAGTGCACAGCAGCACCCAGCAGCCCTCTCCACAGCTCTTTGCCTTAAGGGAAGGCCCAGGCTCCCCAGCCCAGCAGCTCCCGGCCTCCTCCCGACACAGACACCAGAGGCCAAGCGCTGCCCGCTCCCCTCCCAAACAGCCCCCGCCCCTTCCAGGCGCTTCTCCAGAGGTTCCGACTCCCCGCGGGCCTCCTCTTCCTGCCCTCCGAGCCGCGGCGGACCAAGGTTCGGAACGACCCCGACCTGGGGGGCTGCCGGCAGGGCGGGGGTAAGGGGGTGCCCCCTTCCCCTCACCACAAGGGGTCTTGGGGCGGGGGGACAGCCCCCTCGGAGCTTTCCAGGAGAGCCGCCGCTGGCTCGCCGCTCCGCTTCCGAGGGACAGCGACGGCCTTACCTCCGGGATGCTGCCGCGGCGGGACCGGACCGGACCGAACCGGGCCGAACCCCGGTCAGGAGCGGGCGCTGCGTGATGACGTATTTAATCGCGTCGCTCGCCAGCGGTTCTGAGAGAAGCGCGAGGTTGGGTTTAAAGTAAATAAAACCCAGACCCGCAGGATTTACCTTAAAAACCAGGGATTCCCTCCCCTCTGTGGGGGGGGGGTGAGGCCGCGGGGAGATGGCGGCAGGTAGGGAACTGCTGCCCCCAGGTGACGGGAGGCGACCTCCCCGCCCCGAGGCCGCGGGGATGGAGGGGGAGAGAGGAGGAGGAGAAGAAAGAGAAGAAGGAGAAGACCCGTCCGACTTCGTGACTGTCCTGCCTCCCGAGGTCAGCTCTCGGATTTTCGGCAGCCTGGACGTGGAGAGTTTGTGTCAGGCGTCCGTGACGTGCCGGGGTTGGCACCGCCTGATCGAGAGCGACGACGGCGTCTGGAGGCCCCAGTGCCTGAGCGCCAGGGCTGTCTGCCAGCGGGAGATCGACTGCGATCGAGGAAATGGATATTCCTGGAAGGTAAAATGTCGCCTCAGGCACAGGCTGCTGGCATGGGCAATAGAAATGCATCAATAAAACATGTCAGCACATCTGTGTCCAGTTCTGGGCCCCTCAGTTTAAGAAGGATGTCGAGGTCCTGGAGCAGGTCCAAAGGAGGGCAACCAGGCTGGTGAAGGGACTCCAGCACAAGTCCTGTGAGGAGAGGCTGAGGGAGCTGGGGGTGTTCAGCCTGGAGAAGAGGAGGCTCAGGGGAGACCTCATCGCTCTCTACAACTCCCTGAAAGGAGGCTGGAGCCAGGGGGGGGTTGGGCTCTTTTTCCATACGACTTTCAACAAGACAAGAGGACACAGTCTGAAGTTGTGTCAGGGGAGATTTAGGTTAGATATTAGAAAGAATTTCTTCACGGAGAGGGTGATCAGGCAATGGAATGGTCTGCCCGGTGAGGTGGTGGATTCTCCGTCCCTGGAGACATTTAAAAAGAGACTGGATGTGGCACTCAGTGCCATGGTCTGGTAACTGCTCCGGTGGGACAAGGGTTGGACTTGATGATCTCTGAGGTCCCTTCCAACCCGGCTAATTCTATGATTCTATGATCTCACCCGGCCCAGGTTTGTGGGAGAACGGCTGCAGTGGCAGAGTTTGGGTGCCCTGACACCTGAACATCTGTTTTGATACACAGGTGCCTGTTCTCCTACCCCGGGACACTGTATCTGGGCAGCCCCAGATAGTACTCAGGCTGCCCCACGCAGACTGTTAATTTGTCATCTCATAGTCCTAAAAGCAGGACCACTTCCCCATAAGGCATGGCCAGGGGGGAGAAGACAATGTAGCCCTGATGGGAAGTGTGTGCTCTTCAGGTGTATTTTGTGGGAATAGTTCTGCTAGTGAGAAATTCCCAGAAATTCATCCTGGCAAGCTCTGCCTCAGTGCACCCAGGAGGAAAAAAAATAAAAGGGTGCGGCGGGGGGAGTTAGTAGAGAAAAGGAAACAACCAGGAGCTTTGGAGATTTCCAAGCTCTTTCCGTGGTCACTCCCAGTTACAGCTGATCTGAGGAGTTAGGAGCTGAACATGCTGGAAGATCTACCACTGTCAAGTGCAACCTGAAAGCAAAGGTAGGTCAGGAAGGCAGTGGTTTCACAGTTACTACCCTGAACCAGCTAGAAGGTGATCCCCACCTCATTTATCTGTTGTGTTTGAGAGCAGGGGGTGGTGGGGGAAAGAGAGAAGCTGCAAGGGGAGAAAAAAAAAAAGTAACAATAGGCCCAGTTTTAGATAGGAGAGTTGTTTCAGCATGAGGCAAAGCTGTGAGCTCTGTGGCTGCCCTTAAAATGCACTGATCTTACTACTCTTGCACAGGAATTTCCAGAGCTCCATGCACTGATTATCTATTTTTAGCTGTATTTTTGGAGAGGGGATTTGAAGTAGAAGCAAACACAAAACAATCAGCATTCTTGTGCATTAAAAGGTTGGTTAAAGAGAGGAATCCAGAATCTTGTTAAGCCCAAACAAGTGTTAAATGTCACAAATAATCTAAATAGGAAGAGAAAGGGGCACCTCTATTAAGGAGTAAGGAGTAGGGTTTTCATCTTGACCCTCAAAGAACTGAGGCAAGAAGTGGTTCTCTACCCAACTTAGAACAGAAAAGTTGGAAGTAGACCAAGGTCTGCTTCTTGGCAACAGTGCAAGTTCCTGGGATTAGTGTCTAGAAATCCAAGGACACTTCCAAATCTTTTTTCTAGTATGAAAATGAAAAATGCAAGAAACTTTTTTATGTTGATTGCAACTTAAATCAGTTAATTTCCAAGATTTGAGCTGTCTGTTCTTCCATCAGATCACCTTACTGCGAAACTACTGGAAGAGCAAAGTGAAGCAAGAATGGCTGAGTGGGAAATACAGCAACATTCCTTCACAAAACAGCTTGCCAGAGAAAAGCATGTACCCGATGGATGTTGACACATGGGGAGAAATCCTGGAAGCAGAACTTGAGAGATGACAAACCAGCACTGGTTTAGAACACAAGAACTTTCTGTCAACAACTCAGACTGCCAAAACTGTAAATATTTTGCAGTTCAAAATCAGTTGTGGTTGCAAACATACAACAAAAGCTTCTAGAAAAGTTACCCATTTTTTTTTTGGTGTTTTTGTACTTTATCTGATTAATTTTCTGTAAAGCTCTAAATAAGACTAAATGTTCATTTGTAATTTATTTGTAAATGTAATGCTCTGCTGTATTATCAAAAAGATACTGATTGCACCTTCGGTTTGCACTTTTTATTTTGGAAGAGATGACTTTCAGGGAAAAAAACCAAAACAGGTGTGTTTGGTTTGAAGTATATCACATCAGCAGCACAACATGAGAGACTACAAAGGAAGTCTGGGGACGGGACAAATCCAGACATGGGAAAGAGGAGGATAAGGCAGGCACTTTAGGTTCAGCAGAACCAGTACCCATCTCCAGGGACAGAGCCCTCACAAGAATCTTCACTGAAGCTGCACCCCACAAAGCTGTTCATGCTCCACAGTGCTGCACTTCCACTGCCTGGCTGTGGGATTTCTGGATTAGGACTCAATAGATCCAGGCTCAAGGCAGTTACATGGCTGCTCTGGTCCTAACAGCCTCTCTGCCATGAGCTATGCATTTTAGTCATTTGCATGATGAGGAGTAGAGCAAGATTTACTTCTTTAAGCAAAAAATTCTGATAACCACACAAGATAACACAACTTCATGTAGTTTGGTCATCAAGCTAAAACATATTCAGAAACTTAGTTTTTTCCTTCATTATAATCTCCCATCACCCAAACCCTGCTACACCAGCATTGATTTTTATCACTGACTTTGAGAACTTCTACTTGTAGGAGGTGCCTATCACAGTACTCTAGATCAATTTATTGCAGTTCATTGGAGTATCACTTTTCCCTGCCTACTTTGCACTAATGAGTTAAGTGGGAAAACGCTGGGAAGGTCCCTGTTCCTTGAGGTATTTCTACCAAACTAAGTCACCAACCTAAGACCAGTTTTCTGTAGGAAGTCGTCTACTATGCTTAGTTCATATGAAGTGATTTCAAATCAACTGCTGTGGACTTTGGTAGAGGACCTTCTGGCAACAACAGGACAAAGATATTCTGTCATGAACGTGAGGTTAAATGGCACTAGGTCATGTAGTTATTGCCCCTGTTGAACACAGTTTACCTAAATTAAGTCTAGCCCTTTAACGGAGCCAAATAACACTAGATGGAGTAGTAGAGCAGTTTTGCTCTGAAAAGACAGATATGGTCCTCTGGGAGAAGATCCAGTAGCTTAATTTTGTTTTTCCGATGGTGCTCGTGATTAAACAGTTTAAAACTTGACACTTTTTTTTTTTTTTTTCTCACGATTATTTAGCCACTTCAGACTATTTGGTGAAAATATCTAGTATGATTTAGTTCCCTTTATTGCAAGTGTAGGCTCACAGGCTCTTTGTCATAGGTGCCCAGATCTGCAGGCCAAGGAATAAATGTAACAGGCAGGTAAAACTGGTAGTTCTAAAATACTTCCAAGAACAGTCTGTTACCCGATCCCTTTTCTAGTTCGAAGCATTCAGCAGATTTCATCAGAACTGATCCACTTCCCTCAGCCTCCTACATTTTATTTTCCTCATTAGACCAGAATTTCAGTTCATAAGTACCAGCACCTTTTCTAAGTCTAGAGTAGCATATCTAATTGAAACAGCTTTCTCATCAACAACATTGTGTGGCAAGATACAATGACTGGATAATGCTATTTCTAACAGGTAAATATTAGTCCCAAGGTCAGAATTCTGTAGTGCCTGATTTTATGAAGATAACATAGCTTCTCTTTTTACTGCCAGAAAAGTTGGTGCTGTTCTTGTAAGACAGCTGCTACACTAGCCAAAATGGGTGAAGTCCCCAAAATTCAGCAGTCTTGTGTTATCACCCTGCTGCCAAACACATCTGTAGCATAAGTCAGAGTAAGGAGCACTGGTAAGCATTATGGGTGTAGCACAAAGCTCAGTGAATGGCAAACACTGCTTGCCTTATTATTAGGTATTCTGCTCTAAGAATATGTCTAGTTAGCTTCAAGTGGGAAAACAACAACAACAACCAAACCCAAAGACAAAAAACCCCAAACAGATAAAAAACCCAAACCCACAATCGAAGAATCTAAAACCCACAGCCAAACAACAGTTTTCCCATCCCTGCTCACAGTATGTTTTACCCTGACTTTTAGAAGTCAAAAAAGGCATCTAGATAATGAAGGTACTAGCAGTACATTCTCATCACCTCAGGAGTGCCCAATTTATTAATTGTAAGACAGGAGAAGTGCACAATACTGTATCTAGACCCTCACTCTTCACCCATCCTCCTTGTGTTATGTAGTCTCTTAACTCCTAGATGTTTATCTCCTCTTTCTGCTCCTTTCCTGCCCCTCAGCTGTCAGTTCTCAAGTATTTGTCTCAGGCCAAAGTTTTCAAATAGAATAATTATTCTGTTATAAATCTCAATACAGAATTGCTTCACTGTGCACTTAGCTGTAGGTTTTCCTCATTCTCATACCAGTGTAGCAATCACTGGTATATGTCATGTGTCTACCTCCACCCAGATCAGGGGGCTGTACCTATTTAAACACAGTCGGACTTAAACACTCAGCTATGCAATTAGGCAAAGTTGTAAGGTTCTAATGAAAAACCTATTACTGAAAGAAAAAAAAACAATTATGAGAGAAATTCTCATTAAAACAATGCTTGCTTCCCCTCTCTTTTAAAAGATTTAATTCCCCCTGGAGATTTTATTATATCAATTCTGGTCTTCTGTTCCACTCCCCCTCTACTCCCAAACCACCTACTCAGCCTCTCAGCTCTGCTGCAGCCTGGATGGGCTCACTTCCCTTTAAAAGCACCTGCAGCACTGTCCCTCACTCCAAACAGTGCCACATCCTACACCAGCTGCTTTGGGTTAATCTCTTTCCTCTCCTGCCTGCAAGTAAAAATGCCAATGATGGGAAGACCATACAAGTGGCTAAATTAGGGCTAATGCATACGTATCCTTCCCCAAAGAGCATCCTCAGCAGCTAAGGTCATACATGTAAAACGTCCCTACTTCCTACCCAGGCCACGCACCAGCTAGCCTCACACCCAGCCTCAAACCATCTTTCCACACCAGTGCCCAGCTCTCTTACCCATAAGTTTTTGAGGAAGTGGAAAGTCCTGTGTTAGCAAACCCCATTGACCTCCCCACCACATTCACATGCCACTTCTATTCCCCTGCTTGGATGGTGTCAACTGTAGAAAGGTGGCCCATTGCCCACAGATCCTGCTGGCCACATTGCCATCCTGCCATTCACCTTCCTGCCAGCCCAGCAGTTGGAGGCCTTTTAAGAGAGCCCATGAAACTTGTGTGGTGCAGAGCAAATAGGATGTCCTCCACCCACACACCCCAGCTATGCAACACAAGCTTGAACCAGCCAGGCTTCTGGTTCAGGCTTCTGAAAAAATTTCTTTGCTGCATAAAATGTCCCAAGCAGCTGAACAGAGCTGGACATAAAAATACCTGGTGCTGAAGCTCAGCCTGAGGTCCCCTGAGGTTAATATCTTATTTCAGCATTTCCAAAACTGCCTGTGATGTTAGAGCCTTCCTTACAACTCCTTGGTATTGCAAGGCTCCATTTTTGAAGGGAGGAGCTGACAGCATGGCTTTATTTCATCATGGTACAGGATGTGGCTTTGGGCCATTGCGATTACAAGTCAGACTAAATGAAAAAGAAAGCACCAGTTGTTTAATCAACACAGACTTTTCTTCATTAGTCTGCTCAAATTTCAAAGCTATTTTTGTGAGGAGAAGTGTTTCTCCTGATAGTTGGGCACTAATGCCTCATGTCTCTACCCTGCTCAACTCTAGGAGGTCCCCAGTGACAGAATTATCCCCACTGAAGACAGAATATCTGGGCTCAGGACTGGAATCAGCTGCTTCAGCCCGTGAGAGCTGACAGAAAGGTAACAATGGCATAGAAATAGGAGGATTTGGGTCATGCTGGCATTATTTTCTCTCCCAATGAACTTGGGTAAGGGTACATTAGATTCCCAGGAACATCCTGACACTTTGTAGTTGTTTTTCAGCATATTGCCTGTTCAGAAAAGTCTTGCCCCAAAACCGGATGAAATGACCTGATATATTTAACACCGTGAGGAAGCAAGAGGTTCTCATGATCACAGCACTACTAAGAACTGGGGGTTGATGGTGGGCTGTGTTTTTTTAGGCCTCAGTGCTAAGGGCTAGACCCACTTCTACTGTACAAGCAAGCAAAACAAAACAAAAAAACGAAACAAAGCCAAACAACCAAACAAACCAAAAAACACCCAAGCTTAAACTGCTGCGAGAAGAGAGAGAAGTAGAGAGGTGATGGACAGCAAACTCAGAGGCTCCAGCAGACCTGGGTGCAATCCCAGTAAGAATTCTCTGTACCACCATAGTTGCCTGTAGACTCCTCTAACTCATTAGAATCATCCTGTCAAACACTGCTATCCATGTCCAGCAACCATGGATTTACAAGGCTTTGGGGAATAAAAGCCATCCTGCTATAGCACACAGATTATTACAACATGAGCTTTTTTTCATTCACATTTTAAAACACTGTTAGAATGGCACATGCTGGTTTTAATACATTATCCTTTAAAAATCTAACAGTCAAAGGAGCTGCTGCTTGCTGATAAACAGGGTCTTTAAAAGCACAGGCTAGTTTGTTGCTGAGATGCCAGACACTGGAAGCTCCACACAAAGACTTCTCCAGGTGCCAGGGGACACCATTGTCCATGACATAATGTATTAGCCACAGCACTGAATATTACTTTTAAATATCTCAGTGATCTCAGAAGACCAAAGACAACAAGATACTATCAGCTACCTAAGTGGAAGATTCAACTAGAAAGCTGAATTGAAGATGGTATAGGCAGAGAAAGCTGGAAATAGAGGCAAAACTTCAAACAAACCAGCTACCTTATGCCTTTAAACCTAATGGGGATTGGAGGGAAGAAAAGCTGAGAAAGGCAAAATAGTTTTTTTCACAGCAGTATCTTGCAGGTAATAAATGAAGTATGACAGTATCCCACAAGAACTTTACTCATCTTTTCAGCTGAGGAAATATTTTCAATAGCTTCTACCATTTTTCCATCACAATGCTGAAGAACAAGAGTACTGTAAAAAATTAGCTAGGAGATCTAACACCTAGGTTTCACAAGATAGCATATATAGCCATCTGACAGTATAGCAAATAATAGAAATGTGCCTCAAGTATCATCTAGTGTGGGTGAAAAGACTAATCAGCTTTTCTAATGCATATTTGATTTTTAACACAAATAGTCTGTAGGCAATTTTATCACTAAATTATGCTGTTCTTTAAAGTAATTCTGACATACAACGCTTATCAACTCATGTACTTGGAGATAATAATACCGGGCGCTCCTCAAAATCTTGAATAGGAAGACTATAACAGCACTAAATACCCATAAAGAAACCAAACATCTATATGCAGCATGCAGATATGAGATGAGTGGAAAGTTTTGCTGCTCTATAGGGCTGACTGAAGACCACATACTATATGTTGTAGCACACCTACAATGCAACTAGGCACTTATATTTATGTACCAGATTTCCACATGATGATGCCTAAAAAGCAGGGCCACAAGATCTCTTTTTAGATTAGAAAGTTTGGGTCAAAAAGCCTTTTAAGAAGGAGCTGGGGTGGGAGGAAGAGAAAGGGGAAATTGAAGATATAACTTGGGGGAAAAAAAGCCTTCAAGTAAAAATCTTATGTTAAAAAACAAACACCCCCAACCTCCTCCCCCCCAGCCTTATTTTACCACTTATATACCAGAATGATTAAATATTTCATTTTATTAACCATAAAATTGCATAGGAGTGTTAAAAATATGTTAGAAACAACTCTTCCTAATATTCAGCAATATTTCAGGCATGTGTGTTGATTTTGTTACTGTACTTTCACCATCACCTACCAGGGAGACACGGAGCAATTTAAGACTTCATGAGCAGGACACTTACATACACACGAAGCAGAAGAAATGAAGGACAAAAAAGAGAGGTTTTTTTTCTTCTTTTTATATACTTGGGTGTTTAAGAGAGGGTTTTCAGTCTTTATGATGTAAAAGTGGGTACATGAAAAGGCTAATTATAAACTGATTTTTATTGTTAATACTCTACCAGTCTGCAATGGGTTGTTCGAATATATTTGATAAAGGGGTTAATGGCAATATAAGAAGAAAGTTCTCAGTGTTGCTTTAATACCTGAGCTTGACAATGGGGAAGATCTAAGCGTCTAGTTGGGGATTTTTTTATATTTTTTTCTTTTTTTTTTTTTTTTTTTTTTAATTAAACTAACTGATTGCCAGTTCCTCCTCCTCTCTCTTGATCACTCTAGTTTACTAATATTCAAGATTTTGGTGAGAGACATGTTGAAGGCAATTTTCAAAAATTACTATCATAAGTTCCCTCTCAAGTGTTGGTAGCAAATATTTATCAGTTTCACCAGCATTTGCCTTCAATTTCTTTCCTCACTCATTCTCAGTCATCTTTTACTGGGATGGAAAAACAGAGAGAAGCATACTGCTATCTTAAAAATAGGTAGAGTCTATTCAGAGAAGATGAAAAGTTTTACTGTGCCCCATTACACTTACAATGGGAATCCAATGAAGTATGAAACATGGCATTTTCCTGATCTTTCATATAGTTTTACTCTTCCTCCAATCAAAGAAAAAAAATGAGACAATGTACAAGGACCAGAAACAAAGCATAGAAAGCCACGGTTTTGGATCTAAATGCAAAGCAGGACATTCTGTGTTCTTATCTGGGGGGAGGGGAAATACTTATTTTGAAGCCAAATGAGAAGCTCTGTTTCAAAAAGTCTCACAAGTAACAACAAAAGAAGAACCTTGTTTACAGTCAGATTTATCAGGGGTGTTTTTTGCTTCCTGGATGAGCAGATCACCAAGAAATAAAACAGTACCTAAAATACTTTCAACAGCTGAAGTGACCACATTCAAATTATTCTTCATGCATCAGATTCAGACTTCAATTATGTCACCATCCCACACAACAGAAAAAAAAAAATACAGATGGTGGGTCCCTTCCACATTCATTTGGCAGATTGGCCAGGACTAAATCTCATTCTCATACAGAAGCTTCTTCCACAGAGCTGGCAAAAGACATCTCCTCTTTTGGGTTCCAATCCAGCAACTGCTGCAGTGAGGTGGGAGCACTGCAAACAACCTCCTTTAAGCAGATATGTGCAGCTGGCAAGAAAGGTAATCTGGAGAGGCACCAGTATTTCACCAGTCAGAATACTGATCCTGCCTCAACCATTTGCTTTTTAAATTGTCTTTGTGTTCTTCAGTGCCACGGAAAGATGTGAGAGAGAGACCAAGGAGTCATGCTCCTGGGTAGCAGAGAAAAGGTTAGAAAGCAACAGGAATATTCCTTACTCACTGTTAACACTGGTCCACAAAAAGTAATACTGAGAATTCAATCCTATGTCATGACATTAAAGGGCAAACATCTGACTGTTTAGTCATCAAGAACTGCTCAGTTTACAGGCTACATAATACGCAATTACTTAATTGCATAATATGGAAGCAATCCATTAAAAACAGAGGCTATACAAACAGTGTCATATTTTATTTTATCCTAGCCTTGGAGAAGACCCTCTTGTATTTTGTGGCATACTATTGACAAATAAGAGCACACGTATTCCACTTTTATTTACTTGAGGACAAACTCAATATAACAAGTTAACTTCAAAACTATTCAAATAGGTAGGCTAAAGAACTTTGCACTATTTATTGCATACCCCACAGGCTTTTCTCAGGCTGCCAGAGCTATCAAATAAAAAAACTCCTCCAAGAGAGGCAGCTGCTGAGAAGAAAGGGCTAGAACACCTCCCCCCCCCCCCGCTAGCCAGTAGAAAACCCAAACACAAGAAATTAGAAACCCAGCTTCAAGTCTTCTAATGCCACAGAAGTTCAAATTTAGGATGGTCAAAACCTTCTACACCAATGAGAAAACCACAGTTCACAAGCAAAAATGTATGCACTTTTCAACACACAAACTGAAGGCACTCATGAAAATAGACTCCCAACAACCAGCAGAGGACTATTATCTACTCATTTTGCTTTTTTAAGTTCCTCCTACTGTCTTAAAAGGCACAAAATAAACCCAACCAAAAAAACCCCAAATCAACCCCCTCCCCAAAAAAACCTTACCCACCCTAAACTGTTTCTGGCCCTCACTAAATGGGAATTTTTCATGACTGTTAGTTATGGTGCTACCCAAACTCTCAGAACACATTACAAACAATAAAAACAGCTTATCCAGAACCCTCTAAAGCAAGTTGTTTGAGCTTCAAATAACTTCTGAAGTATTTAAGGACAAATCAGATGAGGGAAAAAAAGAAAATAATTGGAATTTAACATATGTAATAAAGTAAAATCTAAGACAAAGGCAAAAGCAGTATTACTACATTGAAGAATTATCTGCAATATTGCAAGAACAAATGCAAATAAAAACTGTCTAAAAGAGGGCACATACAGTCTATGCTAGATCATACCTCAGAGACCTGAATTATTTTTTCCCCTTTATTATAAATCTTTGGCTTAACATTCCTCAACATACTGTAATTTGTTTAAACATTCCTCAATAAACTGTTCTTTTACTATAAACACAGATTCAGTAACCTTTATTACTTTATGTTGCCTACTCTTTAAAATAACAAGCAAAGACATCACATTGACAAGAACAGCACTGAAATAACTACATTTAGTAACAAAACAAGACTAACCTCAGTCTTCAAAAGACAACTGCAGTCTAGGGAAACTAAAGAGCTTTTGCAAACTATTGCAAGAAACACATTAAGATAGAACTACCTCCATCTGCAAATTTATTGGTTTATGAGAAAAAGTTACACCTGTGGCTAGAAGCTTCTTAGGCTGTTGCAGCCTACGTGGATGTTATTTTTTCAATGCATGTGTGTAATTTTACTTTGTTTTCTTTTAAACCATGAAAGAAGGTGATCAGTGTCTATGTGGGTGTTTTTATGCATGCAAGGTTAATAAATGTTCCTGCTCAGCTTAAGATGTAGCTAGTCAAAGATGAACCTAAGAGGATCTTCATAGTTTACATCATACAAGTCATACAGTAATTGAAGATTATAAATATAGGCCTCAGCTGCAATGGTTTATTTTGCTGTCCTTTAGTCTGTGAAAAAAGACCAATTCATGTTAATAGTGAAAGTAGAACTGATGTGGACATAGTAACTGCTGAGTGTGTAGAAGAGTCAGTAGCTCTCCCCTCAGCAACTTTCCTGACTTAGTACAAGGGTTGTGGCAATTGTCATCATCTCATGAGCAGTTCCTAAGGTCAGACTGCTGGTGGCATTCAGGTACCTACTTTGATTTCAAAAAGCATTGCAATGAATTAGGAATCCAGATGTCTTTGAAAACAGGCCCAATATAAACCCTGTCCACAGATTCATTCCTTGTATTGTTTTCCTTGTCACACCTTGTCTGAAAATGGATTAGAGCACCTGGATTCACCCTGGAATGTAGAGCTATTTATTGGTGTCAAGAAACACTTGAGAACCTGTCTAAAAGAAAGAACAATTTGGAATCACTCCCAGTACCAGCCTCAGGCAAATGAAAGCATTTATAGGAGGAAATGTAGGGAGGGTGGCATCAGACATACACTTCCAAACTTTTCCTTTCCTCCAAGAAGAAGAGACACCTACAAACCCTTGTGATTTTCCTTCAAAAGAACTACTTATGAGCTTAGAGACCCTATTGATGCAGTCCAGTGCAAACATCAGAGGTCTTGCACAAATACACTAACTAGCATCATCTACCACAAAAATTACCACTCATAGGTGGTACTCATAGGCTGTACCCTTGATGGGGCACAGGGAAAAATTACAAGACCAAAGCTGGTGAAACCTTAGTTTTATTAAAACTGGCAGTTGCATCTCTCCTTTCCTATGCTGGGCAACTTTCTGTTGTTTGGTCGTGCGGGTTTTTTTCTATTTTCCTGTGCCATTGGATATTTTTGGGTTAGGGAGCTCTAAAAGCAAAAATAAGCAGCAACCACAATGCAATTATCAGGAAAGCAGGCTGGGCAAACAGTGTATCTTTTTATCATGAGTCTTCCTTCCTCAGAACGATAGACCAGGCTACAGCCATCCTGAGAGCTTGTGTGCAGTACAGGAAATGCCTGCTAGAACCTGATTGCCCCTGGATGTCTTAAATGGATGTGACAATTTGATGTCTGCCAGCCTGATGCCACTGCAAGGCTGCATTTTCTGTGGGATAAACAACACTCAGGCAAAAGACCTTCAGGCTCATTAGCTCAGATACAGGTATAATTAAGCAGATTTGAAGAGAAACTTTAGCTCTGGGTTTATTTTTGGACTGAAGAGATCTGAATAAGAATTCTTAAGGATGAGGCACGTTATTATATCTACAAAGAGAATTTTAGAAGTGTTTAAATTTATTTGCATTCAGAAACATCAGTTTGTAACAGGAACTGTCTACATGCAGAATCTGATACTAACTTTCACCTCCTGCTGCAATTTAAGACCTGTAAGTTTGATACATACAATGAGAAAAAAATAAAAGGATTGACAGGAAAACTGACCCTGTCAAATAATAATGTTTGTTTCAGCTACAGCAAGTGTAAGGTTTCTCTTATATTACTAAGGCAGAGAACTAAGGACTGAGTATCTAGTTGGAGGTTAAAAAGGAAAAAGAAAAACCTAAACAAAAACACTTCCATAAGTAGTTCAAGTGAGTAACCCATGGATTCCTTCCCTTCTCCTGTAAGGTTCTTATTTCAAATACAGGTCAAATGAGCAGTTCATTACACCCTAGCAACTTCTTTGGAGATCTAAATGAAGGGGAAAAACGGTCCCAGAGCAGATTACTATTGAAGAAATTTAACAAATGTAAAAATCAGGTGATAAAGTTGTTAAACTGAGATTGCGTAATGTTTGAAATATTATGGGAAGAGCTTTTTCCTCATATTGCTGTCACTGAGTCACACTTGCTTTCCACATAGTGTTCCCATCGTTGTCTGCATTATTCCTTAACATTGAAGGACTGATTATAAAGGAATGGATCAAGTTTCCAAGTGAGCTGATTTCTTTCGCTACATCTATGGCATTAGATAGGTGAACAAGAGGTAAAAAGACCTGGTAAATGAGAAAGTGTAAATTTTGTCTTGGGAAGACTTAAAAACATCTGAATATATTGAAACACAACATGGGCTGAATGTTAGGTGCCTAGTTGAGCTGCTCACAACCAATGACATGACTGTCCCCTGTAAATGGTGAATTTCTTTCTATCAGCTGTGGCAGCAGGGAAAGGTATAAGCTGCACCCTTCTCAAGGTAGACTGATTACTTGAAAGAGCACACACTAATATGGCATGTTCTAGGCTATAATTTAGTAAAATTTTACCATAACAGAAGTGGAAAAATGTTAGTTTGTTAGTGCCCACTACAGAATGGAAACTTACTGCCTGCTCTCACCCCCAACCCTTACATCTCCTTTCTGAATGATACTGCTTCCTCTCAGTGAAATGCCAAAATTCTTGTTTTGTTTTGAGTAATTAATTTCAGTTGTCTTCTTGCTGGCAGATCATCTTCATTTTCCAGCCCTAGTGACTGCCTGAATTGCTTTGATCCACTCTATACGCTCTGCAGGTGAGGCTGCTTGCAAGTAATAGTGGATTTCATCTGCTGTGATGATTTCGAAGATGTTGGCCACATCACACTTCTTGGCTAGAGAGAGGAAATGCAGAAGTCAGTCAGCTATAAGAAAATGAAGTATTGTATTTACAATGCTTCTTCCCTTACACATGGTAAAGGGATTTCCTTCCTTTCAAAAGCTGTGCCTCATCAGGCCTTCATAAGATTGGGTCCACGGTGTCTCTTTTGGAGAAACAACCCATGAATTCTGCACATTTCACATTTCACCCTTAGGACTCTCTGGTGAATTGATCTATAATCATGATCCCAATGCAATCCTGCACACATCTTAAATTCCCCAAACCCTCTTATGCCTTGACAGCTAAAAACCCAGGATGTTTAGTGCCATGTTCAGAATCTACTGTTCTCTTCATGTCTGCCAGAACAGGCACTGAGATGCCAGCAGACTTTCTTGCTGGGTATGATAATCTGCCTCCCCTGTGGAGAGGAGAATGCATGGAATGAGTGTTTCTTGTTCATTGCAGCAACCATTGCTGTTCCCACAGCTTCTGCTTTTGGGAGTGAACAGGATGTGAACACTAGTAATTCGTTGGCATAACTATTTCTACCATAGATGTTCCATCCTGAATTGATTAACTAAAAAGCAAACTGCTTTCTTTGTCTAAGGCCAGTTATCCTAACACAGGGATGGTGTTATCATTTTGACAAAGCTTCTCTAATCAACTGCCAAAACACCAGATCCCTGTGGCTACCTTTACTGCAGTATCCTTCTCCAGTAATCAAGACAGCAACAGAGAGACATTATTAGAAGAATTACTGAATCACTGCACATAGATTGCTTTTGAGTGAAAAACCCACTTATGATTTCAGGCAGATTAAAAGAATATACCAAAAACTTATTACAAAGCTCATTTCAATATGATTCCTTACAGTCTGGCATATCTTCCACTGCTGACACCACACAGCCTCTCAAGCGAATTGTTCCTAGTGGTTCTTCTCCCTGGTGAGGACAGGAAATCAAAATGAAACGCAATACTTCTGAAATGGGTCACATGTTAATACCTGGATACAACTCCAGAATGGGAAAAAAGAATATTTGCTGACTTAATATGTCACTTGGGAAACCAGGGGATCTTCAGTCTTTGTGTGACATGGAGGGTGGGGAAGGTGGTAGGGAGAAGACCCAAAAATAAATAGTAAATCTCTTTGGGGATTTGGAATTCAAGATATGCAGAGTATTTAGCATGTTCTGAACAAAGGTACAAGAAGAATATAGGCCTGGTGCCAACTAGAATTTTTCTTTTGATGTCACAGTGAATAGAAAACCAGATTAGCCTGAAAAAAAGTAGATCTTTTGCAAAAAGTATTCTTACAAAACAGAGAGAGCAGATATGCCATTATTTACAGTTTGGTCTCTCGTGCACTTCAGGACTGTGATAGCTGAGGAACAAGTGAAGATGCCTTTTTGTTGGCATAAGTTTCAAAGAAGGTGACACACTGCAGCCCTCTGGAAGGGGATGCCAGGAGTGGGAAATGCAAGCTGGGAACAGGGAGGTCAGAAATTCAGTGTTGATTCTCCAGTGTGTCTAGGCTGCCTCTGCCAAGGGAGACAGGCACAGCACCTGTAGCCTCCTATGGTACTGCTCCTGCAATGCAGGATGAAAGAATACCTGTGGGCTGAATCTACCTGAATGCCAGCTTTTGTGGGCAGGTTTTGCCCATGGCAATGCTCCTTCCTTAGGGCAGGGTTTGGCCTGTTAGAATTACACAAGAAATGGAATGCAATGTCTCAGCCTGACACAGAAATTACTTCCATTATAAACTGCAAAATTACTATATTGTGTCCATTTGCACTTATCACCTAGTTCATCAGGTGAGAGTAGACATTAATTCTAACTAATCACAGGTAAGAGCCAAGAGCACAGTTCAGTGTTACCTGCTCCTAGGTCTGGATGGCCACCCTCAGAAACCATCTTGCACTCTGCTTTCCAGAGGATGGTTAGGCTGTGTGAGTACAAATGGTCCTGCTGTCCTGTCTGGTCTTCCCTATCACACATTCCCATCCAAATAGTCCATTCATAGCTTCCTACAAGGCATTGGCTTTAAAACAAACAGGGAAATAAACCAAATGTCTCTTACTCCAGCAGGATCATAATAGTGAAGATATGCAGGGTCCTCTCTTAAAACAAACTTTCTCACTTTCCAGTTCTTCCTCAGATGTCCCTAGGAAATTTCAAGACCAGGAATGTCATGAACTGCTTTGCCTGTAAATGCTTACAATCAGCTTAACCACACATGAAAAAAAAACACAGGCAAATACAAAAGGAAAAAAGATCAATATTTTTGACAGAAAATAATTATTGGAGTAGGACTTGAACCTGGCCTTTCTGCATCGTACTGTTTTGCACATTAATAGGGCTATTACACCTGTTTCTCTTTTTATCTTTTGTACAAAGCAGAACAGTTTCAACATAGCGGATTCCCCTAAATAGTCCCTATCAAATAGTTGGGTAGTAATGACATTCAAATGACATCTGTGAGAACGGGGTTTAAATGCTTGCCAGAAAACATGGCTACAAAATGTCTTGCAGGAAGGTACTATTGGCAAGCATGAGCTGAAGGTTCTTCTCTCCCTGAAAAGACAACTAACAACAACAAAGGCATATCTGACAAGCACTCTGGAGAGGGCTCCTGCCTGAGAAATTCAAGCACAAATAACATCCCATCACCATTCCATATAGACATGGATGCCTTATTACCTGGTTTCAAGATTGAAATGATGGGTGGGGGAAATCTAGATCTGCTGAGAGCCCTCTCAGCAGAAGCAGTGACACTTCCAAGGAATGATCCACAGCTCATTGAGAGTGACCACATCCAGACTAACAATGATGGGAGACTGTCATGAATCACTTCCTGTCAGCATTTCAAAATACTTGTTTCTCAATTAGCTATGCTGTTTGCAAGGAAGCTCTTACTAAGCAGGCAGATGTGAATGTGACAGGGTAAAAACAGAAAGATGTGAATCTAATTTCATCTATTGATTCTGAGTAATCTGATTGAGCAAGAGAATTACAAGTGAGCACCACTAAAAAGTTCTTTGACACATTGTAATGGTGGCGGTTTACGCTTGGTATTAGGAAACATTTCTTTACAGAGGGTGGTCAAACACCAAAACAGGCTTCCTAGGGCGGTGGTCACTGCTCTGTGCCTGTCAGTGTTTAAAAAGCATTTGGACAACACCCTTAATAACATGCTTTAACCTTTTGTCAGCCCTGAAGTGGTCAGGCAGTTGTATGATCATTGTAGGTCCCTTCCAACTGACCTGTTAGTTGAAGAATCCTAGTCTTGCCTTTAGTTCACAAATATGCTTGCAACGGCCTCAGAAATAAATGACCCTACTATGATGTCACTGTATTACCTAAAGTTTTGCTGGAGTGGAAGTTACACAGTTATCTTCCATATTACAGAAGGGACAGGATCAAACGTTAGTGACTGCAAAACTCCTTTTCTTAGGTATGGTGAAAAAGCCTGTGAAAATTGGCTTGTGCACCCAGGGAGACACTGGACTGGCAGCCTGTACTCCCTAGTTCAGTTCTGCATTGTATCAATTATTTGCTACATCTCCTGCTGTAGCACTCTTTCCTAATTAAAACTATAAACTGTCTTATGTGGCAGTAAGAGCAATAAGACCTTTCAATAAAACCAGCATAACAACAGCCCTGTTGTTACGCTATGGCAAGAGCTCTTTGTTCAAAGGCAAGAAAGAGATGCAACCTGTCAAGGATGGAGATGGCATAGGCTAGTTTCTCTCTTCTTTAAAGCTTTTAGGTGTAAAAGAGTAATCTTGTATTACATCATCTCTGTGACAGGATGGAAGACATGTAATACTGACCTGTTTCAGCAGACATCCTTGTTTAACTATTATGCCTCTGAATTCTTCTTTCAGGACCACATCATCATCACTAGAATTTCCCTCGCAGAAAAAACCACTGTCTGGCTGCATGACCACAAGAGAAAATTCTCAAGTTACACAGCTGCTGCATGCTTATGTACAGGTACAGATCTGACTTCTCTCTGGCTTCGCTCCACCCTCTTTTTTGGCTCTCCAAAAATGAACCCTTTAAACTGGAGAAATCTCCCAGTGAAATTGAGGAGCTCTCCAAGTCACCATGGAAATGTTTCAGTGTGTAGTAGGACTACACCAATGAGGTTAAGGGCATCTGAAAGGAGTTGGAGAATTCCAGAATTCCATGTATATGTGTTTCCACTCTCTGTGATCCTTGGTGTCACATTTCCTCCATGATGGACAAGCTGCCTCAATCCCATAATGTCACAGGTTTTTAAATGCACAAACAACAATTCATATGAAGCTATGCCAGCACAGCCAATCCACTGCAGGTTAACTAGCCCTGCACCCAACAGACCTTTCCTCTTCCTTCATCCATCAACCATCTAGAATTTGTGAAGAACAAATGTTCCATCTAGAAAGTCTTCTACAACAAAAACTACCCCTAGTTCACAGGATTTGCAATTCTCCATAGCTGTGATGGTGTGATGTGTGCAATGAGCACAGGCTATCTCAGGATCCATGCATCACATCCATTCCACACCAGATAAATTGTGAGGATACCTACTGAAACCTTGTACTATTCAAATGATGTAAATGTAGCTAACTACCCATATGGCTTAGGGTAAATGTCTGTGCTGCCTACTTGTATGACCTGCTGTGGCCTCCTCACATCACATAGGTATTGTACCAAACTAGAAACCAGCTGAAAGCAAACAGAGAACACATGGGCTGCTAGAAGTGTCCCAGACAGCCAGAACTGTAATGGCCACAAGCAGTGGTCTTCACCAGCAATGTCTCTGCTTCCAGTGCTGCACAGGTAAAGGCTCCCTGCTAGGGACACATTAGAGGAAAACAAATTTATTAATAGAAGATTCATATTTCTGAAGTTGAGTGATTCTATGTGGTAAATATAAACAGAACTGTTTTATTTAAGCATTTTACTTGACATAAGGCATACTGACAGTATTTTTTTGTTAGCATAAGTTCATAAGCCAAACATCTTCCAAACAGTATTTCACTATGATTGTGATATTACAAGTTCTTTAATTCAATCTACAGAATATGAAGCAATATATTTAAAAGGTTGGAAAAGCTACTGGGCAGATTTTACTAGGGGATATTAAAAACTTTTTTTTCTCTGCTCACGGGCAAGCTGTGTATGTGCATATGCACTGAGCCAGATTTGATGCCTCTGCACAAAAATGGGTTTGTAGCTTGTGGCCCTCTAGGAAGCCTCAGGATAATTAATTACTTTCTTTGCTTCCATTGAATCATCAGGAGGAACTGATGGCTAAATTCTTGTCACTGGTGAAATTACCAGGAACCATATCCAAGTTAAAGAGGATCCAGCATGATCTCAGTACATACTTAGAAAGGTATCAGAAAAAAAAATATCCTGCTTACAAATACTGAAGTAAGCCAGTCCATTCTGAATATCATGTGGAGAGACAATGAATGTGGATCTCTCTATTTCTGTACAGTCCTTACTCCAGGGCTTAAGAAGCAGCCCAAGGAAAACAAAGTATCAGCAACTCTGGGACAATTAAAACAATATACTCACAAAGTAATAGTAGGCATCGCTGAGATCCAAGAAGGGTGTGTCTGACAGTCCCTCAGCAGCAGCCTTGGCTGTATCCCCTGCAGGCTGTAGATAGCCTTCACTCAAGAGGGAAGAGGCAAGCATGAGACCCTCCTTGCGATTCCGGATGGAGTTGCTAGACACCAGCCAGTCAATCACAGAGATGCCTGTAACAAACACTATCAGCCACAAACCAAACCAGACACAAATAAGCCTAAAAATATTAGGCTTATTCCATCTATTTTTAGCCTATTCCATCTATTCATCGATCTCCTGAAAGATATTCTTAGTGACAATGCAGAGAGTTCATCTGGAAAAAAGCCTTGGTCATCCAGTGAGGTACAGCTCTTTCCACTGATAGCAGTGGCCTGTACAACTCTTTGACATTGTACCTGAGGGAAAAAAGAGCTGGGAAGGGATGCAGGGCTGAACTGGGAAGCGTCAGGAGCAGGGATTGGGTAAGTATGAAGGACAGCCAAGCCTGGAGAAGGCAGTCTTCCAGGCTGCTATGTTACTAATGCAGTGCTACAAAAACACAGTGACTTTCAACTCTTGCACCCACAGATCTGACTTGGAACAGAACAGGAATTATGAGGTGACACTGTTGATGAAAAATTCAGAAAGGAGTAATTCTTCTGGATTTAAGTGTTTCACACAGCTTTCTACAAAGATCTACTTGAATCTTGCTGGCATTTGTTAAATTTCTTCTTCCTCTCTTGCTTACCATAGCCATAACTGAACAATATTTCAAGCTTCATCCTTTGAACATCTCCTGTGTTGGTCAAGAAAACATCCACCAGATTTTCTTCTGAAACTTCTCTGCACTCTTTATCTATCTTTAGCACCTTGGCCCTGTGCTCCCTTTATGGTATGGAAAAGAGGAACATGAGCTCCTTACCTGTAAAGCAGTGATTGAACACTTTTTTATTTTGTTCCAGCCTCAGCTCCTTTATTCCCTTTTCGGGATCTTTCATCGAGAGGTACAGAGCACTGTGCATAAAAAGAACCACAGAAACTCTTAGCAAATAAAAAGCTTGAGCCAGTTTGTACAATAACATCCTTGCCATTCACAGTGTCTTCATGTTTACTGTCATATTGTTCTCCACAGAACTACAGCATGGCTTAGTATAATCTCCTGAAAAATTTACATTGCAAAGCATGGAGGCCTCACTACATCACTGTCACAGCTACAGGAGCAGAGGGGGGAGTGCACAAACACACCCTGGTATTTTGAGAATGGAACAACTTGTGGTGACTGTAGTGTGAACAGAGGAACACCCTCTGTTGAGGCACCTTCACAAGATGCCATAGCCCCAGTGCCAATAGAGGAGCTCACTTCTTTACACTGTGTTCCCCCAAGAGGTCCTTGGCTGAGCACAAAACGTGTCACTGTGACAGTTCCAGAGTCTGCACACTTTCAGAGGCCTTAAGTAACCTCAGTGAACCCTGGGGTGATTTCCTTCCTCCCACCCACTTCTCACTTGCACAGAAGTATTACTCCTTGGAGCCCTGGACTGACAAGGAGGATGGATATTAAATATCACAGGCTAAGCCATTTGGCCTGTTAGTCAGGGTGATCCCCTGCTGAAGCCTGTGAAGTCAGATTTAGTTGGATCTTGGCCCTGTGCAGTTTTAGTGTCTTATAAGGATCACTGCAGGTAGATTTGAAACTTGGTATTTACTGCTCAGAGGAAAAAAAGAAGTTGTTCTTAATTTTTTTAAGTACTGACAAACAGATAGCTTCCTGTGTCTGTCCTTTATCTCTTCTCCCTTTGCCAGTTCCAACTTCCCTGGCAAGCATCACTCCCCTTACCACCCAAAAACTAGTCTGACATCAACACTTCTCTGGAGTGCAAAAAGGCTTGCAGTATTTTTGCCATAAATTATATCTTGCATAAAAATACTTCTCCTGGAATAATCAGATTGTAGATGGGGTCTGCTTTTGCACTGCAGTGTGCTCAGAAATCTCCTTAGCAGCAAAATTATTTGATAAATAAGTATGTTTTGGAAAAGGATCATGCATTAAACATGACCTTCCCAGTTTTGTTTGCTAGCTCATTTCTGCCATATTGTAGGATCTGAAACCATTAGTCAAGCAGAAAGGACTCTGAGTGCAACCAGAGAGGTAGCATGGACAGACATGCTCATAGCTCTTCCAGACTGAGATTTCATATCTGGCACACTGCCTATGGACAGAAATAAATGAAGGAGCAAGGCTATGAGAACGAACCTAAGGTTGATTGTTTCAGGCAGTCTGATAGACTTTCTCGTGGATTTTCTGGCAAACCTTTGGCCTCCATCTATGCAACTAATAGCTTTCTTGATATCCCGTACCCAGGCATCTCTCTCCTCCAGGTAGGCAGCCTGAAAGAAGTGGTCCTGCTGCTTGGCTGCAGTGAGCTTGAAGACAAACTGTAATGATAAATGAAGTTATTTAAAATATCACTTTGGTGTAGCCAGTTGGGCATGATTAACCTAGTACCATCACAACATACAGCCCACAGGTGCTAAGGGACTACAGAAAGAGTCTTGGAGCCACAGAAAAAAAAACTGAAAAAAAAATAAGCCCAAAATTCTTAATTCAAACATGAGCAGGCAGTGCAGGTAACTGACTCCTTATTTTGTTTCCCTGGGAGCAACCCTGACATTGATAAGATGAATGGCACTGACACAGCTGCTGATTTTAACTTATGCTGGGAGGTTCAACACAGCTGAAGGGCAGAAGAGCCCAGCTCCTGCAGGCTTACAGAGGGCCTAAATTCATCTTAATATTTACAGAGATGTGGTCAGTCTAAAGGGGGAAAAAACCCCTACATCATGTTGCTCAGCTACTGATTTACAAGGGGAGAAAATGCCACAGTCACATGGGAGAGTAGCTGAATGCCTCTGCAGTTTAGCAAACTTTTGGGGGCTTGGAAGGGAGATGATACATCCAACCCTTGGCTACACTTTATGATTACTATATAAACACACTAGCAACAGTGGAAAGACCTGTATTTCCCAAAAATGAGAAAAGATCTTTTAAAGGTAGTTCTAAGCAGAAAAAAAAAAAAAACAACGACTTAAAAAAAACCCACAAAGTTCTCACAGTTTGACCTTGTTTTCTTCCAGTGATCTTTTTGGTTGGAAAATCTGGATCTGGTTACTTGGTCGAGAGGGTTTCCACTTCCTCTAAAATGCAGTTCCCCATAAGTGGAGCAGTAATTTATTCCATAGTTGTATTAAAATAAATACAACAGGTGCTGACTCAGTTGGCATCTAGAGATGACAGGCTAATAAGCAAGCAAGCAGGATGGCTTTATGAAGGCAAGAATTTTATAAAAGAGCATCATCAAAGAGCAAACGACAGTGAATCTACAACAATGAAATCAAAAGACTTGAATGAGTCTACAGAAGCCCACATTTATAAATGGCACATTTCTGTCTATCCCTAATATGCAAATTCCAGAGTGCTTCCAGTGGGAAAAATTCTGACACCCTGAAATTGTGCAGAAGTCCCAATGACCTTCATGAAAGAGAGATTTCAAAAGCACAAAGCATTGGGTCCTCAAAAATCCATTTCAGACAGAAAAGTAATAATTTCTGATCTGACACTTTATATTCCTAGCAACATCAAGCTTTACTGTTATGCAGTAAAGAGCTACATCCTGAAAAATCAATGTACGATGCAAGTTAAAAGCAAACAGATCTCTCCAAATCCCAATACCTGAGAGACATGCTAACACACTAGATTAACAGAAAGAAGTATCAAAGCATTAAAGCAAGCTTTTAGCAAAGGAAGAATCAGCATTCTCAGTGCACTGACACACAGCCATGCTGGCTGATGCAGAAGGTTGGATCTGAAGCTGCAGGGGTTAAATAGTAAAGTTTGCTCTGCCATGCCCAAGGGTGGCTCAGGCAGGAGCTCTTAACAATAAGGAAGAAGAAATAGGCTTGACTAGAAGTCAACTGAAGACCTGTCTGAAGCAGTTGGACAATTCTCCTTGCCAGCTCAGGGATAAAAAACAAACTGTGATGAGCATGGGGTGAGGAATAAAGGATCATGCCATTCTCCTTCCAGGTATGATAATATAAACTCCTTCTTCAGACAACTTCCAGTACCTAGGAAGAGTTAGGAAGACCAGGAAGCTCTTGATGACTCTGCTCTCAATGGGGTTTCTGAGGTACTGGACCTCTAAAACCTTTTGTTCCCAAGAGCAGCAGACATCTACAATTTCATTGATTCAGCACTGGATTAACAGCAATCTTTATTCTCTGCTCCATCCTTTTATTGCACTATCTCAGAGTTTTAAAGTCAACAAGTCTTTTTTCTTTACAGATATAAGTCCAAAAAGACTCCATATTAATTTTTTATATATATATAAATATGGGATCTGCACAAAGAAGAAAAGGAAAAATGAAAGCCAGCAGATTCCAATCTGACAGCAGAGACCCTGATTCCACTTACCACAAAACCTATGGACAGGTATGTTTCTCCTCACTTTACTTGTATGAGAAAGTGCAGCTTCCTCTCTCATGCACTCTCTATTTTTCTTATCCTCTTAGTAGACTTCCTTGCAGTAGGGAAACCCTTTCATCAGAAGAATTCTTGTGTCTAGGATGCCTATTAAATGAAACTGAGCTGCTGAAATAACAAAATGACTGACTAAAGGTAAGATTCTTTGCTCATCCTGAAAATCCTGTTTCACCAACAACTGTGTTTCAGGAACCCTATAAAAACATGTAAGCTTGTAAATTTATCTTCCTGTATCTTATTTTCTGTCAAATAAGACTCTGAATTTGTGAATATAGTGATCTGTGAGTTTCGTTGGGAACTGGGAGGTCTGTCTGTGCACTTGCTACTGTCAACCTTCAAGGTCCCAGATATGTAGGAAATATTGTAACTACTTTCCCTAAAACAGTTTGCTCTCTCTTTCTGAGTGTAGTTACACCTCTTAGTTATTTGCAAAAGCCCTACAAATAACAATGCAGACTGCTACTGATTCCATGACTGTAAACTGTGGGAACAAGTAGTTACCAAATAGTAATAAAAAGGTTTGGAATTTCAGCTTTACTTGGGTATTTGTGTCACAGCATTTATCGCCTTTTCTGAGTGAGCCAGTTCTCCTCTTTGACAATAAGTAAATGCTTCCACTGCTCATGAAACTGGGTGCCACACCTTTTTTCTGTGGAAGCTGGATTCATATTTAATACACAAGTTATGCTATGCAGCTGCTATGTGTCCTCACAACAATATAATTTAGCTCTGCTCTCTGACCGACTCAGAGTTTTTTTTTAAAAAAAGATATTTCTGAATTGCTCCTCTTGAAGTATTCTGACTTCTTCCTGAGCAGTCACAACTTTCAAATACTAGACATGTCCAAGTCTGCTTGTGGCCTTCTAAGAAAAGCGTGAGTTGGCACAAAGAATTTTTGTAACCACAAGCCTTTTGACCTTTCAGAGCCTCCAGGAGTATAAGTATAATGTCAGTCATTGCTATAAAAAAAGTACTTACCATCCTTTTGCCAAAATCTTGGCATGGGCTGTTAATAGAGCTTCCTTTTAGTGGGACCATGCCTTTAGGGCTGTTGTCAGCTTTCCGCTTGTAGTATTCTATTCCATCTTCTAAGAGCACAACCCACATCGGCTTCCAGGTATTGAACATGCTGCCCTGCATCAATGAATCACTGTGTATATTATGTTCAACAAACCATTCTTCACATGATACCCACTGAAGGCACAACATTTCTCAGAGTGTCTGACTGATGCTAAAATAACTACAGTTAGTGTCTCAAGGGGCATACACCATTAACCACACTTATGTTACTAGGCAGTTAAAAACGTTTTTCTTCTCACCTAAAACATTAATTTTCCCTCATATTCAGCCCAGCCATGAGTTTTTCCAAAACTGCGCTGCCTGCCTCAGCAGATGTTTCTTTTCAGCTTGCAATTGTCTTCAAGATGATATAGTGCCAATATTATGAATAATCCTCAAAATTTTTGGATGTGAACTGGCATGTTAGTCTTATTAACCTGAGCATCCTGTCTATATGTAGGACTTGAGTATTGTCTGTCTGATAAGAAAGCACACATCTCAAAGGAATTTTAGACATACAAGAACAAACTGTAAGAACTATGAATACCTTAAGGACCCGAGTCTGCAGACCTCCAGCTGCTGTGGTGAGGAACTGAGATGCTTCATTTCATCTTTTAAAGCTTTTACTTATTGTTACTGAAGCACATGAAATAGAGGGATAAAGACAGGGCCAGATCCTAGATATAGTGAAACACAGAGCTAAACTCTCAGGGACTCAAAGAGGAACAACCTGTTTCTGTGTGCTGGAGGTCTAGCTTCTGCAGCCCTCACTGGAAGCAGAAGGTGTCCCACAATTGAATGCTACCTTCCAAAGGAAAGTCACTGCCCTGGAAATGCAGCTGAACAGGGAATTACAAAAAGAGTCACATCTGGGCACCACACATGGGTTGAAAGCTGTTTGCTTTTGATTTACCTTTTTTTTTTTTTTTTTTACTATGCCATAAGAATTTACCATTTTTTAGAGCCCACATTTACTCACTTGTTGATTTTCTGCTATGAAATAAATAAAGGTGATGAGCCAAGACAGGAATAGTTGCAATTTCCTTCTTTTTTGAGGGTTTATTATAGTTTACAATACTTCTGCTCTTAAATAGACAAGTTCAGTACTCCCTGAAGACCAGGGTCTGACAGGCTCTGCCAATGAAAGCCTCCCTAGAGCAGTGTTAGACTGGCAGTCTCAGATCCACACCATCATCAAACCCAAAGATGGTCTCTTTGTTCACATCTAAAACATCTCATGACAAAGAAGTAAGCAGGACTCTGAATTTGTTTTTCTTGGACTAAAAATCAAGTCGTGACACCTACTGTGAATACTACAGATACAGGCAGGTGCTCTGTGAACTGCTCTCTGAAATCATTAGCACTTTAAATACACACATAACTTCCCTTTGGTAGAATGACTTTTAAGAAAATTAGCCTTTTCTTATGCTCAGAAAATGACAAAAGGTCCTCACAGTACACAGAAGTCTAAGCTGATATAAATCAACACTGAAGTCTGAACCCACACTGACTGGAGTTCACATTGTACAAGCAAAAGCACCATCCCACAAGCACAGCAGAGTTCCCCAGCCTAATGTAAATATCAAGAGGAGAAAGTCAGTGACAAATGGCCTTCACCCTGCAGAGAGAGCTGTGGCTGCATGGATGACTCCTTTGGGAGGTCAAATCCTTGGTTTAACTTTGCAGGCATGAAGGACAGGAGCACATAATTATCAAGTAAGGTTAATGAGGAGCATACTTGTCCTTGCTGGAAGCTCTGGTTGTGTAATTCACAGAAACCCCACTGACGCATCAAACAGCTGGAACCTGTTTGCTCCTTTTGCCCTCCAACCCTTCCTCTAATACAGTGCTGCTCCTCACCACCAGCATCCACTCACTTCTATACTGACAGACCCACCTAGGAGGCTGCTCTGGAAAACAGGTGCAATTTCCACTTCTCTGTTGACACTACAACAGCAGCCAGCAGCAACTTAAGTAGTCACTGCACAAAGAGTTTTTGGGGGGACCCAGTACCCAAAGAAATATGAGGAACTGACACAGGCACATCAGTACATGTCTTTTCCCTGATTTAAAAATTGAACAGGGGAGATTTAGTTTAGACACTAGGAAGAAAATCTTTTCTGTAAGGGTGGTGAGACACTGGAACGGGTTGCCCAGAGAAGTTGTGGCTGTTTCCTCCCTGGAAGTATTCAAGGCAAGGTTGGATAGGGCCTTGAGCAACCTGGTCTAGTGGATGGTGTCCCTGCCTATGCAGGGGGGGTTGGAACCATAGAACCATATGATATTTAAGGTCCCTTCCAACCCTAGCCATTCTATGATTCTATGCCCAGCCAAGCACACAGTCCGGGATTGTTCCAGTGTCTGAGTTTCCAGCTGTTCCCCTGTCATGGAGGAATTGTGAGCCACTTGCTCTGTATATCAGGCCATTGAAACTAGAGATCTGCAACCTGCACAGAATGAATTTGGCTCTCTCCTTCCTCATGACAGCATCACTGCAGCTTTGCAATTACTTTATGAATTTACTTCCTTCTGGTATTGGTGGAAATAAGACTGAGGATTGGCCACTTTACAACATTGGTCCCAAATCAGAGATCCTTCCAGCTGTTCTGATGAGTGAAATTCTTGTTTTAATGAGCAGACACAGGAGAGGACATTTGAGTTAGGCTGCTTTCAGCCAGACTGATCTCACTATGGATTTAAATGAAAGCCAAGGCCTAACCCTATGGTCTATACCACAAAAGAGCAGAGGCTGCTGTGGAGCAGCAACTGCCTTCCCAAAGAAGCAAGGGTCTTTAGCCCTACATACTGTCTCTAGGCTAAGGTGATCTGAACTCTTTTATCTCACTGAGCTTCTCTGATGTTTAACTGAGCAATTATGTGCAATCATGTACTCCGTGGCCATTTCAAGCTGTCACCAGTTTTGCCAAGCTTTCATTAATGGCATCAGGTTATTTGCATTTTTATTGAGTACATCTGAGTTATGTGCAAAATGCTTTATGTAGAATTCTGACAAGATATAACTGCCAGACAGTACTTCTATAATTGCTAACATCGCATTTTTTACTGCTCAGGGAACTCCGGTCATTTGCCTTTTCTTTTTGGAAAAAAAAACTTATCATTTTTTTAACAAGTGAAACCAAAGCACATTTCCCTACACCTCCCCAACCTGCTCAGAATTAGCTTTCTCCCCCACTCACTCCCAAACTGCCCACTGACCTTCTTAACCAAGTAGCCCTCCCTTATGCGCCTCGGCTCCCGCTCCATGTCTCAAGCGATCCTGCTCTCAGGTCTATCAGCAGTGCCAGTTCGGTTCCTCTGGCAGAAAAGTCCAAGGGCTGGGGTTTTTACAGCCCAGCTGTGTCACTTTCACAAGTTCCCCTGCCCGCTAATCACATGAAAACTAAGCCCATTTCCTCTTACAGAATAAGAGATAGGGAAATGCAGAAGCACATGTGTATTTATAGTTCGCCTCTGACAGAACAGTCAACAGCCTGACAAAATGCTCAGCTGTATGAATTATGGCCAGCCTTAATGACAGAGTCACAGGAAATTAAATAAGCATTTTAGTGCCCAATCCTAAAATGTCATGCCTGCTCTACAAACACATAAACTCTAGCAAAACAACAAACAGGGTGGTGTTGCTGCTTGGTCCGTGCCAGAAGGATCTCAGAGACAGGTTTCCAACTCACCAGTTCTGTCTTCTTCATCGTCTCTGTGAAGCCTGTCTCCCCCCAGGTGAGCACGGGGGTCTAGCAGTGAGCTGGAGGACCCTCACTTGGTTAATGACCATGTGCCCTCTGCTGATGCAAGAAATTCGGTTATCAGACTTGATCGTGTTTTGGAGTTTGATGCTGAGGCTTTCCAAAGAGGCTAGCTGTCAAAAAAACCCAGGCATATATGGATTAGACCAGTACATTCCATAAAGCACTGCAGAATATCATTTTCTACAAGGTTCTTTTACTTGCTGCAGCGATCATTTAGCTATTTGTGGTAAAAGATAAGGCACAGCCATAATCTTCCAAAAGTTGATTGTCCTGGCTTGGCTGGGACAGAATTATAAAATCACCCTTCTTTTCAGAGAACCTGTAATTTTGAGAGGCTGGAGGGTCCAATTCTGTGAGAAAATGACAGATAAGATGCACTGTTTTAATTTATGCTCAGCTTTGCTATACAGGTTTCTGTACTTTGTACCAAGGTCAAGAATAGTTTTGAACCAAGAAGGTGTAGTGTGCAAGGAGAGGCAGACTCCAGGGCAGGGGACTCAGGCTGGCCAACGGAGTAATTCCATAACATATACATCACTCTCACTGTATATATGAGAGTTTGTGGGGATTGGCATTTTCTTTTATAATGACTGCTTTATGAGTTCCTGAAAGGGTCATATCCTTCAGTCATCTCACACCTGAGGACCTCTGCTTGCTGTGACCATCACATTCCTGCTGGAGACACTGTGCTCACAGCACTGGGCATTCAGTCTTCACTGCTAGAAGCACACAGCTCACTGCTATCTGGAATGGAGTATAACTTTGTATCTTGACTAGTATCAAGGTTAATATTAGTTCCTTATTATTACTCTATTAAATCTGTTTTCATTTCACTCTGTGGGTCTACTGCTAGGTGATTAAGCAACTGTCTAAACCGAGACAGTTACCTGGTCCCCAGATATTATTTGGCACTTATATCCAAGAGCTTATGTGGTACAACGTGAGATCCTTAATCTGAGAGTCTCAATGGGCTGAAATTTTAAATATCAGATTTGTTACTAGCTGTTGAGTGGCTGAAATTGCTGTCAGGCAGATTTCTTGACTATTTCTTTAAAGAACTGTGTTTGGAGCTGTGGGAGATGTTGTCACACATTATTATCATTAGTGATATCTAGTGATATCACATTATCACCATCATTAGTGGTATTACATGGTTTATCACTTCTGTGGGTGGGGTTCAGGTTATTGTTTTCATATGTGTTTTGGTGTTTTTGTGCATTCCTATGGACTGGTTTAGACTTATGCCAGCTTTATTACCCTGGGCATAGTGCTGCATGAGACAGTGCTGGTAGTTTGGGACGGCTTTGGGAGTCACCTAGTGAACAAAGTTTATAATTACACCCTCAGGAAACCCCTTACCTAGCTGGAAGGGCTTATAGGGAACAAAGACAAAAGAAACTTCCAGCATCTTCCTCCCTGCAGGCACCCTTTCCAGAGGTTTTCCTGTTTGCTTGCTCCTGCTGTTTCATTGTTTGTGCTGAGTCAGGATGACAAAGCCCTGCATGATAAATTGATGGCATGAAATGTCCAGGGACCAATTCTTTTCAGTAGGACATCTCTGTGACCTGATACTAAAAAGTGGTTTAATGTGAACAGAATAGGATGCCAACCCCATAATTTCACAAAAGCTCAGTTTCTCCTTTATCTGCATGAAAAGCCCTTGGAGGTATAAAATTGAATTCTAGACACAGTGGCACCAAGCCAATAACTACAAAATTTACCATCAGCTATTTAAGCATGTCAGTGTCAAAGCATAAAATTACTTCTATCTAGTATTAGCTGGAAGCAACTGCTTTTATAGCACTGCTTTTCTCTGTATTGCTTCTATCCCATCTTCAAAGCTCAGCTATTCTTTTGCCTTTCTGCCTTATCTGCCTGGAACAATCATCTTCTTTAACACTGAGGCTTGGTTTCATTTATCACACATCACCACCGGGGAATCAGCACTTCATCTTCCCTTAGGCAGAAATGTGCTGATCAGCTAAATCATTCATGTGAAACAAAATGGTCCTTAACCATACAGTGGGCACAGTAAGTGTGAGGGACAGCCTTAACTCCTGATGCATGCCATCTTTGTGTAGCCCATCCTAAAGAGCAGCACTGGGCACAAGAGAGGAAGAGCTGTCTTTATTTTAGCTCTCCACAGAGGAGAGGATAGAGCTTTGTCTGTCAGAGACTAACCTGCATTATGGAAACCTGATATAACTTACCATGTTCTCCCAATTTCTGTCCTAAGTGGATTAGCAACATTTGTCACAGCAGCACAGTCTGCAGCAGAGCTGAATATCTTAGATTAGGTTATTGGTGAGCAAACTGTTGTATGGGAGATCTTGCTCCTGTATTTCCTCAGAAAATTCTGGAGGGATTCTACTACTTTGGGGTCCACTCCTACAAGCATTAAAAGAAAAAAAAATGTTGGGCAATCACATTTATCTGAGCAAGGGATCTAGCTGAGAGACTGATGTGTGTTTATACCAAAAATCATAACCATATTTTTGCAAATAAATGTGACAGCTGCAAGAAAGACAGACAATTTCTTAGCTTGTTACATCAGCATCACTACTCTCTCTACTAGTCTTTGCAAGATTGTTCTTCAAACATGTTTGCTGAATTTTAAATGCCACAAGCCCACTCCATCTGTTACAGATCACGTGGGTTGTCTACAAATGTGCATCTCTCCAGCAAATCAAGTTGCATTTCCAGGGGAAATTAAATCAAATACTGCATGTTCAAAATAATTGTCTACACAGGGAAAATAATATACACAAGTGGTTTGCAAATGTGATAAAGACTCAGTCCAGCATATAGTTCAGTAAAACCCTTTCTCATTTCTGCACAGAGGCAGAGGTCTCTTAAACGAATTAAACTACAGTATTAAATTGAGAGATGGAAGGTGCAAGTCTCTGCACAATTCACTGCATACAGAATCACACATGTGACTATTTTTAACAAATGAGAATATGTGGCTTTGCATCCATTTCTCAGAAAGAAGCCCAAAACTGGAACATTTCCAAATTTAGCACTGTGTTAAGAAAGGAATCAAAGAGGGGAAAGCATGAAAAGAGTACTGCAGGTACTGTCCACATCACCTTGGAATCTAAATGCTGTGGCCTGGCTGTCATAAATGAACGCCCTTGTTCTGACACAAGGCTGATATCCTGGTGGGTCTGTTACAGACCACCCAACCAGGATGATGAGAGTGATGAACTATTCTACAAGCAGCTGGCAGATGTCTCAAAATCACCAGCCCTTGTTGTTGTGGGTGATTTTAACCTGCTGGATATCTGCTGGGACAGATATCCTCTGTCAGATATCCTCTCACACAGCAGAGAAGAGGCAGTCTAGGAGATTCCTAGAGCATATAGAGGATAATTCCCCACTCCAGCTGGTAAATGAGCCCACCAGGGATGGGGCCCTGCTAGACCTTCTGTTCACAGAGAGGGGCTGGTGCGAGATGTAGTGGTCAGAGGCTGTTTGGGGCACAGTGACCATGAAACAATAGAATTTTCAATACTTATGGATGCAAGGAGGGCCATTGATAAAACCTGTGCACTGGAATTCCAGAGGGCAGATTTCAGCCTGTTCAGAAGACTGATTCAGAGTGTACCCTGGGAAACAGCCCTTGAAAACAAAGGCGTCCAGGAGGGATGGCCATACTTCAAGAAACAAATCCTGAATTAACAGGAGCAGAATGTCCCTGTGTGCTGAAAGGAAAGCTGGAGGGGAAGATGACCTGTCTGGCTGAATAGGGAGATATTGAAGGAAATTAGGGTAAACAAGAGAGCTTACAAACTACAGAAAATTGGGCTGGCTACTCAGGAAGAGTTTAGGAAAATAGTCAGGTCATATAGAAAGAAAATTAGATAAATGAAGGCACAATTTGAACTTAATCTTGACACTTCCGTTAAGGATAAATCAATGGCAAAAGGAGGGGCAGGGAAAACCTCCATTCTCTGTTGGACATGGGTGGAAACAGCTACCAAAGATGAGGAAAAGTCTGAGGTATTTAACTCCTTCTTTACCTCAGTTTTCAACAGTGAAACAGGTTGTCCTGAGGACAGATGGTTTCTGGAGCTTGTAGAGAGAAATGAGAAGATGAATAGCCTCCCTCTAATCCTAGAGGGAACAGTTAGTGACTTGCTGAGCCATCTGGATCCTCACAAGTCTATGGGGACCAGAGGGGATCCACCCCAGGGTGATGCAGGAGCTGGTGGAAGAGCTCACCAAGCTGCTCTCCATCACTTACCAAGAGTCCTGACTCACTGGGGAAGTCCCAGATGATTGGAAGTTGGCGAATGTCACACCAATCCACAAAAAGGGCTGGAAGGAGGACCCAGGGAACTCCAGGCCTGTCAGCCTGACCTCAGTGCCTGGCAGGGTTATGGGGCAGATCATCCTGGGGGCAATCACACAGCACCACAGGATGGCCAAGGGATCAGACCCAGCCAGCACGAGTTTAAGAAGGGCAGGTCCTGCCTGACCAACCTGATCTCCTTTTATGATCATGACCTGCCTGGGGGATGAGGGGAAGGCTGTGGATGGAGTCTACCTGGACTTCAGCAAGGCCTTTGACACCGTCTCCCACAGCATTCTCCTGAAAAAGCTGTCAGCCCACAGCTTGGACAGGGGCACCCTGTGCTGGGTTAGGAACTGGCTGGAGGGCCCCAGAGAGTGGTGCTGAACGGTGCTGATCCAGTTGGCAGCCGGTCACCTGTGGTGTCCCCAGGGATCAGTGCTGGGCCCAGTCTTGTTTAATATCTTTATTGATGATTTAGATGAGGGGATTGAGTCCATCATCAGCAAATTCACAGATGACACTAAGCTGGGGGGGGTGTGGATCAGCTGGAAGGCAGGAGGGCTCTGCAGAGGGACCTGGACAGACTGGAGAGTTGGGCTGATTCCAACGGGATGAGGTTCAACACGGCCAAGTGCCGGGTCCTGCACTTTGGCCACAACAACCCCATGGGGAGCTCCAGGCTGGGCACAGAGTGGCTGAGAGCAGCCAGGCAGAGAGGGACCTGGGAGTCTGGATTGACAGGAAGCTGAACAGGAGCCAGCAGTGTGCCCAGGTGGCCAAGAAGGCCAATGGCATCCTGGCCTGGGTCAGGAACAGCGTGGCCAGCAGGTCCAGGGAAGGGATTCTGCCCCTGTACTCAGCCCTGGTGGGGCCACAGCTCGAGTCCTGTGTCCAGTTCTGGGCCCCTCAGTTCAGGAAGGAGATTGAGGTCCTGGAGCAGGTCCAGATAAGAGCAAGGAGGCTGTGAAGGGACTCCAGCACAAGTCCTGTGAGGAGAGGCTGAGGGAGCTGGGGGTGTTTAGTCTGGAGAAGAGGAGGCTCAGGGGAGACCTCATCGCTCTCTACAACTCCCTGAAAGGAGGCTGGAGCCAGGGGGGGGTTGGGCTCTTCTCCCAGGCAGCTGTCAGCAGGACAAGAGGGCATGGACTTAAGCTCTGCCAGGGGAGGTTCAGGTTGGATATTAGGAAGAAATTCTTTACAGAGAGGGTGATCAGACATTGGAATGGGCTGCCCAGGGAAGGTGTGGATTCTCTGTCCCTGGAGGTTTTTAAGATGAGACTGATGTGGCACTCAGTGCCATGGTCTGGTAACCATGGTGATAGTGGATCAAGGGTTGGACTTGAAGATCACAGTGGTCCGTTCCAACCTGGCTGATTCTATGATTCTATACAACTGTTGAGCTATGCAGCAGGATTAGTGCATTAACTCCAAGTCAGAAGACCTGCATAAAGGTAGTACTGAAAAGCTTACAGAGTTGACAGATTATCTTGTATATAGAGATCACACTGAGTGGATGCAGTTGAGAGACCAAGTGGGTTTTTTCATAATGTCTTCTAGATGAATTAGACTAGCACAAAGCACAGACCATGGTTTATCTGCATATTAGCTCATTGAATGCACCCAACCTCACCTGTATCATAGTCACCTCTCCCCTACAGTAGATCTCCATCAGTAAAACAGGTGAAGTAGCTGCAGCAGGGAAGGCCTGAGCACAAGTTGATGAAATTGTAGTATGAGATTTTTCCCTAGCTCTGGAAAGGAAGAGAGATGAGAACAGCTGAATATGCTGACTGCAGGTCACTTGAGGGTCACCACTCCCTTCAAAAGTACTAAGAGGTTCACCAGGATATCGGGGAGGGCTGCCATGTTTCTGCCCCAAGGGAAGTAACTTAATGTACCTTGCTAACTCCAGAGCACAGGCTGGGAATCCTCCAGTGCCAGGGGAAGAAAGAGCAGATTTGAAGGACTGGAAAAAAAGAACAAAACAAAAAAGAAGCAGCTTTGAACTTAACAAAGACCTTAAAGATCCCAGCCTTCACCACTCAAATATCAAATGTAGGTGTAGAGAATGGAGAAATACATAGAAATTAATCACTTTGTTCCTCAAAGTAAATTACTACCGTGGCTTAGGAGAAAAGGAGCATTGTCTTAAGTCTATGATGATCTATTTGGCTTTGAATCTTGAAAAGAGCAACACATTTGTTCTGTGCTCCTGGCAAAACCACACTGAACCCTTCTTATTGCAGGTAGTTTGCTACCTACAGAAAAATCAAGCAATCAATATCAAGTAAACATGCAGCAGCCTTGTGGGCTGGGCCCCATAGAAAATCCCCATGGGGACTGGAATGCCATGGGTTTCCCTAGCCAGGGCCCATACTGCCATCCTCAGTGAGTGCAGAGCTCATAGCATCAGGCACCTCCATGGGGATGGGCTGAGGTCAATCCAGGTAGTCAGCCTCCAAGATCAATATATCCATGGCTGGATAGGTCCAGAGATGCAGACCAGTGCTCCTAAGCTTAAGTCAAGAGAGGACTGAAAGCCCAGGGCTGAGTTGATATAGAACCCACAGGCAGAGGTGTGGGTGGAAGCCCCAAGTGAGGGTATTCAGGGCCATTAAGGTGGGCAACAACAAAACTAACCTTCCAGAAAGACTTAGCAAAGGTAACACCTCCCCCTGATCTACACTGATAAAGAACATCTGGTAGGATCAAATAAATAAAACCACTAAGCATTCAAATTTATCAGATTGATAAAAAGAAAGGCAATGCCTATATTTAAAGTTCCTTCTTCATAAATGTTCTACTATCACCACATTTTACTTTCACCTGGTAAAACAGTTATTCAGCCTATGCATGCCTAATCCATAATACAGTGCTCCCTCACATTTGCCATTTTTGCCATAGTGGTCAGGAATAATATCATAGCCTGAGCTGTGTCCAGAGAAAGATTATCATTCAGGCAGAAATAATAAGGGGAAAAAAAACTCATTATAGATCTGACCTCATATGTACTTGGGAAACTAATTACAATCAATGTCTTCAGTTACACACAATTTACTACAACATGATATGTCTGGCCCATGAGGTGAGTAAAACAGATCCCTGGCAATGGCCATTATTCTTTACACACCACTTAGTGATACTATAGGATTCCCAAGTGTAAGGCCCCTGTGATTTCATTCTGAATTACATTTAAAATTACAGAAGTAATTTTTCAAAAAGCCACACAGTGCAGGGTTTTCAGCAGCATGTAACAAAAAATGAGAATGCTCTTGCAATAGGCAAAAACGATAGGGAGAAGTGCACATAGTCTGCTTTTGTGGAACCATACTGTTACAAGTGTCTGTATATAGTAGCTGCTTCCTCATCTGAAAACCTGTGCATATCACTTGATAACTTCCAAGATGTTTTCAGTACCATGCATTGTTGGCCTCAACAGTGGTCGAAGAAATTAATTTTACCTTACTTTTGGTGGAATGCTTTTGGCGACCTTTAAAAACAGCACAGATCTTTGACCACACAAGAGTCTTAGGTGGCTTCCAAACCCAAAAGATTCCCCTTATGCATTGATGTTGATAGTGCCACTACCTCACCATTTATAATGAAACATTGGGACTTTTAAAACAGCAATTTTTTGCCTCTTTACTGTTCAGGGGGAGAAGAAATGACTGCACTGTGTAACCATTACCCTATAGGAGAGTCTCTGCTACCAGTGACTGCTATTTGAGGTAGGATGGTACTTAAAAAACTCAACACATGCACAGTTCTGGAATGCAGGGATCATGCCCCATCCTTACCTTTGTAGAAACCTGTCTGGGTGGACACATTATGAGTCTTATACTTATCTAGATACCTTATCAAGGCAAATACAGTTAATTATTTTTTTCATAGGTTAAGTTTTCAGCAGAATGTATTCTTATGCTGAATGTTCACAATAAAATTCATTCACTAATTAACTGGCATACACAAAGAAATTCAGCTGGGTAATACTGTATCTCCCATTTGCCTTAGGAATGCTACATTTTGCCACCATGTTTAGATCCCAGCTTTAAAAAAAAAACAATGAAAATGTCAGATCCAGTGCACTGTGGAGCTGTGAAATTTTCTTACCAAAATCATTCATTCTGTCATAATGTCCAATCAAACAAGAAAAAATGTATTTGGGGTCAAGTCTTGTGTCAGTCATGAGAATGCTGCAGTTCTAAAAGGAAACAAGAACAAATGCAAAAGAATGGAAAGGCTGCACAAATTTGTTCCTGGGTTAAAAGCAATCCCTAACTGTTAGATGGGAATGAAACCTGCGTTACATCTTCCAGTCAAAGTCCTTGAAGAAATGGTACCAGCCGTAGGTAAAGAGTAGTATTAGACTTAAAGAAATGAGTCTCATCTGATGCTGCAATTACGATGGGATTTTTTTGCTATTAAGAAGATTGCAACAAAGCGATTAAAATAATCCAGACAGAAACCCTGAACCAAATATTGATGCTGACTGTCGACTTTAGGGAGCGAGAAACTGACCCTCAATCTAGGCACTATGGCTCACAAAAACCTTCGGCTGTACAGGCAGCGAGAAGAGCCAGAAAACCTCGGGTTTGCTCTCTGCCCTGCCTTCCCCTCCAGGAAGCTCTGGCTCCTGTCTGCAGCTACGCAGATGCCTCCAGCCCACCCCAGAGGGCTCGATCAGCTCGTGGGAGACCTTCCCCGCGGTGTGGGGGGCAACAGGGGAGGGTTCCCACGGAAGGGAGTTCAGCAGGGTGGTTTGGGAGGGTGGCCCGCTGATGTGGTTTACAATAGACTCCTTGCGGAGGGGATGCTCAGCAGGGTGGCTGGGGGAGTGGGAGCTACTGGCGAAGATGGGGTACAACAGGGTGGGACCGGAGGGGTCACCCCCCCCCAGCCCCGCGGGGCCGCCCCTGCCTGCGCCGCTGTCCATGACCGTGGTGCTGAAATGCACCCGCCCGGCCCAGTCCCGAACCCGTCCCGAACCCCGTGCTCTCTTCGGGACGAAGGGCGGGATTAAGGCTGCAGTAATCGAGGCCGGATTAACTCCCTGGAAACCGGGTGCAATCTGAGCAAAATGTCTCCCATCCCGGGAGATGGAAGAGGGAGGGGGCGAGCATCCGCCGCCCAGATGCTGCGCCGCGATTAGAGGGAGGGAAAACAAATATATCATCCGCTGCTTTTGGGAAGGGCTGGGCTGGTTGGTATCCGGGCAGCCCCTCCTCTTCCTTCTCCCTCCTCCTCTTCCTCTCCCTCACAGCCTCGCTCTCCTCTCCCGACCAGCCGCCTTCCGCGGAGGGGGCGAGACGAGCGCAGAGCCCGCAGCCCCCCCTTCCCCGGCGACAAGCGATGGGCGACATCCCCACCCTCGTGAAAATCAGCGTCTCCCTCAAAATCCAGCCCAACGACGGGGCGGTGTATTTCAAGGTGGACGGGCAGCGCTTCGGCCAGAACCGCACCATCAAGCTGCTGACAGGAGCAAAGTACAAGATCGAGGTGGCCCTTCGGCCCGGCAGCGTCCAGGCCACGTAAGTGCAGCCTCCTCTTTCTCCCTCCTCGGGGTGGCTCCCCCGGCCCTCCCTTCCCCGCTGCTTTATTTTTAGAGGTTTAATATTTTTTCCTGGCAGTGTGACAGCACAGGGTTTCAGCGATTTCTCCCTGCCCGCTCTTTTGCTTTGGTGGCTCCGTTTCTAGGTCCCCGGGCCAGCTGTTCCCACTGCTTTTCCCGGCTGGCTCGGCAGAGAGGGCCACGTCAGGGAGACGCTTCCATCCCTCTTCCTCCTCACCTTTTCCCGGAGCTCTTTCAAACTCGGCTCCTTTTTTCCCTCCTTCCCTGTGGCTTGTCCAGGAGGCAGAGGGAAAAGAACCCCTCGGACCCTGTTTGTCAAGGCTGCAACATGCCCCAGCCTCGCTGCAGCATGACAGAGACTGAGATACCAAGGAGGATGCAGATGGGGACCCGGCTCAGGGTGGAGTGACAGTCCTAGAGAAGGGATTTGACTAACCTCTCTCCACCCACTCCAGGTCATATCCTTTCCTTTCTACACCTTCCCTGGTGACTGCAGAGCCCTGGCATTTTCCAGGAGCCCCAGTGAGTCAGCAGCACCTGCAGGTCTGCTAAAATCCCTGAAGCATTCCCCCACAACGCAGAGGCTACAGCCCACAGGCCAGCTCCATATTCCTAGGGAAGAAGATTTGAGGAGCTGCTGAAAGGCTGGATCTTGTCTCTTTGCAGGACAATGGGCATCGGGGGCGTCACTGTCCCACTGGAAGAGATATCAAGGGATGCACAGGTGGCCTCTTACATAGGGATCTACAACACAGAAGGAGTGCCCCATACCAAGAGCGGAGAGAGACAGCCCATCCAGGTCAACATGCAGGTATGTGGTTCTCCAAGATTGGTATGGGAAGACACGGCAGGACAGCAGGAGAGGGAGTTGTGGAGACCAAGTATTCCAGGGCAAAGTCTGCCCACAGCTGCTGCACTCCTCTCTGCTTTGAGTCAGTAAGACCACAGGTTAAGGCAGAGCTGGAAAACACAAGCACTGCGTCCCCAGGAGAAGCCATGAGAGCAGCAAGGACCAGGAAGTAGCATGGGGATTTTTAGAGATTCTCATAGCCCTTTAAGGTGCTTCAGGAGAAAGAAACAGCAGCTGAACTTCTCACTTTTTCTGCAGGAAATGTTATGGGCTTCAGAAAACTCTCCCCAAGTTCCCTGGTTAGGAATCCAGTCCCAAGCCCCTGTCATACAGGGACTCTCCTTGTGCCTGCCACCACTGCCAGGTTTGTTTGTTGGTTTTGGTTTGGTGTGTTTTTTTGGTTTTTGGTTTTTTTTTTGAGCAGAGCATGCCCCAAGCACAAGGGGTGAGATAATTTCCCCTTCCACCTGTCATCTGCAGGTTGCCTGAGGACCTGCCAGAGGCTGAAAGCATGCCTCAGAATACACACACACACACTGGCTTCTCCCTTCCTTTCCTCATATACTGCCATTATCACATTAAGTCTGCAGCCACAAACCTAAGTTTTTACCCAAATATCTCCTCAGCCCAACCTGAAAGAGAAGCTCCAAGGGCCAGAATTGGTACCCATCACAGCCACAAAATGAAATGACAAAAGCTCAGGCCCATAAGGCAGCAGAGCTAACAGAAGACAAGAGAAGCAGCAGGCAAATTTCTACAGCACTCCTTGGGTGAAGTTTTCAGGATGCAGAGAGAGATTTGGTTTTTTCTGGATTTTTTATGTCTCTTCCCCTTTCTGATTACATTTGTGAGGGATTCTCAACGTTCTGTGGCTCCTGTACTAAAAAAGGAAACGGGGCAGCTAGCCATCTTCAGTTGAAGCTCTCCTAAGGGTCTGCTGCAATTTACACAATTGGACCTTGCCAAGCCCACCGGATCTCAGATTTTCTTACATTTGCTCACTGCACTCAAAGTTTCATCTTGATCAGCACTTTTTTTTTTTTTTTTAAATCATTTACCTGGTAATTCCCTTCCGAATAAGGACAGTAACATCTCGATTTCGAGTTTCTAATAATTACAGCAAGTATAAGTTAATTTTGGAGACCCACATCGCATTAACAGTTACCACTTCATAATCTTAGGTTAACAAGACTACCCTAAAGTATCTGTCCACATTAATCACTTTTCTCTACAATCCCCTCCTTGGAACACCCAGGAAATCCAAACACAAGTATGGCTTCCCAACCAGCAGAAGGATGCCACTATTGAGTATTGCAGTTGTATTTCACAATTTCCTATACTAGGAGGGGAAGGGGCAGTGATCCCCCAAAAAACACCTGCTTTAACTTAGGCATCCCTATTTTGATAGCCACCTTTACCCTTAAGTGTGGCACTGATGTAAACTCTGAAAATCGGAATTCTAACTTTTCTTATGGAGAAAACTAAGCCAAATCACAAACAAATTAATTACAGGAAATGCAAGGAGGGTCTGATTTTCAGATAGAAGCTCTGAGATGGTTTGTTGCAGCATCAGAATGAGTAGCCGCAATCTTTGTACAAAGATTGGCTTTTAAAAATCAAATCTTGGGATATTAACCATGAAGCCAATAGGATTTTCAATCATTAAGCACTTCCTCAACCCCCTTTAGGATTTGATCTTGATAGATAGGTTCTCCAGTATAGACTTAGATGTCCACAGTTCATACTTTCAAGTATTAAATACAGGCAACTCAACGGGGGATTTACACATTTAGCTCCTCAATTAGCTGCTTAGCTAGACAGAGCCATAACAGATTTAGAGAACCAGCCTTGGACACCTCAGCTTCTAATGCCTACTTCCTAAATCTTCAAAACTGGGCTTACTGCATACAGCTTTATATTTTCCTATTTCCTTCAGCTATGAGGAACTTCAGTCTTCACTTCCTTTTCTAGAACAGGCAGGATCCTGATACATCCTAGTAAGATAAGGACACTATTTAAGGCATGAAATCTGAATTCATATTAGAAATAGACTGTGAGGTCTGTCCTGCAGGTAAAAACTGGTGTGATACTGCCAGTCTAATGCCTGAAAGACAGAAGGTTCACAAGAATTTCTCATCTGCTTTAAAACTTGAAACAAATAATTCTCATGCTCCTATTCTAGTTGTCTAGTAAACATCTGACTTCTTACAGTCTACTATATACGTGTAAACCAACAATCCTTCTTCTGAATTCCAGAATCTGAGGAAACATTTCTGTTACCTGAATGCTCAGTTATGTGCACTATCCAAACACTGCTAAACTCTCGAGTAAATGGTGTAAATTCTCTTTGGGTCTAATTTTATTCTTGGTCAGACAAGAGTGAGACTGCATACAGAAGCTAGATCTCGGTTCCCAGTGATAAACAACCATCAAATCATCCTAGCATGCAAATTCAGAGGGAGTGATTAAATAACTATTAACACCTACAGTACTGGATGACGGAGAATAGCAGAGAGGGAAATAGCCTGACCTACAAAGAGTAGGGCCATCCCTCCCTCCCTGGGGAAGCCTAGAGTAGGATTCCTTGTGGAAAAGCCAGGATTCAGCTGCAGGAGCCACAGGGATTCAGGGGAGTTCTGAGGATGTAGAATGCTCATTAAGCCATAGAGCTGCTGCATCTGCTAAGTACTGGGCTGAGGGGGCGGTATGTGGTAGTAGAAAAGCTCTGCAATTAATTCTGTCCTCCTGGAAATCCTCAGCAGTCAAATCACACTGCATAGCTCAGCAAACTGGGTCATTGGAGGAAGATTTTGTTTTCTTTCTTTATCTTGTTGAAATTTAAATCCTCCATACATTAATGAAACAAAATGCTGCTCTTGAGTTGTATCGCTGTCGTACCACCTTCCAGCAATGCTATCAGAAATGCCTTTTCTTCCTCAGTTTCTGGACTGAGGGTAGCTGGTGCTTCTCTCTGACAATTACTCTGTGTGGGCTGTGCACAGCTAAAGCCAATGTGCTTAACCTTTACTATCTTGCATTATGAGTGTTGATTACTATCAAAGTTTATTAATTAAAAAAAAAATCCTTAACAAGGTTATTGCTGCTGGGAGACACAAAACAGCCTGTATGTCTGATTCTCTGTCAAAAAAAAGTAGCAGAAATATTTCAGCTGCTCCTTTAAAGTAACACGTGGGACTGGAGCCAAATAAAAACCTTCCACTAACAGCACACAGAAGCTCCTGCTGTTGTCAAGGCTAAATTTAAGTTCCCATAGTGAGCCGGGGCAAGGTTTAAAGCAACGTCCATTATGCATCAGCAGCTGGCAAACCACATTTTAGAGTAAGAAAAAAATGCATGTCCTTTTGAGAAAACTAGATACAGAAGCATCTGATTGCAACTGAGGAAGAGTCACTGTGTAAAAGAGCTTTCATACTGGCCTTGCAAGTGATTATAATAGGCAGATGATCAAAGGTCAGCTCCCAGTCACATGATGGGAATGAAAAATAGTCAAGTGAAAAAGCTGTCATTAAAGTGAGTGATGTTAATATTTAAAAGGAAAAAAATGTTGAAGAACAGAGTGTCCTCCAGTAGCACTGAATCCACTGTCTAGTATCTCCTAACAACATAGCACAATCAACAAACCATACTGCTGGGACCAACAGAGAAGTGTATAAGCTTCACACACACACTTGAGACATTCTGCAAGGTCTCAAGGTACAGGAGCTCAGATTTTACATCACCATCATAACTGTAGTCGTGATCTACCCTCATAAGCCTAATTCATATGGTTTTTCTGATATTGCAAGGGTGTCTAGCAGTGGCTTCAAAGAAGAAAGATATTTCATTTTACAGAACTTAGTACAGTCATAGTCTTATTCACTCCAAAGCTGCAAGCACAGGCAGCTTGTAATGTCTCAAAACCCCTTCAGTGTATTAGACACATATTTGCTAACATGTGCTGATCATCTCCTTCCTAGCTTTTATTACTCATGCCCAGATTTGAAAAGCTGCACTATCACGGTATAACTAGCAATTAGAGAAATGCACAAAGGAGAACTACTTCTGCTTAAGTTTCAAGTAAAATCCAGATCAGAATCCTAGGGAAGGAGTAAGAGGTCTAATATAGCATATCTCAATCAAGACACACAAGGCTACAAGACACAGTGACATTAAATATTTCTAACTGAGCAAAAGAAGGAATCTGGGGAGGCCTCTAGGTATGGTATAAAGGTGAAGTGCTGGCCTGTGTTGCTACAGATGACTGCTACATGATATGTATCATAAGTGGCACAAGCCACTTCAAGACCATTATGCCAACTACTACTGTGTCATCTCAAGAAGGATTATAGCTTTGATTCGTGCTGTTAGTAACTTTTATCCATATGGGAACTTGAACATTTTTACTCCCTTGCCTTTTGCAGATGCAAGAACCAGGGGACAGTACACTGAGAATCTAATCGTTCACGTTCTCTGTATGCCTAAGTATAAAAGACTTTATGACTGCTAGAGCAGGTTTTAGAGATCTCTGATTTATTGGCTTGAGGAACAAACTGACTTGTTTTACATTCCCCAGTTTCCTTCCAGTGTTGTTTCTAATTAACAGAGAGAAACCACCAAACAAATCAGCTCACTAACACTGCTATTCCATCTTTCTCGCAGTTTAATGACATTGGCCTTTTTGAAACAGTCTGGCAAGTCAAATTCTACAACTACCACAAACGGGATCATTGCCAATGGGGAAACAGTTTTGGTAGTATTGAATATGAATGCAAACCAAATGAAACTCGCAGTCTCCTGTGGATCAATAAAGAGACCTTCCACTGAAGAGATATGAAACCAGGAATGCTGGACAATTTCCCTAAGGAATGCTCTACCTTTTTAAACCAGCAAGAAGCCTTAACAAAGGCATACTATAACATTGCTGTGTCCCATACATTTCCAACTACATTGTACATACAGGTGGTGCCACTGAAATCTTTGCCTATTACTGTATTTTAAGTTTACCATGGCATATGCAACATACTTTATCTGTCATCCTGAGAATACTGTGAAGTTCATAGTAAAGAAGATTTGATAGCTGGGTAGAGAGTCATACAATCATAATACTGTCATAAGTATTTGCATTATGCCCACTAAACAGTTCCACTAGAGGTAACAACTTTTGTGGAGTGTTATACTTTATTGCTTAGAATTTGGATGCAACATCACATTGGTGATTTCTGTATTAATATTTGCATTTGCTCCTAAATTGGTGTGCTCCTTCAAGAATTTTGTCATACATGTCATCCCCGTGGACAGCAAAAAGTACAAATTATGGATATTTGTAGGTTTAGCTAAATGACAGCTACGACAGTGTTGATATTGTGCTTTCATACCAGAGGATTTGGAAACTCATTCTCCCTTTTGTTAAGTGCTGTAAAATATTCCACGAATTTGCTAATTTACCAAACCTCTCAAAGTAAGATTCTTTGTTAAATTTCCCAGTCTCAGAAATAGCTTTAGGAAACAATACGAAACATGCTAAACTGAAGGAAGGAAAAGCAATAAATCATTTGTAGTATCAAAGACATCTAACAACATGGCTAATATCTTAACACCATATAGTATTCTTGAAAGATATTGCTACCATACTGAATTTAGTACTTAGAGTAAAAGTTACAATAATAACCTCCATTTTTATGTGACACTGTGCAAATCAATGAAAAACTACAAGTCAACTTTTTCAAGCCTGACCACTGTATCACACCAAAATCAACAGGATTTCTGACCAAACACACTCAGCAGTGTGAAAACTGCACTTTTTTCAAATAAAGGTAAGCATGTAAGTATTGGCATGGTTATGACTAAAGGTGCTACATAAACACTAGATCAGTGTTTTAACAGAGATAGACAACAACAAGAAAACCCAGTCTTTTCTTCCAGTAAATAAAGCAGGGAACAACTACACTGTTCCATCCCCAACTTGGGCTGAAGTAAGCTGTCAGTTCTTGTGTATCTGTTATTCCCTTTGTGAATAATTTGTAAATTGTGTATGTAAATGGTAACCATGACTTTTGATCTTTGTAATAAAGGACTTAAACAATTTAATCTGTAGTATGACCATCTAAATGTGCTGAAAATACTGTAATACTGGAAAATACTGAAAATATTGAAAAGACAGTAGCTTTAGAAAGCCAGACAGCAGAGGGTCTTCAGTGCCTTCCTAGAATCCAGTCCAAAGTAGCTCATATTCTTTACCCAAACCTACTGTTTCTAGGGCACACAGAACCAATGCACTAGAAAGCAGTTAATGTGAACACCCAACAGAGCTTATCAATAAAACCCAGCTGTGTTTCGATGCACTAACATTGTGGGAAAAGTAGAAACCAAGGACAGATATGAAATATCAAAGAAATATTTTTCCCTTGGATTATTAATAAAAAATCCAGAGTGTCTGCAAATTTCTTCAGACAAAAGCCTGAAAGTGATGAAATACATCACTGGATAAGTGAGCTAGCCAGTTGTATCTCTACTCAGAGGCAGCATTACACATGAAAATGCCACTGCTATGAAATTCTAGAAATAATCTTCAGCATTAATGTCTCTTAGACTCTTCTAGATTACAGAAAAAAATCTGCAAAATGAAAAAAATGGAACTAAACAAATTCAAATAAAATCTGTATTTCAGACACAGGTGTTAGTGTCAGCCTTTTAGAAGAAATTTCCAGACAACAGGTTTCAAGGATAACAAACTTCTAGCTGTCAACCCATTCCATCTCTGTACTGCTAGAACATTATTTTCTTCTGCAATAATTGGTATGCTTTGGTTTATTTTGTTTGTACAGACAAAGTGGAATCACGTAAGCAGAAAATATGCAGGATTCATAAATTAATAGAGCACCCTCTGTCCTAGTAAAATTAAAATGTATAAGATAGGCCTTCACTTTGAGTTCAGCTTCTATGAAATACTTGGCATACAACATCCTAGCCCTCCAGCATTTAAGAAAAGAAATGTTAACAATTAAAAATCCAGCCTGTCCTGGTGCAGTAGGGTTGTTATTCTCAGGTAGCTGGAAGCATGCTTTTCCCAAGGTAAATACTCATGGTTAAATTGATGCCAATTAGGCAGCAATTTTATCATGTCCTTGCAAGCCCTGTAGCAATTCAGCTGAAATTCAGTTCAGAAGGTGAGCAAGAAAGAGCCTGCAGGTGGAGCAAGCTATTTTTAAAAGGAAAGAGAGAATAGCTAGAGCAACTATGTCTTGTAAGCTCCATACCCTGATATAGAATGTTGATGCCCAGGACCATAGCACCCCTTTCACAGTGGCAGAGATAAAAAGGATGAGGGGTAGTTAACAGCTTATCATGGGGAAGACACAAATGGCATTACTCAGCAGCTGCTCCTTCTCCCCTAGATAAGGTTTGAGCATGCAGAACTGGGGCTTGATGGTCTGGCATTATTCCTAAATTGAAGATTATTCATAAGGTGTTTGTCGAGTATCCATACCATGGATGACAACACTGATGGTCTGTATATGGAAAGCAAAATAGTCCCATCAACTTCCCCTTGCTCAGAAAGTGTTTTTCTAACACAGCAAACATTTTCTTCTAGTGAAGAAGACTCAAGACTAGCAGTTCTCTGCAAGCAATGTTTTGAATTTCTTTCATCCAGGACAACTAGTAAATATTCATAAATCTGAGTCACTAAGAAACTGTTGCTGTGACAGTTTGATGCATTATTCAATTGGCAGCATTTAATCTTCAGATAATTTTGCTCTTTAAACACCGTTTTCTAATCAGTATTTCCATTTTTGTTCAAAACAGGACTCATTATGCTTAAACATATATTTATATCCATTACAGGGTCAGAAAATGCTGACAATGTGTCAGTCCAGCTGAAACCACAAAGCACTCATATCTGAAGGTTTTATAAATGAGAAACAAGGAAGATTTTTCTCATGAAGTGTCCAGCTTCCTTTTTCATAAGATTAAAAGAAATATACTGAATCTTCTAGAGTCATTTTTTCATCTATATTTAGGCAGCAGTTAACACTTACAGACTGCTGAGTAAAAGGATCCAACAGCAAGTTATTAGTCACAATTATCACACTTGTGATTCTACACAGGACTTGCATTAGATCATGACAGTTTGCACAAGGCTCTGTGCTTGGCACAGCTACTATAAGCTCTGGTATCTCTTACCATCTGACTGTATCTTTAAAAGAAATAATACTGCTAAAGTTTCTAAGCCTTACTACACAAGTTATGAAAGAGAGGCTCTGTCCATTGGTTTGCAGATGCAGAGTGGCCCTTAATGATTCCAGGCCAGCAGGCCATCAGAAAATCTCACTTATTACATTCATCCTATAAAAGTTGTGAACAGAACTTCTGTACAATGAAGCTGCATGTTTTGTACAAGGCTCCTATGTGCCAGCAGCTTGGTTTCCATTTAGTTAAGAGCACTTACCTTGCTTAGTATGTAAAATTTTGAAGTATATTCCACACTGAACACTTACACAGAGACTCTAGATGAATGGAAAGCTTTGAATAAATAAGGATATGGCACATGGAAAATGCTAACCTCTTTCTGAGACCTGAAACAAGTCCTGTGGCTTTCAGAATTGAAAGCATTGAGCACTGCCTTAATAGCTGCTTCAACCACGAAGCACAAAGCAGTAGTATAATGAGTCTTATTCACATTTTCCCTTAGCTCTAAAAAAACCTCACAGGCAAAGACTGGAAAGTCCCCTTTTTACAGCTCATCTGGATCTTTGGTTAGGAAGGACAGGCACTCCTGCCCATGGTCCCTCCCTGCTGTGTGCTTGGCAGCTTTTGCCAGTATTCCTTGGAATGCTTCCTTTTCCCCTCTCCCCAAGACCAGATTTTAATGCTTGAAACCCCAGTGAGCCTTGGCTTTCAGCTTTAGGGAAAAAAGGCTGCATCAACCAAGTAAGAAGCAAATCAGAGGCTTTCACTGCATAATTTTCTCTGTCCCTACCTCAAAGTTGTGGATTATTTCTCTTATTAGTCAACACAGCTTAGTTCTGTGCACTCAGTCATCCCCTGCCTGGCTTGATACATTACATATAACCTTCTCTGCCTCTTCCTGCAGAAGAAACTCACAGGCATTACAACTGTATCACAGCTATAAATAAGAAAAAGATTACCAGCTACCAAAAAAGTAAAGAAGTACTACAGAAAACACTGCTGATGAGCAGAGGTGGAGGTCCTACAGCATGTGCCATTACAGTGCTGATGAACTTGGACAACTACATAGGTTGTTTCCACTGTGTTCTAACACTTATTGCATTTCTCTGTGTAATAAAGCATATACAAGTGAAGAATTGTAAGCTTTTGTGACTTCTCCCTGCAATCACTGGAGTTTGTAATCTTTTGACCTGCAGCAAGTTGCACCACTTAGGTATGAGTATATAAATACAAAAAATTCTCCATCAGAAAAAACATTTAAAAGCAATTACAGCTTTACCATCAGTGTTGATGCCAAAAATCTTAAATTTAAAAATAAAAAGAACCCATAACAGCACATCAGCATTGACCAAGCATAAGGCTTTGATATTCTGTTTTTCCTCACTTGAGAAAATTGAGTCTCAGTGCTGCTATATGCAAGTGCTTCATATGTTATTTCTAAGGCTTCATTTCCCTTCATTTCTAAGGGCAGACACTTCTCCTCCCTTTATCCTAAATATCAAGGAACAGTCTGGTATTCCATCTGGTAACTTCTGCAGTCTTTGAACAATCCTGAGAAGCAATAAAAAACTATCAAGTGATGAGGAGGAAGGCAGCACAGGCAAGAACCATGGTATTACTGGAGGCAAGATGAAACTTCTGTCCACCCTCAGCAGAGTAACTGCAACATTAGGTGGCATCCTGCTGTTACGGTAGTGACTGCAATAATGTCTACAGTAATATCTGTGGTTAACTGCAGCGTATGTGCTACTGGGACCAAATGTTCCCAGATGCTTGAACTGAATTATAAGGAGTTTAATGTGAACCCCAGAGGGCCTTGTCTGCGAAGAGGTGGCAGTAGAAAGCAATAATACCACAACAGATACTATTTTCTGACTACTGTGGCACTCTTCCGCCCAGTCTAAGTTGCTATGCCAACAGATTCAGCTAAGATACTTCCACATTTCAGACTTGTTTTGCAGAACAAGCCCTGGCCAATTCTATGTATAGAACACACTCTGAGTTTGGTGCTTTTTTGTTCTGTAGGGTTTTGATCGTTTTTAATTAACTGTATTATATTTATTTCTGGCTTCAAAGACATCTCTGTCTAAATACTACAATACAGGCAAGCTGAGCTAATGCAAGAAATCTTACTCTGTGAAAATACCACTGTTCTCATCCCTGTTCTGCATGAATACCATGTGACCCTACTCCAAAGACATAAATGCATTAAAACAAAAATAAGACAATCTCTCAGCTCTGTCACAGACCAAATACTGTTCACTTGTAACATTTTGTCTATCAAAGGTCAGCAAAAGTAATATATAAAAGTAACATATGAACATGCTGATCATTTAATTTTCAAACGCACAATGCTTACACTGAACTTCACTGCTCTTGAGGTAAATGGTTAAGAAACCAAGAAAAAGAACCAAATGCACTCTTGGTATGAAGTTCCACCAAAATGCACAAAATTAACATGAGGGACAAATTTGCACCAATATGCAAAAATGTGAATTAATTGCTCTTGCTTCAAACAGAACTCTAAGAATTCAGACCTAACTATTTTAAAACAAATGAAGTGTAACTCGCTGAGGAAATACTTCCAGGGAGGTTGTTTTAAATACACTGAAAAGATTTCCTCTGCAGATCATTTGCCCAATCTTAGAAAAATCTTTATTTTCCTCTAGGAATCAAGAACTAAGATTTTGTGCTTGTGTACAGTGACAGAATCAGTTAAATGAGCTAGCAGAGCTGGAAGTTTTCTCACAGGTGTTTTTGGGGTTTTTTTTGCTTTTAAAATAAAACCAGCTTATCAATTCTTACTTCCTTCTGCTTCAGCCCAGCAATGTCAGCAGCAGCAGTCCTCAAGCACAAATAAGCAATGCTGCCACATACTTAGCTTCAGCACCAAGATATGACCCAAACAGCACAGGACAGGAAGATTATCAGTCACCTTGTCAGTCTTCTTGTAGCCTTTACTCTTGGAGAACCATAACTAGGACAGTAAGCACACTTTCTTTCCCATGCATTCCATCCTACAAAACCATGAGTGAGACATGAGCTTCTCTCCAGATACCTAAAGGAAAAACAGGGGGCATGAGCTTGGAGTCATGGTGAACAGAAACAGTGAGAGAAGTCAAAGAATTTCAGAATGTTTTGAAGACACTGAGCTTTTAACCCACAGGCTGCAGGAGAAACAGTCACTAGGAGTCTTCATACAAAAATATGACAATACAAGAAGCCTCCAAAAAAATTTCTCTCTGTAGCCTCTATCTCAGCCACCTCTAATGGCCCTTCCAGATTCTGCTAGAAAGACTACTCGTATCCTCAAAAATCTCTTACAAAACTCCCTATGTTTTTTACTGATGAGCAGCTTTAGGCTTCTGGCTCAGTGGTAGTGTCAGTACTTTTCCACAGAATTCATACCAATCTCAAAACTTTCTAGATCTCACTAGAGCATTTTCCACTCAATAGCTGCTAGTGAAAACTGCTACAGTTTACCTACCATCCCCTGGCCCTGTCTCATTTTTCATCTACAGTGGAAAAAGACTCTCTTTGCTCACCATTTGCTGTTCTATCTCTCACTAGATTGTCTTGAGGGCTCTGCAGTAAGCAACTATTTACAAAACCTGTAAGGTTCACAGTCATTTAATAAGTTTTAATGCAACAGGGAGAGCAGCACTTTATTGAATATTATTGGATGGGCAAGGAAGCCCTAATACCTCCTACACACAAAAAATTAAAAATTAAAAATAGCAGCAATTAAAAAGACTCCAAGCAATCACTAGATGGTGCTACTAAGAGGAAATAAGGCTGAAAAACACAAAGACAGCTCCCCCCTCCCATCCCATCCCCCCATCCCATTTGTGTAGGCCACTTCTCTGACACAAACACACTACAGTCTTGCAGAATGTAGCTCTTAGAAGCATAAGGGACTCCCGTTCACGATTGCCGAGTTTCTTTTGATTTAAACTGGCACCTGAAGAGCAATAGCCACGGAGTGCTGTGTGGTCCAGAAAGAGATTAAAGACAGGGTCCAGGGAGCTCAAACACCACTGAGCCTCGCTAATAAGGTGCTTGTGGCAGCATCCCTCCTGACCTCAGCCTTTGTGGCATGAGGCCTCATGAGAAATTTCTGCTTTCTCACAAGTTCAGAAGCTTGCACTGCCCGACATGCACAATCATAAGAACTATTCATCCAAGCTAGGGCACCCTAACAGTTCTTATAAATGAGGTTACCACTTCCTTAATAGAGCAACTATTCCCTGCTTCAAAGATGACTCCAAACTGTGGGGAAAAAAAAAAAAATATACACCATAAATTTCTAAAACCAAAACAAAACCTCACTTCATCCTAATGTATCACAATGTGCCAAATCACATGCTTCTGTAACCAAAATTATGTCCATGTTGCTGTGCGCCACAGGCTAGAACTCAGCTAGCTCTGAATGAGATTATAATTTAGTATTTTGGCAATTAACAAGATTCCAATATCCAATCTCAACATACTGTTTTTCTGCAGTAGGTCAGTACATACAGCGCTGTCTCAGTCCTCTACCTGACAATGAATCCGAGTTGGTAAATTTAAATCTCCACTCTAATGCTACATGATCTGCCTCCCCAGTCCCTCTGAAATGCTTTCTTCTTATGGGAATAACAGTAATGTTCATGGAATTAAATGCTTCAGGGTTCTGCTGATAAGCTAATAAGCTAGAGCCTTCTACCTTCAGATCACAGGTATGAATCTATTTAGCTCAAAGGTAAAAATATTATTTTTAGCAGAAATTTCACATTGAGTTCTATTTCTAGCTTCTTATCTCAAAACCATCTTCATGCTTCCTGTGTAGCTGTAGTTTCCAAGTTAGACAGGGCTTTGAGCTCAGCAGAGCCTTCTACCAAGGACCCCAATTGTAGCACGATCCAAAATCATTTTGATACAGATCTTCAGGATATACAAAACAGATTATCACACTTAGGAAAAAGAAAAATAAGACTTTTTTTTTTTTTTTTAAACGTAATGTAAGTTCTGTGATCTGGAGTTCACGGAAGTGCCCAAAATGCAAAGTTTTTTCAGCAAAGAAAATCTAATTTAACATCTAACTAATATGCTCTAATGGTGCTCTGAGTCACTGCAGAGGTTCCTCGCCTCCACAAGAGGGAGCTTTCCTCTTGTAAAGATGACTGATTCTCTTCTGCAGTTCTGATTCTGAAAACGTGTAGGAGCTCTAAATAATTCTGGAGGGTCCCACGCCTGGCAGCTTTCACACAGGATTAGCAAAGGAGATTCAGAAAATGGAGAAATAACAGCACACCCCACAGATAACCAACCAAGCAGACAAATAAACATCCAAAACCAGAAAACTAAAGATCAAGCACCTATAAGCTAAGCCATTCCCTTGCATTCTGCCACACTTTGACTCCTCCTCATCCCCCACTGCCCAAAACAATTACTTCCAACAGTATTTATGTCCAAACATATGACATGGATAAACTTCACTCATGTGACTGAAGGCATCAGCTATCCAGAGGATACTAGAAGAGGATTCTATGAATAATAAAACACTCTAATTCAAAGAACATCTTGAGAATAATTCTGGCCTAAGAGCTGAAATAAATAACTGAACAGAAATTTTAAAATATATTTTAAATTACACTAATGGAAGCAATCCTCTCTCTTGAAAACTATTAATCCAGCAAGTGACAGTTAAGTTTTTACTAGAGTTAACCATGATGGCTGCTTTTTCCCAGAAAAAACAGCTCACTTCCATCATTCAAAGTTCTGTGCCACATTTATCTGCAGCTCTTGGCTGCAATTTCTATCAAGGTAGCACTGTGCTATTATCCCATTTCACACCTGCAACTTTCACTACGGTTTCCTTAGGAAAAAAAAAATGTAAAAACCAAAAAAACAAACAAAAAAAAAAAACCCCACAAAAAACAAAAACCCAGAGCTGACAAGCCAAGTGGGAGCGATGCTTAAGCTGTGCTGTTCTCACCAGCTAATTGCTAGAGAATTTCATATTCCCTGCTGCCTCAGTTCTAGTCCACTGGGTATACTCTCCTCCTGATGTGTTTAGCTAATTCCCATTGTCAACAGTGGGAATAACACATGCACACAAAGGGGACAATGAGCTCTTGAGGCCTCTTGTAATAATTTCAAAATATCAGGGTAAACATATTTTGCGTGTGATAGGCAATAAGTCTGGCACCAGCCTCTGTGTTTAAGAATGCATTATGGGTTTATCCACTCAGAGATTATCACTTTAGAGATACCCTACTTGCCTATTTTCCAGCTTCATACAAGTGTCAAGAAATGGTTCTGCCATGTATAAGTAATTGCTGTATATACAGATCCATATGCAGAGATCTAATCACGTATCAAAGCTCTCTGGAGCAAAATGGGGTAGAAAGGATTAGACAAAACATTTTTCTTACAAGGTCTTACAAGCTTGATTTATGACTAGCCACAGAAAAAACAACACGTGCTGCCCAGAACTCTTTCACCCTATTAAAGTTATAATGGAAAAAAATATTACAAGTCTTCCCTTTCTTGCTATCACCTCAAAGCCAACTATGGTATAAGCATGTGAGCTGTGTTTTGCCTTACACATAGTTCAGCTGCAGGCCATGGTCAGCTTAACAGGAGGCCCAACGTTAAGTCAGAAAAGCCAGCTCTGGTGTGGTAACTCTGTGGTGTTACATGTTTTTTAATCAAAGCCTTATCTAACTTATTAGAAAAAACAACAACAAAAAACCTAAAACAAACACCTCCCCCCAGTCTCCCCACAAAAAAGGAAAAAGAAAAAAAGGGAGGAAAAAAAACTAAACAAAGAAAAAAAACAAAACAGAAAAAACAAAAAACAGAAAAAAACCCAAAAAGAACAACAACAAAAAACCCAAACCAAGCAAACAAAAAAACAAATAGCATCTAAAACAGGTCTTCAGAGCATGGCAGGCCATACTCAAGGGTGATTTTTCAGAACAAAATTTTTCCTGTCCACCCATAATTTACCCTGCAAAATAATCATGCTATATGGTAAATGTGAATTGCTACCAAAATATTAACAATGCAAGAAAAAAGGGCAGACAGTATAGTTTGAGAAAAGACCTCAAGTCCCAATACAAGCAAAGGCAACCAGAGTGTCTTGTTTATGTAACACTTAACAAGTCCCCAAGGGAAAAGGGACAGCTGTGTAAAGCTGCCTTGGTTGTCCCTTTATTTTTTTTTTCTCATCATAATTACATCTGTTACTGATGTTTCGTAAAACAAAATGTCCCGAGAGTCTTCTTAAGTTCTGCGTGAATACTGATAAATCTTAAACATTGAAAGCAGATGAAGCATCCTCAGTGATACATTTTGGAAGGTTGCCAAGATCATCCTGGAAGGTTACATATCCTAAGGTCAAGCAAAACTATTTGCTGAGGAAAGGTACATTTTCAGTACTTGCTTATTTTGAGTAAAAGGACTTAAAGTGAACTTGACATTAAGTTATCCAGTGTGACTTTTAGTAAATGAAGACAGCATGTCAATATTTACATTTTTCCATGAGTCCTGTTCTGTTTCTTTAAGTAGAGGTTTTTTTATTTGAAAAGAAATTATGGACTTTTTAAAGATCCTGAAAAAAACTAGTCACTGTCTTATAACTTGAAACTGCAACTGATGAACACAAAATACTGGAGTAGGTTTTCACTAAGGCAAAAAGGTAATGGAGTACAACATAGATAATTAAAGTCTGGGAAACAAGAATTACTTGGTTCCACACTAGTTCAAATAATCACTCTTTAAACTGATCCAAAATGTTTTAAACAAAGCTAGATACTCAGATATATAACTTGAATTTCAGAATTTCTAAGCATCTATCAGCTTTACTTAACTTGAAAATAAATTCAAGTGGACTACTCACTTCTTACTGGACATTAGAAGCTGTAAGAATCTAAAAAATCTCAAACAATTCTGAAAAGGGAACAATTACCTCCTGTTATTTAAACCACTTCCTAATATTAACAATTGTTCAAAACTTAGTTTTCAAATAAAGATTAGAAAAACACATGCCTACTAACACCTTACCAAAACCTTTTCATTTTCAAGCTATTTAGCAGAAATCAAGTATTTACACATAAAACGTCGAGTGGAAGTTTGGGATGCTTAATTTGTTTGATTTATAGCTGGAAATTCTTGTAACAGAATATTTTTTATACAAACCTGTTTTGTTCTAGTGAGCCCTGTAACTACTATTTCATAACTAAGATTTTGTAGAACTAAGTAGTATAAAACACTTCCTTTGTATCAGGCCTGTAAAATTACTATGGCTCACAGACCGAGAAACATCAAGTGTCATTTTTTTTCCCAAGTGTTGCTTTCTAACAAGATGAAGGGTTAAAATAATCATTTGGGTCTCTGAGGTTCGTTTGGCCTCAACCCTTTCTCCTATTCTGAATTACCAAAAAGAAATGGTAGGGCATGATCCTTACAAAGGTACCCATCCACTTAACCCTGAACATTAATGAACTAGTTAATGAGTACTGGATCTTTTATTCCAATATGCTTCCCTTTTGTGCTACTCTTGCATAGGAGGCACACCATAATTTTAACTGGAGAAAAGGGGATGTGACTGGGGAATCCAACTGCAGTCTTCAGAGAGCATGACTTAACTCCTGCCTGGCAAAGTGAGCACAGGAAGCAAACACAGAGAAACTGAACAGTTACAGGGACTTTTCTGCATCAATTAAACTGCAATTTGAGTATGAAACTTGAACTTTGGCAACTGCAGTGCCTTCAGCTTAGGAACAAAGTCAATACATTGATTTGGAAGCTCGGTTCTATGGAACATGAAACACTCACATGATGCTTGGACATCATTACAACATTCATGAAGCTTTACAGAAGGCATTAAATCCTTTTAAAATTATTACAATCCAGAATGGCTTTATTTAAGGTGTTTGCTCTGCCTGGTAAAAGAGAGCATTTACAACCTTCTGTGTGATGCACTGCCATTTCTGGGTAATTTGCATCTGTGAAATATCAGTGGAGACAAAAGCATTCTTACTTTCCATACTTTGAATATGACAAGTAAGAGCTGGAGCCTCCAAAAATGCCTGTATTAAAGCAGAAGTGTAAGTGACTAGAAATTAAAATTCTCCACAAAAAGTACTTGACATTTAAGGAAAAGTATTTAGAATGCATATGGGTGTCTTCATGAGATTTGAAATGCATTGATCATATTGAAGCAGAGGAATCAAAATTGATCTCTTTTTGGCAATATAGTTCCTCCCTGATAAACACAAGTATTGGAATTATTCCAAATTGCTTTTAATCATGTCTATAATGGGATATAACACCAAAAGAACAGATCAGCAAGAGTAATTGACAGTAGAAAAAAAGGCCAAGTCCAGTTGTTATAAATGGTTTTAGACCTCATCAGGTTCATCAAGATTGGACAGCACACAAGCCATACTGTCAGGTCATAATTCTTTTATATCTCAATTTCTAATGCTGTTCTGTGAACTTTTGCTCATGTATCTGCAACAGATCAGAATTCTGGCACATTCATCAGAAAACTGGGGGGGAGGAATCTGTCTGTAGTAAGGACATTGCAAAAATTTTTCTCTGCTCTTGTGGCCCATTTTCATATGGAGATTTTAATATTTTGGAGAATTTTGATGGTCAAACTTAGCTGACAATCCCTGCATACACCTTGTTCTTTAGGTAGGCAAAAAAGGCTTAAAAGCTTCTCAAAATACTAGTTGGCTGTGTGTCTGATTGTTGGTTTGGGGTTTTTTACAGTTCAAATAATTACTGGCATTTGCACTAGCAAAGACCCATCTATTACAAAATCTTAAACCAAAAAGGATGTGGATGTCTAATCCAGAACAGTTACAGCCATAATGTAAGCTTCACTGCAGCACACTGCCAGTGTACCTTAACCTCCAACTGAGAGGATCACAATTAAGCCTTTGTATCCATTCCCTGAAGAGTAACAGGAACTCAAATGTTCCAGCAACAGCATTCTTTTCATCAGCAGTGACAGAAATGCAATGTGCACAGTTCTTTCAGAAGGCTACCAGATCACTCAGTCTGGCTAATAGATGAAAACGCTGCACAGTACAAACACCACATATGGAGAGATGCAGACTCTAAGTTTTCTTACATCTGTGTTCTTTTTTAAACAGTACTGAGAACACGCACAAGATGTTTTTATTAGAGCTGCAGTCAAGGATACATTAGCTCTAATGAAACAGGAAAATTTAACTGCTGCCAACAACATTCTGCTTTGGTTTACAGTCAGCTTGCCCAACATCCACTTGCTATCAGGGACCCACAGAGTAACACTGAGATGCTTCATCAAGAGTCTTAAAAGTTTATTTTGCTTTACTGCGACACTTCACTATGGAGTTGCGCAGTAGTAAACATGACCTTAACATCAAGTGGAAGTTTGGCTACAACTCGATTGCAAATGCAATCTACAACAGCCCCAGATGTTAACCAAGCCAAGAGCAGAGTCACAGCTCTTAAAAACTCAGACTATAAATGGCTATACAAGATGACATTGCAAGCTGTAGTTTGCTAGCATGATTAATTGTAGCACTTTGTTACACATGCAAATCATTTATCTTTTTGCAAATGTAGAAGTAACGTGGATGTCTCAGTATCTGACTGTCTTCAAATCAGGTAACAGCACAGGAAGAGTAATAAATCAGTGGTACTGCTTGAAACACCCACTGTTAAACAAGTGCACAAGCCTCATGGGATCAGGACCTTGGATGGAGAAGTGATGATCTAAAGTGTGCTGGAAAATAAAATGCCACCATAACTTTAGAGGCTCAAAATGAAGGCCTGGTTAATGTAGTAGATAAAAAGTAAAAGCCCTCATCAAGTTTTTAGGATAAATAAATTTTAGGAGCTGAGTCTATAAAGTTTTTTTGCTATAAAACATATTCCATTGCTACATTTTATAAGGCAGAGGGAACTGCTGAAAAGGAATACAACTGAGATTTATTTGCAAATAGACTACAGAAATAGCTACTACCTTTGCTGCTGTTTAAAAGAAATCTGTAGTAAAAAGATGAGGCTTCACTTGAAGCAATCAGATAGAAAATAAAACTGAAAATAAAGAGATACAGTAAGCTGATCATAGCAGAGCTCCTGAAGTGAACATTCTGATAAAATAATGAGGCCACTTTTCAGAGGTCAGCATATGAGCATTTTCCTTTCTCAGAACAGAACTTCAGTATAGGCAGTAGATATACTTGGCTCAGGAATAAACTGCTAAAGTCACCACTGCTAAAACCACAAATGTGGGTTAGATCATCACTTACACTGGCTTACTCCCAAGCCAATACCTGTTTTTCACCCGTTTCAGCTACAGTATAGTCAGGGCCTAAATAAGTAGCTGCAGCAACTTTGTAAGCAGCTTAATTTGTAGCACTCTGACCTCATTTTTCACAATCACACATTCTTGACTCTTCCCAGGACCTCACTAGTGCTCATGCAATCATAAAATCAGTGAGACCAAAAGGACAATTTGGTGTACACTACTATTTTTGAAGGTTATTTTTCAGTCACAGCTCTCTGTTTCTACCATGCTTGCAGCCACAGAAATACCAATAGTGACACAAGAGGTCAAGAAGGTGTAGGAGGGACCAGCTGTGCCTCAACCCAATGTGAAACTGTACTTTTATACAGAAGTTCAGGCCTTAGCTTATTTGTATTTGCAGTATTTTCAACCCTGCTCAGCAAAGCACACCAAATTGAGGTCTCAGTTGCTATGGTGATGAACGTGGAATAAATGTTTATATATAATTAGAAAAATTCTCTCTTCAATAAAGCAGTTGTCCTTCTCACAGTCATCTACTCATATTTTTTTAATCAAACAGATGTTAAGAAAAAGTATTACAATTTTTAAGCTTAGTGATCACTATTATTAATTAGTAAGTTAATAATTTAAACCTCAGGCAAGAATTTAAAAAAGCAGACAAAAAATCAGTCAGTGAGAATCCCATCTCTTCTGAAAACCAAACTACCCAACTCCCTAGAGGTTAAGTTATGCTTGATTTTATACATTTTAGGTATTTGCTTAAGGAAAGTTTTTTGCTTCTGTTGATTCTATCTTCATCTAGTCAGCTCTCATGAGACCCCACCTGCAGCACTGTGCCCAGTTCTGGGACCCCCAGCACAAGAAGGACACAGAACTCTGTTTCAGGGAGTCCAGAGGAGGGCTACAAAGATGATCAGAGGGCTGGAGCATCTCTGCTCTGGAGAGAAGCTGAGAGAATTGGGGTTTTTCAGTCTGGAGAAGAAAATTCTAGAATAGTCATGGCTGGAAAAGACCTCTAAGAACGCTAAGTCCAACCAGGAGAAACAAAATAAAACAAATACCCCAAATGCCACCATACCCACTAAAGCATGTCTCTACATCTATACACTTTTTGAATATTGAATACCCTCAGGAATGGTGATTCCACCACCTCCCTGGGAAGCCCATTCCAGTGCCTGACTACTCTTTTGATAAAGAAATTCTTCCTCATATCTAGTCTAAACCTCCTCTGGTGTAACTCCAGGCCACTTTCTCTAGTCCTATCATTATTCACTTGGGAGAAGAGGCCAACACACACCTCACTACAAGCTCCTTCTAGGTAGCTGCAAGGAGCAATGAGGTCTCCCCTCAGCCTTCACTTCTCCAAAATAAACATTCCCAATTCCCCCAACCTCTCCCTCCCAAGACTTGTTGTTTATACCCTTCGTCAGCTTGGTTGCTTTTCTCTGGACTTGCTCCAACATCTCAATGTCCCTCCTGCAGTGAGGGGCCCAGAACTGGACACAGTACTCCAGGTACATCACCAGTTGCCAAGTACAGGGCCACAATCACTTCCCTTCTCCTGCTGGCCACAATATCCCTGATGCTGGACAGGATGCTGTTGGCCACCCTGCTCACCTGTGCACACTGCTGTCTCACCTTCATCTGGCTGTTGACCAGCACCCCTAGGTCCTTTTCCACTGGGAAGCCTTCCAGCCACTCTTTCCCTAAACCTGTAGCAGAGCCTAAGGCTCAGGGGAGAACTTATAGCAGCCTTCCAGAACCTGAAAGGGCTACAGGAAAGCTGGAGAGGGTCTTTTTGCAAGGGCAGGTAATGATAGGACAAGGGGTAACAGTTTCAAGCTACAAGAGGGTAGATTTAGGTTAGACTTTGTGAAGAAATTCTTCACTATAAGGGTGGTGAGACACTGGCACAGGTTGCCCAGGGAAGTTGTGGATGCCCCATCCCTGGAAGTGTTTAAGGCCAGTTTGGATGGGGTTTGGAGCCCAGTGGGAGGTGTCCTTGCCCATGGCAGAGGAGTTAGAACTATTCATCTTTAAGGTCCTTTCCAACCCAAACCTATCTATGATGCTATGAAAACCAGGAATGATGAATAAAACTCTCATTAATAGAACTCTCATAAGAAATACTTATTTGAATTAAAAAGTGGATGTAGAGTCCTTTTCTTCTATGCAATCAATAAATTAAATCACCTGTCTTGTAAAGCATAAGCAGTATTTCCTAACTCTAAGCTTACTGTAGAAGTAGTAAGCTGATATAACGAAGTTAATTTAGTTGCAATGCCTAGCTCATAAACTTACAATCAGTATTTACTTCCTTTTTCAAAAGATTACGAATGAGTAATTACAGTAGAACGAGCTGCCACAAAGGTTATTATTCTCCTTCGGATTCTGGGGAACTCTCTGCCACATTTATACATAACTTGGATTTGGTTTTGATTAAGAAAATCCAGGCCTAAAATGTGATTGTTAGCCATATTCCTTAGCATCTAATGAATACTAAATTCAGACAAGGTTATTTTCTAGGATCAATGACTAAAAACTGACAGAACTTAACCAAACACTGAATTCCTCCCTGAAGAAAAACAACCAGTAAAATGCAGCAGAAACATTGCCAGCTGATGAGATGCCTCATTCTTTCCAGTATGATGCCATCTGTTGCCAGCTCTTCCCTGTCCACATCCACTACACGCCCTCAGACTCTCAGCCTGACCCTGATCCAATCCTGGTCTCAAGCCTGAGAATGAAATCCAGATTTACCCACCCAATGGGTGTCAATGACAACACCTGTGGCTGAAGATGGTGCTTTGCTGAGAGCAGGAGAGTTAAAAAGGCTTCTATTCCCAGCCACATACTACAGCTCTTTCACTGAAATTTTTCTCCTTTTTCCCAGTCTGCCATCATAACTACATGTATATTCATTCCTCAGCCTACTATTTTGACTACTGTTGAAGTAGTTAACTTTAGAAAAACTTCAGCTACATAAAGTGTTTAAGCTAAGAGAGGTAACATTTTAAGAACCAAATTAGGAAGAAGCCACATGCAGGTTCATGCAGGTAGATCATATGGGGGAAAATGCCAGCGGGAAGGGCAAAACCAACAGCGCATACCCTTCCTGTAGCACAGCAGGAGTTGATGTACACTCCTGGCATCTCTCTAGTAAAAAACTCTAAGATGTTAACCCTGATATAATAATGGAATAACACTTAATTATCCTTTACATGTAGGCTACAAATTCCTCTGAGACAAAGACTTGCAGACCTTGTTGATACACAAGATGGTAGGAAGATGTACAGCTGATCATGAAGAAGCAGAGTGTAATTTTGACTTGCACTAAGAGAAGGCCAATTGCCTTCTTCCAGTTCACATGTAAATTTATTACTGAAGACAACGTAGATATTTGAGGGAAGAAATACAGCTTAGAATCTGAATATCTCTTTCAGGGACCACCTGAATCAAAACCAGAGCGTCTCAAACACCAAGGCTTAAAATTTAACATCTTCTATTAAAGACAGATGACAATCACAGACTTTTACATTTTTATAGAAGTGACCTTTGTTTCAATTCAACATTTAGCTGTAGATGCAGATAACACACCACTATTGCAAAAGGCAATAACTACATAATTAGAACAAACTAAATCTTTTATCCTTAAAAAACATGTGTTACTATTGATTCACAAAACACTAATTTACATTTACATGACAAACCAGACAAGACCAGACATGCCCAAACACTAGACACTAGAGCCATCCATTGTGCTGAGTCAGGTAAATTGCTTATTGTACAGCTGAGAAATCTCAAAATTTATTTTCTTATTAATACCTTTAATACCGAGTAATTTTTATACTTTTACTGCAAACAGTCCTAGACATCCTATTTTCATTTAACCATGAAACAGTAGAGTTTACTTGAGTTCACTTAAAAAACTCAATTCATCATTAATTTAACTGCAGTACTAATACAAAGAAAATATGCAGCTTTACAAGTTTTCTCCCTTTTAATAACTGAAAATGTATCAGTAATTAGTATTAGCATTAGTAAAGCTAAATATTCATCTTTTATGCAGATTTTTTTTCAGATAGGAAAAAATTCACCTAACACTGAGGATATTGCTCTTTGAAACTTTTATAGGTCAAGAAGAAGTCTTTTATTTCCCCCCCTAGTATTAGATTTTAACGTATTTTTATGTCATATACTTGTTTTGGAAGTAATTCCAGGTTAACCTATGTAAATACTCATGTATACATACACTGTTTCTGTTTACATGCCCACTGAGATACCCAGTGTGTAAGGTCACACGGCAAGTAAGTGACAAATTTAATAGTAAAAATCCTCTATTTAATTCAGTGGTGTGAACAGGGTGTTAGTGGAGGCATTCCCAAAGTAACATCCAGAAAAGCATGGACACTAGCAAACTTGTCTTATACTTTAAGGCAAACACTTATCCACCTCACAGATCTTACAGTGATTGGCTAATAGTTGTAGCAAAGAATCACTGTGGTGCTGATCAAGGTTTGGTATCCCCCAACTCTACCAGAAACTTGTTACTGAAGTGCTTAGTAACCCCATAAAACACAACAGAAACAACAGGGCACAGGTTAAACATTATGCAGGTAGGAATGCCTAAAGGTGTTCTGTGGTCTTCATCATGACAGCAGCAGGCAGGAGCATATTACTACAGATTAGGACACCTCTGACCAAAGTGTGGTTCCTGAATAGGACCACACACCACATGGGTACATTAAGAATGCCATAAAACCTATATGCTAGTTCTAAGGGTGTAGGCAGCCCGTAGAAACAGGCCTTCTTTGGTCTGCTTAGGGATTCACCATACTTCCAGCTCGATCTCATGGCTCAGTGGAACATAACAATCACTGGGAAACTATTGTCATCTCATAACTGGCAGTCATCTGCAGAGTTAGAGGTAACCCAAACTCACAAAATACAAATAACTCAAAATTGTCATGATATACACAGAAGGAGTTTCAAAGCTGGCTACTCATGAATGGAGATCTTGGGCAAATGCTTAAACTGGCTACTATGATGCCAAGAATCTAGTATTTTTAACTTCCAGTATGTTCTATAGCATACATCTACAGCTGCTTGCATTCAGTCAGAGCAAACACCCACATATTCAGAACAAGCTAATTGGACATGTTTGCTAAGAAATTAACCATTTGAGCAGTAAAATGTACACGAGATGTTACTAAAATACCAATAAACTAAAAGAAATCATTGGGGAGGGCAGTTCTTCTTTAACAACTATACAAAACAGATCCTTGATTGAACACTGTAAACAAGATATATTTCCAAACCTGGAGTTACAGTACTGTGATTTTATTTATTTCATTTTTTGCTTTAATTTCTATACACACTCCACTCGACCTTAACATGAATTAAAAGACAACATGATCCCTGGTTATGCTGTTTGGTTAAAGAACTCCCAAGAATCTAATGCTTTATCCACAGATCCCAGGTGCTTTAGAAGATTAAAGCTTTGACTGCTTCAATGATAAAAGTTTTTCATCTTAGTAGCATGAGCTTTACTGAGTTTGGGTTTTTTCTCTGTTCTTTTTTAGTACCTTCACTGGCCTTGATCAGGTAGCAGCATTTCCTCTTTTAAAAGACCATTTGCACTCAGACTTCACAGGAACTGGGAGGCACTGAAAGCAACAACTTGGGTTTGGGCAAGTTTCTAGTTTTGCTTTATTTTTAAAACATTGACATAGTTCTGTGGAGTAAGCAAAGGCTCTGAAATTCTAAGGTTTGCAACAATTCTAGGCTATTTTCAAAGGTATGTGCACATTGACCTGCGGTCATACTGAAAATTATTTTCCTGGAGAATTCACCTAGAATGCTCTATTTATTGTACTCAGAACACCAGTGCTTTAAAAAAAACCAAACCCAAAAACCTAACAGCTCACACAAGAAGGGCTGCAGATTGTTCAACATAAAAAGCAAATCTCTATTTTTGTGCCCAAGAGGAAGCCTCCATACACACTAGACAAGTTCTCTCACTGTACCAGTTGTGAGTACATCTGGCATGCTTTCAATCAAGACAGACTGAAAGCAGTCTGGTCAGCAGAAGGAGAAAGGAGTTCACTCCCAAGAGGATTACATATATGCTCCTCCTTCTTCTAACAGCATCCTTCTCTCCCCACCCCCACTCAATCTAAATCCAGCAGTAACAGCCACCGTATTTGATCAGAAGACTGGGTATTATGTATTGTTTGGTATTGAGGCATTAACGAGACCCTTTCACCTCGGAGTATGATTGCAGGATTCAGGCACAGGGAGTGAAAACTTCCAGTTGCTTGCTAATGAGGTCTTCCTCAAAGCATTGCCAGAGCTGGAGAGTTTGTATCTGGCAGGGCAAGGCAGTATTGAGAACCTGTATTTATTCTTTGCTACCTATGCCAAAACCAGTAAGTAGCACATGCTGCCTCATCATGCCACGAGGGGTGTTTCTCAGAATGGTTTCTATTTGCAAGAGGGACAGAACATAAACATTTCCCAGACATGTCCCACACTTTTAGCTCTGCTGGTTAGCAACAGGAAGGTAGCAAAATACTCCTGTGAGCATAAGTCAGCCAGAAAACTGCAAATTACATTGACCAAAAAGCCACGATAGTGTTGTTTATCCTAGTCCAGAATTGGCGAGCACTATAACAGGAGAAAGACACCAATTGCAGCTACACTCAGAGGTCTGCAGAATGGCAGTGCTGCCTTGTCCACAGGATGCTGCTATCCCGGGAATAGTAGGTCCAGCAGAACTGAATGCACTTCAGTAAATCTCAGTCCATTTTTAACTCAATTTGTAGCATTTCTCAGAGGTAATATACTTACTACAACACTAAACAAGTTTCCCTATTTTTTTTAATACTGAAATTTACATACATTACAAAGCATTGTGAAGAACAGTTGTATATTTCACTGACCTTTGCACTAACTCTATTGCAATTTTACCAGATATCCCTAAGTCTGCGGAAAGGGTCATGTAAAAGCTTCAGCTGATTGTGAAGAGCCATAAAGCTGAAATTATTTACACGATATTCAACACAAATAGTTTTATCTCATTGGTATTATTCTGATACCGAATGATCTTCATCATTACTTATGCATAAAAGCACTCATCCAAGACACAAAATGTTCTGTTTAGCTGCCCACCAGCTAAGAAGCATTAGAATCACTACTGATTTTATTCTTCCTGACACAGACAAGGCTTAGAGGAGCGAGTTTTGTGAAACTAGATTTGGCATTGGCAACAGTCTGGAGTATCTCTTGCTGTATGATATATGCTACTTAAACTCCAAACAACACATTTGAGGAGGTTATCATCCACCGATACAGTTGTTTGGGTGGCTGTAAGCTTCCAGTGCTGCTGTTTTGTAGTACAAAATCTGAAGTTGTTTTCAGTGTGCAAAGCAGATTGCAAAACAAAATATGCCATTTCTAGAAAGCAGAACTCTTCCTTATTGACTTAGGTCATGCAGTATTTCATGGTATCTACTTATGAACTTTACTTTCATTATGTATGCCTTTTCTCTTCAGGGAAAAAATCTGATATGAAAATATGAAAAGACAAATGTCTTCATTCTGACTTCTGAAATCTCCTTGGTGAACTCTATAGGTCCCTCCAGAAAAGGAAACTCTCCTTTTCTTGGGGAAAATTTCTTGTGAGAGTTCAGCAACAGCATGATTTAATTAGAAGCTAATGTTAAATCCATTGAAATTATAAATCCAGAAAGTTGATGGTACTTTGCCAAATAGGTAGGAGGCAGAAGCATCATGACTGTATTACAGAGTACCACAGTAACAAGCTGCATACCATCCCTGGCAAGTGCCCCTTTTAATTAAGCAGTCTTTTGCTACATAAAGGCCCAGAGGCTTAAATCACAGAAAATTCACAGATTAACAGCAAATCAAGCCAAGTTACAATTCCTGTAGAGATTCTTTAACCTCTGTGCAAAGCAAGAGCTGCCAGCAGCTGTAATGACTCTGCACAAAAAAGTTGTTTTTACCTATACTTTCTCAAACAAAGGGGATGATGCCAGGAAGCTAAATCTTTTTATTGATTCCTTAGGTGACTGTGTTATGCAAAGACCAAGCATTCAGGAGCAGAATCTACCCCTTTCAGCACTGGCATGGAATAATAAAAACTAGGATGTTCAAATGCTTTGGATGCAGAACCTGAATCTGCTTTATCCAGCAGCATAAAGAGTAACTTCACCCTTCTATTGAAGGCAGCAGGGCAGGACTGAATCTTCACCCATTGCAAAAAAGCTGAGTTGATTTTCTAGTTCTGTGCTGCAGATCCATAATATCTAAAGACTGCTACATTAAGAAAAAGGCAGTGTCCAATGATGATCCAAACACTGACAAATGGACATAGCTGGTAGATTAGCTGCTTTGCACCTTGAGAAAAAAACATCACCAAAAACAGTTTCACCACACCTACAAGTGGTAAAACCTGGCATAGCTATAAAATACAGGGAGCATTCTGTAGGGACACCAGTTTAGCTCTTTATGAGTTCTTAGACAGACTTCTGATTTACGGTTGCAAACAAAAAACCCGCATTCTGTGGCAAACCACACTTGTTGGCATATGGAGTTATACTCCCTACTTTTCAATTTAAAACTACAAAACACAACAGTCCTCAATATACACTCCCAGTAGATCTCTGCATGGAACAGAGGCAGAGTGGAGAATCACACATGTGGTGCTTACCTGAGCATGGTATCTTCTCAGCAGAGGGGGCCTTGAACATTTATAGGAATGCATTCAGCCATGCTGCATCGTCACAGAATCACAGAATTGTCACAGTTGGAAAAGACCTCCAAGATCACTGTGTCCAGCTGTCAACATCAGCCTGCCATCCTGAATAAAAAAATATATACTTACACCAATATCTGAATCACCCACTAGAGGATGTCTTGAAGTACCTCATCTACACAGTTTTTAAATACTTCCAGGGATGGTGACTCCACCACCTCCCTGGACAGCCCATTCCAATGCCTAACTACTCCCTCAGTAAATAAATTCTTCCTCTAGTCTAGTCTAAACCTCTCCTAGTGCAACTTCAGGCTATTTTGTCTGTCCTATCGTTCACTTGAGAGAAGAGGCCAGCACCCACCTCCCTACAACCTTCCCTCAGGTAGTTTTAGAGAGTAAGGTCTCCTCTCAGCTTCCTCTTCTCCAAACTAAACATTCCCAGGTCCCCTAGCCTCTCCTGAAAGCTCTAACAAGCTACTTAACTTTTCACACAGATGACAGCACTGTAAATGAACACAGGTTACAGGAACACTGAGATTGTGGCAATCAAAACTATGGGGAAATGTACAGCTAAGATGGATGCAATTTACCACATCATACCACTGACGTTGGTTATTACTCACTCCTAATGCAATTATTTTTCTCTTCCATGACAACAGAAAGAGCTAACAGCTCTTAGAACTTCACATCACATTCATTAAAATCCCCACAACACATACTAACATGCTAAATATGACATCTATTTTGACTAGTTTTGAAAGAGTTTGGTTACTTAATAGTATTCAAAACTTACCCCACCTCAAACTCTTAAGTGATCAACAGTCAAGCAGTTCCCCAGTTTTCTCTCTGACACACACACAAAAAAAAAAAAAAAAAAAAAATTAACACCTTTTGGTATTTTTTCAATTCAGACTCAGTTGTTTCACTATTTAATTATCCACCTAGTTTGCTGCCTAAGTCATCACCTCCAGAATTTGTCCTGACCTGAACTTAAACCAGTCAGCCAACTCATGACTAGTGATAGGACAGGTACCCACCTTAAAATAATTCAAGTGGTTGTTTCCACAAGATTGAAGTTAAAGCTCATTAATATCTTTTGCAGACCAATCTCAACTGATTAATCAGCTACTGCAGGAAGATAAGAACACAAGTCAGATGGATATAGGTATACCTCTAGCGGAGTTAAAAGCAATAAGCCTTTACAATGGCTGTAGACAAGCACATCAGTGAAAAAAAATCAAACACTGTACTCCTGCTTGCAGCACATGCCTCCAGTTCTTGCAAAGTCTTTGAGCAGTCAGCCCACAGCTCTTATCAGAATTTCCCAGAACAAATGTCTTTAGAAAAAGCAGCCAATTATACCAACCCTAGCTACAGCTGGATGCCATCAAGAAATCTTATCAGCTGCCAGGCAAATAAGATCACTACATGAAATTATTGTGCAAACAGCTGAGTCTCAAGAAAAATATAACCTTTCAGTCTCAATCTTTCTTGAAAATTGTTTCCACATATTTGTTCCATGGAGAGATTTCTGATAGAGTGATACAATTACAGGCATATAGGGTCAAAGATGCAGAAAGCATTTTTACCCCCAGTTTATCCTAGCAGTAAGTCTAGGAAATCAGAAGACCACTCTTTATAACCTAGTTAAGAAAAAAAACCAAAAAGTTTCATGAAGTGATTTGCAATCTGCGGCCTCAAGTCCTTGGGGCTGTTAATTATCACCAGGAGCTGAAAAAGGTACTCAAAGAAAGAATCCAACTATCAGGACATTTAACTCCCACTATGGTGGGCAGCAAGATCTACAGATCAGAAGCATTTACAAACACTGTTTCAGTAAATGCACATTTGCTAGAGACAATTATACAGCTGTACCTGCTTTAGCAATTTGAAACCCAGCATCCTGCAGAGATGCAAAATGAACCAACGGGTAACCAAAAATCACCCTATTAATCTACACTTTCACAAGGCTTTTGTGGCCCACGCCTTCCTTCTGGTCTTAAGGGGTGCCCTGCTCTTCATTTGCTAGGTAAAGAGAGCAGTGTTCCTCTGAATCCCTAACCCTTTCATCTGACCATTTTTTAAAGCTGTGCCTTACTGGATCATCTCCTTCTCCTCCCAAATCTTGACAATTTATACAGGCTCTCAAAAATATGCAAGAAAATAAGTGCAGATTCCCTTTGATTTCTTTCAAGTGAAGGCAGATGTAGGTGTAAGAGGGAGACAGCAAGAGGAGCTTTAAATTTCCAACCATTTGCCAGTTCTACTCAGTACTGTATCTTCAGATATGCTTATTGCTCTACCTTTTGTTACAAATGAGACAAGATTAATAAATGGGGTAAGTTGGCTTTACAGACATTGGAGTTCAGGACCTGCATCAGTGGGGAAATTCAAACATACTGAGAAAAGACAGTTTTAATTTCTATATAAAAAGACTTCCTCTTTTGCTGATAAAACACAGCTTCTGCCACCCACTGTAGCCAAAAGCCTTTCCCTTCAAAGCCAGTTCATAAAAGGTGGTTTTTCTTTTTTCCTTCAAGAGCATTAAAGAAGAATAAGAGTTTATTTGTTTTTATAAAACACTACTGGTGCCCGTAAGACCATGCATACGCTTAAAAATCATGTATTTTCTAGATTTACTGCACTGTCCCAAGAATTTACCTGCTTTGCTGGGAAAAGCTGCTTACAGGCTGTTAAGGGTCAGGACAGAAGATTATTTAATTAGGTGGCAGCCCTCACCCTGGGTTAACAGAGAGGGGAATACTCCATACAAATTATTATTTGGCTACATTTGTAAAAAGACCAGCACAAGGCAAGACAAAGAAAGATATGCTTTGGGGGTCAAAGATACATACTATATGAAAAAAACCCAAAATTTAGAGACAGATAAGGCATCACAAATTGCACTTTAAAAGGAGTGTGCTGTGAAAAGAACTGCAGCTAGAGTTCAGAGACATAAGCAGCAGCACAGGAAGTGCTTTCTAGTCAATCGCTATGCAAGCCATGGCATTATTATTAATAACTGAAGCACCCAAATAAGCATAGACTTAACATACCTTTTTATTTATCTGTAGCTAAACTAGCTTCCCATTACATGGAGGGAAGTATTTATCCTAACTTGAATGATTCTATTTTGCTGTAGAGGAGCTTTACCAAAACCAGAAACTGATGAAACACAGCATTGTCTGAAGCTTACTCAAAAAAAAGCATTCAAATACCTGTATTTGCAAAAATATTAATAATAAATACAAATGATTTAATGCAAAATGTTAAATGCAAGTCGTGATTTTCTACGGACTCTTATCTACACAGTAACAAATACCATCTTGCATTTTCAACTTCTTTTAGAAGTCAGATATAAAAGAAAAGCAACTTTGATGCAATTGCACAACAGAAAAAGAAATTAAGAACAAATTAGGGATTCAAAACTACAAGCAGTAACTGAGCTGCATTACAAGATAAAAATTATGTAAGTTCTTGGCTGTCTATACTTGGAAATTAAAAAGGTAAAATTTATAGTAGTGTATTCCACATTTCTGTTTATTTTAGTCCCATTACATTATGCAATAGAAATTCTAACCATACACAACTTCATTTAGCTTACTTTCCTCCAGATTTGCATCTGCTTGATAAGGCTGCAGTGACAAGAGATGTAGGCAACAGGACAGTTTTACATCAGAATTTCTTTTTAGTCTGGAGATATGAAGTAATTATTTTTTCATATTTTTATTTGTTGTCTACAGCCCAGTCAGTTTTAATACCAGTTTTCCGTGAAATCTAGGAATGTTTTATTCCTAGACATCCTAGCAACCAGAACTGCTTTTCAACCCCCCCCAAAAAGTTGTCCTAGCCACCTGTTAATAAGGCAGGAAGTTCCTTCCCTGGATAAATCATTTTACCATGTACAACCTCTCACTGTGGCCAGGCCTAGGTTATTGCCTGCAAGGCCTTTTTTTGCTGACTTGCCATTAACTCCAAGCTTACAGTTAGCCATTGGTGTTTGTTTTGCTTTCTTGTGGTGCAAGAACTTCTAAAAACTGCACTTTTATTGCCACGCTTTGCTTCACTCTTTCAGATGAGAAATTTTAATCAGTACTTGAACTTCACAGTCATCCTTTATTTCTCTAGTTTCTTGAGCAAGCTTCTGTATAGGAGATTCCCCATTCCTCTTAGCATTTGTGCATTAGCATTTGATTTCAAGATTCCAGGTTTCTCCAGAAACTCTTAAGGTAACCTTTGCTAGCTTTGGACCAGCTCAGGCTACCACAGATGGCAACAGTGACGAGGCAGTTCCTTTTCCAGAAGCTGAAGGAAGAAGAAAATTATATTTTAGACTGGAAAGCTCATGCTCAGCTATGGTCTTAAAAAATTAACCTGGTTTTAAAGGAATAATCTAGCCTTCCCTTCCCCCACAAATCAGGTTGCCATTCACCTTGAACTTGGCAGGATTGATTTGCATTTCCCTGGCAAAGTGTCTAGCTATTGTGAGCCAAATACCAAATGCCTGAAAAACATCAGCACGGTACAGAATCTTCTCTTTGGCAGAATTAACACAACAATATTTTATTTATAATTATTATTTTCATATCACCACTTCATTTGTCACAGTGTTATGTGCTGTGTCATGGTGCTCCAAAATAAACAATCAGCAGAGCGAGCACAGAAGGAAAAAACACCAAAGGGAATGTGAAATCAACTTATCTCTATGCATTATTTTACTTTACCCTTCAGAGAGTTTTTTAAAGGTGTCATCTGTCCTACTTAAACTTTACAATATATAGAGATCACTCCCCGAGGATCAGCCTTACTTATGCAAGCAGTTGCACTGCCCTAAATCTTGCCTCACAGGGGTTACTAAGGCTACATCTTTCATCTTGGTTTGCATTCAACTGTATGTCATTTTATTTTGTAAACAATTAAGGGTAGAAAGCATTAACTACCAGCATGAAACCACAAACACTTTTGAAGAATTATCTCATCACAGCACAATTCCCTTAGTTTTGTATAATTAATACTACTGGAACACAGTACCCTAAAATCTGTTAAGCACTGAGCACCTTGCAGCCCTGATAGCCTCCTGCAATATAAAGTTAAAAACCTGAGGAAAGTAACAGCCAGAAGGTTAAGGAGAGCAGGTGCCACACAAGGTCATGCTTCCACAGGCTCACCTGTGCTGAGTTTTCTCCCTGCCTGGATTTTTTTGGTGTTCTGTTTTGGTGTTTTTGGTTGGTTTTTTTTTGGCAGAGAGCAGAAGTAATGCAAGGAAGTAAGTATTATAGGAACAAGGGCTCTGACAGCACAGCTAATAAGGTGGCTGGGGTAGACCAGCGTAAGCAAAGGGTGGGTGGTAGAGCAAGGTTAACCAGCAGCTCTGACAGCCCTCGTCACACCTGAGGAAACCTTTCCCTGGGCAGGCACCCAAGGGAGCAGGTACAGGCCTAGCTGGTGGTAACACTCAAAAAAAAGAGACACCTTGGCAGCAGAACGGCACCCTGAGGCAAGCATCCCAACCAAGCCTTCCCCTGTGCATGCTCCCACACCTCCCCCGCCTTAAAGAACGCCTCAGAGCGGCCCCAGCAGCTGCCGCCATTTTGTCCTCCCCCCCTCGCTCGCTGACTTCACGGCCTCGCCCCGCCCCCCCCGCGAGGGCGGTGCCTCGGCGCGGCGGGTGCCCGGATGTGGGTGGCTCCGCCCCCCGCTGCCGAGCGTTATCGCCGCTCGCGCCCCATCCCTCCCTCCCTCGCTCGCTCTCTCGCTCGCGGTGCGCCGTTGCGGGTCAGCGCGAGCCACTGCCGCAGTGAGGGAAGCGCAGCCCAGGCCGGAGCCGGAGGTCAGCGGCGGGGCCCGAGGCGCGGAGGCGGAGGCGGCGGCGGCGGCGACGCCGAACAGGCACAGCGAAACCGGGGGCTCGGTGGATTCATCTGCGGGGGAGACGCCTGACGCCCACCCGCCGCCATGGTGAGGACCCTCCCTCCCTCGCTACCCCACCCCGCGGAGCCCCTCGCTCTCGCCTCGCCGGAATATTCCAGACCGGGCCGGGGTGGGGTGTAGTGTGGGGAAGCGAGGCGAGGCGAGGCGACAGCCCCGCGGCCCGGCCCGACCGCCGCTCCGCCTCGCTGCTGCTGCCCTGCCTCTGACCCATCTCCTCCGCCTCCCGCCCCCGAGCCGTCCACGTCTTCCCGCGGGCGAGTGCCTCGCCGGGTTTCCCCCTCCCTCCGGGCTGCCTCTATGGCCTCCCCGGGGGCGGGCACGTCCCCCCGCTTCCCCTCCGCCGCCCACGGCCGCCGCCTCGCCCCCGTGCTCCCCGCTGCCTCCCCGCCTACTCCCTCCGCCGTCGACGCTCATCGAGCTCGGCCCTTCCCTTCCCCCCCTCCCGCCTCGCTCTCTCGCACCCCCTCACCTCACCCCCGCTTCCCCTCCCCTCTTTCCCCTTAGTCCGGGGGTTCGCGTCCCCCAGCCTGCGCTTCATCTGTTTTCCAGATGCATCAGCAGCGCCCTAAGCAAGCCTGGCATTCGGGTAGCGATGTCTTCTGGGGGTTGTTTTGCAATCTCAATAGGGTTCCCCCCGCGCCCGCCCTTGGTGCAGCAGCTTTTTTCTGTTCATGTGCAAACCGGAAAGCTATAATGCACGTAGCCCATGGCAGGGAGACGGGGCTAGATAGCGTGTATTTCAAATGGTCGGGGTTTAGAAAACTGACACTTCGAATATGATAGGCATGTGCGTTCTGAGACTGCTGGGAAAAGGTGTGCTCTATGTCCAGGTGTGTGTATTCGAGTTGCTCTGTTTTTTAAATCATGACGATTCAGATTTCCCTTGTACCGCCGTAAAATTAACCCGGAGATACAGTATGGAGTCCTGTAGTATTTTACGTCGACAGTAGGGGTGTGTCCTGCTTCTCATCGCTGCCAAGAAATCAACGCCCTTTTTTAATAAACATTTATTTTAGCCTGAATTATCCAGTACCCTGTCTGCAGGAAGATTCTGGTGATATTTTGGTTTTACAGCTGAAGAAATATAAGTGTTTTAAATTTTTTTGTTCTTAACCCTTTAAGATAAAGGCAAACTGTTCATCACATTTCACATTAGACCTCACAGGGTCTGGCAGTCAAAAATGGGTTGCCTTTTGGTTTTATGTAGGGTATGGCAATCGTTTTTCAAAAAGTAAAGTTCTAGCAGAAACTTAGGCGGCATGCTCAGAATGTCCTTGTGTGTACACTTTAATGTCAGTTGTGCCTTTGAAGAAATATTTTTAAATATATAAGGGTTTGGTTTCATCTGAGGACTAAAGCAGTGTGTTCACTGAATGCCCTCACAAAGTCTTGGAGTACATGTAGGCTGCAAAAAGAAGGCTCATATTTTTAGAACAAGGTACTAATGAAGTAAAAACTTGAAAAGTTTTTATTAGAAATTATGCCATGGTTGCAATACTGTTGTTTGTTGTGAATATATAGATGGCCAGTGATCATCTTTCATACAGTAGTTGTGTTCATACTGCCATTAGTTTGGTCCTCTGTGAAATAATTTTTTTGAAGACTTGCCTGATGACATGCACTAACATACATAAAAGGAAAGAAAATGTTATTTAATCATGATGCCAGTGTGTGTTGTAGTGACCTATAAGAACTTATCTTTCACATATGATTAACTTTGATTATTTTTTCCCTCGATTTCATTGTAGCTAAAGCTGTCCTAGCATCTTTTGATGGTTTAATCATGTGGATTATTACTTAGTGACTTCTTGAACAGTATTTGCATATGATCAGTTGCAATGGGGAAAAAGATATGCTGGATATTATCTTGATCAGCGAAGCTGTTCATTTGCTCACATCAGCAATTACACCACCAGTAGGGTTTTAACTATAGCTATCTCAGTATGCTGGTTTTGATAACACCTGATCTTAAGTGCTTCGTAGTCTGAAAACCAAGGTAAAACTAAAAAGCTGATAAATACTAAAAAAACATATTTAATTTGCCATTCTTTTTATTGTTGTTACACTGTGGATATTTTCATGGAAAGAGTTCCCTTTTAATGAAGGAATAGATGCTGTTTCAACCATTACTTTATTAGAGTAGGCCAATTTCTTTTCAGAGTTTGGAGCAACATTTCTTCTGTGCTATTAGGAGACCAGAGAGCTCACAGAGTGAAGAAAGAGGTGAACATATTTTTATGCATGTAGTACGTAGCTTATGAGAAAACAAACATCTAGTGACTCAAAAGCTTGTTGTTCTAGATGTTTTGGTATAGAAAGTTCTAAAATAATCTGTTGGACAGAACATAAGATGATGGGTCCATTACATAATGCTGTAAGTAATGTTGATTATGCTATTTCTGCCAGAGTTGATTTAGCAAGTCTTTCCTATGGGCAATATTTTCTAGGAAAAGGTAAATAGCACAGATAGTCTTGGTTATGGATAGATTCATTCTGTTTCTTTGGGATGGTCTGCATTCTGGTTCATGTCTAGCTCTTGAGATTGATAGTTACAGGACAGAAGACAAAATTCCACAGGAGTCATCCAAACCTCCTTAGGTAGTGCATCCATCTTATCAGCTAGACACTGTTTAGTTGTTTTGATTCACTCGAATAATGATGCTTCTGGTGCATTTTCTCCAGCTGTAACTGATCTATCAGTGTTTCTGCTGAACCTAAGAACCACCAGAACGTTTTTTGGAATGAAAGAAAAAACCTTGGAAGACCATCTTGAATCATTGTTTCCTGTTTAGCTGGAAGGGTATTAAATAAGTTGGTTCATAACTGAATAAAAACATAATTATTATATTACCAAATCATAATTTCACTACTGTTATTACAAATTTCTGAATATCAGTTGAGTTTTGTGGCAGGACCTGAGAAGCATGCACGTGGTCTGCCTTGCCTCTTACAGCCTATTGATGGTCTTCTGCCACAGGTGCAGTAACTGGTCTAGGATTCAAACTGTTAAGCTCATATGTAGGTATGGCTTATTTAAGCCAGTTTGTTTAATAACATTTTATTTAGGAAGTAATTTCAGAGGCATAGTTTAAAGGCCAATTTGGGTATGCAAGTTTACTTAACTCTGATCTACAAAGGAAGATGGATACTGTTCATGGAAAAAGGAAAGATTTTTTTTTTTTAAGTAATTATACCTTTTTCACTTTTTCTGTGGTAGATAATAGAATTCTTGTAGCTGGGTGTTGCATCAGTGCTTACCTGGCAGGGCTGTGGAAGGAATAGCTTTTTCAATCAGAATTATGCCTTGTGGTGTTGTTCTACTGTAATTTCTAATATACACTTGTACAAGATTTTTCAACATTGCTTTTACTTCTATTAAAATAATTATTTTGCTTTCCTTCACCTTTTAGTTCCTCTGTTTAACTAAGTTTTATTAAAATTATATGCTTTTCTAAAGTATTGTAAGGCTGAATGATAGTTTAGTATGACACTTTTAAGGGTTCTGTTTAGTTGTATGAAATGGTTACCAAATATTGTGTTCATAGGAAAAACTTTCTTGTAATTTGAGCTAATATATGATGACTTGAAAGCAATTTGTTCTTGATTTTCTTGCCCCTCCTTTTTCCTTCCAATCCTGTTCTTCCGCCTCCAGCTAGTATCATTTCTGAACTTCTAATCAGGAGAAAAATTACACTGCACTGTTCTTTGCTGATTAGCAGCCACTTAATTTAGTGACACGTTTTCCATCTTTTCTTCTTCTGGCCTATTATGTTTTTCTCTGTTCCTAAGCTTGTTTATTCATTTGTGTTCCCTGCAGAAGGATCACAGGGGCAAGGGGGGCTGGCTGTTCCTATGCTTCCTACATGCTAGTTCTTTGCCAGAATCATCATCAGATACAGGGAAGGTGCTACTGCTTGATGGCCTTGTCACAATCAAACTCCTCTGCTTCTGGAGAAGCGAGCATTGCAAGGATGGGGGAGTAAAGATTAAAAGATGGAGAAGGAATGATGGGAGGCATGGATCTATATCAAAAGAGAGTGAAAAGTGCTTATGCTTAAAGGTTATGCAGTTGGAACCCTCTGAGCAGGGTATTGTAAGAAAGTAAGTATCTTGTTTTCCTTGCATGTCCCTGTTAATTATAACCAAAAAAGTTTGAACTCCTGAATCTCTTAAGACTTTTACTGGCTGACTTAATTATATAAATTACTTTAACATTTTCTTTCTTTTGCAAAGACCATAAGAGCTTATCTTGCTGTGTTCTTTTGAAGCTGGCAAATAGTGTCCTTGTTCTGCAAATGAAATGGGTTGAGGTCATAGTGTGTTAGGAACTTACCCAAGGCCCTTTTTATTGTTTAGAAGTTAACATTAATATGTGATGTCGGAAATGGATAGTGTGGTTGTAGCTCTGAAAATAGTCTAAATAAAATTACATGCTATGAATTTTGAGGTCTTGGTGCTGATACATTTCTGGAATTAGAACACAGCCACTAGAAAATATGCTGCACACTGTCCATTTAGCTTAAGGCATGTGATGGTGTGCAGTGGTTAAAAGCTTGGTTATACACTGCCTTCTGTCAGTGTCTTTGTAGCATTGTGTTAGCCACTTGAAGTGAATTGTTTTGGAGAGCAGACCTGGAAATGAGCCTTTTATATCCTATAAAAGCTATTCACTTTCTGAGATGTCAGTGGCCTAAAGTAACCTTGACACTAGCACTTTTGGAAAGACCTGCTACAACGGATACATTAAAGTGCTTAATGAAGTGGGGAAATCTTGGATGTAGACCATTGTTTAATCAGGAATGAATAGGTCTTTCAGGTACCAGTTCAAGTATTTTGGAATGCTTTTAGCACTGTTTCCCCACATTGGTGATCGGGGAGCATAAATTACTTGAAATTCATAATTTTGTAATGATTTAAGTACAAGACTGGAAGCAATATATCTTGCTTGACATACAAAGTAGCTAGATTATTTTGTCACAGTTTGAAATACTGAATATTGAGAAGTTTATGCAAGTTCAAACTATGGCTTTAAACTATTCAAATCTGATATAATTTGAATGACAAAAGTATGGGTTTGTATTTTAAGTTTCAAGTGTGTCTAAGAATAAAACCTATGTCCTTTAAATGAAGTAATTTTGGAGTGACAGTTCTTTTAAAGAGGAAAATTTAATCTTGCTGTTTTATGTAGTTTTCTAAATGTGTAATCTGAAAGTTTTTATTTTGTAACAACTTTATTAGGTCTTTTCCACATACAAAAAAAATGTTGCTTTTAGATTGTGCCTAGCTCAGCCATCAACATACTGTTACTTTAACTGCTTGGAAAAAAAACAGGTAGATGGTTCAGAACAGGCTGGAGACAATGTCTGACTTGCTTGTAACTTGACAGTGAGTTGGCCCTGCTATTGATACTGTGTTTCAGAAGTTGGGAAGAATCCCTAGAGATATAAATAATAAACCTTAACTGGATTGAAGAAGTCTTAGAAACCCTTTAAATGCTTTGGATTAAAATATTGCTTGTGAACCCCCAATAAAAATCATAGAATCATAGAATCATAGAATTAGCCGGGTTGGAAGGGACCTCAGAGATCATCAAGTCCAACCCTTATCTTGGCTTCTAAGCTGTAAACAGGGTGTGCCAGTTATTACACTCAGGTGAATATTTGTGAAGTCTGTGATGGATATTTTTAAGCAAGCTGTTTAGGCAAAGAACCGGAAATCCCCCAGTTAGATGATACTGTGCCTATTTTAAAAAAGCTTATGCAGTCAACTTTAAGTTCACAAATACTTAATATAATTGAAGTTAGGCAAAGTAGGAATTTAAAAATGTAGTAAAACTTCAGTCATAATTTTGGGAGGGGTGGGAGAGGGAGGCATGGAGTAAGAGAGCCCGGAAATGAAGGCCAGGGTTAATACATACCTGTGAAGAAACCCAGGTGCTGGAAAAGTGGATTCAACTGTGATTCTCACAAGAATTAGTAGTATCACTTAGTATTATGTGTAAATGTTGTGGAACTACTTTTCTTCCTGTGGTTATTTTTGACAACTCTAGAGGGGTTTTACAACTCATTTTAAGCAGCTGGAAACTTTGGGAAGGAAGATCTTGGCTGCAGTACTTCTTTTTCTACCTCTTCACCCTTGTCACCTTGTGTATGGTTCCTCTATGTACATTTATCAGGTGTGTTGGGTATTTTGTAATAGGTAGTAAAAGACAAAACTGCTGACTGTGTTGGTTCTGAAAAATGTCACTGAAGCTGAAAGAAGCTTCTTGAATTCCCTCTGTTCAATGAGATTATGGCTAGCAGGGAGGTTTTTTAATACAAGCTCCATGGAAATGACTTCAAGTCTGATCCTATGAAGGAGAACTTCTCATGGACTTTTTAGGCATGATGGCTGAACAGCTTTTTCAATGTTGTGTGTGTAATGACGTTCCCTTGGAAGTTTAATTTAGTATAGAGCCACTGCTTAACAGGCTTAGCACCTTGGTATCTGAGCAGTCATGGGTCAGTTTTGTTGATAGCACTGAAGGAACATTTCACAGATTTCACAGATAAAATCTTGATTGCAAGTAGTCTGCTAAGTCTAGGAAAAACAGATAAGTAGGAGAAGCTCGAAACAGCAGTAACAAAAAATGTCATGTGAATAAATAAATTTGATTTTTATATTTTACTTAGCACTCTAATAAACAGTTCTTCATAGGGGTAGATAATTTAAAAAAAAAGTTCCCTACTTATTCAGAGTATAATTTAAAAATTGTTAGGTTTACTGAAGTATATTATTCAAAACATGGTTAATTTAGGAAGAAGTTTAAAGAATTTACATTGGGTACCACTTGTGTTAGTTTACTTCTGACAGTGCTTTGAAAAAATAAGACTAGTGACAAATGTAATTTATAAAATCAGAAAGGTTGGTCAGTTTGTCATCTGTAGTCTTAAAGTGCAGCTCTAAAGTTGGTGCAGTGAGTTGGCCAGAGTTCAGTTCTCAAAAAAATCTGGTTTGAGAGGCCTTGAAAAAAAGAACAGTGAGCTAGAAGGTGGCCAAATTACCTTTCTTGGTGAGAAAACAATCACAGAGGTAGAAGAGATGAAAATTGAGGGGAAGTAGAAGATGGTGGTTTGAGATACAGGCATTGTATATAATGATGTAGTAGTACTGTAATACTGTGTAGTAGGGGGCAGAGCAGCTAAAGATTTCAGAAAAATTGGGAAGAATTGGTTTGAGAGTGTGGATGATTCTTAGCAATAGTTTTTATCTTGGCCAATTTCTCAGAGGTATTGTTTAGTATCTGTACAGTGTCAATGTTCTGTCAAGTCAATACACGTTACTTAGCATCTCGCAAGAAGTGGTTAAAACACATCAATTAAAAGTGTTCTTTGATTTGCAGTTCATACTACAGGCTGTTATGAAAAGGTAGCTGTGTTAAATGCTGCTTTTAATTTTGCAGGCAGTGTGTTTTTGGAAGTATAACCTAGAAGAGAGATAAGATGAAAAGTAGCAGAAAGATGGTAGCCTGTGGTTCTGTGGGCAGATTGTGTATTCATATATATTTGTGTCAGCCTTTAGGCAATGGATGCAGTTATTTGCACTGTGCCTTAGACTAGGATGACTAGATTCTTGATTGTGAGCTTCCAGAGCAACTGCTAATTATTACTGGAAGTCACTGGGTGTCCTCAGGGGTGAATTACTGTGGATCCTATAAATGCCAGTAATTTTTCTGATGCTACTTTGGGTGTACTGTTATGCTCACTTTTATGTACATTTACAACTTAAATTGAAATTTATTTGGAGCAGTGTCACACACTTTAACTGTGTTGCTAGTTACAATTAAAAAGCTTTTATTTCTGGAGAATGAAGGAATTTTTTTCCTTAGCAAGTGCTATGACTCCTAAAATAATCCTAACATCTGTGAGTAAATGAGATTTTTGGATATTTCTTCAAACATTTGACTATTAGCCTGTAGAAAAAGTGCTAGATGTCTGCATTTGCTACTTAATGTTGAGTATTTGCATTCCTGTACATAAATACAGGAAAAAAGTCTGTTTCTGAATTTAAGGTTTTAATCTAAAATACTCTATTTGTAATTGCATTTTAGTATTACTTTATATAACCAACTTCTGAATGGACATGACCTCAGTGTTACGATTAAAAAACAGGATTTTCTCCATGGCACAGTTCATATAAAGAAAACTGTTTCAAGACTTTGGAATATTCCATAGCAGTAAAAACCTTAATTGAAAGAAGTGTGGGGTTTTTTTCTGTGTTTTAGAATGTTTTATTTTTCTTTCCTATGGTCAGGAAGTTTAGGACAATAATTGGAAGACTCTGGAAATTTGCAATACATCTTTTTCAGAAAATAAATTTTTAATTTGCAGGAAATTGTCAAGGACTGGAAAGTCTAAGTGTTCACTTAGAATGGGAGTTGGTAATGTCTTGAAGACCTGTTAAATGTTTTGTGAAATTCTTGATATTTTAATTATAATGGTTTTGATTGCTCTGTATGGCATCGCAGTGTTGGTAGGGCCTGTTGTCAAACCATATGACTCATCTTTATTAGTTACTGAATTCTTCATGAGTCTTTGAGTGGCATCAACTGAACTACAGCTTGTTAAAATGTCTCATTTTAGTAGCTGACAGCCCTAAGTTCTGATGAAGTTTTTTTTCTTAGGAAAAAAAGAGCTATTAACATGTTAACATGTTAGTATTAGTATTAACACTAACAATAGTGTTAGCCATTAGAGCTAGTTAAGAATATTAGGAATTTTGTGGATTCTGAATCTATGTGCATCTTGCCTTGTTCTGCACCTCTGTTTCCTTGATTGTTTTCTGCTCGTGACAGTATGTGAAATAAAATCCCATTTGGGAACTATTTTGAACTATGGCCTGAAGTTGCCCCAGGGGAGGTTTAGACGAGATCTGAGACTATTTTTATTGTGAGAGAAGTTAGGCATTGGAACAGACTGGCCAGGGAGGTGGTGGAATCACTGTCCCGGGAATTGCTTAAAAAACATGCAGATGAGGCACTTCAGGACATGGTCTAATGGGCACAGTGATACACATGTTGATTACATGATACTTTGTTTTGTTGAGGGTGGGATGTTGATGATTGGACATGGTGATCTTAGAGGTCTTTTCCAACCATGACTGTTCTGTGATTCCATCTTTTCTCCTTTCAGATATAAGTCCTTTACATGGTTCTTTGCCAAATTTCTCACCCTCTTCTGTGATAAAGACTGAATGGCATTTTATTGATTGTCTGCTATCCTTTGTAATATTTTTTCCTGTGGGATTTCCATTTTTTCTTGTTGGCCAGTTGTAAGACACTTGTCTCCCTTTTCCAAAGCTCAGGTTTCGCTGTTTGTCATTAAGTAGTATTGAACTTTAAGTTTCTTAAATGGGAAGACTGGTGACAGCATCTACTTACTCCATCTTATCCTGTGCTCTTACACTGTTTGATCAAATGTTGTACACTGACCTGTGTGACTTTCCTGAAAGTTGAAGTCCTTGTGGAATTGGATTGCTGATACTCTCTGAATTGGCACTTGAACTTCCTAGCTCAAGGATGTTCTACTCTTTGTGGTGGTAGACTGTTACTATTTGTATGCTGTAGAGCTTTCTATACCCTCCAGGCCTCAGATACATTTAAAAATATCTGTGCAATTGTTCCCAAAGCCATAGTCTTTGCAGTTAACTCATTATTGAATACACTGTTAAAATCTAAAAACTTAGGATAACAGTTTTGTAGCACAAGATGTATCAGTCACATAGTTCTTGAGTATTCCCAACCTATTTCTTCCAATAGGCAGTTACACTGAGCTACAGTATAGGTAGGTTTTTCTTATACTAACTAGTGTAATACTGTTACATGGTGCAGTATAATCTGGTACTTTCTAGAATGTATTGCATTTTTTTTTCTCTCTCTACGAATACCACTTGCAGCAGTACAGTGAATCTGCTATGTCTAAAGTCCCTGAAAAAGGAAAATGAAGCCTTCTAAATTTGCTTTCTAACAGATACCTATTTCCTGTTCTTTGCTAGCACAAGTCGGTCAACAGTTTGTGATAAGGAAACTTGACCAGATATGTTGGGAACAACAAATACATCAATTTGTATGTTTGTCAGTTGCTGTCAGAGGATAACATGCTTCATTTTACTTCCATTTTTCTCATTTTTCATATTTGCTTCAGCCTGATACCTATGTGAAATATACTTGCTGAGGCACAAGCAGACCTGTAAGCTATTTCTCGCGAAAGTTACGGAGGGAGTTTGTTTTCTCTACTGGGGATTCTGTGACTACTGTAGCTCCTTCTCTGGTTTTGGAAAACCCTCTGCAAAGAGAACTATTATTGTTCCTTGCTAATTCTCTTGGCATTGCTAAGGACAAATAGTGTGAAACTGATCTCTGATGATTATCAGTTTTCTGCCTGCCTGTAGAGTTATGGCTTTCAGTGTTGTATCTTCTAGGTACAAGGAAGATCAGGAACTTCAGAAGATAGAGCCCCACCCTTGGTTTTATTCACTTCTTTGTATTTAGTATGTCACAAGTTACATTTTTAAGAGGTAGAGTGTATGATTTTTCAGGTGTTGACAACACTTGCCTTTATCTTTTTTGAAAATTTCTCCAAAAATAAGTTTAAATTTGCAAGCATGGTAACAAGTACTATACCTTGAAGTGTCAGTAATTTCTACAACATACTAAAGAATGTTTGAAAAAACCTATGCAGATAAAAGAGAACCTACTTTTCACACCCCTCAACAATCCAGTGGCATGCATGCTTGACTGGAAATATTATAGAGAATATAACATTTTTTTGGAGGGAGATACTAAACTACCAAATAACTTGGCAGAGTTTTTACTGGGATTATGCTAGAGAGCTGTTTGAAGTTACCTAGTTCTTTTGGTTTTAAGTACCTGGAAGTGCTGAAAATTAAAGTGGTATAATTGAAAGGCTCATGAGACTATATCTATATATAGCAAATCATATTTCAGTATGGCTTTAGGTCAGGTTAATATCTTGTAACTGTTCTGCTCCTCTTCTACCTATGTAGGTCAGCCAGTTATTAATTCTCAGTTTTGCTGGACCTCTATTATATTGATGTATGTGGGAGTGAAAGTTTTGAACATTGTTTTTCTGGGAAGGTACATCAGACAAAAACTGTTTTGTCACCAAACTATTGCAGGGAAAGGGAAAAGCTGAAAGACCTTTAATTGCCTACAAAATATTGTACCCGTGAAATGGGTGCTCTGACTCTGGGGTAATTTTGTTTCTTCATTTGACAGACCATAAAATGCTAAATAATAGCTGAAGTGTGTAACCTCTCAATTACTGGTGAAAACTGACTTTATTCATAGTCCCTCCAGGTTCTCAGTGATGCAATGCTTGCATGCATTGGCTTAATGTTTTGTTTACCATGTTCTGCATATTACTTTATTTTTCAAAATCAGAACTTATTCTTTCACACAAAGGTGTACACAATTTACTGTTTGTTGCTCAGATTTTTTGTTTTTGTGTCTGCCAGTAAAGGGAAAACATTGTTTTATTATTCAAATAATTAAATCAGAAAATTATGAATCGCTGATACCCAGTTTGTATCTACTGTAACACCTAAGAACAAGAGCAACGTGATGTGCCTTGGGTTGTTTTTCTTTAGTATTCCTTGAAGTGTAAGGTGTCTGATTTTGAAGGAATTTGTTGTCCATTTGACACCCTACTTGCTGTCATTTCTTTGGCATTAAGATGCTGATCCTTAACTTGCATGACACCTTGGTCACTTGTTCTAATCTTCAGTCATGTTTTATGCTTTCTCCTGTACTGTTTATTACTTTTGTACCATGTGCTAAAAAAAAAAAAAAATACAAGCCAAACCAAAACCAATATAAAATTTAAAAATTGCCTTCTTTAACAAGCCCTCTTCAGCTCCACTTCTGTTACGCATATAGATGTATGTTTGTGGTTTGTTTTTTCTTTGAATTGTCATTGATAAGCCTGTTATCTTGTAATCTTTATCTTCTACCTTGCTTTGTACTTAGATGACAAGTTTTCTGGTTGGATAGTGTGGTCTTGTGTGGGATTTTGGTTTCTTGTTTATTTTGTTTCACTAGTATGGTCTTAGTGTAACAGCACAGTGCTGTGGTGGCTTGGTTGGGAAACCAAGCAATTGCAATTAGCCTTAAAGCTGGGAAAGAAGGCTGCTGTGGTCTCAGTAGCTAAGGGAATTGAATGAACTTGAATTAAGAGGCTTGTGTAAGAAGTTTTGTAGGTGAAACCAATATGTTGACAAATAAATTGGTGCCTTGCAATTTTTTTGTCTTCTCCAGATGCAATGGAGGACCATCCTGTCTCACCACAGACTTTCTATTATGAATTAATTGCATCAGGAGTTACTTGGATTTGGTTGTGACAAAATTTGATTGTTCCCTTACTGAAGGTTGAGTTGCTTTAGAATCTTTCTGGAGAACTCTTATCCTTGGCCTTTGAAGAGTTCATTATTCATTTATGCACTTTAAATTACAGGGTTTTGAGAATTTTCAAGAATGATGCAAGCTTTAGAAATGCTAGCTCTGTAGCGATTGCTTACGCAGACTGGATTGTTGCCTCTTAAGAGTAGTACTTGAACTGCCAAAAGTGAATTTGTCTCATAGCACACAGGGATTCATACCTTGGCTCATAAAGTTAACACTTTTGATTGTGTGACTCTTTCTCTCAAGTTCTATTTGCAGATTGTAGTGCTTATGCAAGTTTTTGCAATGCAATCTTGTTATTTTGTATAAGAGTTAGTGGTTTCTTGCACATGTGAAGTTTTGCTTATATTCCAATAAGATTTGTTACTTTTCTAAGTGCAGCATAACCTTTTGTCTGCCTCGCCTTTTTTAAAAAACTGCACCATATTTGTCTCTAGCACTGTTAATTATCTCAACCTGATATTGCAAACTCGGTCAAGGAGGTAATTAAATAGAACAGGAAACTTTAATATTCATGTATTACAGAGGCAACAGTGGACTTAATTTTAAAGCATTTCTTTTATCCTTTAGGTTTTTATTATGTCTACATCATACTTGTGTAAGAAATCTGGGGATAGACAGGTCTAGAGAATGATATTATCAGTGCTAACTGTATGATCTGACTTTGATCATTTTCTCACATGGGAGAATGGGATCTTCTCCCATTTTCTCCATTCTCTGTTCCTCTGAATTGAGGAAAAGTACTTGGCAATGAAACAGTTCTGTGTCTGTGATCATGGTTTCTTCTTAATCAGTTTTACGAACTCTTTTCTTTGGTGCTTTCTACAGGGTCCTTATGTCTTGTTCTGTGTTCAGTGACTGTTTTTTTTAAAGGCACATTTTATCTGCAGATGAGTAAACCCAGTGTTGTGTATATATGTGTGTAGATATGTGATTAAACCAAGTACTTTGTACCTTCATATTCATGGAAGCTTAGATTTTTGCTGAAAACCACTTCAAATTCATATCACTGAGATTTAAAATAAGTGGGTTTATTTTATTTGACTAGATATGTCTTATTTCTGTCTTTCCTTAAATATCAATCAAGAAAAAAGGCATATTAAATAAAGGCTTTCTCATAATTGTATTGTTGATTCTTTTAGTTTTCCTGTGAGGTAGAGGCTTTGGCAACAGTAGCTATCTCTAATTTCAGGTTTGCTTCTTACTGCATTGGTTTAGGGGCTTCCCTGTGATATCCTAGAATAGCTACTTGACTGTGATGGCCTTAAGCCATTAATATGTCATTCTGGAGGAGACCCATGGACAGTGAAGGAATTAAATAAAGCATAGCCAAAGTGACTGGCCAACTGCCAGGCATAGGACAAGTGGCTTCCCTTAAAATGACTGACAGCTTGAGCAGAGCCATGACTGGATTAGATGGTGACTAAGGAGTAAACTGCAGGCTTTTCTTAAGACTTGTACAGTCTTTATTGCTTCCTGCATTCTGAGGGAGTATGTGGTAGAACCTGATGTACAATATGAGAGGGAAGAGTCTTCTTAATAGTCATTATTTTTATTATGAACACATTTAATAAATGTAGCCAAAAAAAAAGTTTTTATAATAAGCCTTCTTCTTTTTAAATGTGGTAGAAGGAGTTATAACACTTGTTCTGCATAGTGGCAAAGAACAATGCTAGAATGCTGTAACAGCTTTAACCTGACTTGATCTCTACTGTAATCCCAAATCCGTCAATCCCCTTTGCCTTGGTTCATTATCTCAGATGTCTGCAATTTAAATGCTGTGTTGAAGAATTAGGTATTAATCTTTTTTTGAGTTCCTTCAGTACTGAAGGTCACAGTGTTTCCTTTGGAGGCAGGATTAACAAATTCAGGCTATTTTGGGGATAACACATTAAAAACTTAATCTTCTTCTTCGAAAGGTACGTTCAAACAAGTCGTGGTTCAGTGTGTTGTTTTATTTTTCCAGCAGGGCTGTTTTTTGACTACAAAATGCTTGTAGCCTGTCTTAATATTTGCTGTTGATTAGCATTCAGGTGAGGTATTGAGTTAAAGTATTAACAGCAGCTGTAAGATCTTTGTACCTTTGTAGTTTCACTTATTGGTTAAGATCATATATAAAAACTGAGCAGTGATACAAGTTCAGTGGTTTATCAGAATTCTATTACACCTTCCAAGAAATGTAACCAAAAGTGTTGGGCAAAACGTTACTGTAGTGCCAAGGGGTGGTGATAATGCTCATTAGTAGGTATAGGGGAAAGCAATTTATACTGTAGTCTGAGAATGAGAATTGAGACTGTAACCAAAGGTGAAGGTGACAGGAAGAGTATATTTTTCATTTTATGTCTTAAGTGGACAGCTAAGTGGACTTGTAAGAGAGATGCTGAGAAGATGTGGATATATCATGCAAGATAGATATATTAACTTGAAAATGATGACTACCAGAAAATGGAAAATACCTCTGCCACCTCAAAGGAAATGATAAATTCATTGGACAACAAAGTTTTAACTAAATATAACCAGGATTATTTTTTAATCCCACATGAAACTTCTCCGTTTTCTGTAGCTTTTTTAGATTTTTTTTTTTTTTTAAGAGAAGATTATTAGACCTTCTAAAACATCTGACACATCGTTTTTTTTATTATCTGGACCAATAAAAACTTCTCTGTTTTTCAGTGCTTGTTAAATCAATCTCCAAATATTTGGAGAATATTTGTATATGTGAATAAAATGTAGAGGAAAACATCTTAGCAGTCCTTTGGCATATATGTAGTTGAAAAATACACATTTTTGTGTTAAGGTTCAATAATTAGATGAGAGCAGTTTTCAGTTTCTTGTTTATTTGTTTCTGGGACACATTTGGTTTAGTTTGGTTCAAGATGAGAAGCTTCTGTATATCTGAGTCAGAAGTTAAAAGTACAGAAATTCTAAAAAACATTAACTCCTTCACTAGAATAAATTACGTTCCTGCAACTTTTTTCCTCATGCTTTGAGTTTTCCCAGTGACCAACAGTCATTGTCATAAAAGCACATGTCTCTCAAAAATGCTTGGAATAACTTAGAGGGAAGCTCAAGTGTGGTTTTTTTTTTTTTTGGTTTTTTGTTTGGTTTGTGTGTTTTCATTTTTTTGTTTGCTTGGTTTGAGTTTTTTTAGGGTGCATCCTAAAACTTGGTGAATGTTGAATTCATTCTTCTGTGTACCTAGGAAACTCTTAAAAGCGCATAGGAAGTACTAACTAAATAGTAATATTTAAAGTCAATACAGAAAATTCTTAGCTTTCTTCTATAGAGGTATCTTGTATTCAGAAGTCTAGGAAAAATGCAATAATACATTGCTGTAATATGCACCTTGTTGACTAAAGAAGCGTTGCATATTCTTATAAAAACAGTGTTGTCTTTTGCTAATATAGCATTGCAAAATGTCTTTGGTAAAGACCGTGTTTGGTGTTTCTGTTATGACCTACGCCATTCTGTGGTAGCAATTCTAGCTGTTGAAGTTGTGTTAGTAATAAAAAAATCACCAATTTTAACGGAAAGGTTTTGTACTCCCAAGAGGAGCAAGAGAGTACAACTCTGAAGTACCATCTGAATTCCTGAGTCCTTAATTGCCAGGTTTGTGGTCTGTGCGACTTAACTTTGTACCTTTACTGCTGCTTCTATGTGTTTTATTGCTTGCTCTTTCTTTTCATGTTTTTCTTCTGTAATCTTATGCTTTTCTAGATACTCTGTAAGAATTCCTTGTTCATTTGCAACCTGTTGATTCATTAAGTTGCACATTTGGACAACAGTGTTTACACCAAAGGGTAAGAAGTTGCCCAGATTTGATGGTCAGAATGCCAGAAGGGAAACGAGATGGTTTCTAGCTTTTGGTACTATATTAGACTTTGAGACAGACAAGATGATGGCTATGAAATATGTGACAGGATTCTTCCACAGCTTTGATTACAAAAATGAGTTGGGCATAAGCAGAGCAGATGTTGTGTAAATTCAAGAAGTTGTCATCTTAGTTGGGTTCAGCTTGGAAGTTTTGTGTCATATTGTTTTAGCTTTAGAGGGACAAGGAATTAGGCTGTCCCTCAAAGGAGTGAATTGATTTGGTGGTGGTTGGCAAAAATAATGGAAGATTGGGAAATGTAGTACAGCGTATTGCTAGAAGAGACTTAATTTTGGAATTTTCTGAATGTGAGGTGGGTGTTGGAATTTGTATGTATCTAGTATTTTCTGTGGGTCATGGTCTTAAAAACTAGGTTGAGTATTTGAGGTCAGCAGCCTGTACTTGGTTTATTTCTCTGATTTCTTGATTTCATTTAATTCTTTTGCATTACAGTGTGGGACTCAGATCAGTATGGTCATAAGAACCTCAGAGGTAGATGTAGTCTCTTAGCATTTGAGTAGAAGTGTTGTGCTAGAGAGCTGCAAATTCCAAAGAGTTAGTTTTTGGTGGAGTTGCAGTCTCAGTGCCTGGAATAATTTTATGCAAAGCAAGTACTTATTAGTAGCTTTGCCTAAAACAATGTGAAAGTCACCAAGTTGTTTAAAGTACTGATATCTAAATTTTGGTAGTTTCTATGCACTATGATCAGCTTTTACATTAATCCAGTCTTGTTTTCTGTATTATGATATGCCAATTTTAAGTAGATTTCTTTTAGTGACTGCAATGAAAAGCCTAGAAGGTGACTTAATTACTTGGAACAAAATGCAAATGCCAAAAATCGCTGTTAGTCTTTATCTATGACATCCTCTTTACAGGTTTCATTTTGTAGTGTATAAATTAGATATTGCTGTTAAATATACAGGAAGATATTAGTTGCATTGAATAGTTTGTTTGAGGGCTTTTTGTGTTACCTACTCAGATTTGACTAAAAAAGGCAAAATGTATTTAGTGTTTCTCAGTAGGGTAAATGAACATGTTTTTCTTGTTGCTTTTTTCGCCACTCAAACCCTATTCCTATTTTTCTTAAGCCATATTTATTGTGGTGTCTAGAAAAACTTTGGCGCTGTCTTCCATCTATGCTCTGGTAAATTTATTTTTTGCTGCAATTGCACCTGGAAATTATTTTGAAATATACACATTACAGTATGTGAGATCTTGCATATTTTTTCTGACCAGCAGTTAAGAAATTGAAAGAGAAAAGTCTCTTAAAGCCTCTGGGCTTTATCTGAAATAATTTTAATAAATATTTAAGCTACTGTGGATGTGTCTGTGTGATGTGTTCTATAAATGCAAAAGCTTTTGCAGCCTCCATAACGAGTACCATCATTCTTAGTTTGCCAACTTTCCTGGTGGTGCTTGGTGAAGAGTACAGTGCCAACCTATGGCAGGCAAAGCTCTAGTAGCTTGTTAGAGGATGTTTTAAAAAAAAAAACAAAACACAAAAACCCCAAAAAAACCCCACCCAAACAAACAAAACCAAAATGAGCTTCTCTTTAACAAGATGGCAGTTCTTCATTGTTAAAGCTCTGAAAACAGCAATGCATGGAAAGTGAGCTGGAAGGAAGAGAAAGAGGAGGAAGACTTCTCTGCAACAGGTAATTTTTGTTAATTTTGTTGCTATGGAGAATAATGAGAAAAGACAAGCATTTTGTGTGTTAGTGTAAGAAAAGGGGAACATTCTTTTGAGTAGGCTGTCTTTAAAACTGACTGCCAGCCTCTGCCATCTTCCCTTTTAACATTCTCATTCTTTTCTTGTAATAGTGGATGATGTAAAAAAGCTTTTTGTTTAACTTGAGAATTGAAGTTGTTTAGCTCTCTAATCCCGTAGTTCTGACCCCCATCTCGCATGGCTTAGTTAACTGCTCCACTTGCACACTGTACTTTTTATCTTGTGATAACAAAGACAATAAGTTACATGGAAGGTGCAGAAGCAAATGCAGGCAACACCATGTAGTGTGTTGACAGTACCCCATGTGGTACTTGCACATCAAGTATCTGATGTATCATATCAGAATCAGTAATGTTCCATTTCTGTGGAAAGCTTTGGTGTGTGGGTTTAACAGCCAACTCCAGTGTCAAGCAGTTTGCACATTTAAGGCCACTTAGAGCAAGGATGAGCTTCTACACTTCTTTGCATGTTGCTCCAGAAATGATAGTAAATCTTGTACAGCTTCTGTACAAGCACTAAACAGATCTTAGGGATTCACTTTTGCCACTTATTGGATTAATGAATTATTTGTCTATCAAAATAAATAACAAGCTTTAAAACAAGCTAACTTTTAAACTGTTCCAGGAGATCATTTTTGTTTGTAGTCCCTCACATAGTACCTTTGAGAACGAAATTTCAGGTGAATCTGAAGCTGATAATGGCCTTTAAACAGATTTTTCTGCTTTTATAAAAACAGAAAACTAATTGAAGGCTGACACTATAATTTAAGTCTGAACTATTTACAAGAAGATGTACATCACTTTTAAGTGATGTACATCACTTACTTGAAAAGTAACAGACAATTAAACAGCTCTAGAAGGTGTAAGCTCAAGAGCTGTTTTGCAGTGTGATGTCTGTGTACTGGCTGCTTTGCATAGACAACATCAGCTAACACTTTGGCTTCTGTTGCTAATTTTGCTGGTTGATAATTTCCTTTTACATTTTCTGTCTACAGCTCTCATGTCTTTCAGTAAGAGGAAACTTGTCAAGATATTGCCCTTACGTTGGAGAAGCATGTACAAAACTGCCCTTAAGAAGAGCGAGTGATTAGTATTTGAAATAACTGCCAAAGAAAGAAATCAAGAAGCACATATTTTTGGATAATCTACGGAAGAACTAAGGGCATTAAATAGGCTACCCTTAATCAGTAAAAAGGCACAGCTGTCAAAAGGAGAAAAGGAAAATAATTTGTGGAGGGTAAAATTGCAAAAAAACATTTTTATTCTTAAAGGAACAAACTACATGTCCTATAAACTTCTGAAATATTTCAGTGACAGGTTTTGACTTATCTCTCAACTGATATGTCTGCAGTATTCAGAATTTGGTCAGCTTGCTGTCAGTAGACTCTGGACTGTTCCTTGTTTTCCTTGTTCTGTAATTATTTCTGTCTACAAGCCATAGTTTTGCTGTTGTTTAACGCAGGAACTAACTTGTAGGGATATAACAACATTCCAAAAAATTTGATAATCCTAAAAGCATATGGCTTTTCAAAATATCCATAGTATTCTATCCCCTTGTTCTATGTGTGTAACTGGAGACAAAAAAAAGTAAAACGCCAGTGGTATGGTAGCATTACCCAGATGCAGCTGAGGAAAGCATGTTTTATACTAGGCATGTGTTCCAAGTAAATCTCTCATGGAGTGTTGATGCTGTAGAAGCTTCATTTTTCAACAAACCTTGTGTCACTTGTTTCAAATGTGCTAATTGTGTGTACATGAGAGGATACTCTCACTTCATGTGAGGTATGCTCAGTATATATCTGGCAGGAAATACGAGGGATTTTTCAAATTGGCAGTCTTGAGACTTGAATCACATCTGTTTGTATAAATGAACTTCTCTGCATGAGAGATTAGATGGCAGATGCTGTTTGTAAAACAAATGAATATATGTCTTTTTTTAACTTTATAAAATACATGTCAATTGAGTGTTATTTTGCTGAATAAGATTCATGATTGTTGCAAAATTTTCTGTTCATATCCAATCATAAAGCATTCTTGGGAATGCTACCTGATATTAAACTTGGGTAGTTCTTTGCATTAAACCTGCATTAGATGACATCATGTACCTTATTTTTTGCCTTTCCCTAAAGAGTTCATTTGATACTGTATGAAGTATCATAGCTGTGCATCCCTTCCTGATTTTTTTCCATAGCACATCAGTGTGGATGTAGCTAGACTTTCCACTACCTACCAATTCTTAAACAGCAAGAAAACATTTGACCTGTTTAGCACTCATTTTTCAGGACATGTATTCTCTCATACAGCATGTACACTTACTGAATGTATTGGGGAAAGAATAAGTGACCTTCTTTTACTGCTGTTCAGAATACGATGAAAAATACCTGCCCCCATGACCAAATAATTAATCTTCATTTCATTGGACAAAGTCTTTGTTACATAGGAACACCTTTGTGTTCAGGTCACAGCTGTGCACACCAGAATCTTGGCATAAGTAGCTTAAACCTTTATTGAGGGGGGAGGGAAACGAAGAAAACTTTGAAATTTAGTAGACTTGCGGATTCTCCTTTGAAGATGAACACTCAGCACATCAATAGCAGGTAAATACTTTTAAAAATACTTTATTTAAATACTATGTAGCAAATATTGAATAATAATGTAACTGTTAAATTGTCTCTTACTAGATTTTTCTAATGTTTTGTAGGTATGCAAGTTCCAGTCCTGGATAGGTAAGTATTCTTAACACTTCTTTTTAGCAGAAAATTCTTCACAGAAAAACTAAGCTGAAGTTTATTCCCTTTTATCTCTGCTCTACAAATATTTTTCTTAGGCTACTTCATGTAGATAGCTTGCTTGTGGCTTAGCATGTGTATCTAGTTGCATAGTAAGACTCCTTATAAATATTATACTTAGTTCATGAACTGAAAGTTATTCCCACTTTTTATTTTTCCTGCTCAATTTTCAGAAACATTTTATGCTTTTTTAGACAGATTGTTTTGGTAGCTTGTACTAGAAAATAACTTTCTCACAACACCTGAACAAGGATATAAGTGCCCAGAACAGTCTTCTAATGTAGTTATGATTGTATATTTGTATGTGCATGTGCGTAAGTGCACTGATTTTAATTCAACTTTCTCCTTTAATTTGCAGCCTTCCAGTCTGGTGTTTTTCTTGCCTCTTCATGACCTCGTGTCTTGAGCAGCCTAGCTGGATCCCCTGGTTCCTGTTTCTTCTTGTTTCAAAATTCTGCTTTCCCCCGTTTAAAATCCCTTACCCTTTTATATTCATATGCATACACTAGGCTTTAACTACCTGTTTGGTCTTCACTGTTTTTTCTAAGACTTTGGGTTCCGTCCAGAATTTTTCATGTGGCACTGTCCTCCTGGCTTCTCTGCCAGAGAGGAGTAAGTTTCTCTTGTAGAATATCTCAGTCATTCTTTTGAGGTTTTAGGGACCCAGTGGTCCTACTCTGCTGCTTTGTCTTGTTATTAAGACATCGGGGAAGAAAATATGGCTGTATCTTTTGCTGCTCTATTATAAAGCAAATATACTAACTTTTTTAGAGGCAAGAGAGCTTGTGGATTGTGGGGGATAAGCAAAGTGTACATATTCTGGAGGTAAACTAAATCAAACAGCACCCCTAACATCACATCTCTTCAGATGTATATAGATTCATGAGATGTTTGTTCTGCCCCTTTCTGTCCTTATTAGGAAATGCAGTTGTATGCTTCTAGGCTAAATGTAGTTCTTCCTTATTTTTTTTTTTTTCTGTCAAACAGTATCTGTATTTCTTTTGTATAATTTTGAGGAGTCTTTCTGTGCAAGTACTCAGCTATGGAATCCCTTATGTTCCACACTAAGAGAATCACTGATGAATAGAATGCCTCAGACTCAAATGTTTTGTTTTCTGGTATAAGCCACTGAAAATGTCTGGTTATGAATCTCTTCAGTTATCTGGTCACTCCTTTGCTAACTGGTTCCAAAAAATTAAGCATGTGTGTATTTTTACTTTCTTCGGCTCAAAGTCAGGCATTTGGGAAAAAATACCAACTTTTAATTTTATTGTCTTTTGGCGTTCATGTTGCAGTAGTTGTGAAGTTCTGTATGTGCAGGTTCGTTCAAACTGACTGTACTCTCAAAGGTTTAATTTTTCTTGCTATGACTGTTGTAGTGCAGCCAAGGTTTATAATCTTAGTTTAACTTCACATTCAGCTACAAACCAGAAACATGCTACCATAGTACATCATAAAGTTATTTCATTGTAAAGCTGCATCTTACCTTCTTGTCATGTAAACTGCTTTTTTGCATCATTCTACCTGTGTGAATCCCTCTGGGGGTGGAGTGGGCAGGTGACACTGGGGAGGAAACATGCTGTGAATTTCTTATGCTAAGTGAGTCGGATTTGTCATGGTAATTCATAAGGATGTCTATAAAATGGTAAAACAGACCATGTGAAGTCTTGAAATTAAATATTATTTTTATATTATTGAAAAGTGGTATTTGTGCAATGCAATATGTAGTGAGTAGTTCCTGGAGTTGAGAATATAGGATTGAAGTTCTTACCATCACCATGTGGACTATTGATATTTTCATGGAAATCTTCATCAGAGGAAACCTCTCTGTGGTTTTATATTTGTATGTAACAGACCTGTCCTAATAAAACACTGACCATTATTGTTGGATTTGAATTGCGTATATTTTTAAAAATATCTATATGTTAATATATAGATATATTTTAAAACATATTATGTAACTTGTGTTGCCACAGATCTTTATGGTGCTGAAACAAAATCGTTCCTCAAAGTTAATTTGGGATTAATTGCAACTTTGTTCTTTTTTTTGTGTTTCAGGGAAATGAGGCAAGCTACCCTTTGGAAATGTGCTCGCACTGTAAGTTTTTTACGTTATACTCTTAGGTTAATTTTATTTGGATTGCATACAGCTTTCATATATGAATTTACTGCTTTAAAAATAACATAGTTTACATACTAACCAAAAGAATAAAATTAAAAGGTGAAATATTACCTTTGGAAAAAATACAGCTTTTGATGTTAGTGTAAAATCAAAAATCCATCCATCTTCTAAAAAACAGTTGCTTTAAAATTTTACCATTAGAATATGAAACAAACTTATTCCAGTTCTGTATGTCTGTTCAGTGAAGCGTTACAACTGGTAGTGCAACTGGTGGGGCTTTTCCACCAGTCCCAGTGCCAGCTCCTCAGAGATGTGGAACAGCTCGTGGTGCAGTATGTGCTATGTTAGGAACAAAGTATATTGCTGAGGTGTCTTCCCAATGTTGGAGGGAAAGAGAGGTTGAGGTTAGAAGAGCCTTTTTTCCTATGTATGCTTGCAGCCGGGCATTTAGGTGAGAAGTCACTTGGTGTTACTCTGTTTTGGCTATGTTGTGTCTCATGGGGTTAGTCTGCCCTGTAAAAATAACTAAGTATTTCTTGCCTAAAACTTACCAAAGAACGGCTTGTCTTGTGAAGTGTCCCCGTGGTGTTATGCAAAGTATTTTTAACTACTTTTTTCTGTTAATGTTTTTCTTTAGCACTAAATTGTGTAGACCTGTGTGTGTGTCTGGACTGCTTGATTAAATTCCTCCTCTTATGTGATTCAGACCTTTTTTTTTAAACAAGGTAATAAATTATTGAGTCATAGAATTTTCAGGCTTGGAAGGGACCTTCAAGATCATCCAGTTCCAACCTGCTTGCCATGGGCAGGGACACCTCCCACTAGATCAGGTTGCTCAGAGCCCCATCCAGCCTGGGCTTAAAAACTTCCAGGGATGGGGCTTCTGCCACCTCTCTGGGCAACCTGTTCCAGTGTCTCACCACCCTCACAGTGAAGAATTTCTTCCTAATTTCCAATCTAAATCTACCCTTCTAGTTTGGATCCATTCCCCCCAGTCCTATCACTACCTGACATCCTAAAAAGTCCCTCACCAGCTTTCTTGTAGGCCCCCTTCAAATACTGGAAGGCTACAATAAGGTCTCCTAGGAGCCTTCTCCTCTCCAGACTGAATAACCCCAACTCTCTCAGTCTGTCCTCACAGGAGAGATGCTCCAGCCCTCTGATCATCCTCATGGTCCTTCTCTGGACACGCTCCAGCACATCCATGTCCCTCCTGTAATAGGGGCTCCAGGACTCGATGCAGTACTCCAGCTGGGGTCTCATGAGAGCAGAGCAGAGGGGGAGAATAACTTCCCTTGACCTGGTTCCAACACTGATCCTTGAGGGATTTTGCTTGTCACTGGCCTCCACTTGGAGACAGACCCATTGACAGCCACTGGGTGCAGCCATCAAACCAGTTCTTTATCCACTGTGTGGTCCATCCATCAAACCCATGTTTTACCAGCTTGGAGACCAGGATGTCATGCGGGACAGTGTTGAAGGCTTTGCTCAGGTCTAGGTAAAGGACGTTGGTTGCTCTTCACTTGCCTATTCATCTTGTGACCTTTTCACAGAAGGCCACAAGGTTTGTCTGGCATGCGTTGCTTTTGGTGAAGATGTGTCACGTCTTTGTGACCAAGTCACCTCTTCATTATTCTTCTGCTCCAGCAGTGCCTCCAGGAGGATCTGCTCCATGATCTTATTTGGCACAGAGGTGAGATTGGCCTATAGTTTCCAGGGTCTTCCTTCCTTCCTTCCCTTTTTGAAAACAGGGGCTATGTTTCCCCTTTTCCAGTCAGTGGGGACTTCACTGGACTGCCGTGACTTTGGGAATATAATAGTGGTTTAGCAACCACATCTGCCAGTTCCCTCAGTACCTGTGGGTGTTTCCCATCGGGTCCCATGGACTTGTACCCTTTCAGGTTCTTCAGATGGTCACGAACCTGGTCTTCACTTAAAATTGTCAGTTCTTCCTACCAGCCCTTGCCATTGTCATCTGTGACTTCAGGAGTGTGGCTTGGAGCCCTTGCTAGTGAAGACTGAGGTAAAGAAGTCACTGAGAACTTTATCCTTTTCCGTATCACTTATACTAGATAGGCATATAGTTCATGATAGGCACTGTCTTCCAGATTGCTAGTCATAGCTGTGCTCCATCTCTCAAACCCAATGGTAAATAATCACAGATAAATCTTTTTCTAAATATGCTTTATAGAGAAATGAGTGACCTAACCTAGTGATCACCTAGTGATTTGAAAGTCCTCTATGGTCGATACATATGTCCACATGAATTACACATTTATTTATACTGAAGTCTTAATAAAATATGAAACTTCTACCCACATATCCATATGTAACCAATTATACACTGAGATTTTAACACAGCAATACAGGTTTGTGGATAAGATTGTCAAGCGTTCACAAACCAATGAGAATTTATATTACATGTACCTTTTTTCCTGAATTGTGTATCAGTCTTAGATTACTGCTTCATTGGTCAGTTTTTCTTTAGGGATGTGCTGGCTTCTGAAGATTTTGATTTTTTAACTAGGTCTCTGACAGAGTTGTAAGCAGTGTGTTCCTGTCCTTACCTTCTGATTCTAGGACAAGCTATATTCATTAGTAGCTACTGCAAACCTAGGGGTATATTGCCAAGTAAGTTTGCTCCCTTTTACTGCAGAGAGACAAGATTTGCACATTATATTTTATGGTTAAACTGTATTTTGAGGATACTGTTTTGTTAATCTGAGCTTTTTGCATAATCATAAAGCTGCTTCTGCTCTAGTGGCCCTTCACATAGTAGAGAAAGTAGTAGCTACTTCCCGGGGCAACACAACTACATATACTCAGTGAGATGCAGTTAGCAAAAACTTCCCTTTGCTTGATTGTTTCTGATCACTTGGATGATAGCACTAAGCTTAAAAATTCTGCATGACTGAATATCCTGAAAAAGCAGAGATGGTGGGGTGGGTTTGTGTGGGGCAGAGGTGTGTGCAGTAGCATATCTGAATAAGTCCACTATGTGGGTATTTCTGATGGTCTTCCAGTTGTAAATGTTTGTGCTGCTTCCAAGTAGCTGCCACTGCCAAAACAAAAGCTTTTCAGGGCAAGATGAGACAATATTTTTGAAGATAATTTGATAAGGATTTTGAAAGGTTAGGAAGGACTTTTGGGAGACTGTCAGGAGTAATGTATTTATGCTGTCTGCATGGTAGCATTTATGCTGTCTGCATGGGTAGCAACTACCCATGGTAGTTGGGTCACTACTTCTGCTTGGCACTGCAGACACTATTTTGGTGTCTCTTTCTAGAAGAATAATTTTGGTTTAAAATTTGCATTTACAGAAAGCAAATTCAGGATACTATGCAGAGGATGCACACCATTAAATAGTCAAGAATATTCTTTCTACCCTTAATTTTAAAATACTGTTTTTTTTTCAGTGGATGAATTAGTGTTGCTGGATTTCTTAAAAATTCAATTAATAATTAATTCCTGAACAAAATCATGCCTCATGGTTTTGTTTCCCTGCTGTGCTGTGTCTGAGACATAACTGAAAATCTGGTTGTTTTTCATGGTGAAAATTTGCTGTTAGCCAAGCTATGTCAAATTACCTTTAAGAAAATGTGATCGTAGCAAAAAGGTGTGAAGAAAATAATTTTGTAATATAGTAAACAATATTTTGTAGTAGAATAAAGTATATAGTAAATTACTTTATAGTATAAATGATATTTTATAATAATTTCTATTTTATAGTATGTTTTGGTTTTAGGATAAGGAGACTAGTATATCTTTTCTAACTTAGGAAATTGTAACTGACACATCTGAAGTCATGAAGAGGATTAGGCCAGCTGTGTGTAAGCATATACAAGACAAGTGGTGGAATGTGTTCTCAAGGGCGTCATCTTTTTGAAATCTGATCTCCAAGACTGAAATGGCTGTCTTGGTTGCTACTGTGAAACATTATATTAGTGAATCAGACAGCACTGTAGATAGAGGTGAGAGCTTTTGCTGAAGGCCTGTTTTATTTTGAGATCTCTGCAATCCATTCGAATGGAGATTTATTTTTTTTTTAATCTGTAAACATTTGAAATAATTTTCAGAACATGTTTTATTTGTAAATTTTTTCAATACCTTAGCAATTCTCTTGTTTATAATCTCATATTTGAAAAATATGTGGAAGTGGCTCTCTGAGACCACACTCTGGCCTGTTGTTTGTTAGTTGTAACTCTGAGCCAGTATTAAGAGTATCTGGAAAGCTGACATTTGAAATACAGGTTTAAACATTGAGGTAAACACTTAAATTTTAGCAGTGCCCAGCACCTCTTTGCTAAGCTAAATACAGCTAATTGCTAAATACAGCTTTTCTGAGATTTTTGTGCCTGTATCAGCACTGTGTACTCTGCAGTAATGAGTGCACAGTGCTTCTGAATAAGAAGCAGTTATTCTGGTGAAATATCGCTGAACATTGTGATTTCAGAGATCTGTATTTTTGAGGCATTCTTTACTTTTGTCTGCCATTAGTTGGCAAACTAGTCATACACCTTTATGTTGACTAGAAAAAATACCATTAAAACATACTTTCTGAAATGACATTTTTCACATGGGCTTTTAAAAAAAGTTGCCACTTGAATGTGTTTCACAGTGCTATCTTGAGCATCTATTACGTTACTAACAACTTGTACTAAACAGTTGTTTGAAAGCATCATGGATCATCCTCTGCTGTTGTATTGGGGAAAAAAGATTGGGGTATTCAGTAGTACCTTGATAAAGGTATTCATCACATGTGATTCATCACATCTTAAGATGAATTCAAGAAACAAAGCAGGTACTGATGCTTCTAGGATTTTAATACTTGTATGGAAGTGGAACGTTTTGAAAACAGATAGGTCTTTAGCAAAACATCCTTAATACTGGAACTGCTTAGGAAACCCCAGCTTTTTGTTGTTATGGGGTGATTGAAATTCAAAATGGATTATGCAGTAAATGTGACTAATCCTGTGTGCTTTAAAACAGTGCATAATTTAATGTTTCTGCTGGACTACGAGCAGAGCCTTTTAAAGAAAAACATTTAACAGGTACTATTTCAAGCCAGTTGGTATGTTTTAAGCTCAGGCATCAGTGCCAAGCTGATGGGATACTTTCCAAATTTGCTGAAAAGCATAGGAGACTCATGTCAGCTGGTGAGCAAAGCACAAAAAAAAGCTACCTTGAGTTTGTGGTTAGAGGAGTGAAAGCTTCCTGCGGCCAGAGCTCAAGGAAGCTCAGACCACTGTGATGAGTCACAGGCAGACTCTGCTTCAAATGATGTAAACAAAGCTTGATTCTCCTTATTTTGCTCAGTGATGTTATCACCCTGTTTACACTATTGAGGACTTGGACCTCCTTGAATTTCCTAGTGTTTTTGTATCTATCCTGGTCTCCTTGGCTTAAGTCTTGTAAAATTCTGTCTGCTACTGCCACCATCAGTCCTTCTGGCTCAGACACCATCACTGTATGCAAGCTATTCCGTGTCTTGCATTTTTACTATAGCTTCAGGATTTTTGTGGGGGCACTAGGTTGTCTGTAAGGAGCCTTCAGAGAAGAAGGAAAGAAGTGTTTTGTTCAGGCTCTGAAAATTCAGTTCAGTGTTGTGGTTTTCCTGTTAATTGAATTACTTTGATTTTTCACTATTTCCTATTTCCATTTCCAAGTACTGTCATCTATGGTGTGTCCATTGCCAGTAACAAAATATTGGACAAGATTGAGATTTGGGCAGCTTTTGACAGAGATACTAATTTCTTCAATACTGTTCTTTGGTGCTTTCCCCCCCCTCCCCACCCCCCCCCCCTCGAAGAGTGAAACCTCTCTCAGATCTCCAGTGCAAGTAAACTTTCTTTTCTTGAATGTTTAAAGGTTTGGAATGAGAAATTTTTAATTGCTTTTCTAATAGAAACTACTGTTAAAGTTGGACTGTGTATTGCATTTAAATTGGAATTGACTGTATGATCTGGGAAACTGGATGTGTGTATATGTGGAGAAAGAGTAGTTAACATTTTCTAAGTGTGAAGGCTCTTAATTTCATGATTTAGATGGTTGTTGCTTTGCAGTTCAGCAAAACACGAAAACCATTCTTCAGAAATACTTCAACGTTCTTTTCGAACCTCTTCTTCCTATAATCTGATTCTTTATCATCCATAATCTTGATCTCCTTGACTACAACCTTGAAAAAACAAAATATAAATTGGTGCTTTATCTTTAGCATTGCTGGCTTGTAAGTTTAAGAATCTGGCTAATTACAAATGCAAGAATTAATTGAACAGTGGATCTTATGCCCAGCAGATGATATCGGAGTATGTATTTCACAACATAGCATTGCTTGTTACTGTTGTGCTGTGGGTCAGCTGCTGAATGACCCATAAAAATATTCTTTTTGAATTCATATTGGTAGGTCCTGCTAAACAATAGAGATGGAGTAGCCTAAATAAACCTCTCTGGCAGAAGTTTGCTTTCTTAGCAGATCTCGTGTGGAAGCTCTTATCTCCCTACTGGAGCTGACCAGTGTGATGGCTCAGTTGGTTTTGCCTCTGTTTTGTGCCAGCTGTAATAATTTAAACCTACATAGCAATGTTTAACTGACTTGCATATATGCTAATGAGCTCCTCTTCATAGCAGAACATTGTTGGAATTCCTAAGTGTCACTTTCAGTCATTGCTTATGTATTTGACGAAAAATACTCAGGACTTCAGCTCCCAAACCAGGAAATAGACTGGAGTAATGAAATAAGACTTCTGGCAGTCCTTCTTTGGAGTTCTGAACAAATGATGCTATCTAATTACTGCTGGTCTTCAGCCCTGTCACAAGCATTTATTTGTTTGTTTTGATTTGTAAAAATGTCTTATGAAACTTAGGGTGTTCTTAAGTGTAAATTTAAAATGTGTTAAAACTTGGAATTTATTAACACAGCTTAAGTGAATGTTAAGTGAGATGAGATCTAGCTATGTTTCTTTCTTTTTTTTTTTTTTTTTTTTTTTTTGCAGTGTGACTTTTGTGAAAGAAGTATTTTAGGTTGCTTAAGAGGCTTTAATATTTCAAATTTAGTCAATGCTAGTCTTTCTATTGGAAGTGAGATTTCACTCCTGTGGTGTGAGGACAAAGGGGTATTACTATACACTGTAGATAATACTTGGAAATTGCTGCTTAGCTGTTTTAAAGTGAAGTGGTATTTTTAAAGAAATAAATAATGCATGTGTCTTTTCTTTTTCTTGCTTTTTTCTAGTAGGAAATAGTTTTAATAGTAACCCTCACAGAACATATTTTAGGGTTTACCAGCATGAGTTCTAGATGCAATTGCAAACTTCTGACTTCAAAATGAGGTAATTTGTGAGAGAATTGCCTTAAAATAATGGCAGTTGCTTGAAAAGATTGTGATTTCTGAGTCCAGGTTAAGGAAGCAGGAAAGCTGTAGTTGGACCAGGATGTCATTTTAAATGTGGTTAATAAAATTAGAGACAGACTGATATCAGGGCTGAACAAGTCATTGTATTATACAGGTATAAGTTATGTCTACTCATGCCTTCATTTTTATAGAAAAATGTGGCTACATATTCAATGTGAGAACCCACACTTGTGGAGTTCGTTTTTTATTTTAAATGCTTATGCTGGGAGGATTTATTTTTTTTTAAACTAACTCCTCCTATGTGTGTTGCAGATCTGGAATGGAGCTTGCAATAAAGATTCTCATGTTAACATCTTGTCAAGGTGCTGACTTTGTGTTAAACTGTAGTGAGTTCAATAATAACTTCAGGACAGCAGGGGCCCAAAGTGAGGGTAGATAGTGACTATCATTCAAAGCCTGACTGACTCCATTTACAGTTTTAAGATTTTGAGGAAAATGAAAGCCAAGGAGTTTCAGCGGACAGAAGCAAGCAAATACACCTTTTGTGTATTGGGTGGCAAACAGCTGTGCTGGCAGAACCCATAGGCAACTATTTGAGCTAATTGCCAGTGGAGCTCTGCTTTGCCATTCTCTTCTAATAAAATCTTCTCTAAATCTCTTGAGCATTCTCTACATATAGCTTTACCATAGGGTGACCTGGCTTTTGTGTGATCCAGAGGGGTTTCTGTGTAGCTGTGCTGACAGTGATGTGCTCTTGACACTTTCAATCATGTTCTAGGCTTCCAGAGAAACTGGGAAAAAGAATACAGCTTGATTGCTGTCAAAGCCTAGTTAACTGAAATACCCAATTGTATGCTGGAAACTGAGGAAAATACTAGAATCTTCTCCAGATGTTGTCTAGCCTCGTTTTTATAGCCCTAGAGGCAGAATCAGATCTGTCACTTGCTAGCAAAACAAAGAGAATATTATTCTGGAAGTATCAACCCTCTTTTGCCTTCTGCTTCTGTAGTTGCAGTTACTGCGAGTAACCAGATGGAGAAAGTAACAGTTTACTAACCAAGCAAAATAAATCTTGAAAGAAAAATCACCTTGTGCTTCTGGACTTCTGATGTACTGTCTGCATTTCATTCTGAATTACTGCAATTGTTTGTACCTCTGGATTTCTGTCTGGGTGGTTTTTTGGACTAGGGTATCAAGAAAATGAGTGAAAATTTACTACTGCTGTGGTAGAGGATCAGGTGTCTGGATCTGCTGCAATTTCCAAACATAAAGCTCTGCATGTTGGCTGACCTTACCTACTGGAAAGACTAAGTGCTGTTTCTGTACTGCACTTTTACAAAAGCCTAAGAAGGTATTAATGTGATGTAAAGTGGATCAGGTGGCATGTATTGCCTTGCAGAAGTTCAGACACAATTTCTGTCACTATTGGAGCAAACACAGTAAATGGAGATAAGAAATGTAGAGGAGACTGTTCGTGTTAGGAAAGAAAATGGCATGCAGAGTTCGAAAGCTTCAGGTTCTCTAAGATATGTTTGCTGTGGCTCACTGTATGCTGGCTGCTTTCTAGGACTTCCTAAGAACCTCAGTTCCTTCTTCATACCCCAAAATGGTGAGCAATTAGTGAACTAACTTTGGTCTCGTAAATCAAGATGCTGATGGGGAATTTTCAGGTTGTTACACAGGGAAAACTTTTCAGGATTTCAGCAGTAATGTAGTACAAGTTTTTTTTAGTGGTGTTTATGGATTCTGAGTTTTAGTCTATTCCTGGCAAAATCAGAGGTGTAAAAGCAGGGTAGATGCTTTTCATTGATACTCTCTTTAAATGTTAAGAGAACAGATAAAGTGGTACTGCTGCAGAACTTAAATCTGCTTTAATTTCTGGGGGGGAAAAAAGGAAAAATGTCTGCAGGCTATGCATACAGGGATGTCTGTCAGAGATGGAGAAAACAATTCTTAGGTCTGTGTGGGTGATATTATGAGTAGGTGAGTGATAACTGGTCAAGAACTGGGACTGCGTTAACCTGCTTAACTCGGAGAACTCCTGGGATGCAAACCTATGTTTGGTGTGCTAAAGAAGCACTGGTTTTGCTAATATGCTTCCTAATATAATTGTCTTTCTGACTGACTCTCTTCATCCAGTATAAAGGTAACTCTAGCTCCCTCAAAGAAAAACTTTGGTCTCTTTAATTTCTTCATACCTGGTATTTCTAAGAGCTGTCTGACGAAGAACTAGCTAAGAACCCTCAATCCTTAAAAATGTTGTGTCAGCATGTGGCATTCTGTGAGTCACAAAGCTAACTGTATTATGGCTGGTGCAGGGAGGAAAAAAGGTAAGATTTATTTCAACTAAAATGAAAAGGCTTGTGTTAATCTTCAGAATTTGATGTTATTTTTTATAATCTTCCATTTTTAATAGTTGTAATAAAGTAGGAGAAATTCTGGGAGGAAAGCAGTGAAATGTGATGTGTTTAACTGGCAGAGGGTTTGCTGAAGCATTTCTGAGCATAGGTCTGTGTGGTTTTTTTTCTTTTCAGTTGATGCTGATGAGATAAAACGACTAGGAAAGAGATTTAAGAAACTTGATTTGGACAACTCTGGTTCTTTGAGCGTGGAAGAGTTCATGTCTTTACCTGAATTGCAACAGAACCCATTAGTACAGCGAGTAATAGATATATTTGATACAGATGGAAATGGAGAGGTGGACTTCAAAGGTAAGACATGGAGCTTTGTGACAGGTGGTGGTATTTTATCTCAGTTCCTGGAGCCTCGCGTTCCAAATTTTGCTTCAGTCAAGAAAGGCGGGATAAAGAAAACTTGTTAATCATAATAGAAGTGCCTAATTCATAGTGAAGCTGAATACCAGTCAAACTAGTTTTTCTGGCACATGAAAGCAATGCAGTCCTGAATTAAATGACTAAAAGAGCAGATTGTTTAGTAATAGCTTTCCAGGTCATACAGATTTAGGACTACTCATTAAGTATCTCTTATTAAAGTACACTAATTCAGACTCTTAATAGTGGTGCTATCCAAATAATGTTCTTACACTGAAGAGAGTATAAAAAGAGTGTGGTAAGACTATGTAAGTTGTGTGTCTGTGTGTAAGTTTTATTTATTCAAATGTTATGTGAAGCTGGTCCAAATTTATCTATTGATACTTCCTTTTTAGGTTTCTTGTCATTTTAAGTAGATAATAAAAATGAAAACCAGAATGTTTTATTTTATTACATTCCTCAAAAATTTTCAACTTATACATTCATTATTAAAAGGCTAAAAATCTTCACTACTAGTTGGTTAGAACAGGTGCTGACCACTAGAAGTGATAGTCTCTGATTTCTGTTCAAGATTATAGTTACTGTCTTATTGTTTGTGGCTAGAAAAGTTTGATCAGTTCTTGATCTTTGGTTTTTTTTTTTGAGAAAGTTAAAATATCATTCTGTCAACATAAATGACTCATTAAATAAAATGTTGACATATAAAAGTTGCCAACCTCTAGAACTTAGGTTTTTTTATAGGAAGAACTACAGTGCAACTGAAATGTTGAGTTTTTGAGAATTTTTTTCTGGTATCAGTTTCCAAAACAGTAACTGCTGTATGTAATTGTTGTGAAAGCCAGGCAGTGGTGAAAGGTGATGCTGTATTGTATGTGACATTGACCTGTGATTAATATAATTACAAAGAGCTGTTCTTTCTGGGTGGGAATAGGAAGTTGTCAAAATGAATTTTTCAGAGTCAAATGATGTTGTTACAGTGAGTGGAAATGAATCCTACTGTTACCTGGTCAAGTTTGATTAATTTCATTTATTTGGTCTCACTGTGAAGCTCAAAGAAAGGATTTTTAAACTGAAAAGAGGATAGATTCAGATTGGACAAATTTTTTACAGTGAGGGTGGTGAAACACTAGAACAGGTTGCCCAGAGGAGTTATGGGGGCCCTGTGATGGTTGCATTCCAAGTCAGGGCAGGATGGGGCTTTGAGCAGACTCTTCTAGGGGGAGGTATGAGGACACTTGCATTCTTTTGTTGCAAGAACCTAAATTTAGATTAATCTTTAATAAGCATAATAGTACAACTCAAGTTATTATGCCAGCGTTTTATTGCTAAATAATATACATGGAGTTAATTTCACAAAACATGTTGAAACTGTACTAGGCCTTTCAGCCTAATGTTATACTGCTGTACTTCTGTATCCCTTCTATTCTATAGTTCAGCTGCAATTTTTGCACTGTTATTTTTACCACCAAAAGCTCTAGCAAGTAAAGTTACAGGTTCTCATCCAAACAGATCACATCCCAGAGAGTGGTTTGTTTGTGTTTTGTTGGTTTTGATTGGTTTTTTTCCTGCCAACTCAAAGACTTTGCTCCTGGGATAAATGGCTTCAGTGTTAAACAATGTAAATTTGCTCTTTATCCTATTGCTTACAGAAAAATATTATTAATAATATGTTCCAGGGCAGTTTTCAATGCAATTCTTGCTTTAAATTGTGAAAGCCATTTTGAGAGGAGCCGCACAATTAGAATCTCCACTGAAGTAGCTTTAGTAAAGATCTCAGTGAGGTTTTATATCTGGTTCTGATGAAAGTCTAGCAACAAAATAAATTTAAATACTGATGTGAACAAGTCTGTTCAATGAGCATAATATTGGATTTAAAGTACTTCCCACTCAAGAATTTTGAAGTGTCAAAGTATATGGATAGTGGGGTGTCACAACATAGGCAATATGTTCAAGATTTTAGGATATTTTTTATTTTTACAATTTTGGAAAACTTCTGAATGTTGATTTCTTAGGTTTATTTAAAAATACACTTTTTTCTAAATGTTTTCTTGTATTCTTCAGAATTTATAGAAGGAGTCTCTCAGTTCAGTGTCAAAGGAGATAAGGAGCAGAAGTTGAGGTGTAAGTATTTTCATTTTCCTTTAAATTTTTTTCTACTTCTCAGAAATATAATTTTGTTTGTTAACATGGCAAAAACAACAAATCTAGATCCTTTCAAAAAGTAAGAAATCAAAAGTAGATTCTAGGTGAAGAATTTGCCAGCTTCCCTTTTCTGCATAGAATGTTTGAGGAGGCTGCCTTCTGAATATCTTGAATTGCTTCCTATTTTTTTTTTTTTTTTAACCTAAATAATTTAAGGAAACTTAGTTTACAAAACTGTAGAGGAGTGTGCTTTGCTTTATGGAAGCATAAGAATAACATGAAATTTCTTGCTGCTACAGTAGAACAGCACTGAATTCCTGTTTAAGAACTGCATGTCAGGAATGCACCATGACCCAAGCTTTTGGAGTGGTGAAGTGGTAGGTTCAGTCATGGATATAGCTTTCAATAACTAAGATATAATACAGATTTATCCAAGAAATCTGCTTTAAGAAAATGTAAAAAAAATTAAATTCAGTCTTAAAGCCAAAGTGTTTGCAGCAAAATAACCAGGTGAGATTTTTATTCATCTGTTTCCTGGAGGGCTGCATAGATTTTCCAGTTTGTTTATAGAATAATTACTGCTGGTACTAAAATGATCCTGACTGACATTTCTACGGTGAGTTTTTTCTTTTAAATTCTATAGTGGCACCATTCATTTTAATGTTTCTGATGTTCTGTGTTTTTCAGATTGAAATAGAAAGACAGATACCTTGCATAAAATGCAGTATTTTTCTGTGTGTGCAGTATTGTTTCATCCCATTGTTAATGCAGAGCACCTGAATGTGTACTGCTCTTTTTCAACCACGTTTGTTACTACAAGTTTTTCTTAAATATATATTTTACTTCTGCAGTTGCTTTTCGCATTTACGATATGGACAAAGATGGTTATATCTCAAATGGAGAACTCTTCCAGGTGCTGAAGATGATGGTTGGGAACAATCTCAAAGACACTCAGTTACAGCAAATTGTAGATAAAACCATTATTAATGCAGATAAGGATGGTGATGGAAGAATATCCTTTGAAGAATTCTGTGCTGTAAGTAATTTCTGAAGGAAACTTTGATAATTTTGAATTTTTTAAAAAAGGAGGAAATATAGTAAACAGTATAAAGGGTAAGGTTATAACAGCAGAGTCTTTCTTCTGATCTGGCAACAGTCACCCTATGACACAGCTTTCTTATAGATGGCATTGTCACCTTGTGGCTTCCAACAGAGCAATGTGTCTTATGGCCTGTGAGCAAGTCGTGAATCAGTACCATCAGGATGCAGACTTTCCCACTGAATCTAGCATGAAAGAAGATTTTAAAAGTTGCTGTGCAAGAACGAAGCAAAGTAATTTGTGTTATTTTATGACATAGTAAACATGGGACCACTCCTAATTATTTTTGCATATAGACAAAAATACAAGCCTGGTATGAAGGGCGTAAGGTCTTCTGCTGGTAGAAATTACCAGCTTTAAAGATGAGTTGCATCTTTAAAGATGGCTTGTAGTAGGCTGGTTTTCCTTGTTTTCAACAGTTACTTTTGATTAAAAAAGAAACAGCACTTTGAGCTGTTTTGATTGTCTATAGGTGCTTAATAGAATATCCTGAGTGAAAAAAACCAAAGCATGGTGGGCAGGCATGTACAGTCTGCCAAGGAGAGGAAAAATGCTTCAAATCATCTGAAAACTAAAACCAGAATATATCATAGAATCTCTCTCTTTTTAAAAAATGTCATTATCAGGGGTGGTATGTGGGGAGAGGTGTTTTCCAAAGAGGTTAATTTGAGGTTGATCTCTCACCCTCTGAACTAGGTGCCTTCTCCAAATCGCCCTTCAGAAAGGTTTATCTTTGCAGGGTGTGGAGAGAGGCTAGGGAGATAATCACAACCTGCTGAACATGGAATTTTACAAAGGTAGTGGGATTTCTATCAGTGACAGGGAGACTGCACCCTTTAAGTGCTGCTCTTGAAGAAGGACAAACCGTTGAAAGGCACCTTTTAAAAATTTTGGGTTTTACTGAGCAGAATATTTGAATGTAGCACTTAAGGCTTGAAATGGTTGATTTTCACCATTGTCATGTATTTGTCTAATTAATTGACTATTTAAAATATCTTCTCTCTGAAAAAAAGCAACACTGAAAGAAAAAAAAAAAGAAACTGAAACTTGCTCATTATTACTGTTATCAAATATTAATTTACACCAATTTTAAATGCTGTGTTGATGAGCATACATCTGGGTAGCAGTTTCAGTTTATAGGCACTCAAGCATTGCTTCTGTTTTCCACTCTTTGAATTTGCAACTTCAGTTCAAACATAACTTCGTCATACTCATGATCAGTGCAAATTCTAAAAAAAAGGGATTGGAAAGCTTCCCTTCTCCACTATTAAAGAAAAAGCATTCTATTATCTGTGTTTTGTTTTGGTTTGTTTTTTTTGTAGAGTTTAGTTATGCTTCTAGTTTTTTAGTTTTTTTTGCAGCCTGGAAACACCTGCGGAAAATCTATTTATTTCTTGCACTGAACTTTTTCAGCCACACACTGAACATGATGCTGTCCCTTCTCTTCTTTTGTACTTGGGCTTCTGTCCAAACTTCTCTCTTGCAGTACTGTTTGATTTTCCTTTAATATTCTTTTAATTTCTTCATGTTTTGTTGCCCTAACAAGACACCTTCCATTCCTACAGTCTCTTATTTGATTGTTCTTGCATTTTACCTACTTTTAATGCCATGTCTCTACAAAAATATTATTTTGTTGTGTTTGGCCATAGTGTTCGGCCACTGTGAATTTTGTTTCCACATTATAAAGTTTCTCTGACAGTACACCTTTCCTTTTCCTTTGTCTTGTGCATGAACTGTATGCCTTTGAACACTTGCAGTTTTTTGGGGGGTTGCATTTTTTTGTCATAAATCCTGCTGCCCTGCCTAAGGTTCTTTGCTTTCCATGTCAAGATGCAGTTTTACAGGGTGATTTAGAAGTCAAGTTACCATTTCATTTTACATGCTGAAACGTAATACAAGGTCAGGTTAGGAGATGGGGAGAAAAGCCTAAATGGTTTGACTTACACTGTTGTTTCAGGCCCTCTGAGTGTGTAAATTGTAACAATATAATCACCTTGGTTCATAAATAATTCATTGAGAATATTGCACAGAACTTGTGAAATGTAAATTAGTTTGGAGAAGTCATGGAAGGACTGTAATTACCACTGGCCTGAATGCATCTTCTGCATAAAGTGTGTTGTGTGTCTCTTGCTAGCTTTCAGTTCTCACCTATTTATAAACACTTATTTTTCTCCTAGGTTGTAGGAGGCCTAGATATCCACAAAAAGATGGTCGTAGATGTGTGACTCTGTAGGGCACCACCCAACACTTTTGCTTTCTTCTCCATCTCTGAAGATCTGCTCAAGACGTCCAGCAATGCTCTCTGTGTATTTAAATGGAAGTATTTTTCTCTGTGAAGCCACATTTTCCAACATGAGCCTCATGAAGCCAACTAAGTGTTATTGAACTTTTATTCTCTCAATAACTCGGTGTAGCACTTTAAAGTCTGAAGGACAGCAAAGATGGAAAGAGCATATCAGTGTGGTGGAGAAAGGGAAGGGGTTGGCTTTTTAATTTATTTTTCTTCATCTTTTATAACAAGGAAATATCTATCTATATATATATATGTGTGTGTGTATTTATATATAGATATATATGTAGCTTTCTATATGTAGTAGCTAGGTGGGCTTTAATTTAATATACTTGATTGAGAAACAAAACTAGAGTACAAAGTGCCAAGCAGAATATTAACAGTTCAATATACGGATATACATCCTTACTTTTATTTCACACAGTTTTATATATATAGTAGAAGAATGTAAAATTTTAACTGCGTGTTAGGTCAACTCTTTTCCTGTTCCTGTGACTGTTCAGATGTTTCTATATATTGAATGGCTGACAAAGCATTGCTTCTTATTAATTCACCTTAATTACATTTTTTGTAACACAGGAGACTAAGTTTATTTATACCTGTTAATATATTACCAGGGACTGTGTCTCTTTGCTAAATAACTTAGTACAGTTCTACTTAGTATGAGAATATAGTTTAATGCTACTGCCAAGAACTAGCCCTCACCTGCATGTAGTAGCTGCAGAATGCTTTGATGGCTGCTAGATTTCATCACCTAGGAATGCGGAGCAGTTCCAGCTGTCCTGAAGTTAAGGCAAATCTGCTGTTCTGGATTAGTTTTAGATATGGCTGCTCGAGGTGTTAGATGCATTCATGATTTTTCTCTGTGCTTAGCTTAACAAATTTAGGATAGATATAACTGTGCAGGATTCCCATCTACTTATTTTATACAGTACTTTGATTACAAAATGTTTTTGCCATTTAAAATTCTGTTGTTTCAATCATGATAGTTTCCCCTCTGCATTTAAATACTACTACAAGTAGCATAAATAAGTGGTAATATTTTATATATATATGTATATAGGATTCATAAAGGGGGGGAAAATCTTGTTAACCTATGCCATAGAGGAGGAAAACTTCACACTATCTAAATTTATACCTCTTGCGGTTCTCCAGTCCTTTGCCTGGAGATTTTTTTTTCTTTTCTAGATTTATCCATATCATAATTTGTAACGGATGGTAACTTGATATATTTGTGTGATATAAAAGTAGCGAGCCATGTTTTACAACTTTATATCATCCCTTCCCTTTTCTGCAATGGTACTATTGGCTGGAAGAAAAAATATTTGCTAGATTTTTTAGGACAGTACATCTTTCCTGTACAGTAGTTTTTCTATTAAAAAATTGTTTTATAATCAGCAGTGGAAAGTGCAGGTTGTCTGAACCTACTTCAGTCAAGCACCTGTCTGCCATAGCTGTTCCTTCAACTGAGTGCTGCACATCATGGGCTCTGTCTGTGAGAGAGAAATCCAGGTGCTTGGTGTCCTTGCATGACATGAAGTTTTGCATGTAGATCGATTTGACATGTTCCTCTTGTTTACATAATTTGCATAATTTAAAAGATAATGTTGCCAAACTTTGGTAAATGTTAATGTTAAAAAAAAAAATCTCCACTACATGTAACTTTTCTTCCTCTGGATCAGTACGTGGCTTATAATCCCAGCCAGTGGTTGTATCTGTTCCAGTGTCAACTGCCATGTGCTCTGCTTCAAGGGGGAACTAGTCTTTTGTGAATTTTTTGTACATAAGTATTTGTTACAAACATTTTAGCAAATGCTTTCAATTTCTCTTACTTGCTTGTGCATATCTTGGCTGGCATTATAGAAATTAGTGCTAATGTTATTTCCTTAGGGGGACTGGAAGGGGAGGGATGAGGTGGTTTTTTTGTTTGTTTTTTTGTTTTTGTTTTTGTTTTTTTTTTTAGTTTGTGTGGGGAAAAATGATTTATGTTGAATGTTTAGTTTTTCCTCTGCATGCTACATCATATGTTGTGGGAACTATAAGAACCTTCATACTATATGAATACAAAATAAAATATTTGAACCTTGGCTGGAATGCTTCAGTACTTACCTGGATCTTTCGTCTTCAATTTAAAGCAGCTCTGTAGTCTGCTTTAAAGAAAAGGAATCTTGCTGTTCATAGGTTTTGTTCCCTCTTCAATCATAAGAAATTACTGAAAACCTCTGTAGAATTCCTCGAATACTTCCAGGCTTCATTTCAGCATTTTAAGACCGATTATGTATTCTTTTCTTAAAGGCACATTTGGCTTTCTTTGCTACATGTCCATATTGGATAAAACACCTTGTTTTAAATCCAACTAAATTCAGAAGTGGATGGTGGTTTAAAAACAAGGCAAACAAACTCCTAACCTTCATGCAGGTGGGGAATGAAAGGCAGATTTTTTTCCTCAAGGGAAGGTCAGAGGCCTCTGCTGGTGAGAAACCTCCCTGGAACAGGTACATCATTTACAGAAGATGTTTGGTGGTGTTCTTTGTGATGCAATTGTTTGGGCCTTTTGTGGGCCAATCTCTCCCTTTCTACTCTACTGGTTTTAGTTGGTTATCAATATGTTCCTGCTTTAGGATAAAGGTTACATTACTTCTGTGTGTCCTGGCCTCTCTCTCTCCTCTTATCTTTCAAGTTAATCAAGATAAATGACAAAGCAGTGATAAATGGAAAATGTGCCAACCAAGTGGGTGCTGGGTGTTACCTTGATCTGCTCAGAATGGACACACACTGCCCTGTATAGCTCAGACTGCTGAGAGCTGTATGTTTAGGTAACTCACCAAGTTTTACATCTGGGTTTTGTTATAAGAATCCCATACTATCAAGTGCTGCACTGGCAGCTCACACCGAGAGAAAGCCTTATGCAATGTGCTGGTGGTTTTGATAATTTCATTTCACTTTTTCTTAACAAACCTAAATCATTTTGCAAGACTGGGTGACAAACTTGGATAGCAGGGCCAGGGGCGAAGGACCCAAGTTTGGGTCAAACTGGGAGTGTGGCTGGGCTCTGTCATCTCTCTCCCTGCTCTGTTGCACACATGGCATTTTGAGGAGCTTCAGCACTTTGCAGTCACATGTGCTCTGGTACACGGGCAAGTATTAAACCTGGTAGCTCTTTGTCTTGCTAGGCAGATTCTAGATTTAAGTTCAAATGCACTTCTTGCCTCATTATCTTCTTACCATTTTGGTGTGATACACTGTCCCATCAGTAAGCAGAGATTCCTTGGGCAGCCTGAACATTGAACTCTGCGTTCCATTTGACTCTTCCTTATTCCAGGAGATACTGATCCACGATGGGAGGGTTATGAACACTTAGCTATGCTGATTCCATTAGGCTCAAACTCAAAGGCTTTCCAAAGTCCTCACAGCAGTTTCTTTAATACTTTCATATTCACAAAGTCAGTAACAAAGATTGGTTTTGGTAGCAGGTAAGTTTCAATAAAATCAGGTATCTGTTTTTCTGATAGAGACACAACAATTTAAAATAACTTTTAATGACTATATAAATATTGTGTTCAAAACAGTCATGCTGTCTGAAATTAGACTGCGCAGTCCCAGGTTTCTTCTGGGCTTCTAAATCAAGCTGAAGACTGAGTGGGTTTCTAGCTCCAGGTCTCTTGTGCATACAGAAATCAGGACTCCAAGCTGTAGCCCATGGTGGTGCAGCCTTGCTGGAGCTCAGAATCTTTCAGCTGCTCTGCTGGCCACTGCTCGAATATTCCCATAAACTTTTGATGGAGGACTTCCTGCGGGAGAAAATCCAAATTCAGTAAGCCAGCAAGATCCAGTATGTGACAGAAACAGGTGCCTTGCTCTCATCTTTCTGTTAAAAGTGGATAAATAAGCCCATGGGACAGTAGGATGTTCAAGGTTAGTCACCTTGTCTGTTACTCTAAAGAGCAGAGTTGAGCTGCTTTTGGCATAAGTTGTTCCCTTTGGCTTTCTAGACAGTGCATTCAAAACAGCCCCTCAGAGAATGCTGCAGCTAAAGCAAAATGTAGAAAATATTCCTTTTGCACCATGGAGAGGGGTTTTGGGGCCAGAAACCAAACCCCAGGCTCTATGCTTCTTCCTGAAACCTTTCTCTTACAATCAACAAGTCAACTCCCAGTAAACTACCTGCTCCAAGTGCAGGAGTGGACACCAGGGAAGACCAGACCCACAGAAAGCAGTTTCTCAGGCTGCAAAATCTACCTATGTGTAATACAGAAAATTGGGTAACTGGACTTACCTAAAATTAGATTGCAGATTGCGGTTCGTGCCATTTTAATGTTCTGAAAAGATCCCAAAATATGAATTTTCCTTGAAAAGCAAAGCAGCATTAGTCAACTGGAAAAAACCTCTGAAGTCAGAGATGAATACAGAAATACATTTCAGTGTACTAGTTCCTTTTCTAAATACGTAAATAAATTTAAAAACTCTCAAAGCCAGAAAACCTACAATGTAAAGCCTGTGCTTTTTTGGATCCTTTTACAAATAGTTACAATTTGCAAATTTAAGTGTAGCAGCTTTAGGAGGAAAATGTTGCAGGGGTGGTGGGTTCAACTTGATTATTCATTCACTAGAAAGAATTCTTGGGCTGTGCAGAATTGGATCAATTCTAGGTGTGCTGGTGACAATGTTGTTCTTAAATACTCAAACATTTGCTGTTCATTAAAAGTAACAATTTGTCTAACCAATGCTCTGTACTGATTTTTAAAAATTCAACTTTTTTTTGCTCCTGGGAAGAGGACATGGATTAGTCGGTACTTACGCATCAGCAAGAACAATTCGCGTCCTGGTTACGTTTTCTATAGTGAATTTTGTTTTTCCACCTTTGCCTGCTATTCTGCCTATTGCTCTTGACAGATGATCTCCTTTCAGAGGTTTGACTAGAACAAGAATAATGCAATCAGTGTAACAGCAGTGGTATCTCTGTAAAGTTTCCCTTGTCCAAGTGACTGGAAACATTATTCCAAGTAGTCAGAGAGCAGTTTTACTGTAGATGAAACATACACGTATCTAGATTCACCTCCTTCACTAGAAGTCTACTCCCAAGAGTCCCAGTAGCAGACAGAATAGTGTTTCCACTGCTTACTTCCCACCCCTTGCTGTCAGGATAGTGAAGGAGGAACAAAGCCCATTCCATTTAGAAATGCAATGGCTGTATTCTCCTAAATGCTCCATATCACCTTTAAGCTTAAAACAACATCTACACTGTCACAAGAAAAACGCATTCAACCAAAGTGTAATCAGGTTTTCCTGATCCCTAAGCATAAATGACAGGGGAGCAGAGAAGGAGAAAAAAAAACAACCTAAAAAGTACAGACAGATGGTACACATGGCTACTCGCATGCTGCAGCAGAACAACTTACCATCTGTAACCTCAAATGACTCTAGGAAAAGATCATCTAATCTGATGAGAGCAAGAGCATCCTAAAATATTGAGAGATTTGTTGTCAGCATTGGTATTACAGTACCACAGAGCAGCAAGCTTGTATTTTTTATTTATACATACAGACATGGTGAGTAGTATTTCTCAACATATGAGGCAATAGTGAGCTCTAGTTAGACCATCTATTTTCTCACTAGCAAGATAAGCATTTCTTTCTGAGGAGAATCCTAAACAATCACTCCAGCCCCACCTGTACTGGTAGTGTCAATACAGGTCAGCAGCAAGGAACAGCCCACCCTATACTGCAAAAAGTGGTTTGGTTCTCTTAAGTAAAACTGAGTTTTGAACAATCTTATTGACTGAGAGTACAGCAAAATGAGCTGTTAAATTTATTCCGTTTATAATTTTAATTATATGCTGTTTGAAGATTACCTTTTTATTCTGCATTAGCTTAAGGAATTAGACTTCCACTCCAGTCACAATCTCAAACAAACTTATTTCCAGAAAACTACCTAAAGATTTTTATTTCTTCCTTACTGTAATTTGCAGAGAGGCCAAAGATGACATGCAAGCAAATTCAAGTAATCTCTGTGCTGAGCTGTTAGGACACTCACCTCTACTTGAAACCCAAGTATAAATGCTTTCACAAAATCAGCTGCTTTTGTTAGAGCACCGAGATCCTTTGTCTCTTGACAAGTCTGTAAGACAAGAAGTTATGTTTGCAAATTAAGACCATGCAAGTAGAATCAGGCTGTGAAAAATCCAAAGGATACAGTCTAATCATAAATAAACAACATTCAGTCATGGTCCTGGGTTTGTGTTTTCCTGAAAGACTCAAGTTGTAGACCTTTGTGCTTCTTTACAATGTTGAATCTCAGCCACGAGAATGCTCCTGCTACCAGACCTTATGGGCTCTGGAGGGGAGCAAAAAAGAGAAACTGCTGAGGATCCCTTCCACCTGCGGAGAACAGTTTTTATGAAAAACAAAACAAAACTACTCCAACAACAACAAAACAATCCCAAACTAAACTGCAACAGCAGAATAAAAGAGAAGGATGGCAGGAACATCTTGAGGAGGCAAAGTTCTTCAAATGACAGTATCCTAAAGGTGTTTTAGCAAGTGATTAGAAACATTGACAGGTTCCTCCATAAAAAACGTGGAATAAGAGAAACAAGGTAACCAACAAGGAGAGGTGTTCTGCTACTTTTTTCTCACCAACCTAGAAGGGCTAGTGAGGGAGGCTAAGCTCAAGGGCAGCCTTGGTTGTAGTGACCTTGAAAGGGTAAAGGTTCAAGATCCTTAGGACAGCAAGGAGGGCTCACAGTAAGTTTACTACCCTTGACTTTGGGAGGGCTGATTTCAGCCTCTTCAGGGGTCTGCTCAAGAGAATGTAATGGGATAACATCCTGGAGGGAAGAGAGGCCCATGAAAGCTGGCTGGTATGTAAGGATCACCTTCTTCAGGCCCAAGAGAGATGTGTCCCATCTAAGACAAAGTCAGGTAAGATATCCAGATGGCTGTCATGGATGAGCAAGCAGGTCCTAGAAAAAACTCAAGAAGGAAGCATACAGAGGGTGGAAGCTAGGGCAGGTACCCTGGGAGGATTACAGAGAGGTTGTCTGAGCCGAGAGGGATTAGAAGACCCAAACACCAGTTAGAATTCTATCTCACTAGGGATATAAAGAGCACTAAGAAAAGCTTCTGTAGGTATGCTGGGGATAAAAGGACAACCAAGAAAAATGTAGGCCCCCTCCTAAATGCAACGGGAGACCTGGTTAAACAGGATATTGAGAAGACTGAGGTTCTCAATGACTTCTTTGCATCAGTCTTCTCTGGCAAGTACTCCAACCTCATTGCAAAGGCCACAGCAGGTGAAAGCAGGGACTAGGAGGACAAAGTGCCCCCCACTGTACGAAGAGAACAGCTTTGTGACCATCTAAAGAACCTGAAGGTGCACAAGTCTATGGACCCGAGGGGTGCATCCAGGGACCATTGTATTTGAGAGGCCCTGGTGGTCTGGTGAAGTTCCCACTGATTGGTAAAAAAGGTAACATGGTCTAAACTACCTGCTTTTCAGCCAGACATTCTGTATCAAAAAGCAGAGTTAAAATCCCAGGGTTTTCACCTACAGTTATTCAGTGGAACTGCAAGAGTTCATCTTCCCTACCTTTCCCTTCAAGTTATTTCTAGAAAGGGTAAGTAAGGGATAGGTCTGTCACCTTTCTTCGAGTTGCTACCACCAAACTTGTACAATTTCAAGGCTAGGAAGCAAAATTTGGTGCTTATATTTTCACCATTGCATTATAAGATCTCACACATCAACATTGCTAATACAGCAACTCATGTCAAAGACGTGAAAGACTAAGAATGAGCAGCTACAAGACTTACAACTGTGTATCTATACCCTAAGCTATTTCAGTGCAATCCAGTAAAAACACAAGCTATTAAACTACAGGCTTAGTTATGTTATGTTCTGCCACAAACAAAAGCTAATAGACCTTTCAGTGGCCCCCTTAAAAGACACTGTTAACTCAAACTCATCACATAAGTACTTAGTAGCCTTGAAGAGCATTCCAAAATCATGCCTAACACACAGGCTACGATTCTTCTTCACTCTCAAATATGTAATTTTCTCCTGTAAAAATTGAAAAAACCCAACACCAACAAACAACAACCAAGCAACAATCCACCAGCTTACATTGGCCCTTTCCAGAAGTCATAAACGCTTTTAAATTTTACCTGCACTAGCTCCTTACTTCTAAACAGTAAGTGCCAGGCTTGATTTTGATCCCCAGCCAGAGTTTTCCGGCTGGGTGCGGCAGTTCCCATGTTCCCAGGCATCCCGGGATGCAGGCCGCTTCCCCGCTCCCTGACACAGGGAACAAGGAAGGGCGCTGGGTTTCGGGTAACAGCTAGGAAAGCAGAAGGAGCTCCCCTTACCTTGATTTCAACGTTTCTTGTTTTCAGATTAAACCTGATTTGAAGCTGCAGGTGCTCGACGATCGGCGTGTAGATCTTCATCCAGTTCTCCTTTAACGGGGTGTACCTGTTGGCCGGCACGGGAATCTTCCGCATTTCGCCTTTTCCGACCTAGCCGGGGTGAAAGGGGTGGTGAGACGAGGGAAGGCCGAGAGGCAGACGCCGTTCCGGGAGCCAGAGGGCTGCTCAGCTTCCCGCAGCATTCCCGGCCCCTCGGTTCCAGGCCGGATCCCGCCCGGCGCCATGCCTACCCCCAGCGCCTCGGCGGACACGGGCGGGAAGACCGGCCTTTTGCTAGGCCGCGGTTCCGCCGTGTCCATGGCGCTCTCCTTGGCCGCCGGATCGTCCGCGGCCGCCCGTCGCTTCCGCCGGTTCCGTTTGGACAAGACGCTGGTGAAGCCGCCGCCATCTCCCCCCGCCGTGGTCTCGGTCTCGGTCTCCATGGCGGCGGCCAAGGAGAGCCGTTAGGGAGGCTCGCGCGGAGAAAGGCCGGTTGCAGCGCGAGGCCACGTGTCCGCCTACCACACACCGGCGGAAGGGACCTCTCCTCCTCCCCTCCCCCCCCCCTCGGCCTCTTCCGCTCCGCCCGCTCCCTCCCCGTTTCCTGCGGTGCCCGAGCAGCGGAGAGGGCGTCCCGGTGTGGGGATGTCGTCGTCGTTAGGGATGGAGGGGCCGCAGCTGGTGGTGCACGTACAGCAGACGCTGAACTACACCCTCTTCGACTGCAAGTGGGTGCCCCGCAGCGCTCGCCTCCTCTGCCTGGGCAGCGCCGCCCGCAGCACCGGCGTCCTGCAGCTGTACGAGCTGCGGAGTGGGCGTCTGGAGCTGCTGCGGGAGGTGAGCGGGACCGGGGAGGCGTGGGGAGACCAGGGAGAAGGAGACTCGGGGGAAAGAGGCGAGGGGGGTGGTGTCCCAGCGGCAGCAGCGGCAGCAGCGGCAGCAGCGGCAGCAGCAGGGGAGCGCCGGGAGCCTCTGGGGCCGCAGATGTCGGCCCTCATCCCGCTGGGAAAGGGAGACGTTTGTCCGTAAACTAGCGGGATTCGTCAGAGAGGGGGGGGGAAAGAAACCTAATTGGAAGAAACCCACGGCATTGGGCCTGTTTTGCGTCTTAAATTTGGTAATGCCGTAACTCGCGTCGCTGCGTTTGCTTCCGCTAGCCTGGTGTTCGTTGCCATGGTACGTGGCAGGCTTGGGTCAGAGTGGCTGAGAGCAGCCAGGCAGAGAGGGACCTGGGAGTCTGGATTGACAGGAAGCTGAACAGGAGCCAGCAGTGTGCCCAGGTGGCCAAGAAGGCCAATGGCATCCTGGCCTGGATCAGGAACAGCGTGGCCAGCAGGTCCAGGGAAGTGATTCTGCCCCTGTACTCAGCCCTGGTGAGGCCACAGCTCGAGTCCTGTGTCCAGTTCTGGGCCCCTCAGTTCAGGAAGGAGATTGAGGTCCTGGAGCAGGTCCAAAGGAGGGCAACCAGGCTGGTGAAGGGACTCCAGCACAAGTCCTGTGAGGAGAGGCTGAGGGAGCTGGGGGTGTTCAGCCTGGAGAAGAGGAGGCTCAGGGGAGACCTCATCGCTCTCTACAACTCCCTGAAAGGAGGCTGGAGCCAGGGGGGGGTTGGGCTCTTTTCCCAGACGACTTTCAACAAGACAAGAGGACACAGTCTTAAGTTGTGTCAGGGGAGATTTAGGTTAGATATTAGAAAGAATTTCTTCACTGAGAGGGTGATCAGGCATTGGAATGGACTTTCCAGTGAAGTGGTGGATTCTCCGTCCCTGGAGATATTTTAAAAAAGACTGGATGTGGCACTCAGTGCCATGGTCTAGCAACTGCTCCAGTGGGTCAAGGGTTGGACTTGATGATCTCTGAGGTCCCTTCCAACCCAGCCAATTCTATGATTCTATGATTCTATGATTCTATGTCAGCCCTCATCCCGCTGGGAAAGGGAGACGTTTGTCCGTAAACTAGCGGGATTCGTCAGAGAGGGGGGAAAAAAGAAACCTAATTGGAAGAAACCCACAGTATTGGGCCTGTTTTGTGTCTTAAATTTGGTAATGCCATAACTCGCGTTGCTGCGTTTGCTTCCGCTAGCCTGGTGTTCGTTGCCATGGTAAAGCTGGAGGCTCCGGGCTCTTGTGTTTGTTTTGTTTGGTTGTGGGTTTTTTGGTTTTGTTTTGGGTTTTTGTTTGTTTTGTTTTTCTTTTTTTTTTTTTTTCTTTTGGTTGGGTTTTGTTTTTTTCTTTTTAGTTAGGTTGTCATCTTATATTTACCTATTTGTCCCTGGTGAAGGGACTCGAGCACAGGCCCTATGAAGAGAGGCTGAGGGAGCTGGGGGTGTTCAGCCTGAAGAAGAGGAGGCTCAGGGGAGACCTCATCGCTCTCTACAACTCCCTGAAAGGAGGCTGGAGCCAGGGGGGGTTGGACTCTTTTCCCAGATGACTTTCAACAAGACAAGAGGACACAGTCTTAAGTTGTGTCAGGGGAGATTTAGGTTAGATATTAGAAAGAATTTCTTCACGGAGAGGGTGATCAGGCAATGGAATGGTCTGCCCGGTGAGATGGTGGATTCTCTGTCCCTGGAGACATTTAAAAAGAGACTGGATGTGGCACTCAGTGCCATGGTCTAGCAACTGCTCCGGTGGGTCAAGGGTTGGACTTGATGATCTCTGAGGTCCCTTCCAACCCGGCTAATTCTATGATTCTATGATTTATTTCTTAACCCAAACTGACCTTTGAGGATTTGCTAATTTTCAGGGCTAACAGAGCCTTGGGTGCACGCACGCCCCCAGGGGCGGCAGGGAAAATAATGTCTGGGCTGAGGCAGCGCTACAGGGAGGTACCGAGGCGGTGGGAGCGGCTGCACCCTCCCCTCCCCGTGGTGGGGGGCGTTTGGGTGCCGGGGGGAGCGGGGACCCCTTCTGCCGTGTATTTGCCAATCAGTAGGGACTGCAGCCTCTGGGTATCATTGCTTCAGCCCATCACGCTGGGGTGAGAGAGATTTTTAAGACCATTAAACTGCAGGCTCTGCTTTTCTGTGCACCAAGAACGAAGCAAAAAGCATGCCTTGCCTTTTTGGTAGCAGTTTGGTTGTGTTTTACATCAAATATCCTACATGCATTTCACTGAAATCTGTCACTCGTGGACTCTCTAGAAGCTTCTGCGGTTGTGTTGGTTTTTCCTATGTGCTGACACACAATGTCTCTCTTTTTTTTTTTAAAAAAAAAAGCTTGAAAAGGCTAAACCTATAAAATGTGGAACTTTTGGTGCTACATCTCTGCAGCAAAGATACCTGGCTACAGGAGATTTTGGTGGAAACCTTAACATATGGTAAGTACACATGTTCTTTCAAAGCTTTTTCGTTTGATATCTTACGTTTCTGTCTGAACTGATGTTCCTATACCTGGTTAGCTTTTGTATAAGATGCTCTGTGCTGCATGTGGTTGGGACCCACGTGTAAGCTACTCTGGCTACTGTATTGGAACATGGCTGTAAAAACCAGGAAGATTTTGCAAGATGGTTTAATTCACTACTGCATTTTTTGATGTGCAGCCACAAAAACCTGTTCTCTGGGTCCTCTTCTGAAAAGTGGCTTTTCAACAGTTGCATGAACCTAAATAGAAGGTTATGTTCAACCAAAATTTGATTTCTAGATTAAATACATATTTTTAACCTTGAAGTTTTAGGTGTTCTTTCAGGCCCCTGAATGATTTGTATAATTAGTTTGTGTAGTTAATTACAAAATAATGTTAGAATGTCAAAAGGCGGTGATGGTTTTGTCATTATTTATTATTCCTTTGCTAAGGAGATGTTGATTGTTTTGTTGGACTAATAAAAATGCCATGGATTAGTTACTAGTTAAGAGGGGTTTAAAAATTTAACATAACTAAAATCAAAATATATTCTTGAAAGATGAGATTCAGTGCGAAAGAACTGTGAGACCCACAGATAGATGCAACTTTCATTTGAAGAGGGGTAGTCAGAGCTAAGTGGGGATCAGTGAAAAATGTCATCTGACATATTTACTGGAAGTAAAGTTAATTGGAGCATTTTGATGTGTAGTGTGATTCATTTTGAGCCCAGTGTAATAAACTGGTTCTTAAGGGTTGCTGTGGTGAATCCCACAACTACCTTTACAAACAGGGAAGTCGAGAACTAATAAAAAACTTGCAGACCAGCCTAAAGCAGTAGCCAAAGAAGAAATGGGAAAATGACTAGTTCTGAATGGTGATAGTTGTATTTTGTTCCTGCTGTTAATCTGAGTTTATATAATTTGTGCTCAAGTTTCCTCTCATTTTATATGAACTCTGAGTGTCAAGGAAAATGCCATATTATCTGTTCTTTTCTTTCTTGCCTAGGAATTTAGAAGCTCCTGAAATGCCAGTGTATTCTGTGAAAGGTCATAAGGAAATCATAAACAGTATAGATGGTGTAGGTGGCTTAGGAATTGGGGAAGGTGCACCAGAAATTGTGACTGGCAGTCGAGATGGTGAGTTAGTGAACTCTAAAAGTCTTTTCAGTTACTCTGAGGCAGTAGTCTGCAAGCTTTGATGGCAGGGTGCAGTCTGCCATCCGAACTAGTTACAAATCTCTTGCAACTGGTTCATCATATGCTGTTTTTTGAATCTTGCCTGGGACAAATTTTCCCTCATTTTTTTAGAAGCTGTAGATAAGCAAAAGATACTCTTGTCACTGAGAATGGGACAGAAGGAATACAAAGCAGAATAAATTCAAAGTAACAGCTAAAGAAAACCTATCCTTAACAAGTACTTTTGCTTTATTTCTGGGTTGCTTTGGTTTGTTTTTTGCTTAATCCATTAAGAGCAGCCTGGTTTTCTGGAATTGCAAGAGATGTTCCTGTGTTTTGAGTGATAAGGTTGAAAATCAGAGGTCTTTCCTGGGAAGATGAATGCAATGTGACAGTGTATCCATAATTCAAAATCTGTTTTCCTTTCACAGGCACTGTGAAGGTATGGGACCCAAGACAAAAAGATACTCCTGTCGCTAATATGGAACCTGTACAGGGGGAGAGCAAAAGAGACTGCTGGACAGTAGCATTTGGTAATCTCTCAGACCCCTCTAACGTGGCAGTGCTTTGAATATTATGAAAGTATTTCAGAATGTTATGGAACAGTTTATTTTGTATGGTACAGTAGGTGTTGCTTTTCAGTGTTGTCAAATTTATGTGTTTATTGTGTTTTTCAAAAGAAGCCAATTTTATTGTGTCTGGGTTTTAAACTCATTCTCATGTCACTTTTGATCAGTCATTTCACAGATGAGCTGTTCAAGCTTTATTTCTATGCCAAGGAATAAAATAAAAAAACAAACAGTGTATGCAGCTGCACTCTCCTGAACGAGTAAATGCTACAGTGCACAAGGAACCAGTATGCTGTTGTAGCATAGCTCCAACTATCAAGCATGAAGGCATTAATTTGAGAAGATCCATGAAGCTAAGAGCTAATTAAAGACAAAAGTGATGCTTGGTGTGTGCACTGTGTTTTTAGTTTGGAGATAACAAGCTGTTTGTTTTACACAAGCTGCTATTTCTGGATTAACTCCACTTTTGCCTCCAGAGTTAGGGAGAGAGTTTTACACAGTGCTAATAAGAGCAGGGATTTTAATAACAAAATTGATAATAAGGAGAGAAAATTTCCTAGCAACATGTGACTGTTAATGCTCATTGCTATTGATATTTTTGTATTATGATTTAATGAATAGAGAAAAAAGTGTCATCATTTTTTCTTTTGAGTCACTGAAGCTTCAGCCAGGGCCAGGTTCATCTTGTGTCACATGTCTTAGGATGACTTCTTTCAGACACTAATGTGCCTTCTTGATCCTGTCAGCTGAGAGTTTTTGCAGGCAGGCTTCTGCATCTCTCTAGGAAGGGTCATAGCAGCACTCAGGGCCTCCTTACAGGCTTCTGTCTCTAGAAGAGCTGCCTGGTCCTAAAATTTAATGCTTGAGAGGCTGGTTGAGAAACTGCTGAACTTGTTCCACCATGGTGCTGGAGTGCTGTCTGGGGGTGATAGTTTACAGCAGATGAAGATTTAGAGAAGCAGTGTGCAGCAATGTATAGGTTTACAAGCACAGTGTACAGTACTTGTACTGCCTAAATCTCACAGACTTTGGCAGGGGGAATAAGAATTTTATTCATATTTTTAAAAGAAAGACTACTTTAGAAGCTGTATTTTCTGTACTTCTCAGGTTTGAAAACCAGACTGTTCATTAAATCTTAATATCCCAATAGTAATATTTTTCTGGCCTAAATATAAGTTGAAATCGCAGGCATAGGAGGTCTGAAATTTACAGACTGAAGAGAGTTTCTATATTCTGATTAATTATTTCTCCATGTTCAGGCAATGCTTACAATCAAGAGGAACGTGTTGTATGTGCTGGATATGACAATGGGGACATTAAATTGTTTGACTTAAAAACCATGTCACTACGATGGGAGACCAACATTAAGAATGGGGTAAGAGAAGTATTTTTCATTCCAGCTTCTGTGCAGGATGAAAAAATTCAAAGGACTGTGTCTGCCTAAAATTTACCCAGAAGACATTTCTGCTCAGCTTGTACAAGGACTTGTTTTAAGTTCACCAAATTGTACCCCTCAAGTTCTGTGTCTGGACAGCATGGGTTATTTTCAGTGGATAGATGCTTTCATTTGATCTTGTGATTTCCAAATTGGAGGTGATGTCGTAAAAACAACTGATGATTAATCTGTATTTACAAATCACAAAAACTCCTTGGGTTTTTTTAGCAGTGGCTAAGTTTCAAGGCTGCATGTAGTTTTTTTCTGTTTCCAGGTCTGCAGTGTGGAGTTTGACAGAAAAGATGTAAACATGAACAAGCTAGTGGCCACATCGCTTGAGGGAAAATTCCATGTTTTCGATATGAGAACTCAGCATCCAACCAAAGGCTTTGCTTCTGTTTCAGAGAAGGTATGGAAAGACAAGTGAATTTCTTAGCTAGAGACAACATTTTGTATATATGCTTTCAAAGTACGACAGGTCTAAAACTATAGTTTTTGATAGGTAATAGATCCCCAGGATACTGGGGGCAAAGCTGTGCAGTAGCATGGCTGCTGTGACCCCAGGTGCAAGCAGTGCATCCAGCTGCCAGTCGGCTTCCTCCCTTTTATAACCTGATATTTGGGCATCTCTGGGTTCTCTTGAACTTGCTCTTCAACAGCTGTGCCCCTGGTCTGGGACTCATGTTTATTGGGGACCCTATTAAATTGTGATGAGCATGCAAATCTGATCTTAAATACATTCCAAAAGGAAGTCTGCCCTTTGCTGTCACCACACCTCATGTGAGAAATAGAAATAATTATTTTTCTTCAGAACCAGGCATTTTTTCATTGAGTTATTGGTAGTGGGTGAAGGAGAGTGGCCTGGAGGCTGTTAAAAATGGAGAACTCTTTTATAACCTTTTCTCTTCCATCTGTGGCCACTATCTAACTCCTTCACAAAGAAGTATTAATTATTTTTTAACTAATAAAATCTTATGATAATTAGAGAAAAGGAACTTCTCTGGTGAAGTTCTCCAGTAGTTCACAAATTAGAAAAAGATGAGTTTTAACTTAATATCTCATTTTTTTCCATACCACCATTCAAAGCAGATAAGATGTTGAAGTGCTTTGATTACATAAAAGTATTTGCTGAATTTGTGTTTGTGAAATGTGAAAATGGAACGTTATCTTTTTTCCACTGCAATTAAGCTTTTCCTTTCAGACCTTTGCAGATGGAGATGCATAGGGTCAGAGCATGTGTGTTTGGGTTTTCCTCTAAGTGATTTCCATTGCTCTGTGATCTTCCTGTGCTCTGGCTGAGATTTAAATTTACACTGTGAATTGTTTGTTGTATGATAGTATAATCCCTTCTGCTGATGATGCAGAGAGATACCAGACAGTGAAATCTTTCAGTGATCACCTAAGAACCTGGGAATCTTGTTGTTCTAGAGCAGTTCCAAAAGACATGCTTATGTGTAGCCACCTTACCACTCTTTAACCTTGCTCACATGGCCAGTCCCAAAGAAGCTGAAGTACTAGTGAGTGGTGGCCTTGGCAGGGCTCTTGCCTTACCCTTGCAGAAGAAGGGGGAGCACAAGAGGCCTGACTTAGCTGCTTCTGTGTGGGAACTGGCCACTCCTGGGGCAGCAGGGCACAAGAAGGGGAGTCACTTCAGAGCAGACATTCCAGTACCCACCGTGGGAAGGGTGCGTTCTCTTCATACATGTGATCACTGTTTTAAGATTCTACAGCTTTTGTTGTGAAACTCATCCATAAGTGACTTCTATGCAATGCTGATTTTTGTTATTAGGTGCAAAAATCTACCATATGGCAGGTTCGGCACCTACCACAGAACAGAGATATATTTATGACAAGTGGAGGAGCTGGGAGCCTTCATCTCTGGAAATAGTAAGTGATCACTCTCTAGCCTGTAACAGGAGGAACAACAAACCAACCATTTGGTGTTTTAAAGAATCTTCCTGAAAATGATGTGTGTGGTCTTGCTTTCAACATCAGAATATCTACTTGAAATTCTTGCTTACAAATGCAGTAGAAAGGGTGATTTCAGTGTTAGTACTTGATCTGGAATTTTGAATTAATCCCTAAAAGAACATGACAATAGTATAGATTAATTTTGCCTTTGTCAGTTTTCTTAGCATAATCAAGATCTAATTATATCCTTGGTTGACAAGTTGATAAATGGAAGAAAACTGATTTCTTAGAATTTTTCACTTGGTAGCTTTTATGTCTGAGAAGAATATTAGAAAGCTAGGCATTTAACAGTTCTTACGTTTACATCTCTGTACATTACATAGCAAAATAATTTAATCAGTCACCCTAAATGCTGTGAAATAGGTTCATTGAGTTTCAGAGGAATAGCTGAGGTGAAATTTTCTTGCCTGTGGCAGAAGTCAAAAAATTGAGACATGTCAAGATTCAAAACTTCCTGCCTCATTTTTTTCTTCCATAAAATATTTACTAAGTATGCTCTGTGGATATAGCTGGATATGATTATTCATTATTTTTAAGACACCTATTTTCCTTGAGAACAGAGAAAACCCTTTGAAAGTAAAGAGGATAATGATGTCTCTCTATCTGTAAATTCTGAGCATGTGTTCTATTTTTCTTCTTGCCAGTGAGTACCCAGCTCAGCGCTCAAAGAAGGATTCTGAAGGAGCTGAGATGGGGGTGGCAGGTTCTGTCAGCCTCTTGCAGAATGTGACTCTGTCAACGCAGCCGATTTCCAGCCTAGACTGGAGCCCTGACAAAAAGGGACTGTGTGTTTGTGGTGCCTTTGACCAAACTGTGAGGGTGCTTATAGTTACTAGGCTTAACAGAATTTGACAGGAAAAACTAGAATTTCTGTTAAGAAAGCAGTACAGTTTGCTGTAGTCTGTAAATACCGGAGGTAGAGTCCTCCTGATTCTAACTTAATTCCTCCATTATTAAAACTGGATTAAAGAAATAGAAACCAGATCTTTCTATTGAAAGTTTAGATACATGCAGTTAGAGATATTCGACTGATTATGCCTCAATGACTTGAAGTTGCCTGGGCACAAAACTTCTATGTTCAAGAAATGTGAAATTACATATAAAAATAAAATGTGCCTTGTGTAACCTGTAATTTTAGCAGTCACTTTTAAATTTTTTGTGTTCAGTTGAATTATAATGCAAATCTGTTCACACTTGTTAAATGGTTTGGTGTTTCTATATGTAGTATCATCTCTATGCATTAATGTGATGGAAACTACCATATATTCCCTCACAGAAACTTTTTTGAGTTACTGACTATATTAAGTAGAATGCTTGTTAAAGTGACTTAGGATTCTCTAACACATTATAGAAACTATAATGAATGCTGAAATATTCAGGTTTAACGGAGTAAGATTTTTATTGAAATTAATCTGTTGAGCAAAATGCACTATTTTATTACTTTAGTTTGGTTTCACAACAAGTTTTTATGTTCTGTTGGTTTTATATCTGTTTGTAACTTTGTATTCTACAAATAAAATTATTTGGGAGTGTTATCTTAATACAAAGCATATTATTTAAACATCCAGAGATATGGAGCATGAATGGACTTGTATATGTTTACAAGAACAGTGTGCAGTACTTAGATAAAAGTTAATAAATCTTGCGGCAAAAATCACAAAACTTACTTCTACTGTGGAAAAACTTTATAAGGTAGCCGAAGTACTGTCGTCTTTTTTTTTTGTCTTTTTTTTTTTTTTTTTTAAAAAAGGGCTTTTCCAACCCAAACCCTTCTGTCATTCAGTATTTCTTCAAAACCTGAAGTGACAAGATAGCTTAGTGTCTGGTAAACTGTGACACTTTGTTACTGTAATTTCACCTGAACATCTCTTTGCAATTCCCCTGATCTCCAATGTGGTTTCTCTTCTGATTTTACCACTGTGTGCTGCTGCCTGTTCTTTTTAACAGGGACATCCAGTTACTGTCATCTATCTGCAGAGGTGTATGTTGAGGGCTTCCTTAATTTCAGTAAGCTCTAATGAATTATTTTGTCTGTGATTAGCTTTCAGCTGACTGTTTTTTGCATATGCAAGTTTCAGATAAAAGCATTTACTTTTTCTGAAACCAGATTGTGATGGGAAAGTGTTGTTTTTGTTTAGGTTAACAACCAAAAAGCCCCTGGGTGTCCATTTGCAAAGAACCTCTGTTTTCATGGGCTTCAGAACGAGGAATTGCTGTCTGAGGTGAGTCCCCTGTGCTGGGTCAATCCTGGCTTTCCACGGGCTGCTCCTGAAAATTAGAGGCTGCTCTGCAGAGAGGCCCCAGTGCGTTATGTCTGTACTGGTCCTGCCACCAACTGGCGTCCCAGCAAGATGCAGGAGGAAGAGAAATGGGCCAGTTCTCAAGGTTAAGGTAAAGCGGCAAATGTATGGAGCAGCACGGATACTGCAAACAGCTGAAAGTACAAGAGGAAACTGGATGAGAGGTGAGGAGCTGTAGCTGAAGGACAACGCTGAGGCTGCGAATGTGGCACTTTGTAATGTTCTCAGGCTCAGATTTTTTCTTTGGTCTAAGATTCCAGCTAAATAACGATGAGTTAGAATTATCCTTTTTAACTCCCGGCTGTGTTAATTGATTATACCAGCTGAGGAGAAAGAACTGGCACTTATGGGTAGAAAGGGCTCACAGGCTCTTAAACCTTAAGCCTTGTGGAACAGATAAATCATTAATGCTTTTGTAGCAGAGAGGGGCCAGCAGGAAAATGCAGACTGTAAACCCAGAGTGTCTGTAGAAGTCCATGGGTTTGGTGGGTCAGTGATCCCCAGCTCTAACCTGCCTTCAAATTTAGGTTCTTGTCTCTAGGGTTCAGCAAGGGGCCAGCAGGGATGAAAGCACAGTAAGGGATAGTAACAAATTGGGACTGAAGCTGTAGCAAATTTTATTTCCAGTTAAAGCAGCCCTTAGGTTTGGACCAGTGTCAGTTTGTCCCCCTCTGAGGGAAGCTGCTTGCTTGGCATGGAGAAGGTGCCCCAGCATGTCTGGAACCATGGGGATGCCCTGGTGAGGAAGGTTGCCAGTGCTGTGGGCAGCCACCAGAGCTGCAAAGGCTGAGCCCAGAACTTCAAGATCCTCGAGCAAGGGCTAATGAGGTCGGTCGGTCGGTCTGTCTGTCTGTCAAAATGTGCTGTGCTGACCTTGGATGCAGGTGCTCAAGCCTGGCAAGTAAATGTCAGGTTGTGTATCACATTAGATGTAGCATGTTAGGTCTGCAAGTGCTCTTTCAAGGAGTGTAGGCTAAATATTTGGTGAAAGCCAAAGATGTATGAGATCCAGCTGACTTCTATTAAGACTTGATGGCTTGCTTTCAAATGTAATATTGAATATATGTTTTGTTTTTTTTTTTTTTTTCACAAGCAATTCCAGCTGCTTGTGTACATAATTCTGAGAGCAGCTTCTGAAATTATTTTAAATGTCGTCCCTCTTAGGGTGCACCCCAGCAGAATGGAGTGGGGGGAAGTGCTCTGCAATCTTGGCTGCAGCTTGATTTGAAAAGCAGGGGGCACAGAGTTGAAAGAATCCACTCAAGTGCTTTGAGTTTAAAATGCTGTTCAGAGATGGCCTCCATTAGCTGTGTGCTCTGAAAAAAGTCTACATGCTGAAAGGTATGCTGGGTAGTGGAAATTCATGGAAATATGTTTTTTCTCTTCAGTAATTCTGAGTCAAGCCCAGGGCAAGGGAAGAAAAAGCTCTCTCAGTATAGGTATCTGTGAGGTACAACAAAGATAGATAACAAAGGATTCTGAGTGCAGGACAGGGCTCTTGGTGGTATTTTTATTACATACTTGGCCTGAAGCAAAAATGTCCCTTCCTTATACAAACAACTTGACAAAGACATAGTGAGCCTGCACGATGGTGATAGAAATTAGAGCAAGAACTAATACCACCTCTCCAGGGGTTTTGGAAGCTCCAGGGGCCTCCAAAAGATAAAATGTGTGTTACCTCTGAATAATTAGTTTTTTTGATTGATTTTATTGTTTTGAAAACAAAGAAAAGACTTTCATGAGTAGCTGGTTTCATTAAAATACCTGATGGCTGGCGTGGCAAGAATTTGCAAAAAGCTAAGAGAGCTAGAGGAGAGTATAGGTGAATGGTATGGCTGCCCTTCTTCAAGAAAGGTAGTGACTGTATCTGTATACCTAAAAAATGAAAGTTACTAGCTGGAGAGAAGAGCTCTTACTAGTGCCTGTACTATCCTGTATCTCCTCAGCAGATTGGATTTCTGCTTCACCCAAGCTAAACAAGAGAACTTAAGCAGACCAAAATTTGCCTGTGGCAGCCTAGCCTGCTCTATTTATAGTCCTTCCCCCTCTTGCAGAAGACTGGCACCTTGCCTCTGCAGCCTGGAGGCTGAAGAACTAAACCGTGTTCTAAATAAAATTGTAGTGCATCAGAGAATAAATGTACAGGGCCAAATCCTCTCTGACACAGCACTGAGGCACACTCTGGAAAACCCCTGCCTCCCACAGGGCCAGGGAATGAAATGTGCTACCCTGTTTGATGGCTCTCCTGTGAGTGACCACATTTGACAAATATATCTGCTTGGCAGCTCTCTCTTGTTTCCTGTGCAAACCATCCATGCATGCTTACAGAAGAGAAAGGGCATGACTGCAGCCAGAGTATAGGTATGAGTTACGAAGTATTTATTTACTTTTTTTTTTTTCCAGGTGTTGCCCAAATCCCCAGCTATTACAAATCAGATTTTTTTCTTTCATATCGACATATTTACTTCGCTTTTCACCATACAGGTCCTTAGAGATTACAGCTCTCCAAGGTTTCTGTGCAGGTAGTCTATACTTGGCCTACATAGTTTTCATCCCCCCCAAAAAATAACAAACAAAAAACCAACCAACAAAATTATTGACAGCTTAGGCATGACTTGGGTTGAATTTTAAACAAAGTAGAATCATCAAGCCATAGAATGGCTAAGGTTGGAAGGGATGTTAAAGGTCATATAGTTCCAACCCCCCTGCATGGGCAGGGACACCTCCCACTAGATCAGGTTGCTCAAGGCCCCATCCAACCTGGCCTTGAACACTGCGGGAATGAGCAGCCACAACTCCCTTGGGCAACCTGTTCCGGTGTCTCACCACCCTCACAGGAAATAATTTTTTCCAATGTCTAACCTAAATCTACCGTCTTCAAGTTTTAAAACATTGCCCCTTGTTCTCTCACAACACACCTGTGCAAAAAGCCCTACCCCAGCTTTTTTGTAGGCCCCCTTCAGATATTGGAAGGTTGCTATAAGGTCACCTCAGAGCTTCCTCTTCTGCAGGCTGAACAGCCCCAACTTTAGTCTGTCTTCACAGGGGAGGTGCTCCAGCCGTCTGATTATTTTAGTGGGTCTCCTCTGGACACAGTCTAGAAATTTTTTTTATGCTGGGGTTTCCAGAATGGACACAGCACTCCAGGTGGGGTCTCACAAGAGCAGAGTAGAGGGGGAGAATCACTTCCCTTGATCCTGCAGTCTATGCTGCTTCTGATACAGACCAGGACCTGGTTGGCTTTCTGGGCTGCAAGTGCACATTGACAGAACATGTTAAGCTTCTGGTCCACCATCAAGTCCTCATCAGGGCTGCCCTCAATCTTTTCTCCTCCCAGCATGTATTTGTGGGATTGCCTCAACCCAGGTGCACAACCTTGCACATGGCCTTGTTGAACTTCATGAAGTTTGCAAGAGCTCACTTCTTGAGCTGGTCAGCGTCCCTCTGGATGGCAAGTAAGAGAAGTTCTAATTCTCTATGGGAGGCTACAATGCAGTGTGCTGTGGAGGTGGGTGAAACATCACCTATTGTCTCTGATTTTTCCAAAGTTCAGCTGTGATGTAGAAAGTATTCAAAACCAGAATCAGCTACAAAAACAGCCATCACAGAAGAAAGGACTGAGGAAAATTTAAGCAGCATGCCAGCATTTAAGAATTTAGCCAACAAAGTTTTTATTCCTTGTTGGCCTTTTGGGGAGGACCAGTATGGTCACAAGCTATGCCAATTGGTCACTGAGCCAGAGAATAGGTCTGTCCCTGTTGAGTTTACTAATACAGCTACAGCCTCTGGGACAGATTCATCTCCTCTATTTTTCTCTACTTTCAAGAGATCTCATCCATCCTGTCTGTACTCCCTGCCCTCAACAATGTTAGTAAACCTTCAGTCAGCATCTCCATGTCTGAGCACATGCAGAGAGTGAGCTGAGCTGCAGAACCATGCAAAGGCACCTGTAAGTTCCCTCCTCTGTTGGCTCTGGTAATAAAATCAGTCTGGACAGAATGCACAGAGTGGGGTTCCCTTCCCAGACCAATGGCATCTTCCTCACTTGTCAGTGTGCAATAAACCACTCAAGGCTGCCAATGTCTCCAGGTATTTCCTGATCAGGACATTGCATCCTGACCTTCTTAAATGTGGCAGTGAAGATATTTTCCATTCCTATGAAAAGATCATCAATAATATTAAAAAAAACAAGCACAGGCAAGGTTGCTTGGAATTTTAAGGTTATGAGACATTTAAGACATTTGCTGAACCCTGTGGATATGTGGGTTGCAGAATAGCAGTGAAGTCCACAGAACCACTCAGCAATCAAGACCTGATGCGACCTTTTCTGTAGCAGTGATTCAGAAATAGTAGCTCAGCCTGCTTACCAGGATATGTTGTATTAGTTGTCCACTGTTAGACTGATTGTTACAGTTTTGCAGTTGAAACTACTCTTTCTTTCAAGTAAATTTCTGGTTAAGTGTTCAAGTCCCAGCTGCTTCCAGTTCCTTTTCATAAAGGCAGGGCCTGTTTAAGTTAAAAGCCAGCAGTGGCACTATTTGTCATTCAGAGGACATTAAGGACCTGATTTTTCTGTTCAAACACTTCTATCAGCAGAGAAATGCTACTTTATCCTCACTTTGCAGAGGTCTGAGTGTCTACACGTAGCACAAATCCTTAATTTCTTATTTGCAGATTTGGTGTGAGGGCTGCAGCCTCTTGCCCCCGTGCACCTCTTCTCCTGCAGGTGTAACTGTTTCTGCCTCTGCTTGTGCTGGGATGTTTCTCCTGCCTGTCTTCTGTATGCCTACCAGAAATAATCCAACATAGCAATGTCTTCCATGTACTAAGGGCTTTTTCCTCCTGCTCTCTTCATCTTTTGTCTTTTGCTTATCTCACAGGATTTGTGAGACAAAGACAATCTTCTTTTGAGTACTTCCAGCTCAGAGTACTGTGAGGGTCGGGTTTTTAGGGAAGTCTTTCAGCAACAATTAAAAATAACAGTAAAATGCAGGTGCAGCTAATGAAATCAGTTCAATTGCATCCCATGCTAAACCTTTCATCTTCTGACTCATCAATCTTCCTGCAGAGATGACAGAATCTCTCCTTCGTGTGTGTTTCTGGCATAGCTCAACCAGGCAGAACTTTGCAGCCTGTTCAGCAGATGTGGGTAATAGAGCCTTCCTGCTGCCTTGCAGAAGTGAACAGTGGCACAGACCTGTGGCATCTTCATATCCGGCAGTGTTTTCCCTTCCTGACATTCACATTCCCTTCCTCCCACATCCTGCCATTGCAGAGGTATGAGATACATAAGAACAACCACACTGGGGTAGACCAAAGAGCCTTCCAGTCCTGTATTCTGCCTCCTCAGAGTCCATGTGCTGATAAAGGAATATAAAAATCCCCTATAAAATAATTGCAACTTGTGTCCTAAGTTTAATTTACTCCTAAAGTTGTTCTACACTTCCTGCTAAAATGAAGTTGCAGCAAAAAATTTATGGCTCTATTCAATTTATGAACAGAAGCTAGCAAGTGAGAATGGCGAAATGCTACTGCATTTAGAAGTAAACCTCAATTTCAAATAAGACTTCCACAATCTTAGTGAGAAAGACAGCTATAAAAAAATTATATCTTTACATACCAATCGGAAGAAATGCAATCTTAGAACAGTATCAGAACAAATACTCTACACATGATAGATTGTTTTCAATTTATTTTTACAGTTTCCATATATAAATACATATAACCTAATAGATATATCTACATTCAGCAAATAATAAAGCTTTATATGTATAGTAACCAGATATGGTACCCAGCACTTCACCACATCCTGTCATTTAATCTAGTTGGCATGAACACAAGCTCTTTTGATCTGTGCTAACTATCTTTATCTCAGTGTAGATCTCATCCTCTCTATCTCTTATGTTAAAAAGCTTTAATCAGAGGGTTTAAGCTAGTCTTATTGAATTATATTATTTTTCCTCTCTAAAACAAAGCTACATCAAGCTCAGTTTCCTTCTTTCTATGTGTATCTACATCTTTATTTTGATTAGGAATGTTATGTTCTCAAGAGGGAAAAGAGTCTGTGTTTAGTAGGTATAAATCATTCTAATTTAATTTGAGTGCAGAAAAAAAAAAAAGATTTCAAGAGCATTTTTGGAAAGGTGAGTTTAAGTTCACCTGGGCTTAGGCTGCCACATACCCCATCCACAAGTCCAGCAGTGTCACAGTATGGAAAATTTTGGAGGTTTCGCTTCTTTTCCACTGTCCTAGGTGCCACTGATTAGAGTTATTTTTACTTCCTGAAGTTGGGAGACATCCCTGTGGGCTAGCCTCAAGACTCTGTTCCCCTTCTTACCCTATCTAGTGGTTGGGGCACACACCTGGCAGGCAGATATCTTGGGCTCTCTTCCCAGACCATCCGTCTTGTAATAAATCACTGCAAACTCTTAATTCCTGCCTGGCCTTCCCACTCCCTTCGTGTATCTGGTCTCTGTAGATTACAGGCAGTGACATAAGTTACCATACACATGCCACTGAGCCAGGCAGCTGCCTCTAACTGTCCTTTTGCAAGTCTTTGTCTTCTGATACATCAAAGGATTCATCAGGTGATCATCCCTCTTTCACTGAGAGGCAAATGCACATGTAGGCAGGCAGGTACTGGTGAGCAGATGGATGTTCACACTGCAGCTTGCTCCTGCTACACCCTCTTCTGGTAACTTGCTGGCCCACCCATAAATCAGATTGCAAATGCACTCGATTGTATTGTGAAGAATCAGGCCTCACAATCAAAAAATTCCTATCCCAGAAATGCCACGTGTGGCTGAGGCCCTTCAGACACAAGTGTACTGCACATACAAAGGTCTCCCGAGCTCGTCTGCTGGCTCTGACCTGGGTTTTAAAAGGCAAAGTCTCATGTTCTGCTTTTTGATGACTGGATGTGACTTGATTTTAAATATGCCAGGCAAGAAACTGTCATGAAATGGTCTGCAGCCTAGGTAATACAGACTACCTTGAGATAGTTTAAGATGTCTCTCACTCTTGAGATAGTTTAAAATGTCTTGTTGTGCAAGTTTAGGCAAACGTATGGTAAATGCAAGTAACAGACTGACCAGAGGTAACACAAATTTTCTCAGTTGTTTCTATACAGTGTAGCTGTACTATCACTGACAATCTCATTCAAGTCTGCATTGGTGAAGGATTTTCAGCATTGTTGCCAGACATCTAGAGGTTTCAAACAGAGACTGACAGTTTAAATAAGGATGTTCTCTGTGTTTGGCTGTACTGACATTGCAGTAATTGCTAGAAAGGGCTAATGGTGGACACATGATAGAAGTGTCTTAGAAAGGTTGAATTATTTAATGAAGTATCTCCACTGCACTTATTAAAACTCATATTAAAAGGCAAAAATAGAGCACTTAGTGTCAGAAACTGGACTTGCAGACAAAGCAATTCTATTGCTTTGTTTTCTTTTTATTTTTAGGATCACTGCAGATGCCTATTACAACCACTTGTAATTGTAAGTTGTTGTTCAGCCAATGATTCATTAACATTTTTGTTACAAATAGCTTCTAGCATCCTTCTTTGTGTTCACACTGGATTCACAGCAGAAGAATTTGGCTATTTTTTTTCTTAATCTTGCCTTCCATAGGAGTACCTCCAAAAGCTTTTTCAGGGGTATTGCTCCTGGGAGATGGAATTGTCATAGCTAGTTTGTAAAACAGGCTGTGATGCCTTGCATGACCCAGGCTGTAATCATCACGTTTCCAGTGAGGTCAAGACCACAGTGTTAGGCCTCCATGCCTGCTCTGCAAAGAACATTGACCCCACAGGAGTCAATATATAGTATGTACAATGAACAAGATAGATCATAATAAAGGAGTACTTAAGTTAAAGATGTCTGCCACTTTGGCTGCTCTGGAGAAAATATTCAGGATTTTTTCTGATGTTTTGGTAATTATAGGGAAAAAATCAATAATCACTCATAGGCCTCTCAAATGAAATGGCTTCCATTAACTAGTGGATGGCAGTATAGCTTTTCTTTATGTACAGATATCCATATATAAAATGATATTATACTTTCAGAGTGGCACCAACGTAAAACGATTGAATTATATGAGCTACATTTCAGTCAGATTTTGGCTGAGGTAAATGCAAATCCTTAACTCCTCACTCTCTGCTCTTGAAAACCAAACAAGCAACGTAGCTACTTTAAGCAGAAAACAAATGCTTATAACCCTAGCAATCTTCTGCGTGAGCTCCCTCAAAAAATTCCAAGACCTATGGCACTCAGTATAGAAATTCCAGTTAACTGACCAAAATTAAAATCTGTAGCTTGGAGCCAGCAGAGAATCTGTAACAAACATAAACCACTAGAAGGAGACAAAGAGCCACACTGCATGATCATGTAATTGAGTCCAACCTGTACTACATTAATGCTATAAGCAGTTACAATCTTCTACAAACAGAGCTGGCTGAATCTGAACATTGATCAGCATGTGTTGCATTCTCCTTTGATCTTGTAATTGAAACAAAATATTTGGTTTAGGAAATACAATTCTGGCAGAAATTTCCTACCTAACATTTGGTAAATCAATTAGTCTATCTATCAACTTCCCTCTCTGTATTTCCCGACCTGTGGTATGTGATTATTGAGCAAAGAATCAACTAAACATATGTCAAGTGTTCTGAGGTCCTCGTAGACACTTGGCAGACTGGAAATGCAAAGTATTATTTTATTTAAGAGTTCAGGTCTTGCTATTTCTACTTCCACTATCCTTCAGACTGTTACATTTATGAATTTTATAAAATTCATAGGTTATTCCTCAATGAGTTATTCCTCAATTCCCTTTTACCTACAGTGCATGATTCTGTAGCTATATTTAAAATGAGCTAGATAAAACAATTAAGACAATGGTTTTTGAAAATAAGGTATGAAAAATTCAGTGCAACAGTACATTATTATACTAAAATATTAGCAGACAGTAGGGTTACAATTTCCTGCTTCAGTGGCTCTGCTCTCTGTATGTGTGTCCTCACACACTGCTGAAAGGCTCGTAAAGAATCCCCGTGTTTGCTGCTTTCATAAATATTCTGTTATAAAAATAATTATTTCTATTGCTTTTCAGCCACTATCAGTCGAAACTGAAAACCTAAACCTCTAAATCTCCTGGAGGAAAAGGAGATGACAAGATTTAAACGAGTAACCACTCCATCTGAAGTTCTTTATACGCTTCCAACTGCAAGCAAGGAGACTCATATTTGCAGTTCATACTGATTTAATTAGAATAGACATAATATAGTAGTTAGATGTAAACCAACTCATTAAAAGGAAGCTCAATTTTGCAATAGTTTAAATTGCATTGGAGGCACAAGGAAATATACCGGAGCTAGATAAGACCACAAACTTCTATTCCTGTTCCCCCTACGAATATACTCTTCCACTTTACTTGGCCTTGACCCCATTCTTCTTCAGCCTGGACCTGTTTTTTTCTCTTCCTTGAGAAGCCCTAATGCTGAATAAGCCAGATCAGCACATTCCCTTCAGGCAATCAGCCATGACTTTTTTCTGCATAACCTAGAGTTGGGAATGGGCCCTCTTCAGCCACACTGAAGGGCTCCAGTGATCCTATCTTAATCTGCCTTGGAGGGGATAGATTTCAGTCTTCAGTCACAATAAGCTTCAGACAAGCTTGTGAACAGAAAGGAGGTGAAAGAGGTCTCTGGTTTGAGTGCCAATACTTTCGATGCAAATACTGAGTTGTGTTTTTTTTTATTTATGAGAATGTCAGTCTGTAAAATGTGGACCATATCTCTGGGAGCCGCAGATGTTATTTGTACCATCAGTACAGTCAGCAACATCTCACAGTGGGGAAATACTAACGCGTTGCATTTTGAACCCAGATGTACTTCCTGAAATCTTGAGGAAAAACAGTGGAAATGCTACCAGCAATGCTACCTGCAACAAACCCTCGTTCGAGGCTGAGGTGAAGATGTGCAGCACCAGTCAGAACCTGACGCCCGCAAACCAGTTCGGGCCCCTCAGTTTCCACTGGGAGCGTTTGGGAAGAGCCGGATCCACGCCGGCTATTTGCCCTCTCCACTTACGCAAGCTGACCGCTGAAAAGCAGGTTTTCTGCCCTAAAAGAACGGCCCCGCTCTTTTTGTTACGGACGGAGCCGGCTGCCGTCGTTGTCAGGGGCACGTCACCTCACCGGTATTCCGGCTACACCGCCGTCAGCACCCACCGAGGGGAGCGGAGGGGAGGGGGGAGCGTGAGAGAGGCGGTGACTTGCGGGACACGGGTCCCCCCCCACCTTCCTTGGAGCAACCCCGGGACGCGGCCGCCATCCCTGGCAGCACCCGCACCGCCGACACCTCTGCGGCAACGGCCGCCGCCAACGGTCCCGCCGCTGACGTCACCACCAGGCGCCGCAGGAGGCCCCGCCCTCCCCGTCGCTCTCTCCCGCCCCGGCTGCGCCCGCCCGGAGGTAAGAGACGGGGGTGACCGGGCAGCCCCCCGCCACACCGGCTGAACCCGAACCCCTCCCCCTCCGCCCCCAGATCGCCTCTAAAGCTTCCACACCTCCTCGTCACCCCCCATCTACTCCGCCGGGGAGTGATGGGGCAGCCGGTGGTGGTCCTGGAGGAGGGAAATGGCGGCCTGCCCTTCCTATGTATGGGCTGGGGGTTTGTCAGGGCCTGCCTCAAGAGGGTTGGTTGCCCCCCGCCCCGGCCCCGCTGGTTTTCAGGCCGTTGAGAAGGAAGGCGGGGGTGAGGTTGGCGGAAAAAGCTGGTGTGCTGCCATAGCTGTCCCGAGTGGGGACTTCACGGGGACATTTAGGAAATCTTGTGACCGAACACATTCGGGAGGTCGGCAGTGCTAAAATCCCATTATACTCTGTCTGTAAAGGACCACGGTAGAAGAAAATTCTTTACTGAAAGCGTGGTCAAGCGTTGGAACAGGTTGCCCAGGGAAGTGGTGGGGTTGCCATCCCTGGGAGTGTTCCAAGCAGGTGTTGGCATGGCACTTTGGGTCATGGTTTAGTGGGCATGGTGGCATTGGGTTGATGGTTGAACTTCATGATCTTACAGGTTTTTTCAAACCTTAATGATTATATGACTGGTAAGACCTTTCATCTTCACAAAGAGCTGTTAGAACAAGGAATTTTGGCTATAAGCATGGGAGAACATCTACTTCACCCGGTCTGAGCTTGATCACCTGTGTTTGGCATAAGAGGAACGAGGCTTCCAGGGGAGCCATAAATTGGTGTGAAACAGCCCAAGTTTTAAACAGTTATGTTCCTGTTGTGAGTAAAGTAATGTTGTAGTTGAGGAGCCTTTAGAACTTGGTAATTGTAAAAATTGTGTGGTTTTCAAACCTAGCTTGCAGTTTGCACATACAGGCTATGGTTGCAATAGTTCAGCAGCACTCCTTTCCCTTAACAGAAAGGCAGGTGATAATTAAAATTAAAAAGCTCAAGAACTCTGTAGTAAAAGTAGATGTTACAGTTCCTTCATTTTGCTGTAAAGGTGAAGATGTCCCCTTCCTTATACTTTGTCACAGCTTTCTGACTGCAAGCTGAGCTGCTGCTGGCAACTTAATAAGGGACTTGGACTTGCAAATGAAACTTCAGATTATGCTAATTAGGAGGCCTCATTCTGGAGACAAAAATGGAAAGGTTTGCTTGTAAAGTAAATCAAAATTGAAAGGTGTCTGGCACATTTCTTGGTTTTCAAAGTATAAAAGAACACTTCCACTGTAAAACATTTGTGTATGGCTAATCCTATGGCAGTACGGCCCTTGCTAAAGAAATCAGAAAGCACTTAATGTGAGGCTTATACCCCAGAGCATAAGAAACTTGGAAGTGCTGATTAAGAATTCTTAGGCTTCCTATCAGAAATGCAGTGCAGAAATCACACAGACCTTTCAGCTAAGTGCTTTGCTCTTTGAAGTGGTTAAGGTTTTTAGAATCAGTTTTCCATCTGTGTACACTTTGTCCTAACTGCCAGCATTTAGTAAAGAATATTTGCTTCTTTTTAATGACAGCACTAGAAAATTGCATGATGTGTATGGAATGGAATGGTAGGCTGAAAAAAAACATTAATTCTTTCAAATAAATAAAGAATGCACTGAAATGGTACTGGTTACCACAACTCCATGTAGAGGTTGCAGAACCAGAGCTGGAAAAGGCAGCACAGAAGGAAGAAACAAAGGTGACCTGATGAACGGGCAACAATGAAAGTGTAGCTTCATATTGTTAACTCTAGACATGATGCCAAGGAGATGTTGATAAGAGGCCATGAAAGCTTCACAGTTGCAGACTTTATTACCTTTCAGCTCTCTTTGTTCACAGTAACTACTTGATTTTCTCCATTCTTGTGCAGGCTTGCTGCGAGGCATTCTGCTGGGCCTTGGGATACACACTACACTACATCTCTTCATGCAGGCAGTGTTCTCCACACATCCTGTTTTGTATAAGCTCCATTTCTCTGTGTTGGGAAATTGCTCAGGTTCCATTTTCCCAGCTTCCTCTATTTCCTGGTTCTTTGATTGTGCTTCCATGTCAGGCTGTGGGTATTGCCATGCCCTTTCTTCCTGTGCCAGGCCTGAGTGCATCTTCATCCTAACTTGTTTTATCTATTTCAATTGCTGTGAAAACTTCCTGTCCCTGAAAGATTTTCCTCTATTATTCCCACGCTTCTATGATTTTGCACATCCCTTTTCTTTGCTGATAGTAATTGGTCTCCTTTTTGTCAGGTTATCAGCTCTTGAATTCTGCTTAGAGGATAGGTGGAAAAGAGATTTCCTATTTTCTCCTGCATCAGTAAGACTGATGCTTAGAACATGTTTAGAGCACAACATCCCAGAGTTACTGTTCAGTTACTGTTCATTGTTCAACAAAAAAAAGGTAAATCTACTTCTGGTAGTTGAATAGAGTCTTGTTAGCACAGTCTAATCATGAACACCCAAAAATCGATTTGGGTTGCTGTTCTAAAGAGTAGAGAAAGGTGCTGTATGAAGTGCAAATATGGGAAATTGGATTCTGATAAAAGGAGGTACTTTTTCATGCATGGTGTTACTAGTGGCCGAAGGAAACAAAGGAGTTAAGCAGCTTAAAAGAATTTTAAAACTCTGTAGCTTTAATTCTGGATATTCACATGCAGAATACCAGTGGAAAGTGGCAGCAAATTTTAGAAGTGGTAGTAAACTCCATGATTTAGAACATGCAGCAGCTGTAGATTGGAGGCAGGTTGTTTCCCATTTGCAGCACATTTGGTAGCACAGAAGTATTCAGTATTGACTGCTGTCACGAATGAAACCCCACTGGAATATAGAGATACAGAGTTTCATCCACTCTTGATGATGGGAGCAACCAAAAATACATATTTTAAAGACCAGTTTAGATATACAAATTTAACATCCCTTAAAGGCCTCAGACTTGCACTGAGCTATGATACCATAGTCTGAGCATGACAGCTTTTATAAAAGCTCTCATTAAGAAGTGTTCTGGACACCAAAAGAAGGCTGATTTTGTCATTGAACTCTCTGATGAGTGTACTGACAGGCTTGTTCAAGAGCCAGGGTGTATTGGATTTTTTCAGAAGAGGAATACTGTCATCAGAGATGTGGAATATAGGACAGCTGATTACGAAGAATAAAAATGTTTTACAAACCATGCAGATCAGTTTGAAGGTTTACATCCAAGTAGGTTTGTGTGGCAATAGCTGGGGCTGTAATGAATGTTAATCCAACATGAGGGACCTGTTTACAAATATGCCCATGGGCTGAAGTGTAAGTGACCCTCAAAAATACTATTTCCTCCTTTTAATTTTTAACCTTAAAACAGATCAGAATAAACCTTGCAAGTCCTCTAGAAGCTAAAGAGACTTTATCTCAGTGGCATCAGCAAGCACTTGATGGCTGTGAGCTGTTCTGTAGGGTTCTTCTGTGCATATTGAAATGCTTGACTGGAGCCTAGCTCTGAAGACAGGGTTAAAAATGGTTGCTCAGCTGTTGCCTGTTTGGAATACAGTGCAGACTGTGCACTGGGTAACTACCATGGCTTGAGCTGGGATATTTTTAAGTGGATCAAGATAAGCCTGTTGGTGCATAGTTGGTATTCCATGGCAGGCTTAATTACCTCTGCAGTGGACATCTTTCTTGCAAACAAGCTTGTGAGTTGGCATTGCAAGAGCACTGACTGATTGTACTAGATGTGGTCTCCAGCTGCCTCAAGCTGGCTTGAAAGGTGTTAGTAGCAAAACAGATCTGTGGACACAGTGATGACTAGCAGGCAGCTGATTATTTATTATGCAGTAATAAGGCTGAGGAGTGTCTGTCACCAATTATAGCCTATTGTACTCAGAGCTTTGCAAACATGGAATAAAGTGGATATCTGTGCCCCAAAGAGGTCTGTAATGGAAGAACTCAGGAATGAACCCTGATAGCTTTAAGTTTAGGTTGTTTGTTCCTTGTTGCTCGGTTGTCCTATAGCCACAGCAGTGAACTACAGTGTTGGAGCAGGAGGGACATTTCTGCTGCTCTTGTGCATCACCTGCATTCACTGCACGTTGTTACCACTCACAAGAGGGAGGTCAGTGGCAGTATTTAGGAGCTGACAGAGATGGTTTGTCATATTGATGTTCCTAATACATTTGTTTTGAATTTGAATTCACTTCTGTATGCCTTGGCCAAAAGGTTTGTTTTGGTTTTCTCTATGTAATCCATAAATACCCATGAAAAGGATAGTTGATTCTGATTTTTGTTAGATGAATAATCTGAAAAAATGTAACTGAGCTCAGTAGAAAGTCAAGGCCGCCTACTGCTTAAGAAAAAGGTATGAGTTAACATGGTGTGAAAGGAGTTGCAATATTAAGCAGCATGAAGGATGGTAAATTATTTTTGTGTCTCCTATTTGCATGTTACAAAAATATTTCAAATACAGCATTTTAATACTGAAGTTGGCAATTTTAATTCCAGTTGAAAACCTTGTGCATGACACTAACACAGAGCATTTTTTAATTCTTTTGAAGTGTCATACTGCCATGTTGATATATGTGTGTAGCTTCCATTACTTTCACCATGCATCTTCAGCAAAATCTCTCCTGAAGATACCAAGGGCCTAATTAGAGTTTATATCTTTCAGTATGACAGATAGAGTTTCACTGTGGGGGTAGGCAGGAAGGGAGGTTTGATTTTGCTTTTAAGGCAGCTGGCAGTTACTTTCTAAGGCTTGTGTTAAAACATCAGATCTATTCAAAGATTATTCTTAGTAATCATCTGTAACGTGTCTGAGGTTTCCTTTTTTCCAATTCTTACTGTTGTTTGCCAGCCACGGGTGTGCTCTTCTTGAGAGGTGTCTGCAGAGTTCTTCTCATCAGTCTCCTGAAAGACAAATGTGAAGAGAAATGATTTTGCTAGTTGTTTTGTGTACACTCACCTGTATTTTGTTTTTATTTACACTTCCTTAACACAGCTTTTAACTCGGATCTTAAATCAATAATCACATTAGCACTAGAGCAAACTGCTTCTGATTGTCACTCATTTAGTCCTTTTAATACATTTTCTCTTGATTTGTCCTTTTCATATTTGTCTCTTATCTGTGGTTCCTAATGTCTGCTATTTTCCTCCCCTCCCTTTTTGCAGATTGAGTATATTGCTTGCTCCAGTTTATACTATGTTGACTGGAAAGAAAATAAGGTGTTCCTTGTTTTCTAAAGAGAAGTTTCTGAATAAATGACAGTTTATTTAACAATGTTCAGAAATTCCAGATTACTTAGAAATTTTCCACCTGTAGAAAATCATAGGACAATTTTTGAACAGAATTAAGTGCAATGAAGTTTTCTACTAAAGTGTTTTACTTTTTTGACTTAAAGACTTTTTCTTCCTCAAATATGTATTTCTCTTATGCTGTTTTCCCAAAAACTACATGGCAGTTTTTGAACTCGGGGTTAAAAGGTAAAGCTGTTTCTGGTAGATTGATATTATGAAGTCATACCATGGTTTTCATCACCATTTGTTTGCCTCAGTGTCCTTAATCATAGTAGGCCTTTTTTATGTTTATGGGTTGTGAATTTTTCTTTGCACTCTCAAAATTAAAGATCTTACAAAGTATTACAACTATGCACACAACCACAGATTATGTGTTCTGCATCGGAAGCGTTACTACTTGATAATGAAAATGCTGTGACTTCCCCATTATTCACATGCTTACCCAGCAAGTATTTTCATAATTTATTTGAATATTTGTACTGTCCTTAATTTTTTTCAGCGGAATCTCTGTGCCAAATAAAATTTGGCTTCAAGTCCACAAATCTAACAGAAAACATCAACTTGAGGATCCGAATTAAATTTCTACTTGTTAAAAATATATAAACACTTGTAAAACTTGAAGAAAATCTTGCATGTGGTTTAATAACTGAAACATAACTATTGAGGGCAGTATAGCCTTGAGGTAGGTTTAGAGAGTCACTGATGTGGTCTTAGTTCCTTGCATCCTTGGCTTTGTCATTCTGCAGGTGTGAGTCTGAAGTCCGTATGTTGATTTTGGCAGAAACAGTTTTGTGGAGTTTACCATGTACATGTTTTCTAGTGTAATGTAAGTTTGTTCTTGTTGATTTAATGTTATCAAATGTATTTTAGTCTGATGACTGCAGCTTTATTGTTGGCATGTGCCAACATTGTAACATACCCTGCTTAGGGATTAGTAATGCTGAAACAACAGTCTGGTGAAAAAAGAGAGATCCCTACACAGCAGGAGTAGGAACTTGCTAGTTCCTGTTGAAATGAGCAGAAAACCCAAGTTCAACAAATGCCTCACCCTCCCTGGGTAGAAGGAGCAGGCTTATCAATGAAGGGTTCTCTATGTGGGCTAATGCACAATCCATTTAAGGCTGATGCATTTTTTTTCATTTCCTTGCCAAGTGACAGTGTAAATGCTTTGTGGTATGAGGGCAAAATTAATTTTTTCTGGTTCATGAGACAGTAATTGTAGAAAAATATTTTTGGACTGTATCTGTTATCTTTCCTCCTGTCTTCCTATCCTTTCTCTGCCTTATCCTTTAGGTTTAGTTTGGAATATTGGAAAGAATGTCACACATCCTCTAGTAACTGTTTATCCTAGCAAACACAGTAAAATAGCTGCAGTTAGTTTTGACTGGTAATACATTCCTGATACAGGAGTTTATTGGAGGGTTTTTCCCCCCTGCAGTTGCTGGGCTGGATGCCCTGATAGAGAGAGAGGGAAGTTAGAATTTATGGATATGTTCATGCATGTCCATCAAATTAAGACTACAGCAGATGAAGTATTGTAGTGGTGGTGAGCTCTGTAGCTCATTGTTGGACTGGATTGCACCCTTCTCCCTGTGTGTGTAAATGTGTACTAACAGATACTTTCTAACCACATTTAACTGTATTAACACCTGAGAAAATCTAGTTTCTTCTGTAGCTTCGAGTATTTTTTGTGCTCTAACAACAAACAGTGGGTTTTGAACTCTTCTTAACAATCAGCCTAACAATGAGTATTATAATGCAGGTGACCAGGACAGAGTGAAACACAAACAATAGCATCTTAAGTGGCAGAAACAATTGTATTGGTATCTTGCCTTTCTATGGGTAGCCTCTTGTAGGTCCAGCTCAGCTTTCTTGCTTAGGTCTGTTGTGGCTGACTGAAATGGTATTTACCTGTGTGAGTTACGTGCTGAGGCAGGGAGAGGGCCTTTAACATGTCATGGTTAGCATTGTGATTCTGTACTCGGTCTAAAAAACAGCTTTGACAAGGATGAAAAGTCATGCATCTGAGTAGGATTATAATTCTAACTATGCAAACAACAGCAGTGAAATTGGCCTTGTTAACTGGCTGATCATATTTCTGGAATCACTCTGGTGTTGTTAAAACTGGAGTTGCAGACAAGCTTGAGTAGCTCCACACTGTTTTTCTTCTCAATATTCCTCCTGTTTGACCTCCAGGAGACAATATAAATAAAAAGAAACCTTTCTCACACATACCACCCTCTTGCCAGGAAAAGGGAAAGATGAAGTCTTTATCTAAAACAAACTCCAGTGATGTGACAGCTGTTTTCTGTTTCCTTGCTGTTTGCACTGACTGTGTGGCTTGGTGTTCATAGATCAAATTTTCAATGCACAGTTTTTCCAACTTATTCTCCTGCCCTCTGTACTCAGCTGCTGGCTTGTGGGATTATCATATTTGATAAGGGCTGCAGGTGCTCCCACTGTTTTTGATGCAGCTCACCAAATAGGTAGGAAAATAATTTTTTTTTTTTTTTTTTTTTTTTTTAACATTTAAAAAAATGGTTGCTCAAGCAGAATTTGTAACATAGCTTGAAGTAACATTAACTCCTCGGGAGAATATGTGATTTATGATTTGAAAAAAACCTGAAGATATTGCCTATAAGCCAGCAGCCAAATGGCTTGGCAGTAGCCATGTCATATTGCCTCAAGTTCAGGGATCAAAAAAAGTGTGCCTTGGGATTTTTTATGTCTTTGCTTATCTCACTGTTGTTGTGCATAGATGCATCCACAAGATTTCCAGAGTATTCTGAAAGCCCCAAATCAACTCACCCTTGCTAAGAGTTATATTGCAGATCATAGCAGACCATAGGGAATTCAAAAAACTGGATACAGGGTTCACAAGAAGAATTTCTTGGACCAATTCCTAAATTTAGCATTGGAAAATATAACTGACCCTGACATAACTGGTGCTGTATAACCACTTTAAGGCTGAAGTAATGTCTGTTGCTAAGACAGGCTGAAGCCATATTATGTTGTTGTTTGGTTTTTGTGTTTGTGGGTTTTGTTTATTTTCTGGGGGTGCGTGATTTATTTTTTTCTTTTAGCACCCTGCCTGTTGCTTGGTGTAGCTCTTTATACTCTCTGATTTATAGAACTCTTCTTTTAAACATGCAAATAATTTCCTTTGATCACAGACCATAAAAGCTAAATACTGATTTGGGACTGTTACAAGAATAGGTACTACAGTCATATCATTTGTAATGCTCCCTCATGCTATTTTGCACATATTCTGCAGCTAACAGATACCCCTGAAATTATAGGACCTTTAACTGTGTCACTATTGGCATAAGCTCCTAGACCTCTTCAGAAATAGGAATTTCTTCTAATGTTTAGTGAATGAATGCTAATGCTTTGTACTGTAAAACACAGTCTTTTGACACTGTTGAGACTTAATGAGAAAGATCATTAGTTTTGTTTCCTCTTCCCAGATGGAAATGTCAGAAGATGATGTTCATATGGAAGATTATCCCACTGAAATCCATGATTATCTTGCAGCATTTGAAAAATCACTTGGTTCTGTAGATGAAATGCTGAAGACAATGATGTCAGTTTCCAGGAGTGAGCTTCTCCAAAAGGTATTTCATCTTCTTTTTTGCTATTAATACAAGAATACCTGAGAACCCCAACTGAAATAACAGTGTATTAGGCTAACCACTGCACAGGGAGATAATAAATTTAACACTTCCCACTCTTGATACCTAATATTCAAAGCTTTTACATTTCTAAGATATCCAGGTGGTCTTACAAACAAAACAATGAAATACATTTGCAAGCTGAAAGGATATGATTCTACAACCAAGTCATTTAGGTAGGGGACATTCTAGTTTACTGCTGACCTTCCTAAAAGTGCATGCTGAGTGCTCTTTCATAATGGAGAGGTCATTCACATTTTTGTCTGAGACCTTTTCACAACGAACTTAATGGAACTTGGTATACCCAGAAGGTTGTAAAGGCAAATTGACAGCAGAGAGAAATTATCTGATTCTAGAATTCTACCCTTTTGCAGAACCTGGTGCTGCAAAAAAACTGAGGTGGCTCCTCTATGTTATAAGCACAAGCCTGTAAAATGTGTTTTTTTACAGGGCATAAAGATAGGGCAAGATACTGCCTGAAGACTTAATACAAGCCTCTCTATCTTTTAACATTTAAAGGCAAACATGTAATTTCTTTCCTTAGGGCACAAAAAAGCCAGCATGTAAGGGTACTTCTTTATCCTCTGAGGATTTCTAACGCAAATAAATTATGAAGAAAACAGTTTTGACAACACTGATCTTTTAACAGTATCCATGTTAGAACTAGAGAGCTGTACAATGATGTTATCAGAGTTTCTGGAAATCCTATAGGACTAAAATAATAAATTGACTTTGGCAGTCGAGGAATAAATACCTCTTATTACCTTTATTTTTCCTTTGTTTTGCAGCCCTAAATATATTCCAGTATGTGTTGAACACAGTCTACCATGTGTAGTGTTAATACTCATTGATTGTCTGTAGCATACTATATTCACATTTGAGCTTCATCAATCTTAAGGATTTATTTTTTCTTCCATTGATAGCAAGAACTATTTCAAATTACGTTTCTGTATAAAAAATATGGACTTATTTCTGACTATGGGAACAGTGGTCCAGGAGTTATATGTCAAGAAATTTTTGTGCTTTTAGCCACATGGGACTGTGGCATTTATCACCACACTGGGAAAATTGTATGAATGCTTGCAGAGGAGAGAATGGTTCTATTCTGGCATGAAAACAGGCATAGACATGGTGTCAGTGAACTTGCAGTGAAAAAATGTGCTCATTCAGTGTGTGGTTTTTTCATGGATACATTCACAATTATAAAATGAGCATGTTACTAAAATCTGTGCACATCTTGATTAAAATTGTGCAAATCTGGTGTGTTTCTTTTTTTTCATTCCAGTTAGAGCCTCTTGAGCAAGCAAAGCTGGATTTGGTTTCAGTGTACACGCTAAATTCAATGTTCTGGGGTAAGTATGTGGTAGGAAAAAGCAGGATTTATAGTTACCATCTGAACACCTTCTAGACAGCTGCAAACGTTAAATAATTGTATTTCATAACCTCATAACCAAATAAGTAGTAACTTATAACTACTGCTAGGACCCAAATTATTGCTGTCATAGGGTAAATGATGTTGAAACTCCAAATCAAAAATTAGTAATCACAGAAGCTGACTTTGTGCATGTATGAGGATATTTCTTTCTGTTTTTTTCTTGGCAACCTTTCTATCTTTCTAGGGACAGACCATGTTGGAATTTTTTTTTAGCATTTTTAAAAAAAACATTTGATTATAATAGTTTGTTAGATGCCTAACAATACAACTAACTCCGATCCTTATTAATTATCTTACGTGGAAACTGCATTTTTCCTGTGTCATGAATTGAGCGGGTCCTCAGTCATCACAGGCTTCCATTTCCATAAAACGTGCTTTTTTCTTGCAGTATATTTGGCTACTCAGGGAATCAATCCAAAGGAACATCCAGTGAAACAAGAACTGGTAAGATTCTTACACTGCAATATAATATTGTATTTACCCAGGACAGTTACCTTTTATAGAAGTAAAACAACGTTTGCATCTACATTTAAAATTTTATGTTGCCATAATAGCACACATGTGCTATGTGGTGTTATGGTACCGTTCATATACCTTGCTGGACTCTCTCTAAATTAAGAAAGTCATACTTTTAGTTCCGAACAGTACTGCTTAAAGCAAAGTTGTAGAGTCTGCTGAAATTAGAGAAGAACAAGAAGATGAATGGTGTCATCTTCTCTGCACCTTTGTTTGAGAATTGGATTCTGAACAGAGTAGCTTTTCACTTGTATTTCCATTGTTAAATGGAAAAATGTTACATGTCTGATAATAATTTATAACTTCCAGTATGGTGTTTTTTTCATATAAATACTTGGAATCATGTTAATCTCTGAGGCTGCCTTTTTTACTTTTGTATGACTCTAAAAGTATAGAATGGTTGATTTACTAGTGAAGACGGGAAAGAGCCCCCCTCCCCCTTCCAAGTCCTCCATTAATTCATTTTCTCAGCAGTAAAGAATCCAGTCCAGCAACAAAACTAAAAGCTTTTTTGGCACTGGTTGTATGTGTATTGTCCAGTAATTCTGCATTAGTGACATATTTACAACCTATAATAAATCTTTTAGGTTTGTCTTTATATTCCATTTAGATACATGACTACAGTATAGAAGGCCAGCTATCTTGAAAATTCTGCTGACTTAAAAAAATCAAATCATTTAGCCTGAAGAAGAAAACAGAAATCAAAACTTCTAGCTACCCAGTTTAATTCCTCTGTAAATGAAAATATTAAATCTGTGCAATTGTAAAATACTTGGCTTAAAAGTAATCCTTACATAACCAGAGGAATGGAAGATGGGACTGAAAAATGTGGAAAGCAAGCCTGAATAACAGGAATACTTCTATTTTTAATTTTGTGAGGTTTTCAGTAGTCTAGACTGTATGATATTAAAAAATGAAGCAGTTAATATTTCATCAGCTTTCCATCGGTTTCTTGTTCCTCCTATATTATAGAGTGCCTGAACATTGTGTTAATTTAGCAATACTAAAAAATAAATCTTATCTTTTCTGCTGTGAATGTTTTATGCTGGTATTTTACTTCACAATTGCCAGTCATTTTAACTCTGAGGAATGAGTGAGCTATTATAGACTAGTTTCTTATCCAGTTCTCTTTTCCAAGTATCAAGGTGAATGAATGCACATTCTTTCCCTCTAAGAGCATTGTGATGTTCTTATTCATGTGAGAAGGGAATAAAAAAAGTCATGATTGTTTTGTTTTTTTTAGAATTGTTCCCCTTGTGCACCTAGAGGGAATACACAGAGATTCAAACTATATTAATAAAACTCACATTCAAGCTATCAGAGTTCATTTCTTTTGTCATGTTGACATTTGTCAGCTCCTTTTCCCCATGTTGATGCATGTAGGTTTGCCATCTGTTCTCATTAGTCATCTCAGTCACCAAAGAAATATTATAGTAAATTATGATTTCAGACCCTGTAAAGTTCTCCTCCTTAATACTATGTTTTTGATACAGAAAGAGTGGTCAGCTTTTTAACAAGTTAGTTGCTTATAATGGTAACTGAAGAACTGAAAGTCAGCTCTATAGTGTATGTCTCAGAACTTTTGTTACAGACTCAAAAAAGCTGTCAATGGCTGTCTGAGAAATGTGTGGGTTACATAATATTAATACTTATTTAGCTAGCAATATCCATAAACCCACATTTGTCATTTGGGTATCGGAGCACTATATATCTATATGTTATTGTTGTTTGCTGTTTTTATTACATTAACACCTGAAGGCCCTAGAGTTGAAGGCTATATTAGGCTAAATATAAAGATATGAAATCTACCAACCAAACTTTTAAGTATTTTACAGAATTACTGTAAGTGTTCTTCTTCATCAGTGAAGAAAAGCAAGCACTCAACAGAGGGTGATGCCCATCTTAGAGTCATTTAGACACTATCTCAAAGTAATTTTCTTTATTGACTGCAGAAGTAAGATGAGGATAAATAGGCACACAAATGAGATTGTTAAACTGGGAGATGTACTTGGGTGGAGCTGAATCCAAGCCGTGCTTTGTTCAAAAAAAGCCACACTGACTGTGGTAGGCTGAGATGGCAATGAAGTATCCTCTTGCTTTATGGAATGGCAATGGAAACAAGCTTTTTTATTTCTGATGGTAAAAGGAACTTCCGGAGCAGCTGGAAATTCATCAGACTGCCTTAAATAGGTTCATTTGATAAGCTCCCTTGAGCATTTCAGGGTCTTAGATGCAGGACCTCTGTGTAGTTGCATATGTAATGCTTGTAACAGTGTAATTAATCTATAAATATGTCATATCTAAATATTATTTTGCCATCCTTATGTAGGCCAAACCCCAAACTGAGTTCAATATTTTGTTTTCTAACTTTGCTTCCAAGAACAGTCCTTGGCTCACTGTAAATTACATGCAGTCTTAATCTCTGTAGGATTTCATGTTCCTATGATGGTGGGTGTCATGCAAATATTAGTATGGCAGATATCAGTGATGCAAAATCTGCGAAAGGAGAAGCCTTCCATGTGCAGAGCCTCATATATATTTAAATGATGCTATTTTTCTACGTATTATAGTTATAGAAATGTATGGTGTGGACAGCTACATGTTGGGGTGTTTTTTAGCAGCCATCTTGGGAGACTGCTGGGAAACACTTTTTTTTTTTTTTTTTTTTTTTCCTAGGAAAGAGTAAGAACATACATGAATAAGGTGAAAGAAATAGCAGACAAGAAAAAGGCATCCAAACTTGATAAAGGAGCTGCTTCTAGATTTGTAAGAAATGCACTCTGGGAACCAAATGCTGAAAATGAACATACCACCAAAAAAGGAAAAAAGAGAAAGATGGACTGAATTTCCCTTTACACTTATATAAAATAGAGACACCTGTAACTTATTTCAGAATTTGTTTTGTATACTGTATGCATCTTGCAGAGGTGCTGTATAGCAACATTGTTACACTTAAGAATTTTACAAGATCATATTTTGTCCAGAACACTTGTCACTAAGTTACATTCTTTGTGTATCTGAAAGTGCCATTTGATGTGAGAGAAATAATATTTTATTAGGCAAATAACAATGACCTGATATACACTTGCTGGTAATAGATATTAGTAATCTTTTGCTCATAATGCCTAATAATTCCTTTTTAATTTTTTTGTTTGTTTTATTTACTGTTGAATAATTGACACATTTTTATATATACTTAATCTCCTGAATATTAAAAAATCTTGAAAATGCTATTCTGTCTGTGGTCTTTATGCAAGAGCCATGTTTACTTTCCCATTACATCATGGTATGAAATGCTGTATTTGTAGAGTTTTGTAAGATTTATTCACTGTGCTGAACTGTTGCCTTTTCAGCTTCTGAATTTGAACATATGCTATATTCCTTTATTTCTGTTGCCTCTGAGAAAACTGCTTCAAGGGCCAGAAACAGCCTCGATTCCAGCTCCTAAGCCACTGTATCTAGTGAGTGGAAAAAAAAGATACCCATGAAGGGCAATATGTAGGGCCCAAAAAAAAGAGCAGGCTGGGTATAGCTATTAGGAAACAGCAAATGCAGGAACTTGATTGCAATTTTGGCTGCAGTGTCCGTCCCTTACTGCTGACACAGACACAGAAATGTACTCTGAGTGGTAGGAGTGTGGTCATCTGTTGCAATTTCTCAAATCTTCATAAGGGAAAGCATTCTCCGGTGCAATAAAAACTATTGATGTGTTTTGCAAATATTCTATTCTCCTAAATATGTGAAGCTTAGTTGCTTAGGAGAGGCAGTGTGTTAGTTTCTTCAGAAGAACCTCATTGGTTTATTTTTCAAAGCAGAACTCAGTTATTCACATAAAAGCTATTTAACAATTTGCTGTTACTTAACTACTTATGAATGAAGAATAAATAGTTTAGTTCACCAAAATGAAGTTTTGGTAGCAGCCTACAAAACTGGTTGGGAAATGTTTCTGTGAAACACTAAATGATAGCAATAAATGCATCCAGGATACCTATAGTATTTCAAGCTGAATGAGATTCAGTAGATGGTTAGTGTCCTTACAGAGTTCTGCATCATGCAATGCAGAATATGGTCTAAACTGAACTAGGTGCTAAAATGAATTTTCTCTTATCATTGACTATCTGAGAAAATACATTTGAATGTAGAATTTTAATACTTCGACAAGTTTATTAAACTGGGAAATTGTTGCATATCTCTAGAAAGATTTGCAGTGACTGGTATGAATTTACACATTTTTGTTAATGATGAATGCTTTGAATAAATAGCAATTTCTTCAGTCCAACTAACAAGAGAACTAGCTTGTGTAAGTGTTCATTTAGGTCCCTACTTTTGTTGCCTCAAATCTACAAGACTGCTCATGTGAGTATGTATGTATGTCAAAGGCCCATAAAGATTTGCCAGCTGAAAGCTGAAATGAGAATGATTTATTTCTACAAGTTAATGTAATGGTTATGCCAAACAAAAGCAGTTGGACTCAGGAGTTTTTCTTTGTGTGTGATTAAGGTTAAAAATATGAAAGACCCAAAGTGTATTCTTAACCAAAGACAGCAATACTCGTGTAAAGCTGTTTTTCCCTTCGTGTGCACATCAGGTTTCTGCGGTGCTTATCTGGAAGTCTTTGTGTCCTGTCTTGTACCTCTCTCAACCTAATACTGCAAATGATAGTTGTAAACTATTATAAACACACATATGGACTTTGTGTGGATCTCTGCATGTGCAAAGCAGGAGGTTCACAATATTAATCTCTAAAGCATTAATTTTAAAAAAAGAAAAAAAGCTAGGTATTGTCTCAAGTAGTTGGAAAGCCAATAGGAGAGAGGTGGTCTGAAGTGGAACAAGCCAGAAGCACTTTAATGTAGAGATTTTCTGGGAGGTAACATCCTGTGAGAAGCACTGTCTAGGAAATTAGTAGCTCAGCTTGTAGTTACGCACAGTGCTGTTAATTAAAAGGGAACTGAAGGACATTTCCATTACATGATTTTCTTCTTAAGCTTCAATTATAGCTTTTGTTATAAAAGGGTAGTTTCTGAAAAGGTTCATAATTTTTTGTCCAGTACACAGGTTTCATTGGTAAATGTTTAAACAAGAATTATGCAAGGCTATTAGCCAAGACTTTTGAAGCAAAAGACCATCTGGTAGAATTAATTATATACAAGTATTTGGCATTTGTGATAGGGCAGTTTAAATAGAGGTAACAAGTGAAACTTGTAAATTTTTTTTTTTGAGGCTTGTATTATTCAGGATGGCTGTTCACATCTTGAGTTGTAGCTTTCCAAACACAAAGAAAATAACCTAGACAAATGCCCCACAAAGTAAGAAGCATTAACCATGTATTTGTTATTCACTAACAGCTCTATTAGAAAGAAGCTTGAAATACAAGATTATGAATGCTAAGTGGTTTTTATATCACTGAAGTGTTCTTGGAACATCTAGACTTTGGGATACCCATTGAACTTTACTGAGGTCTCAAACATGAAATGACTCGACAGAACATTACTTTTGAAAATTCCTCCCTGGAAAAGCTATATGAATACTGGGGAAAAAGGAAAAAAAAAAAAAAAAAAGCTTTCCTGGAGGCTAGCAAGAAGAACATCAATTGCAGAGAGTTAGTAGAATGGTTCTACAGGGCCTTGAAAGGGAAGGCAAACATCTGGGAGACTTCTAATCTCATTGCTGTGTGTGTTGAATATGGTGCAGAAATACTAATCTTGCATTAGTTAATGCCAATGTAATACCAAGAGTTCCTATTATAATAGAAGCAGTTATTAGCACCTGTGAATAAGGTATTAATGAATTTAAGATATTTAAAGAGGACATTAAGGTGTGTGTGATGCCATCCTGCTTTGACTTCATTTTGCTGTAAAAATATTATGGGTTAATTAATATTAGTGAGACAACAGCTAAGAGAAGGACTGACAATCTTGCTGTTTCTGATAATGTTTTTAACTAATGCAATGACAAAATTATATAAAACTAAGTTATGGTAGGAATATATATTTGTAGTCTGACAGACTAGAAGAGGCTAATTGATGACAAAATTAGAGTGATTTCTGCTCAGGTTTTTAAGTTAAACCTGAAAATAGTGCTTATTCTGTTAAGGATTGTCTTTTGATAAATGCATTTAATACATAGCCTGCTCTTGGAACTTTTCTTGCTTTAGAGTCTTTGCACCAAGAAAGTTATGAGGTTGGTAAAACTATTTGAGGTTAGCAGCTATGACTAGAATTTGATGTGAGGCTGCCTGGGGAATTTTCCAAGCTTACAAAAAAAAAAAAAAAGAGCTTCAGAAGAGAACTCAAGAAGAGAGCTCAAGATTTTAAGCCCTAGAAGTGTTAGTGTTAAATAGGTACATTAAAATAGCAAACAGCATTTGGAGCATCTGGGAAGTTCTTTGGCAAAATTCCAAGGTCACTGGATAGTAGGGACTTAATTCATTGACTTCAAAGTCAATTAGAGACTTTCTACTTGGTCCTTAAGGACTTTGGTCCTTGAATTAGAGTGACTTCATTGAACTGCTACAGTTTGACAGGAAAAGTAAATGAATATCAAGTCAATGCCTCAGGACTTGGTATAGTAGATGTCTGTCCCACTACTGACTTTTTTTTCAGTCAGCGAATTATCTTCTTAGCTGCATCTTTACATGTCTAATGACATAAATATTTCCTCCCCGCACCCCTATGCTTCTCAAAAAAACACTGCAAGGAGAAAACTCCATGTCACAAACAGTCCTAGTTATGAAAAGTGATTTTTATCAAAATGAAATGGGTATCTTTGACCTGATAAATTAGCTCTTATCCTATCTGTGTAAAGTTTCTACAAGTCTACTCTGGAAAACCTTTCTCTGACAGAGTTTACTGTGGGTGCAAACTACTGAGGATTCTTAGTAGAACTTAAATTCCCAGCCTTATGAATGCTAGCCATAAGTCGGTAAGTCAAAACATCACTGGTACTCTTTTCTACTTCAGAATTTTTATTTGAGAACTGTATCCTTAAGAGTGGATGTTATGAAGTCATCCTATTTCTTACTAGACTTGCAAAACAATGCTAGCATGAACCTTTGTCAGAAAGTATTAATATTACAATTTCATTGGAAACCTTCTCAGAAGCAGAGATGTTCTGCTTCTACAGAAGAGTAAGTCTGACAAACTTGAAGATAGAGAAACTTTCCAACTTAAGAGGCCCAAAATCATTGAAACTGGTTGCACTGAAAATATGGGCAGATTATTCCTTTGTCAAACTGACATGTAAAGATGCTGAACTGGCGTTTATTAAAGGAGAATTATGTGTTTCTTAACTAGAAGACTACATTGCAGTGATTAAAAAGAAGTGTTAGGCTGCAACAATTTAGGGGAAATAATACAGAAATCAAATAATGCAGTTCATAGTTTTAGAATCCTGACACATAAAAGAAAAAAATGCATTAAGAGTTCTGCAGTGTGACAGTGTAATTTTTCTTTTTGCGAATTTGCTTCGAGTGATATTCCTTGAAGAGAGTTCCAGAAAGTCCTCATGAATGCTTTTGTTTTGCAGATTACTCCTAGCATCAGTGGTAGTTTGTGGCTTTTTATTTGTTTTTGGGGGGGAAGAGGGTTGTTTATTTTGGGGTTTTTTGTTTTGTTTTGTTTGGTTGTTTTTTTCCTTCTTCAATTTTTGTTTTTTAATACAATGCACTTGTAATATTTTACTGATAGAACTAACAGTTTGCTTTTTTGATGACTTTTAACCTTCCCTGTAGGAGATTACAGATCTATGGAATACTTAATGCTGGTGATCTAAGAAGCAGACCTTGAATTGCTCAGTTTTCATCAGCTGTACCAAAGGGAAAAGAGCAAAAGCTTGTTTTTACTACTAAGCTGAGTGAATATGGCATGGAAATCTTGTAATGGCAAGGTATCAATTTTGTAAAGTGATATATTTCAGAGGGGATACTAAATTTGACTGTGAATAAAAAGCTTTATAAATGGAACATTTAAGAAGCTATCTTTTACTTTTCAGTGTAGGGTTGCCTTGACATGCATCATTTCAATTTGGCAGCCCCAGCAAATGGATGGAAGCAATTCAGTATGATAATTCAGTATTGCCAAGAGGCTTCCTCTCAGTCGAGTGTGGACACATTCCATTGATGAATTTAAAGCCTATATTAAGTGATAGAAAATGGGTCTAATTCAGCATGATGTTGTTCCAGCTTTACATCAATACAATCTTGATACCAAAGGAACCTAGAAAGAATATAAAAAACCCCTAGATGAACAACAAAATAATTTTCAAGCTAAGGAAGGCATGAATTAATGGAGACAGATCTTGCATAGCAATAATCCAGAGCCAGTAGAGAAACAGAACTCAGCTGTGGTTGCAGACAAACTCTTTTAAAGTAGTAATTCTAAGGGCAAATTCTTAGCTGCTCTTCACCAGCAGTCTCTTAAAGTAAAGGAGCAGCTGCTGAGTTACACAAGTGAAAAAGTTTTCTGAAAAAGCTGTAATCTTTGATATACTCTAATTCATTACAAATGTTCATTTTCATTAATATGTTGCAGTCTTTGTTTCCTAGAATGTTTATTTTTTTCTTCGTCAGTTGAGTGTTTTTTGGCCTCATGGCAACATGTTAGTCATTGTTTAAAGTCACAGAGTTCCTGTCCTCATTATTAAAAGTGAGAAGGAGACATGCCTAGTAACAAACACTGTCAAGTTGGATAGGATAAACAATCTTTAATTTGTTGCCTTGGGCTGACAGACCTCCTCCTCAACTCACACATAAGACAAAACATGTTTTGTCCTGCAAAGTTGCCATGGACAGAAGGTTTCCTCAAGGCAGTTAATTTCATGATGTGCTGTCCCATGTATGTACACATTACACATCCACCTGCATGTTATGCATCTCCTGAATAGCAGAAAGTTCTTTTGGTGTGTAACAGAATACAAAATTTGTATTAGTGAAATGCTATTGTTGGAGACTGGGTATAACATCACAAGCTTAATTCCCAATTGCTTTAAGTTGTTCTTGGTTTTGTTAGGGCCACAGTAGCAAAAATGCAGCACAAAATAACAGAATTTGGATTTAGGAATCTTTATCGAACAAAAACAGCACTAAAAATGTAGCTGATTCTAAGTCACTGACTTCAAGTGAAATTTAGTTGTCTGTGACTTAATGTTCACTTCCTTCATGCTTTGACAGAGTTTGTTAAGTTTTGTAAGGATTACAACTGATACTTCCACACAGTGCCTCAGCTTCTTACCTTAATGTTCTCTTCCAGATACTATAATTCCACCATCTCTTAACTACTGGTATTGTTTTTTTCATATTTGGTCTCTGCCATGGCTGTTGTGGGTTTTTTTGTTGTTTTTGTTTTTGCTTTTTTCCTGGAAAAGTTGATTAGTTATTACAGTTGTTCGGGAACGTGGGTTTTAGTACAGACCACACTGGCAATGAATGTTAGCTACAACTTCTAACCATGTTTTCCTAGAAGTTTTAACTCTCCTTCATTGAGGAAAAATCATGAAATGCATTATCAGGATGTTAAGAAGAAAAGTTATCTCAGTGAAAGTCAACCCAGATTAGGGCTTTACAGAAACCTCAAGAGAATTGCATGGTACGTACTGCCCCTTAATTTGCTTGTGTTCCAGTTTTCCCGTGCATGGTCATCAGCGTTATGGAGATCCCAGCACAGTTTTGAAGCCACAAATATCTTTGGGAAGAATAGGGCCTCTGCAATTTATCTCAGATGATGACAAGGCTCTTTAGCATACTATATTTGCAGAACTACAGATCTGGTATAACTTTGCAACTTTGAACAGCATTGTTTTGATGTAGCTTTACTTGCATTTCAGATTCTTAAAAAGTTAATGTAGACAAAGGATGCTCTCAGGTATCTGATTAGTTGATGTTATGATCACATTGGAGTTCAATGGAATTAATTCACATCACATTCCAAAGAAGTAACACCAGTACCTTTTTTCACTGTTTAAGTATGTTGTATATATCAGAAATCTGGAACTTACTTTTTTGTCTCAACTCTAATCATAATGAAAAGAAGCGTTAAAGTTAAATTGGGGTGTTGTGGGTTTTTTTCCTTTTTTATTTCTTCTTATTTTTTTAAGCAGAGAGACTGCTCCAGGTTTTAGCTGGTAAAATGAATTCTAGCCCATTTAAATTTTTTTTTTTTAAATAGGTGTTTTTAGACTGGGTAGAATGAAGTGCCATGTTTTTTTAAAGACACTCAGATCACAAAAGAATAAGAATTTGATCTCATCCCTTATTTATATAGTATTACACAGAAGAATTTTGATAAATAAATGAGTAATTTTCAGGGCATAAACTGCTATTTCTAGAAGTTCCTATACCTTTTGCTCTTTTTTTCTACCATCCTGAAACCAGAGCAAACTGGACAGGTTGAGACTTGGCCCACTTAAAAAAAATTAACAAGAACAAAATAAAGTTGGAAAAGCTTTAAAATTTTTTATTTGTCTTCTGCCACCTAGGTGAGGTTGTACAATCAGAAAAAAATACTTCTACCCTCAGATTTGCTAGCACAGGTTTTCAGAAGGCAAAGAGGCCAGATTCCGATATTAGCTACAGTGACTTCTGAATTGCTGTTTCCTGACCCCATGGTACTTCCATTCCCATAGCAAAAAGCCAAGATATAATTGAGACGAGCCTTCAGTTAATGCACAGTTGTAAGCTCATCTGTGTCCAAGAAGAATTTGAGGTTCAAAGTCATTTAAGACAAAGACTGTATTGGGTAGCCTGCTGGCCTCAGGAACCTCAGTGGCCATTACCTCAGCTGGAAAAGATTAATAACAATTTACTCTATTCTAGCATCTCAGTTGAAGTCCCACACGCAGCAGAAAAAACAACCTAAAAAACCAAAAGCTGATTCTCAGCTTGTGCTGACTAACAGGACTTTGCTGGCACTGTGTGCGTTAACACATCTGCATGTTAAGGTATCAGAATATTTCTTTGTGACATAATTGGGAAACACATCTAGATGCTTAGGTTTTGAAAAGCATCTAGAAAATGAACCAGACAACCACAAACGTAGAAGTTTGCCATTTCCACCTATTTAATATACTTCATACTTCCTTATTTTAGTAGCTTACTTGTATAAAAGAGGCAAGTGTTTGCACAGCGAAACAGAGGTGTATAAAGACTCATATTTAATTACCTTTGTTCTTAACAACCATTTAATTTATTTTTCAGTCTTTTATATGCTTTTCCTATGTCTGCCTTCAATATAATTCAACCGGGTGGCTCTCCTTCTGCCTCTGAAATTAGATTGAATGAAAGAAATACTGCCAGAAATTCTTTAGGGCTTCTCGTAAGTTTATGCTCCTTAGGCACATCTGTGTGATATTACCTAAATGACAGCAATTGCTACAAAAACAAGATCTATTAAAACAGGGAGAACATCTTATAGTAGGTTAAATTAGTTTAAATTAAAAGAGAAGGTGAAGAGCATATATATCCCTTGAAACCAGTATGCACTGTTGGATTCCTTTGCAGCATATGCACAGAAGTATCTCACAGCACTCTCCACAGAATCCGCTGCACCCCTCCAGTGGGCAGCACTCTTGCCCTCAAACCATCCACCCATGCACAACACAATAAAACAGATGTTTGTTCTTTTAACCACTTGATTCATCTCAGCAAGAAGGGGTTGACTCATCAAAGTTGTAATACTATAGCTAGATTTTATCTTTTATATAATATAATCACTGATCGTATCTGCTTTGCCATGGGTTACGTTGTTTAAATACATAACTGTATCATGCATGGTTTGAGCAAACAGAGCAGATAGGCTAAATGGTTCACCAACAGACTCATATGCCTTTTTTTTTTCTTTTCTTTTTTTTTTTTTCTTTTTTTTCTTTTTTCTTTTTCCTTTTCTTTCGAAAAAGCCTGATGGGGCTGTTACTTGCTTAAATCACTGGTGCACTTCCAGGGTCAGGAGCTTAAGGGAGGCCATTTTCCTGTACCTTATGAAAAGCCATCCAGAGCCCACAGCCACCACCTCCTTCCTGCCCCTTCTTCCCCAGCAGAGCCCTTCAAAAAGAGATGCATACATGCCGTGTAGACCTGAAAAGCATGCAACTCTCATCCTGAATTTGGTGAATTTTGTGCACTTTTTTTTTTTTTTCCCCTCTTACTACACTTATTCAGAGAGTAAAGGCCATGAATGCTCCTCTTCGCCCTGACCACGGCAGCTGCAACCTCTAGACGCCATTTCGTGGTCAGTCACCGCCCAGCCCTAGGGCTAAAATGGCGTCGCCACCCAGCAGGTTTCAGCCGAGGTCAGCAAGGGTGTGACGTGCTGCGTTTGCCTCTCAGCGTGTTTTAACCTGCCCTACAGCCCTTCTATAAGACAAAAGGTCAGATTTTCTCTTCTTTGCATTTTGATATCTGTTAAGAACACCTGTGTCTCTTAGCAGAAGAGCAGCTCTGCTAGGAAGCAAAGTGGCGGTATGTTACTGAGGAAATGGGCAACCAGGCTGGTGAAGGGACTCCAGCACAGGCCCTATGAAGAGAGACTGAGAGAGCTGGGGCTGTTCAGCCTGAAGAAGAGGAGGCTCAGGGGAGACCTCATTGCTCTCTACAACTACCTGAAAGGAGGCTGTAGCGAGGTGGGAGTTGGACTATTTTCCCAGACGATTTTCAACAAAACAAGAGGACACAGTCTTAAGTTGTGTCAGGGGAGATTTAGGTTGGATATTAGAAAGAATTTCTTCACGGAGAGGGTGATCAGGCAAGGGAATGGTCTGCCCGGTGAGGTGGTAGATTCTCCGTCCCTGGAGACATTTAAAAAAAGACTGGATGTGGCACTCAGTGCCATGGTCTAGCAACTGCTCCGGTGGGTCAAGGGTTGGACTTGATCTCTGAGGTCCCTTCCAACCTGGCTAATTCTATGATTCTATGATTCTATGAAATGCATTTAATACTTAAGGAACTACTTCCTTACAACCCCTGTTGGAGGCGCTGTGGGGTGATACGTTGTATTAGTTATTTTTCTTATTTTCCCGCAGTTCTTACTCTCTTTCCCTAGCATATGCCATAGGTGGGACTGCTGTAGCAAGCTCTTCAGGACGGCTTTGTTAGGAACTTCGTTGTGGCTAAGATGGTGGCAGCTGCCGCCTCCCTCTCCTCAGAGGCAGAGCCGGAGGAGGTAGAGAGTGAGGTAAAAACCTGGAGGGGAAAGCGGGAAAGCAAATTTAGACGAGGCCTTTAAGGCGCTCTTTCAGCAAATTTTAGCTTCTCTGTTTCTTTGCCACTTGGTGGCAGCAAAGGAGCATCAAACAGGCCGGAGGCAGTGGCGAGAAGTACTTGAAAGCCTAAGAAATCTCCTAAGGTACAAGGACCGGAAAAACAAACAAACAAACGGAAAAGGAATCCAGGCTTTCAGAATCCTGGAAAATACAGAAAAACTGTATTCCTAAGACAAGTGAAAATGCTGCTCCACCCCTCAGGTAGTCACTGTTAAAAATGCTGGTTTTCTTACTTCATTTCTTTTTAACAAGCTTGTGTAGAAGACTGCACTTTTGTCTTTTAACTTCCTCCAATTTTAGCAGCTTTTTATCACCAACCAGTTAAATTTCCGTTTTCCCTGTTTAGTTTCTTTCTGATTTCTTGGAGAGGTTTTAAAAATTGTATATATGTGTGTGTGCATATATACATAATATAATCTCTGTACAATTGCAAAGTCATACATAGACTTATAAATTCATCTGAGTTTATAGACCTGTTTCGCCTCTTCTAATCTTACACCTGTTTTATACTCATGGAAGGCTGCTACTGCTCATGGGTTTATTTCTAATATACACTGCTGTAAGAAAGATCAGATACTTTATTCTTCTCAAATCCTGATAGATTGCAAATACTGAGTTGAAAAGGGCAGCATTTGTCAGCTGCAGACTTGGAGGACAGGACCCTAACTGGTGTTGGGAGCCGTGCTCTGTGGACTTTTCTTAAGGCTTTGCACTTCTTTGGAAATTAAATGATGCAGATTTACCAGAAGGGATAAGCAGGTGTTGACTTGTTTTCTCTGCTTAATGCTTATCAATCCTAGCTGGCATGGTGTGTCTTTCTGGGTGTGTTATTTGATGTGAGCACATCTGAGCAGTGCCCCGTTCAGATTAGTGTCCCTCCCAGTGGGAGGGAAAAATGGTGAAGGGCTGCAGGCTTGCCCAGCAAAAGTGGACATTCTTCTATTAGTAGAATTATGCAGGTTTTCACCAGCAGAGGATGGCAGCCCTAAATACCCACTCTTTTTATACCTATATCTGGGAAGCATTTTAAAATGAGGACTAAATTTCATAGTGTTTGTTCTCTGCTTAGCATCTGGTCACTGATTTTCATGCCTGTACTTAAACTAGCACATGAGCACATCACAGTTAAAAGAAACTTGTATGTTAAGTCTTGAATCTTGCTTTGACTTATACCATTGTAAATCTTGGCTAGCTTGACTGATTCCTGTGGATTTACACCATTAAAATTATAAGGCATTAGTAAAGGCTTATTTTAAATGTTGCTTTAGACCTGAGGTTTGATTTTGCTTTTAAATAAATCAGGGCTACTTCTAATGACAGGACTCACCGGTATTATGTAGCTGTGAAATCCCAGTGAGGGGAGTACACCTTGTGTTCTGTTTTACACTCGTTCTGGTGATTCACCCTTTCCTGCCCCAGTTTCCCCGCTGAATTTAGGAAGAATGCAAAATCAAGTCCTTTAGCTTCAGTCACAGCCTATTTACACATGTATTTACTTGCAGATTGGTCATTCCTTTTTTCTCTCCAGAATTTCAGCAGTATGAGTCTTTGAAGGTTTTGCTCCTGAGTAAGCTCATTGGTATAGCATTACACTGGCTGAGTCCCAAGATGCATTCCCTGTTTGTATTTCAGAGTGTGAATGCATCAGCTCCCAGAAGAAACCCAGTGGAGAATGAATACTAGCTGCCAAATCCTTTAGTTCTTTAATCTTTTTTAGAGGGAAAACAGAATATGATGCATATCCATTGAGAAAAGTCTTTTAGTCTTTCTTCACTTTCCCTTCCACTTTCTTCATAAACAATGTGTCAGTACCTATTCTGTCTCCTATAACAGGGAGGACATCAGTGTGAAAATTTAGATGGATTTTAGGACAGAGACATCAAGTCCTGCAGTAGGCAGTGAAGTTGCTTAAGCTTGTTAAAAATCCTTTCAGCATCTTTAACTTAAGGTTTGTTGGCCCCAAGAAAGTTTATCCAGAATTGTATTCCTGTATTTAAACTGTTGGTTTAATAACATACTTCAAGTGAAAAGGTGCCCATAAGCAACCTAAAAGCCATTTGTTTTGTGTCAAAGTACTGCTTTAGCTTGAATAGAAAGCATGCTTTTCTCCAACTGAAGTGAATTTTCTTTGGTTTTGATTGATTACAACCTCTGTTAATCTTGGTTTTGCTTTGTGATGGAGGGACTAGGACTAAAATTGGCAGCAACTGGTCTGTAGGTGCTGAAAATACCATACTAACACTCCTTTGATCTCAAGACCCAGGGGGGAGTTCCCAGTGACTTTGACTTAGGTTTTGCCATTGGAATTTTCAAAATCCCTTAATCTCCTGAATCTGTGAGGCAAGTCTCTGCCTTGAATGCAGAACTTAATTTACCTTTCTACTTTGTAGTGGGTGCTATTTTCTCATAGTGAAAGAAGTCATTGGACTTTTCAAGTACAGCAGAAAGGCTCAAAATGTCAGTAAACACTGGATTTGGCCCATCATCATGAGTAAGTGGAAGAAGGGGGTAAATTAGGAGCAAAACTTCCAAATGAGACAATTAAGCTGAAGGGGAAAAGCAGTTTGCCATCTCATGAATGTTACAAAGTGAGACTTTTCAGTATTGTCTACAGGTGCAGATGCCTGTCCCTCCTAAACCCCTCAAACCCTCCTGAAACAGCAACAACCCTCCTGGGCTTGGATTCCAGCCAGCAATAGGGAAAGCAGAATTGGGAAAAGAAAAATATTAACTCTTTTCATTCATGTTTCTCTGAAAGGCCAGTTAAACTCAATCCTGCCCTGTTGAGAAGTCCCTCCAACCTTGTGGTGCCCCAGTATCATCCAGTAGGCAGAGCACTTTGCAACTGTGAAATAGGTTGGGTTTTTTTCCATAGTCCCTATGAGGCTATTGATACTATTGTTGTCTACTGTAAACACACGGAAACTTTTCTTAAAAATTTTATTAAATTAAATCCATTAAGGAAAGATTGGCAGCAACAGTTGAAGTGATATCATTTTGATTATAACTTTATTATGTCTTGATGATGGATGAGTAAAGGAAACACATTTTTCTTTACAGCACCAGGTTAACTTTCTGGTTGTAGCTAAATATAATTTTCCATCTGTCTTCAGTGTTCATGGCAGTAAGGCCTCCAAATTTGAAGTTGTAAGTTCTGCTCATATCGCTGCTGGCTGAAGGAGCATTATACTGAATTATGCCAGTTGCAGATATGGACCTTCATGTATGGGGCCATGTTGCAGATGGAAAAATCTTGAATGGCAAAGTTTTTTCAGTGTGTTTACCAAATTATAGCTGCAGAGCTAAAACACTTTCAATTTAAAAAGAGTGGCTTAAGAAGCCTGAGTCTTCTGGCCTTGAAGACATCTGTTTCCCTACCTATATAGTATGTATCTGTCCTACATATGTAATAGGAGCTACATGCTTATCTGATGGGAGGATGAGAGGGAATGGGTTTAGATGGTCTCCCATGTGAGGTGAGGGAAAAGTGGTTCTTGTCAGAGATGGTGGTTTTGCTGTGGCAGCCTTACTGATACTACTATAGGGGAGCTTTTTTAAACTTTAATTTTAGTGACAGATGTAAGCAAGGTAATCCAGGCTTTAGCATTGTCCTTGTTAGTGTAGCCAATGTAAGGCTTTTATTTGCAACAAATCTCATTGTGTAGTATTTCTTAATGTCTGTGTAGTCAGGTAGTGTTTTAGTCTTCTCCCCTTCCTTGTGTACAAGTTTGAAGCACTTCATTTTTGAGGGAATGAGAGCCTTTTGGCCTTGCTTTAGCTTTTTTCAAGGACTGTCAAAGCATCTGTCAGAAAAGAGTGAGAAAAGGTAATGCTTGCACAATGCTACACCACCTAGAGTTGCATTCTAGATGCAATTGCTTCTCCTTGTGCTGTGCTGCACACCTAAACCTGGCCTCTTGTACTGCCTGTGGATGTTTTTTCATTGTCTGAAGGTCTGTCCTCTCACCAGCAGTCACCAGACCATTGGAATACTTCCTCTGTAAAACTGGGAGCTTGTAAAGAAGTCCTCTGTGGCCCTGCTGGGTGTGATATTTTGTTTCTACTCCAGATGCATCTTACTGCATTGGACTCTTAGTTGTGATATGAAAAGTGACAGTAAACTGTTTCATTTTCTATTGGCTTTGGTTGGTATGAATGTGAGAATGGAAAACATTTTGTCTCTATTAATGTAATTTTAGGGCTCTTGAGGGTTTTTTCGCCATGGATTTTTGTGTGTGAAACCTTGTACTCAACAAATAACTGGCTGTCTGAGTAGCGGTTTGCTTTCTGCACTGATGCACATGGGGACAGGTGATCACCAGAGCCTTGTCTTGAAACAGCATTTTGTTGCCCTAGATTTGAAGGGCGTTAAGACTGGTTTTCTGTGTGAATAACAGAGTAACAGAATAATATATTGAGAATAACTCAATATATTGAGTTTTAATTTAATTTGCTACCAAAAATGAGCCCCACAGCTTCTTATTGTCGTACATAGAAGAGGTAGGTTTGCTGTGTCAGGCTCTTCCAATCTCTCTGCTGTTTTGTCTATAGGTCATAAGAGAAAATGCTGATCTTATGGCAAGATTGGAGGATTTATTTACTCTATATTGTTCCTTTTTTCCTTTTGTTTCCTTTTGTTCTTATTAGCAAACACAAACCCGTGATCCTAGCAAGTGAAGATAATTCCCAATGATGTTTTCTGTAGATGGAGAAGAATTCTCTTTTTAAGTAGGCACTAGAGAGGCAGTGAAGAGGTTTATCCAGAGCTCCTCAATGAGTCCTTATCAAGGTAGGACTCCAGTGCCAAGCAAGTAGTCACAGGTTAACTGAGACTGTGTTTCGGGCAGAGTCGCTGGGCTTCTCAAGATATTTGTCCAGATTCATCCAGATCTCTTTTTCTGTAAAGACTGACCATATTACAAGGGTTCCCTTTCAAACTGTTGCCTGAAGACCATAAAAGATATTGTAATACTAATAAGAACATTGAAAAAAAAAAAGTAAATGAAGTAAATAGTCAGAAAAGAAATACAAAGCAATGGAATGCACAGCCATTCATTTTCCTCAGTATTTACCCTGGAGTGTTCCCCTCAGAGATCATCCTATAATGTCAGCTCTGTTTACTCCTTGAGTAAATGTCTGGTGTCACTTTAATAAATCAGATGAACTCTGCTCAGAGAGATATGAAGCCTGTCATTTGATCATTAAGATTATTTACAATAGGGTATGTAGTTGAAATACAGTAGTAATACAGACACACACAAACTCCTGAACAGGAAAAATTAATGGAGGAAGCCTGCCATAGTATGCTTTAAGGTAAAAGGATGTTGACATAAATCAATCAATACTTAGTTTAGATCATTGTGGTGGTGGTTGATTTAGAAATTTCTGAGTCAATTTGAAATAGGATATCCTGTTTTAAGCAGGGCACCACAATAGATAAGGCTAATTATTATGGCCATCTGTGCATGATGGGCTTCTTTCAGATATTTTCTTTCTGGGCCAAACACAATGAGATGTAACTTCCAGCTCACAGATCATTGTAAGCAGCATGGGCTTTGGGTGTAGGCATGTTTACAATAGCAAAGCTGTGCTTTTACTCATGGAGTTTGTTTTCTTTAGGGAATAACAACATGGTACCACATTATCACCTGAATTTCTTAATTTCTCTTCATGAGTGCTACATTTTATTGAATTAATTTGCATCTTCACAATTCAAGTGCTTCTCACAGAGATACACCCCTATTTGGCTCTAGAGGTTGTAGTTAGAAAATATTAAAATTTCATCTGTGTATTTCTTGCTTTCAAGGTGCAAATATTTTTTCAGTACACAGTAAGTGTTGCCAGCATGATTCCTTGAGGGGACAACAAACACTAACAAGCGATCTGGTAGCTCTAAGACTTTGCGGGTCATGCTGCTTAATCCTGATTGAATTCCTCTGTGGCTGAGCAAGGCTTAGAGCAAGAGGAAGGCCTTCCTGAAGGGTTTTCCTGACAGTGATCTGTAAAAACTGTGATCTGGTGGGCACACTGATTTTGTTCAGCAGGGACATTTTAACTGTGAAGGAATGTGATGTTCCTGATTACTTTTTCAGGATAAGATTGTGTGGAGACTGGTGGGACTAGCATGTGCACATGAAGAACCAGACTCTTGGCTCCTGCTCTAGGCACTGTCTGCCTTTAGCCAGGTAGAAGGGGTACCTGCCTGTTTAATAACAGTAGTTCTTTTCCCCACACCAGGAATACCGTAAGACTTGCTCTATAATCTTGCAGTCCTCCAAAACAGCTTGTAGATGTAATTGTGGAGCCAGAGTGAATGATGTCTTGTTCTTTAGATTTTTGTGTGGCCACTGGGGTGCAGTTAATGCCCTCAGAAGCTGATTTATTCCATGGATCTGTTGTCTGCAGAACCCTGAACACTTGTGGGATCCAGTTGCAAGTCTAGGTCAAAGCTGTATTAGGTTTCACATGGAAGTCTTGTTGCTCGGAATTTTGAGCCCTGCTGTAGCAAGCTGTTAAAAAATATGCTTAGCTTTCTACATGTGCATAATCCCTACATCCCCTTCCATGGCAGCAGAAGAGGAGAGCTATTACTCAAGAGTAACTCAAGTCACAGTAAGCAAAACAGCGACGTCTTGTATGAAGACCTCTTTTGGTAGCCCTTCTCTATCAGCAGCACAGACTAGTGTTCTGTTACATCTGCAATATGAGTAATATAAATAGGATTTTGAACTGAGCTAAGGCAGGTTGAGGTGAAAAGAATTCTTCTATTTTGAAAGAAAGCAGCTAAGGTGTTATATCCAATGGTCTTCTGTTTATACTCTCATGTTTGTAAAACCTCAGTTTGATTTGTTGATCCCATGAAATCATCAAGGGAATAAAATAAAATACCTGGAAAGATTGTTTGATGTGAAAGCAGATTGTGTGAAATGTACTAGGCCACTCTGCTAGTCACTTGAAACTATCAAAAAATAAAAAAAATATAAGAGAGAGAAAGTGGAGGAGAGGTGACACAATGAGCAATGGGAAATACCATTCTAAATTTGTGTGGCCTAAGGTCTCTAATGATAGGCTTTTATCCCATTACATCTAATTGACACAGAACTTTATCATTACAAAAAATGAGAAGTATTTACTCCCTGAAATATTTGGGACATTATAGTGACTTTCTTTTCATGATAGGCTGTTGAAAGTACTATTATGGCTGGCTCACATGTAACCTGGGAAAATGATCCAGCAGTCTTCAACGTTAATGGAATGTCATTTGTCATAGGCCTTGCAGGTGTGACTCTGTTTCTACATTATAATACATGATGGAAGTAAGTGGCTGGATTGCAGGCCTGTTGCCAAGCATAATGCACATTCTGTGAGTGTCACTGGTGCGGCATTCCATAAATTTTTACTAATAGCGAGAAGTCTTGAAATACATGATCTTTCTCTTCTAAGGTCAAGCAAGACTACTCCACAATTTAATTTTAGCCTTGCTATCTCTGCAGTCAGAATGGTAACATGCAATGTTTACTGTTCAGTGTCCTCTTTTGGAGGATTAAGTTTGAAAGGCTTGAATTGTTGTTGTTATTATTATTTTTAAATTTAATTTTTTTTTTCTTGTTTCCTCCCCCCCCAAGAATGAGGTGCACTGACTCTGGAAAGGGGTTTTGTGTGTAAGAAATTTTTTTGTTTGCCCCCAAACATGGCAAAGCACCATGTCACAGTAGAAGAGGTGGCATTTATCCTAACTACATGACTATGGAAGGGAAAAATTTCCAGATGGCCAGCAGTAGCTGTACTGGGACTTTTGGAGGAATACTTTAAAGGCTGAGATATGAAAGCTGCTAAAATAACTTGCATACAACAATGTGCTGTTTGCCAGATCTCTCATTAAAACAAATAGTGATACGTTCCTTTTAGGGGCCAAATGTTTAGATGATCTAAATCACTGACCATGAATATCAGAGATACAAAAGGACTGTTATTTGTTTTTGGACTGGATTTGTTATCTGTCTGATGGAGCAAGAAAGCAAACAATGGATAAAAAGGTAGGCTTTATTATTACAATTTTTAATTTTTTTTTCAATTGTACCCAATTCTTAAAATATTCCAAGCTTTAAGTCCTTTAAGTACTTGTTTAAGCATCCAATCTAAGGAACCTGTCACAAGCCAGTTCACTGAGAAACCTGGTAATGCTCACTACTCTCTGGCTTGTTTCTGCTAATGCAGATTTGTGTCCCTATGTATGATGTTGACTCTCACAAATAGGAACATTTCACCATCGTCTTGCTTTAATAACCCTTTCTGAAGGGACAAGGTAAGTATCAGTTCCCCCTTCTCACCTCTTTTTGCTATTTATTGCAGTATTACACAGGGAATAAAGTCAGTCCATGTATGTGTAGGCTCTCATACAACAGCAAATGAATGGAAGTTTTAATTTTGCTGAAGGCTGAACCACAAAGCTTTCGCCCAGTGGGAGTACAGAAGTGCCTCTTGCACATACTTTACCTTCTAAGTAGTCTTTCTGAGTTGAAGCTACTTCCATAGCACCCTTGGTGCTAAGTGCTGAAGTACCAGGCTTGATTTTGGAGGTATGTTTATCAGAGTTGAAATCCAGTTCTTACAGTTAGTTACGTTGTTGTTTTGGTCACATGAAAAGCCTAAAATTCTGGATGGTATTTTTTGGTACCATCACATTTTATTCACATGTGAGTATGCTTTTTGAAGATTCTTTTCTAGTTCACGAAAGACATGGATTCTGTTGTCCTGAATTTTATTTTCTTTTAGAGGGCCTGAAAGGATCTTCTAGGGCTCTGTGGATGTCCTGCTTTGAAAGCGTCGTGGAGATACAGCTCACTATGTAACTTTATTCTAGCTTGTATACTCTAAGAGTGTAATTTGTATTTTTTAAACTTTAATGTTACGGTCAGCTGCTAAGTAATATGGTGTATACCTACAGAGAGACAAATGAACAAAAATACTCTTTCGCTTTCCAGTTGTATTTGCTTCATCTTTAAGAATCTTAGGCTGGAAAGAAAACGAAGGACTTACAAAATATGCTCCTTGTGGCCCCTCACCTTCCTCCCTTGTTGGTGCTGAGATCAAATTTCAAAAGAATTCTAGAAGGATATTGAATTTCAGGTTTTGTTTTCCCATAGCAGTGATTCTGGCCAAAAAACTTTTTAATCAAAAGGACCAACTGTAACCTTGTTAATAACTAAGAAAACAATGGCCAAAGGGAAAAGATCAGCCAAAAGCTACAAGTCATTTCTGTTGGCAGAATAATTGGTAGATCGTTATTTTGGTTGAAAACAATGTTATTTGTATTTCTAATTTTGCAAAATTACTTAATTAATAACACATGGGCAGCAATGTTGATTACAGAGTGGCTCTTGACAGAGGACACTTTTAAAGCAATGTTGTTAGGCCAAAGGTAGGATTATGCAATACTTCAGCAAATGAGTCCGACTGCTGCTCAACAGATGATTCTGCTTGTCTTGGTAAGGCATAAATCATTATGATATTCTTGACACTGAAACAAGTAATTTTCAAGAGGATAGTGAGGTATATTCATTATGATGGGATCATCAGTGGGTGAAAATTGAATTAATTCTGCCTCCATTGACAAGTAGATTGTTAGAGGAGAATGCCTCTGTGTGGTTGTTCATGGGAACTTTTGGATATTGAGAAAGTGCTTGGAGTGGAACTGGGTAACTGAAGAAAGAAATGAAGGGAATGATGCTGGTCCTGCACAAGCTGTGTTGTTGTTCACATTGTGTAAATATTTAGGCTGGTTTAGGCTTTAGGACTTGTGTGTGTCCATGTTTGTGGGTGGGGAATATGGGAGCATTAGGGAAGAAGGAAAGTGTGGAGTTACAGCACTTGCCTATAAAGAAGCACATGGTTCACAAGACAAAAAATCCAAATCTTTTGTTATAGGCCAAAAATGGTAATCCTTATAACTATCCTTGTTCCTTCTAAATGGATCCCTTTCTTGCATTGGTTACTGGCTGCCCGGGGACTGAATTTACAGCATGATTTTCCTCTTTCTAGTTGTTTCTTTTGTGCAGTCTACCACAGTTCATTCCCTTGAGGACATCAGCTCACAGTGAGTGTGGGGGGGGGGGGGGGAGGGGAAGGATAGGAGAGAAGGAAGTGGGGTACTGGAGTTTTTACTTCTGATGGAATCATGCATCCAGCAAGGAACATGCTGCAATTATCCAGAACATTGTCACTCTCAAGATGCCTGTGAGTGCTTGTCTGCTGTGTTATATACAGTGCTTGATTAACTATTGTTTCACATGGGAGAATGAGGTTGTTCTCTCCATGATTCAGATCCACTTCACAACCCTTTTCTGTAAACTTCTTCTTCTTTCATTATGCGACAATTATTTCCTTTTTGTAGAGTATGTAGCCTAAGACCTATGTAAATTGAGTGCCAGGGCTTCAAACTGTAATAGCTGAATGCTCACCTTAGAAACCATTATTCTAGTCATTACAACACAGTTTATTCCTCTAGAGGACATTAACATTTGAAAATGTGTCAACTAGAGTGTGAAATTTATCATGATCATGAACCACCTGCCAACTAATTAGAATACAACATTCTGATTTCCTGTACTCTAGTATTAATCTAATGCTTTACAGCCACTTACATGTTTGATCTGTTTTAGTTTCTAGCACACTCTGAAGGCCAAAGCAGTACGTTCTGATGTGGGAAAGATCAAGGAAGAAGGTGAAGGGCCAAATGTGTGGGCAAAGCACTGTTAGAAAGACTCAATCAGCAACACAAGTGATGACAAAACCACTGGGACATGTGCAAAAAGGAGAGCAAGAGATTTAAAAAAACCTCTTTACATAGTTAGGAAGTAGTTTTAAAGTGCTCTCTTTCTCATTTGCACTGAAAATATATCAGAAGATGAAGTCTTCTGCAAGAATGGAAGCAAGTTACAGTTGGAAAAAATTTCAGTGTCATCTTGCTTAATGTCTGAAAATTCCTGGTAACTTTTCCCTAAAGTGAGGACTTACAGCTTGAGTTGGAGTATAATACAGCAGTTTGTCTGAGGTTGGTCCTGTTTCACTCAGCAAAACAGTTCTTGTAGTAATTGTGGTATTCGAGCAAAAGGCTTTTTCAGAATTAGAGTGAGTGCTGTATATGAAAATGACTAAAGCATGCAACAAATTACCGGCAAAGTCAGACTCCCTGAAAATACTTTTAATGTTTTTGTTAGTGCCTGAAGATACACTCAAGAGATGGTGTTGCAAAATTGTCTTCTAGGGTGTTTCAGGTTGTTTAAAAAGTGCTATGTGATGTTACAAGATTGAGAGAAAGTGTTTCAGTTTGAAGTTTACATCCCCACTGAATTTGTTTTCCTCCACCTTCCAATGACCAAGTTCATCTTGCAATATGTTTTAGCATAATTCTTAATTTGCCAAGGGCCTTAATATGAGGGAAACATTTGCAGAGAGGCATATTAATCAAATTATTTACCATAATTGGGATCTTGGCTGTATGCTTTGCTTTTTCATCTAGATAATTTCTAATTAAAAAAATAAAATTAATTTCTATTTAAAAACAATGCAAACAGAATTGTGAATAAGAATTGGTAGAAAAGGCAGTGGCAATAAGAAGGCAGTAGAGGGAAAACAATTCTTTATCGTGTGAAAGGGCAAGACTTTAAAACATCTTTCTAGAGAAAAGGGTCATGCTTCAGCATGTTTACCTTCATAAACAGGACTTTGTATTAAAAGCTTAATTTATAAAGGATGAGTAGAACTTAGATGTGTGTTATGGATGTGACTCCATGCTACAAGCCTGCCTGGTTGAAGGGGTAGCACTGTATTGCCTTGGAGCCATTGAAGATGCCAGCAGCCTGCCACAACTGCTGCAAGTGTTAAGTGTGGTCCAACTAGTGGCCTGCAAGCTAACTCCAGGCTTCTGCACTGATCCATCTGGCCCATCAGCTCTTCCCTGAGGGAGATGGAGAACAGCTGTTTTGAGCCATGGCTGTACCCTTCAGCAGCTGAGCTTGTCCTCCTATGCAAAGCCAAAATTCTGCTGCTGTTGACAGTAGATGTGTGTATTTTGTGTGAATCAGTTACTACTGAGAGATAAATGTCCAGGCACATACCCAGCACTGCAGACTCCACCAGGTCCCAGTCCATGGCAGTGCCTTATTGCTGGCAGCATGTGAATAGTCTCAAGGTTGCTCTTGGCAGTCACTGATGTGGCAGAGAAGGGAGAGAGCTGGCCATTTTGTAGGGGGGAGAGGCAGCATGAAACCCATGGTGAGGAAGGTGGGAGGGGCAGTTGTAAACCCAAATCTGTCTTCCACAGCTGTTGAGTTTATACTACCCTGTACAATCTGCAACAAAAGTTGGGAGTATATGTGTGCCTAGCAGGTGTTGGGTTGTCTGAGATAGGGAACATGTTCAGCTGAGAGGAGCATGGTGTTGTCCTTTTCCTCGGAAGAACTGTTCTGCCTGCCTCCTACAAGAAAGGGGCAAATGGTAACCCAGCTGGTTCAGCAGCCGTGGGCCCCCCCTTTAGGAGAGGTTGTACCCCATTAAATTCCAGCAAAAAGGTGTTTGGAGAGTCTCAGGTGGGAAACCTGCAGATATAGGCCCAGAAAGGTGTTGAGACAAGGAGAGGAAACCCCTGCCCAACCTTCCTGCCAAAATATGTGAACCAGCAATAATCTGGCTTTGGTAAGGGCAATAATAATAAATCTGCTGACTTGAATATAAAGAGCAGGCAGCATGGAAGCCGATGAAGAAAAAAAAAAAAGTCATAGGTGTAATTTTTTTCTTCCTTGTTTCGTATAGCCATATCTAGACATACAGAGAACAGAGCAGAAAATCTTTTTATCTGGCCCCACTCATGAGTATGCACTTGTCAGTGCAGGCACCTTGTGCTTTGTTCAGGGATGTTACTGGCTGTTGGTTTCTTCCACCCTGAAAGAATGTCACAAGGCCAGTGGAGTGATGAAACCATGGCTAAAAAGCAAATTAGACTCATATCTGCTTCAGGATATGTTTACATTATTGCCAATTTAATTTTTTTAATTATTATATATGAGCTCATTCTCTGCTCATCACCAAAGCTACCATATATTGCAGTTTGCCATCAGTTTCATAACAGATAAGGCATAGCCACTGGATCCTGCCTCCTTGCAAGCACACCGAGGGCTCTGTCTACCCCACAAGTAGTGAGAGGAGGAGCTGGCAATGCTTGTTGCTACTCTCAACTTTCTTGCTGTGAGCTAGAGCTAATCCCTTTGTGAAGTAACACCTGCAGTATAAGATGTGCAGGGTCCATGAGGATAAGGTCTACTGTATCCTATAGGGAGACAGTGTGTGAAGAGGTTTCTGGTTTCCCTGCTTTGGAAGGGGAGAAGGAATCTTCCTGTTAATGACTGCTGTTTGATTCCTACTGAATTAGAGCTATTTAATCTAAGTGCAGCAGGAAGGCTTTGTTCTTAGTTGGTGTAATAAGTGGAAATGAATTATCTAAATTGTTTGTTGCTTTGCAGGATCTCTTACCTTCTTAGGACAAGCCTTGCACTGGATCCCAAATCTTTCTTTTTCCAGTATCACTGGAGAACCAGGGTTCTAGTTTTTTTTCCTTGACCGGTGCTATATGGTGGGCTGCTGGCAAAGGGGTGTAGAGTATTTCTCATGAGTGCGCAACAATGTAGTGGAGGAGCTGAAGCCATGGAGAAAACAGCATTGTTTGCCATTACTTTCCCAATTCTGTGAAAGCTTGGGGTATATAATTATAGAGAGTGATTCCTAAAGGTCACAGCATGTCAGGTAACATCAGTGCTGGTGTTTCTTCTCTGAGTGTTTGCAGAGTACATTGGTCTGTAGCCACCAGATCCTGTTCTCAGGAGTTAATGCAAATTATTTCATGTACCCTGTAAAACCCCCTTAAACGGGTTTGCAAACAAGCCTTGTAACAAGGAGTTGGCAGAGGTCTGTGTTGATATCACTCCCAGCTCTGTGGCTCCACTGATGAGCTCTCCTGGCTCCATCCCAGTTGAGACAACTCAGTCAAACAGAAGAATCCAACCAAAATATCTGGAAGGGACTTTTGACATTATTCCTTCACTGCTGCTGAGTCTATTTGGAGTGTGTGGAAAAATTCTTCAGCTCAGAAGAATGGTGTAGTGCAATGTGATAACAAGGCCCATGAAGGTTATCAAGGATATAATCAAATCTATCTGTGGGACAAAGACTTCCACTGTACAGCTAATTAAAACTTGTTTCTTCTCCGCCTGTTCCTGTTTGGTTGCCATTATTTATAACTGAGCTGCAAGGCACTGAAGCAGAAAGTTGGTTCTCAAATATTTTAACACCAGCTCTTCTGGCCAGAGCCTTATATTGAAAGAAACTGCATACTGTTTTTCTTGTGGGCTGCATGAATGGCAGACCAAGAAGTCATTTGCAGGTAATTTCTCTCTGTTCATAAAGTCTATTATAAAACAGACATTAAAAAAAACCAAACAAAAACCCTGAAGGAAACCAACCAACCAAAAAAAGCCCAACAACACACCAAACCACAAAGCTTATCCTTTTAAACTTTATTCAAACTGATAAGATTGTTGCAATAGAAGTATTTAAACTTTGTCTTGCCCCATACTAGAATGTGCAGATGGATCTCAAGTTGATCTCCAGCATAATTTTCTTGCTTATTACAGAATTTTTTTCTTCCTTTTCACCTTCATATCCATACAGCTGCTTCAAAAAAGGGCCATGGATAGGACAGGACATTGGCCAGTTTTTAGGCCCAATAATGTGAATGCAGTGCCTGTGATTTTGGTGGCATTATGGAACAGTATGTAGGACATAATGGTCCACCTGTGGTATAAAGAAAAGATCAACACCTATCACCAGACTTTTTTTTTTTCCCAAAAGCAGAACTCATGTAGCCCAGTGAGGTGACAGCAGTGATTGCTAGAGTAGGATCTGTCTGTGAATGATATTAGCAATAGCATTTGTGCTGTGGAAATGCCAAGGACCTCTTGCCCTGCTATGCTAGGCACTGCATGTATGTAGAGAGCGAGAGTCACACGATGCTCCCCAAGGCATGCAGAGCCTGATGGAGAGTCCTGAGGAAGGATTTTTCAAGGTCATACAGCAGGTTAGTAGTCCAGCTGAGAGCAGAATTTGGAGGGTAAACTGTGCTGCTGCAGCACTACCCTGTTGAGTATCTTGAAGCCAGGATTTTTCCTCTAGACCTAGAGATTGTTTTGCTTACTAAACTGCCTGAGCAAGACAGCTTTGGTGACCTGTTGAGGGCTTTCCCATTCCCTACAGAAGGCAGGTATAAATAATTCTCCATGTGTACAGACTGCATCTGCTAATTCCTGGCTTTCAATGAATTCCTAAGCAATGATTTCCCTCTCCTTCGCTGTGTAAATTTGGTGTGTGGTTTAGGGAGCTTTTCCCTCCCCAGATGATAGGAAGGTCAGCTGCTGTCAATATTAGAAATTATAAGTTCTGTTGGTGTAATATTTTTTGACGGGTAGACCCCTGCATTCCTTGCCACTCCCTGTTTCTTCTGTGGCATGGTTTTGTACCTGCAACTGCTGATGGCACCGTTCTGTTGACCAGCTTCTGGTGTGGTGTTGTGGTTGTGTGATCTCTGAGAGGAAGTAGCTAAGATAAAAGCTTGGAATTGGAGAACTTGCTCGACTTGGTTAAAGCCAGAAGAGTTTGACATTGAATATCAACACAGACTGTGCAATATGAGTAGTGATTCTTGCCTGAGGCTGGCAACTTCTGGGGTACAGCATCTCTGCCTTTTTAGGCAGACATTCAGCTCTATTTCAGTGCCACCAGGAATTGGAGGAGTCACTGTCTCTACATACCAGTGTCGCAACTCTAATGACCTATTTTCCCATTTTAGAAATGGTCCCCCTTCGTGTCCCTGAATTTGCCTGGCTTTGGCTCCTGGCCATTACATCTTGTCATGCCTTTTCCACTGGATTAATGCGAACTTTAGTACCAGAAGTATTCCCTTTGTAAGCAATCATTGTATCTTATGATAAATTTATAGAGTCCAGTTTCATTTTCTTGCCATAGTTAAGACCCCTTCTTATAACTCCTTGTGACTTGTAGCAGACTGCATCTGCATTCCTACTTTTCAATTAAAGAAACTTGATATTCAGCATCTTTCCTCCCGTTTTTGAATTTTAAGTCATCATATGTTTATTTTACAAGCTGCTGTATGCCAGGGACCTGTTCCTTATGATGGCTTTGCAGTGTTCCTGACCTATGAGATCTTGACCCAGACTGGGACTTCAGTGCAGTTACTGAGAATAACAAGATCAAAATAAATACTTGCTAACTCAGAGTTTGTTATGTTCCCCTCAAGTTTTCATTCTCATTCAGTTAAGAAAATATCACATTCCCACAGTGGTACTCAACTCAAATTAAAAAATCATAATGTAAATCATATTTGTATGAATAATTTAATTTCTAGGAAATGCATTAGGGAAACCCTTTAATATAAGGTTCCAAATTTGCAATAGTAATGATCTGAGAGGAAGAGATTGTTTGCCATGAAGTAAATTATGCATTAGAGGAGCCTTTTAATATTCTTATTTAACACCTAATATTGATATATTCATTGATCTACAGAAGCTGCAGCACTGTAATATATGAATCAATTAAAACTGTAATTAAAATATTCTGTACAAGCCCCAGGATTTGTGACAATATGTATGTGGATACATATATAGTCTTCAGTTTCCTGGCATCTCCATTCTGCAGTGACTGATGCTATTTTAAGAACAAAAGAAACTTCTCTGGGCATAGAGATTACAGTAAACATTTGGCTGTAGCGTGTGACAGTGTTGCACTAACAGCTTCAGTTGCAACAGTTGCAGTTGATGCACAGCTTCCATTAACTCTTTTTAAATAAGTCTGCTTACGGTTTGGCCAAGCATATATGGAAAGGCCTGGAAGGAAGGGCATCCTTCATACCTTTCACATTCTCTGTCTAAATGAGAACTGTCTGGTCAGGTTTGAAAAAGGAGCTGGTGGTGCCATACAGGATACAGGCAGCTGGCTTTTCATCAGCGTCCAGTAGGCAGCAGTTCCCATGGAATTGTTGGCTCTCTAAATTTGCCGTGTGTCACATGCAGCAGCATTTTTCAAGCAGGCAAAGGCTAAGGACTTCTTGCTCAAAATGCTGTTGTCAGCTGGAGTAGTTAGATGCTGAAAGTTGTGGGGGGTTTGTGCTTTTGCTAAGGTATTTAAACAACAGGAGACAATTTGCAGAAAATATTGCCCTGCTTCTTTTCCTGGTGAAGGTGTAGCTGGGTCCTTACACCTGCTCTGTATAGGTGGCAATGCTGTTTTGGAGCAATTGCAGAGTGACTCTTAGTTTATCTTTCCCAGAATCAAAGTAGTAGTGTTTAAACAGAGGCACAGCATTGATGGTGTAGCACAGCAGGCCTCTGTGGTGACTGCCATCCTGAAAACACCCTGCAGGAAAAACAGAAAACTTCAGCATGAGCTGCAAGCCCTTGGATGGAGCATCCTGGTATACCCATGTTCCCTGTGGGTCCCTGGGCAGTGAGGGAGCAGGGCCTATGACTTTCCACAGAGTGTTGTGTATCAGAGGAATTTAGCAAAACCATGCAGGGCACACCAGTGGCTTCTCTTTTGCTTCTCCCAGAGTACAGGAAAGCCCCAGTCAATGTTCCCTCTCATGGGGAGTGTCAGTGCAGAGGAAGATGAGGTTTCAATCCTTTGAATCTAAAAATCCTTATTAGTTTACAGACTGGGGTATGATATTCCTGCCTGTACAATGAGAAAACATGTGGAAAGTGCCAGGACCTCAGCTGGAATGGTTGCCTTCTTTCACCTCATACCACGTATGAGAGGGTGCTCTTCTGTGACAACACAGTTGCTTTTCCACCCTTTCTACTGTAATGATGTGCTTATAGTAGCCCTGCTTTAATTTCAATAGTGATGTTGTCCATTGTCTCTGTAGATCCTGAGTTTTTGTAGATAATTTTCCACTTACAAGCTTATGTATTTGAGGTTCTTCAGAAAATAAAATCCTTGCCAGACCAATAATAATTGGACTGTGGTATTTTGAAATGTTGCAAAATGACTGTGACAAGCTTAAATTGTTTGATTCCATTAAAGCAGTTTAAGTAGTTGAATTCCAGATCCATAGGAGTAAGCAGTGTGTATCTCAGTGGCTGATGGATGAATATATGCTACTCAGTGCTTGTATCTGTCCCACTAATCAGGTCTTGTTATAGGGATCTGGGTTGGGTGGGGAGGTGGGTGTACAGCAAATGCATTCCAGGTTGCTCAGATCTCAGAGCAATGGGCCCACACTGGGTGGTTTTGCACCATTTTGACATTTGGTGCCAAAACCACACACAGCCTTCCTTGCCATTCCTTACCCCAGCATATAAAACTTCTGTAAGTTGTCCACCTCCAGCATCACATAACTCTTAATGAACCCTCAACTATGTTGACCTCCACATGAGGTTTTTTCTCTTTTTCATTGGCCTATTGCAAATGGGAAAAATGGACAAAGTGCAGGCAATCTCCAGCTTGTGGGCAGGTGTAATTTGCTCTGGGCAAAATCTGTTTTAATGCAGTGTGGAGGAGGGGAGAGGAAGGCAAGCTTTTTCTGGCTTCTTCTGTTTTGAACTGGAAAATCAGAGCACTAATCCTAGAGCCCTGTGAGCCTTGTTTTTCTCCTAGCTTGCCCTGCATATCCCAGGGATGTGTGGCAGACTGTACCTGTGTTCTGCTCTGTAATGACTCATGGCAAAAATTCAAGAGATCTCTGCTTGAGGTTCTTTGTTCTAGTACAGTATTTATGGCTGGGTTTGTAAAGAGATATGTCTTTAAAGGAACTTTCTTTTGTAAAACAGAGTTATTACAGGAGTATCTTGGAGAGTTTCAGTGTTGCTTTTCAAACTGGGTTGATTGTAAAGCAAAAAATAAATAAGTTTGAATCCAAGTGATACTTTCCAGTGTGTATCTGAATTACAACCAATGAGCTATCTAAATGAAATTAAATACAGATCCCTTTCTTGACTCGGTTTCTGTTATAAAGAAATATAATTAAACAAGTAAAGTAAAATCAGAAAAAAAAAAGGATATCTTTGTCACAACACTTGCCCAGAGCTCAGGTCCACTTGGGATATTACTTAGCCTCCAAGCTGGAGTACTTGGTCAGAAGTAGACATTTTAGGTGTAATTTCCTAATTCCTTTGTTTGTCATTTTTGTTAGTCACTCATGTTGTTTAGAGGTTGCACATAGTGTTGTATCATCTCTAGGGCCCTGTTTTATGAGTTGACTAAAATTAAGCTTTGGGAGTTTTCTGGCCAAAAATTAGAGCTTAAAGCCAGGGTGTCTTAAAGGAACACCGTAATGAATAAGGAAGGGTAACCTCTCATTTGCAACTTACATTTCTAGTTCATCTGATTTTCCCAGTCTAACCTCCCCACTTTTCCCCCCTCATATAGCCTCATGAGCTGTGCTTTGAATTCATCCATATGAACTTACAGATGCATCATGCCTCTCTTTCTGATTTTGGGGTACAAGGGAAATGGAGGCAGATAAAGGAAAACAAGACAAGAATCAGCGGTGTTCAAGAGCAATTTTCTTGCTTAGTTCTTTTGTCATGACCTAAAACACCCTAAATAAACAAGGCAAAAGAAGACTGTATTTAGGTTCAAGATATGTTGGGAGCTTCATTCTAACTGCTGAAGGAAAATAGTGAAATAATAAGTATTCTTGGGGACAGAGGTAATTCAGGTTGACATATTTAGCTACCTGCCCTGGTGCAAGGAGGAGATAATGTGAAAGTTGCAGTATTAGCAAGGTGACCAGCAGACCTATTTCTGACAGAATTATTTAAACCAGAGGCACCTAGAGCAGAAAGTGTGAAGAGCTGCTGCTTAAGGTAAATGCTTGTCAGTGGGAGTAGCAACAACTGTCTCCTATAGTTTTGGACTCTTCATGTAGTGGGTAGGAGCTGAAACACAGAGTAGGTGACTGTCGCAGTAATGCACTTTGTCCTTATAACTCCTTGCATAGTTTTGAGTGAATTTCTGTTTATCCTTTTTTGATCGGTTAATGAATCTGAGGGAAAGATGCAACTGTGATGTAAATAAACCTTCATTCTTGTTAGGCAAAGACAGATAGCTAGGCAGACTGGCTGTATGAGGAATAATGAGGAATTCTGAGACGTAAGAACATCTTTTGAGTCTTTAGCAGCCATTGTGTTGGGAAGTTGTAGGTTTCAGACTGATATTTTTGAAGGTCACTTGCAGACTGAGCATGCAAGAGGATTGGGGATGAGAGGTTGACAGTGGAGTGGCTGTGGTAAAGCCAGTATTACTGCTGGTTGTTGGTTTTCTGATTCACTGGGATTTCATCTTGGTGGGTTGTGCTTTTCCTTGCATGCTTAACATTTTCAACAAAAGTGAAAAATGTTTTGTGCAGAGATTATCATTATAAAAAAGAGACATTTATGGGAAACAATTCTAGCTTTTAGTGTGAGGACTGGTTAATCAATTTTAAAATGAAGATGGAATGTTGTATAGGTAGTGAGATGAATCGTTATATGGGAGAGAGATTAATAAGTGCCAGGAGATTTAGAAACATAATTTCAGATTAAAGCTGCTGAATTTCTTTCTTACTAGGAGAATTTCTGACTTGTAATTTGACACTTCTGGCCTCAAACTCTGGGAAGATCTTTCCCATGAAGCAAAAGACTGGTAGGAGAGGTGTTTTCACCATTCTCCAAGTGATTCTCCAAGCTGTTATCTGGCTAGCTTTTGCCTTGGACATCATAATGTGGGCTCATAGAGTTGCTCTTTAGTGGCCACTCTATAGTCACTCTCATAACTGAACAGCGGATGGTAGCAGAAGCACAGGGGAGAAAAAAGTGTCTGGAGGCAGAGAGGCTCCCTTGGCACAGCTCAATAAGAAACAGATGTTTGTCTCTGGCTGCATAGCACAGCAGGGCAAGGCTGGCAGGTGTAGCTGCAATCTCTTTTACCCTTCGGTACTGGATACCTGATACATAGTCAGAGGGAGGGAGCAATTAATTTAAAAAGAAACTGGGAGAACCTTCAGTATAGGAAGGAAAACACTTCAGAGTAGTATTAGTACAACAAATAGGATAAATTTTATTTTGCAGTAACTTATTCAGATTGTTCTTTAAGAACAACACAAACTTCCTCCTTTTTTTTGGTATTGTTTTTTTTCTGGAAAGCATGATTCTTTCACTGGCTCACTTCTTGGATGTTTCTTTGCAGGAATTTGCTGTCTTGTGGTATCTTCCCCATAGATGGGAAACTTTATCATGTGGTAGTGACAACTGAAGTGCACTTTACTTCTTGAGTTCAGTATTGCTGGGGAAGCAGTGTTTTAAAGAACAGAAAGGGATGCTGATTTCAGAATGGCTCAAAGAGTGAAAATTAAATTGTCAAAATCTGTGGGGTAAATGAGCATTCTTAAACAAGTATTACATGCTTATGATACCTGAGTGGTTTTGTTCGGGGTATTAGGGTTGGGTTTTTGTTGTTGTTGTTGTTTTGGGTTTGGTTTTTTGTTTTGGTTTTTTTTAGGGGGTTGTTGGTTTTTTTTTTTTTTTGAGGGTTAGGCATGTTGCTTTCCTCATTTAGCCTTTTAGTATCACCATTCTTTATCATTAGTGCAGCATGAGCAGATTTCTTGCCTATCCTGGTTAATTTTCACGATGACTTTGCAAGGCTGAACAAGAATAATTATGTGTTCAAAAACTCCATTTCAGGTTAGGCTCTGGAACAGTGTCAGCCTTAATGTTCACAGTGTGAGAAGAAGGTCTGGGTTGGAATTAATCCCAGGAACTCCCATGCCTTAGAATGATGGCAGTCAGACCTGTTATTTTGGTGCCAGTATTGGTCACGTGGGGCACTTTCTGCATTAGCTTAAAATAAATTACTTTCTTAATGTTATGCTGCATGACCATCATAAAAGAATGAGAATTTAGTGGATCACAAAGTGATAATCCAGTCTATTAGAAAAAAATCACCGCAAAGAAAATCCAAGTTTGTGGGATGGATCTGAATTCTTCGCATGAAATGACTTACAACCACAGCTGAAATGCCCCTAGCTTAACATCACATCAAGTTCTGTTCACTGCAGAATTCCCAGATGCTTAAATTTTAGGACTGGAATTGTATGCTCTAAGTAAATTACCCAGCTACAAAGGATTCTGGGTCAGTATGTACTCTCTTTGCTAGAGAAAAATGTTTTTCTCCTGGACCCCTCTGCCTCTGAACAGCTTAGAACTCATAGCTCTGATTTCTTAAGGCATTTGTCTTTGTCCGATGGAGTAAAGCACAAGTTACACGTTGTAAGCAAGCCTTTATACTCTTCCTAGCTATAAGAATAATTTCTTTGTTCACAACCTGAAGTATAAAAGGAAGAGGAAGGTAAAAATGCAGTTTTAGTCTGGACTTCAAGGTCTCTCTAACTATACAGAGTATTGTGATTTTTGATTTTTAGCAATGCGGATGCTATTTCATGTAAATAAGCATGTGTTTATTTATAAGTGCACTCTGGGTTTACAACTGGAAAAAACTGTGCTAGGATTAAAAAATAAGATGTAGTGGAGGAAAATACCTCTCCTCACAGAGCAGTATTCATGTTAGAGCTTTTAGTAGTATATGATGATTAACCAATAAAATAAAATGCATCTTGACAAGAGAATATCTTATCTTGTTAAGCAGGGCTGCCCCTATTTATTGCCTGGTGACAAACTTAAGTATTTATCCTATACCTACATACATGGATTATCAGTGTGTATAGATGCACCAAGTGCTAGCTATATTTTCCTAGCTGTGATGCTGGTCTGTTTATCTGTAAGCCACTCTGGGATTTACTTGATAATTTTAAAAACGTATTGTTGTTCTTTGCTCTCCTTTGTTTGACCTGACCAGTTTTGTGTTACCACCTGTGTAGCTGATCACCACACCTCTGATTGCAGCACGACCACTACATGCATGAACGTGGGTAATCCTGTTAAAGTCAGTAAGACCGTGTATCACCTTGATGAGTTCTTATACTTGGCGCTGCAATGCAAAGGAAGCAAAGGAAAAGAAGGAAAATTCTTACTGTTTCTGTAGACAAAGGTGCTTTTTTGAGAAGAAAATGAAGAATGTCTGTAATTTTTTGCAGATTACACATTATGTTGTACTCTAGAAGGAAATTTTTTCTATTATTGCTACAAGAAAGCCTAGATTATTAGACTGCAGATGTCCGAATTGCTTCAAAAGCATAAATCTGTTGCCTTATAGGTTTAAGTGTGTTACAAGTGGTTTTGCTTGTTTGTTTCAAATAAAATTCAAATGCATGGGGTAAATAACAGGGAGAATGTTGAGATTTTCGTGAACTACTCTGCCTAGAGAGCTTACTACTCCATAACAAAATTGAAATCTTTCAAATTTCAAATACTAAACAGCCTGGGGAAGTACTTTTTATAATTTTCTAACATTGCTCTTTAAACACCCCCATGCATTAAACAGGTAGTTACAATATATTTTTATGTGTGAGTAAATGGTATTTCCTACAAAGAGGCGAAAATGCTTTGTAGAGCGAGTTCATCCATAGAGGACACAAAAATTAGTGGGGTTTGTGAATATTTTTAGGACACAGTAGAAGTTCTTTAACTTAAACATGACAAGAAGAAAACCCAGTCCAGGCAGACGCTGTATTCAAGCCTTACACTCAGGAGAATTAAGATGGGGCAAATGTTTGGCAATGAGTAGAAGAATATGCTTCCCTGAACTCTCTGTGCACTCAGACGCACATGTGCTTATTTTATTTACGTGTTAACTTGAGACAATGAGAACATAAAGACTGATGGCTAGAAGGATTTTTTTTTTTTTTTTAATCCAGTAAATCCACATAAATATTTTAGTACCTTGTTAATACCTTAGCCCCTAGGAAGGTCTGTTACACCAAGCCTGCAGTCAAATGAGGCGAGTTATTTTCAGGACTGTGTGAGAGGGAAAGTGAGGAGACCTGCTTTCTGTTCCTCACTCTTAACTGAGCTGTGTGCTGAACTAGTAACAGTTGTTTAATTTCTTTGTGCTTCTGAGAATTTTAGGGGAAAAGTCTTATGTGTTAGAGACTTGCAATTTGTCTTTGATATTTGTGGATGCAAATTTATCCAGAGCTGTCATTTACCTACTGCTACAGTATGTAAATAGTTTTCTCCAGGTAACTGAGATCAGGGATGTTTAATGATATGGCTGACACTCTGTAAGTGTAAGTAGTCTTTGTAGGGAATCCTAGCTGAAACTGCTCTTATGAAATAAGTGAGTCCTCTCACAGCTATTTAATGGTACCTGCAGAACAGTTAAAATTTAGTTGTCTGAAATGAGTAGGATTTAAAATCGTAGCTCAGAGGCTTGCTTTGTATATCTGGCTTTGATACCAGCAATTGGGCAACTCTCTTGAAAATGCAAGTGGATCTTAAGTACTCTATGAGGCAGGAATTTAGTTTGACATGTCCTGTCAAAGACAATGGCTGTGCATCCTTTAGCATTCTTTTGATGCGGTGATCTGATGAGAGCACTGTGTCCAGAACAAATGACCCTTCCCCTCTATGCCACCCCAGTACCTGTTTTCTTAGATGACATTTGGCCAGACCTGAACTTAGGTAGCTGTTTGAGCTCTGGAGGGATAAAAGGACATGTAATTCTGTAGGAAGAGGAACCAGCCCATATTATTTTTTTTAATTCTAACGTTGTTACTTTGCTGGTTTTGAAATCTTAACCTAATGGAAGAAGAGTAAACAATTGTAGAACAGACAAAAGGAGGGGCTTATAATCCAAGGTGAATCAAATGCAGACCACAAGAAACATCAGTGCAAAGTCTGCCAAACAGCTCTGCATTCTGTTTCCAAGGTAAAGGTATTTTATTTTTTTATTACGCAGTTCCTATGCCTGTTTGACCTTATGAAGTAAAAGCATGAAAGAGGTAGATCACTGACTAAGAAAATCCTGGAGAAAATTAATGCTTTCACAAGACTGGTACATCTCCTTAATCTTCTGCCTCCCAACTATGCATACATATTAATCTGCTTAGAGGTTCAAAAAACAAGAGAAGACAATTGCAACTATTGCCAAACCCAGAGAAAAGAAAGGGAGGGAGTGGGTAAGGAGGGTGGGGGGCAGAAAAAGATCCCAAAGCAGGGTGATGACAACCCAAGGAAAAAGACAACACTTCTGCCTCTGGCAGTCAGGCAGTTTTTGTAAGCTTTTTCCCTTCCCTTGGCCTTAAACTAACTAACTAAGTGCATCAACCAGCCTTATTAACAAGGACTAGGAAGCTGGTGGTTGTAATAATATCCCCCCCTTCACCTAGAGCAGAGGTTCTATTCTATTTCCCTTCACGTATGTGGCAAAGGTCAGCTATTGAGACTGACTTGTTGTTGCTGTGGTGAGTGTCTGTGTCTATTACTGGCTACGACTGTTTCAGTCCCAAGTGTTCGTATGTTTTTTTAAGAGCTTCGGCATCCCAAGTTTATTGGGATAGGAAATATATCAAAAAAGCAACCCACAAACAAGGTTAAAAGCTCAAATAAAGACAGGTATAGAAATAGAAAGGGGAGGAGAAAAAAGGGTGATGGGGGGGATCAGTCCAATTTTCTTTAGAGACGTATCACATTGTTGGGGCTGTCTGGCAGTGTTCCAGTGTTTCAATTGAAAGTGAATTTCTTTTATTGAATTCCATCCAGAGATATCATAACCTCAAAAGGCTACTATTACCCAGAGGGTTTCAGATGAAACCATCTGAGCGTGACTTTTGAAATGCAAGAAGTCACAATTGTCATTTGACAACATGGGACCTGTCAGGGCCCCTCTTTGCAGGCAGACAAGTTGTTTACATAATCCTTCCACCCACTGTATTGAGGTGAAAACCCTTCCATTGCTGGTCTTTTTTTTTCTCTGCAGGTACAAAATCAAACCTACAATAATAATATAAAAAGTCCCTGCTGAGCTCAACAAAACCATCCCGTGCCTTGATAAACAAAATTTAAACATCAGCTTTTTGAGCAATGGAGTAGACAACTGAAAGACCTTTAGGTTTCAATGAACCAGGTTACTCTTCTTGTGGCTGTAATGATCATAATAACCAGAAATGGAATAGAAAGTCAAAAGATCAAGGTGTTGGAAATTAAAGAAAATGCAGCCACAAACCTTAGGGAAAGCAGAGGGTGAGATGTGGTTGTGTGTGGTCCTCTAAGCTGGTGAGACACATTGGCCACTGTCATCTTGCCCTGGTGATGGTAAGAGTGACAGGTGTCCGTGGTTGGCAGGACTTGCTTCCCCTTCACTTGTTGATGTGTAGTGGCTGTGAAGGCTTGAGTAATGGTGGCACCTGGAGGGCAATGTTGTTGGGAGGTGTACTAGGGATGTGTAAAGTTGATTGTAGTTTGGCAATTTTAGCTGATCTCAACAAATGCTAAAACAGTATGTGTGTATGCATGCACATTTTCAACACATTGTTTTGACTTTTGGGTATGCTCTCTCTCTGTAGAGCCCAAGGTGGAGTTGTAATTTGTAATGAGATTTTCAATGGTATGCAGACTTCTGGGAGATTTTGATGTGAGAGGAATCAATGTATGGGATGTATAGTGCTTGTCTTTTACTGGGGCAAAAGAAACTAGCAAAAAAAAAACCCCAGTGTTCATGTTTTGTTACAAGCTCCATTCATGCAGACTGTCTGCCAAGGGGGCAAAGAAGTCTGCAGTGAAAAGGTGAGGAAGTGAAAGCATGCAATAGGCAGGGTACATAGAACTGTTGGGAGGAGACAAATGGAAGTAAATTTGACTAAGATCTGGTAAGAAGAAAAATAGATAAAATTAGCATGTAGGAAAAACTGACAGAAAACCCAAATGGAGTACAACATTCTACTTGTATACAGTCACAGCACGATATCCCAGAAGGAGTGGGAACCTCGGGATAACTGTAGTGCAGGAGTGTACAAGCTGGTTCAGAAATCTTTTGGCAGAATTTTGGAACTGGTGACCAAAACAATAAGCTGCACTTTGGCTGCACTATGTGGATAAGAGTGTGTCATGGTTTAACACTGGCCCGGCAATTAAACCGAATAACAGATTGCTCTCTATTAATCCCCCTCTCCTTCCTGATAGAGGAAGGAGAGAGAATAAGGGAGAGAGACTTGTGGGTTGGAAACTAAACTACACAACTTTAATGAAACAATAATGATAAATAGGAAAAATTACTAAATATATACAAATATACAGGAAAATTGATACCACATTCCTCCCCCCCTTTCCCCAATAACTCTCATGTCACCACCGAGGCTGCAGGGCAGCCCTGGGAAAGTCCAGGCTGGAATCCTGGGGTCAGCAGCAGTCGGGAGCTGGAGGCAGGAACACACAGATTCAGGCTGGCATGGATCAGGACCACAGGCAGAGCAATGGATGGAATCCTCCCAGGGTGCTGAAGCAAAAACCGGGAACAGGTGAGGAAGGGAAGCAGGAAGGGCAGGAAGAAGGGTTTGACCCTTGTGATCTCTCAAATTTATACCGAGTATGACGTGTATGGGATGGAATACTCTGTTTGGTCAATTCTGGCATCTATCTTGTCTGGTCCTCCCCAGAGGAGGGTTTCAGGTGGGACCTCCTTACCTTCTGGAAGGCAAAATGTTCCTCAGAGCTGAGCAGTGTCCTTGGCTCTGCATACCAGTCTCTAGCAGTTACTATAAACATCGAGTGTTATCAGTCCTAAAAGCAGACACTGTCTGAGAAACTTGATGTTAATTTCAGCAAGTGCAACTACTTATAAGAGACTTAGCTGAAAGCAAAAGTACAAACCAGAAAATCACCTTTATCCTGGCCCAAACCAGGACAGAGGATAAATGTTACTTACGATTCACTGCTCAATAAAATTATTGGTGGAGATGAAAATCACTTTGAAAAATGCCTGCAGTGTTGTGCCTTCCTAGGAAAGAAAACAGAAAGATAAAGGAGGGTAAGTGAAACATTTTTCTTCAAGCAGGAGAGACAAGATGATGGTGTGATGGTCATGAGTTTAAATTCCTCAGCGCACCCACAAGTGCTTGCAATTTTTGAGCAAAGTGGGAGATGAAGACAAGAAGTTTAGGTGACAAATACTTCACAGAACAAAGTGTTTCTTTCCGATTACATGTAGGACAGACTGGTCCTGACTGGTGGTTGTCAGCTGAGTATAGATACATAGTTGAATAATTAATGTAATGGGGAAAATAACAGTCTTAAAGGATGATACCATCATGAGGCCCCTGAAAGCCCACATCAGTACTCTTAGATACAAGGCAGAGATCAAACTGAGAGTTGCTTAACTTGGCAGGGAATATCTGAGGAAGAAGAATATACCTGACCGCAGAACAGCTTATATTGTAGAACTATTGGATCTTGAAAAAATCATCATGCTATAAAACTTCCAAGTGTACTTGAAACTTCTTGTGTGAAAGAAATTATGCTGGCAAAACAGGCTGGAGAAAGTGGAGGATAAAAATCAAGCAATACTCTGGTCATTTGCCAAAGTAAAAGGGGTTGGTTTTGTTTTTGTTTTTGTTTTGTTTTTTTTAAAAACTAAACAAAAAAACCCCCAACCAACCAAAAAGCAAACAAAAACCAAAAAAAACCCAAATAAACAAATCCACCCACCTGAAGTTTGGGCAATCTAATGAGACTTTCCTATAAGTCAGAAAAGAATTAAAGGAAATAATAAAAATTATATGCTTTGAGTTTCTATTGGCAAACCTCTCCCCACCATTGTGTCCTGTATATAGACAATGGTAATTTTTCAGACACATCAAAAAGAAAACAGAAGAATGCTATGCAGGAAAAATATACTCTTAAGTAGTAAAACATTATTGATGGTAAAAAGCCTCTGTATCTTAGAGCTCTAAGAAGCTTTGGAGAAAAGACTATTGCAGAGAAAGAACTGATGTCTGTCCTCTAACTAGAGGAATGCAGGGGCAGGCAGGAATGAGAGTGTACAAAACTGCAATAGTAAGAGGCTTCTAGAGAAAAATCTGTAAGCTTATACTTCATAATGCTAAGTAGGTTTTTGAATTCTAAGTGGAGGAACATATTGATGAGCCTCCTAATAGCACTGTTGTAAACCCTGCAAAATCCAGTGCTATTGGAAATTAGTCGGCATACAAGATAGAATAGCATATGGAACAGGTGCTGGAGTTCAGTTGCTGGTAAAGTACTAATTCTGAATACCCAGATAATCCAGATGTCCTTTCATAAAAAAAAGAAAAAAAAAAAAAGAAGTTGCAGCTATTGCCTTGGAAGCCATGTTAAATCCATAAATATAATAACACAGAGCGACAGCAGAAAATACATTAGCAGCAAATTTACAGGGCATGGTTGCTCTTTTACTTCACCTTTATGTGAGCATAACTCTATTGATCACACTTTTTCCTCTGTCATGAGAGGGGAACAGGAGTTTAGCGTTGCTAATCTTTTCTAATGAATGAAAATAATCGTAGCTCAATTGGAGTGCACTGTACAACTTGGGTAATGAAAGGATTTTAAAAAAATCCGAGAGCATGAGTGTGCAGAAGAGAGCTGTTGACTAAGTGTACATGTTAATTTTGTCTCTTAGTGGAGAAAAAACATTTTTGGATCTGTGGTTACTTGAAATATGAAGATCCATGGTTTTATTGTTGTAAATAGAAGAAGGTGTTTTGGCAGAAAATGAGTCAACTGATTTTAGTGGCTGATAAAAGTTTGCTGCTATGTACTGGAAGCCCACACATGTTAGGCATGAAAATCCCACTGAGGTTCTCAACTTTTTACAGTAATAACTGGTGGAATTAAAAAAGATGTTTGTGGTGTAATTTTTATTGATGTGCATTATGTAAGGCTGTTGCAATTAAACATGATCTGTGAGCATATTTTTGAACAAAAATACACTTGGCAGAAGAAAAGTGGTATTTTTGTATTATATTAACTAGCATACTACTAATGATATTTTCCAGATTAATGTGTTGCTGTTGTATGTGTGATCTGTTGATGGTGTAATAGTTGAAAATTGAAATGTCATGCAGCACTGCAGTAGGCCAGGTGGACTCAAATATATGTGTCTTCCTTGAAAGTGGATTTTTTTTTCTTATCTTAAAAGAAATAAATGGGGTTTCTTGAATGAAATTTTTATTTTTACAGAAGTTGTTTCCCTTGAAGCTTGTGTTAGTAAATTCCCAACCACATGAGTACACTGAATTAAATCTCAGACTCATTGTTATTAAAGTTAATAGTGTTTGCTGTGATTTTATTTTTCCTGATGATGCAGCATCTATAGCATTTCACCAGATGATAGGTCTAGTTCTGCTCAGCTGTACTCTGGTTTGGGTGCCCTCTGCATGAAGTACTTGAAAACAGGAAGGAAAAACAATAAGTCAAAGCAGATCACTAATTCTGTCAGGGCTCTTTCAGGGATTTGTTTAATAGTGTGTGTAAAACCCATCTGGTAGATAAAAAATTATGTCTATTGGCCAAGTACTTTTGGATGTAGAGGAAATGCTCTCCTTTCTCTGCACTGAGAACAAGAGGGATTTTTTGCCATGTTGAGTCTGTATAGGCTGTTTCCTGGTTAGTGAAGTATCTCACAGGACAAAAGTAAATACATGGAAGTTCACACATTTGTGGGTGATGCTAGCTGCACCTTTACATTTTGAGCAAAGAGTTTTAGAAACCCAGTATAGGAAATACAATTTTGAAGTGATGGTTTTGCTTATACAAGAATACCTCATTTGCTGGAACATGGGGATTTACTCACCTTTGGGGCTTAAGCACAGCAGGTGTCAGCCTTCAAAAGTGAGAGTGGAATGGAGGAGTGATACTTTGAAATATTGTTTGTTTGTTTGTTTGTTTTCAATTCAGTTGAGATGATCTATCTTGATCTGTGGCAGAGCTGAGCCTCTGCTGTAAATGGCTGGGTTGTAGGGGCAGCAGCAAAAAAAATATGAGGGACGTAAATCTTACCACTGTTATTGTGCAGAATACTCTTTCTGTGGTCTGAGACAGATCATCTGGTCCTGTCCTAGCAAAATTATAAACTGATCTCATCAATTTTTCCATCACCACTAAGCTTTCAAATAACAGGCAAATGTGGTTGGGGTTTCTTTGTCTGGTTGGTTGGTTTTTGGTTTGTTTTTGTTTGGGGTTGGTTTGGGGTGTTTTTTTTTTTTGGTTTTTTTTTTTTGGAACTAGAGGTCCTTATTGTGTGATGGAAATGTATACTGAGGCAATCTTTGGGTAAAAGAGTGGGAAAGGTGGCCCTTAAGATGAGAAGGGGACTCTTAAGCCCTGGAACCTTCAGATAGAGCCAGGAGACATGGCTTCGCACTGAGTAACACATGTTAAGATCTGATAAAACAGGACTCACATGGAGTTTCATGGCAGCAGGTTACTCAGCTCATTTGATCATAATTCAAGCCATTTGTGTAACTAATGATGCTCTCAGATGTTTGGCAGAATAAACAAATCAGCTGTTTAACAGCAGCACAGCTTCTCTGCAGCTCAACATGGATCCACAGAATTCTGCTGCAGTCAAAGATGCAGCTCCTATCTCTGTGCATTTTTGTTAGCTGTGTGGTTCAGTAACCTTTCAGCAGACCTATCTATATAACAAATAGTTCAGCAGGAGGAAAGAATGTGCTTGGGAAGAGGCATTCTTGGTCAGTTGCTGCACATCTGGTTTAATGTCTTTATGGTGAGGCAGTGTACCAAGTCAGCATGTGTTCTACTAATTCTGAAAAAGTGTGAATCAAATAGGCTCATGGATGAATGAGCTGTTACGTGGTTTGCAGGTTTGGTAAGTCTCTCATGCTAATCCAGGGCTGCTTCAGGTTAAACAATCACAAGTTGCCTGAAAGATGAGCCTGATGATACAGTCCTAGTAGTTGGTTTTCAGCTTTTGTATTTCAATGTATATTTCTTTTTTCTTTGGGAAGGGCTGATGAAACCTACTGGCCCTTGATGACATGGTATTGTAGCCTAAATCTTTTGGTTTTACTACTAGGTACAGCTCTGCAGATGGGAGGGCAGCTGCAGAAATGTAGCTGCCTCATGCACTTACAAACCAGATTTCTTCCTATATTGACAGTAGAGCTAAGCCTGAGAAATTCTTACTCTAAAGGGGAAAACCCACCCATTGTTATAAAAGACAAATCTTATCAATTAACTACTGAGCAGGTTGAGGGATGCTTAGGAAACAAACCATTCTAGAGAAGCTTGTGTTGTGTTTTTGTTTTGGGGTTTTTTTTGGTTGTTGTTGTTGTGTGTGTGTGTGGGGGTTTGTTTGTTTGTTTGTTTTTTTAAACATCCACCTTGTAGGTCCCCAAAAATAGTACCTATAGTAAAGGTGCTAGGTACAAACAGAGTTCCACACGTGCAAAACCATCTTATCAATGCTATGCAAGCCCATATGTTTTAACAATATGTTACCTTGTCCCAGAAACAAAACACAGTTACAGCTAGCTACAACTTTTGCAAGATTGCTTCAAAAAGAAGGAATTAGGTAGATCAGCTTTATGACTAATTCACCAAGGAAGCAAGTCTACCCTTTTAAGGCATAATAAGTTTTCTTGGTTTTGATTTTTAAAAGCTTCATGTAAGTATCAGTGCAATATGCTTGATGGAAAAAGAGGAATGTGTTTCCAGTAGAATCCATATCCTTAAAGGTTTCTTTTTGATTACTGTTTCTGCTGTAACCAGAGGCTGGGATGATTTATTTATCCTTTTTTTTGGTCTCCTCTATACTCACTGAGGAATAGCTGCCTGAGGAACCTGGGTATATTTTGCATACTAATAATTTTTGTAATTGATCTTTTCAGCTTGCTTCATGTGTTGTGGAAGGTTGTCAGCCACTTCTCAGAACTTAACCAATGATCATTCAAGCAACGAATCCACAAAGGGAGCCAATGAGTGCTGTAGCAACACAGCTTCCACATGTTGGTGTGCTCCTGTTACCTTGCGTGGTGCAATTCAGATGAGTTTGGTGTTAAAAAACTTTCATTGCCATAAATTATATCTGGCTGGGCAGACCAGTGCAATGACTTTTTCCCAGAATGGAGGGAAAACCAAAAAGGCCAGTGCGATGCTTTTTTCTCCTTTGTCAGAAGCTGGCATATTTGTCACACAGAACAGCTAGCTGCTGTTCCTCTACATAATTTGAACTCAGAGGCTTACAAAGTCCAAAACTGGGCATAGCCCCCTTCTCTAACCCAAATGTTCACAGGGATGTTTATGTAGCTGAAAACTGCATACAGGAGAGTCTGGGCTGCCATCTGTGGGAATCTTTCTTCTGTCTTGGAGTTTTGGGTTGGTTCTTTGAATCAGTCTAGTCAGATACTGATTGTATAGGATGAGTCTTTTTTTCCTCCGTTTCCTTTACCCTCACACTGTCATTGTGTGTCTCTAACAAAGACCCTCGTGCCAACTTTTGGATAGATCGGTCTATCTTACTTTATTTCTTCTTTATTTCTCCTTTTTATGTGTATTTCTTTTCTCTTGTCTAAGTACTACAGCAGAGCTCTTTTCTCTGGTGTAGTCACCCATAACCCATAAAATAAACTACTTTTAAAAGGGTGGGGAAGAAACAACAATAAATGGTCTAATAAAAGAGACTGTGTCTCCCTACAAGCCTTCTTTCACCTCAAAACAATTCAGCAGTGTGATAAAATAAACTGCTCTTGCTATATGCTTTGCTGTAGGATCCCTCCCCTCCCTCTTTCCCAAGAGAACACAGTCACAGTAGTGTTGAATTATCTAACTGAACACTGACCTTTAGAGCTTTTAGTTTTGAAAATGACCATTCTGGGATGTTCCTGTAAGTACTCTTTACTGACAGCCAAGATAATTCCAGTTGGAAAGGAGTGAAAATATATATACACACACACTATATATATGTTATAGATAACCATATATATAGTTATATATATGGTTATTTACTCATGTTGTCCTCTGACACTGCTGTGATCTTGCTTGCTTTTCCCAGGTCCCTTACTCATCTTGAAAAGATCTTGCTGAGGCAGAAACAGGCTGTAGGAGGACGTTTGAGAGGAGGAGAAAGGGTTGTGTAGTTTTACCATCACTCTTATTATTAAGTTGAAGATGTGTCCACATCTGATTTATCCTTGGCATGCCACTATCCCCTCTATGTGAGAGTAGCACCTTTAAGGCAGATGATTTTGGTTCTAGAATTGGCTTGGCAACGCACTTTTTTTTTCGTTCTAGGAATATACTTCAAATTGGGAGAGCAATGTTTTGTTGTTTAGTCGTATGTTCATAGTGGTTAAGAAATCTTTTATCACTTACAGCATGAACAAGGCTTGCTGTTTTAGTGTCTGTTAGCAGTCAGGCTAAACTCTGCATTTGTCAGTGTTTATCTAGACTTGCTAACATGTATTGAATTCCCATTTTCTAGGATTTTATTGTGCCTCAGTCTTTATATATTGAATAACAATGGATTAATATTTTCAGAAAAAATACTTTCTAAATCAATAAGTTACTGGGACACATTGGTTAGTGTTAATTGTAGTTCATCCTTATATGACTTATATTGACTGAAAGACTGAAAACATGAGTAAGCTCTCTAGCTTTTAAATTTCTACCCTAGAGTAAAACACAGTGCTGCTGTTCTACTGATGGGATGATCAGGAATGTTTTTTATGTGGACACTAGTCTTGCACTAGCACATAACCTCTGTTCTGCCTGCTAATACTATATACTACACTACTTTTATTAGCTCTTACCATGCTGAAACCAGGCGCAGGCATTTGTGGTACTGAGTACCTGTAGCACTTGAGGCCAGATTTTCCAAGGGCCTTGGTACTTACTGTCATTGCTGAGTAGCTGGGAAATTTGAACCTGCTAGCTGGGCTTACTGGGCTCTCCTTAACACTGGTAAGGGAAATGTGCTGGCAGGCACTATGGGAAACAAAAACCTTGTATATTGGATGGTATTTGTACACAAAGAGTTACATTTTGTGGTAGTGTGAAGCCTTGAGTCTTAAAAAAGGTTTTGGAATGCCAGGGGAAGGACTTTAAATTGTACAAGAAAGTTGTACTTTTATTTTTAACAGTAATTTCCTTATTGCTGTTTGCCTTTCACAGATTGTTATTTTTGTTAGTGGCTTTTGGGGCTATGGAGCATCATCTGTGACAATAGAGCTGTCCAGTAGTGTCTTGTGAAAACTCTTGCATATCTAAACTTAAAATACTTCTTTCCTTTTCTTCCTTCTGGATATATGAAGGGAAGATATTTTTTCCCTAGGAAACAGGCTTTTTCACGGCAACATGTTATCTATTCTTCAACTAATGCAAGAAGCCTACTTCTTGCCTAGCTTACCCAGCTGTATTGCCTTAACTCTGATAGATTTGAAGCTGTCCAAGCCACTGACATCAATGCAGTCAGTTCCTGAAAAGTCATATTGTATGAGGACTATTATTCTCAATAGGGAATGAGAAAAATCTGTTCTCATGTATGAAAGTAAACAAAACTTGAATGTATTAGTGCTGAATTGACTGCATCTGCCTTCAAAGTTGTTAGATATTTACTCAATAGTAATCAGAGCCAATCTGAAGTATTTTCATAGCACATCTGTCAGACCTTGCTGTCAAATGCAACATAAAGGCATGAGATGGTGAGGAAAAAAAAAAAAAGGAATTGGAACTGGCTTGGGTCACCAGGAATACAATAATTTGGAGCTTTCTTCCTTTTCCCTTTCACAGGCCGTTTGTTTCTCTTGCTTCCTTTCTCTCACCCTACACAGTACATCTTTGCCTGTCTGGGATTTTCCTTCTCTCTGCGTCATGATGCTAATGACACTTGTCTGTGGTGATTCTGAGCCGTTCTGGCACAGCTCACTGAGATAAAAAGAGCCTGGGAGCCCCCTCGTGTGCTCCAGAGCTTTCAGTCTGTAGCACAGAGCAGTATATCAAACATCAGCAGGCCAACCCCTTTTTGTTACATTATCCAGTCAAGCATTTTGTGCTCCTGAATGTCATCTTATTTAACATTTTGTTAAACAACTTCTAAAGGTCTTAACAATATGACAGATGGGCCATTGAATGGATGCTTTAATGGCTGAGCATTAGTTTGCTTTGGTTTGATAGTGTTTATTGTTAGTTAAGTACTGTTTAAATAAATCAGTCTTCCTCCTCTTTCCTATTACAATGCAGACACATTCAAGAGGGCTTTATTCTTCTTGTGGTGGGTGTGTGTTTCAGTCTGTCATGCAGACAAGATATATGTTTGTCTCATTTCCAGTCAATCTCTGCCTCATAGGGTAGGACACCAAGATCTGGATCATGTCTGTAAAAGCTAAGGCATGTTTTATGTGGCAAAGTATAATCTGGAATTACATTTTCGTGCAACATTCTTTCAAGTTATAACTTTCATTGCAATCTTTTCCGTCTCTGAATTTCTTTCGCATAACCTCTTAAGCCTGACTACTATTATGATTGAATCCATGTGAAAGTGACAAATGGGGGGAACAATATTCCAAATAAAGCCTATGCATGCAGGCTGTCCCTTTGGTACGCTTAGAAAAGTTTCCTTCTTGCAGGAAGCAGGCAGCTGCCTCAAATTTGCATGTGCCATTTTAGGTACACTTGACAGGTCAGCACAGATCTTGCCATGGAGTAAGATGTGTGAACAGACAGTGGCTGGTGGCAGGCAGAGCTTGTTGTATCTGTAGCTACTCTACAGACTTCCTCCAGATGCGGTCACTGCTTTCTGTTACTAAGGTACTAAAGGTGCCTTTTGGTAAGCACAAATGCTGGAATTAAAAACTATTATGTGTATGAGATTTCAGGAATTTGTTGTAGATGTTTTCTTACATGTTGTGAACAAGGCAGGGACAGGATTTATTGTCAGTGTGAGGATTTTGCATTATCAAGACTGAAGGACTGCTGCTGGAAAGGGGTCGATCTACGAAAAAAATATTTGGAAAATAAGAGAAGCCACCTCATCACTGCTGCAGATAGGAGGCTGGGGAGCAGAAGAGTACTATTTCTTATCAGTAGCTGCCATCCCTGTAGTGTCTCTCAAAACATCAGTGGAGGCCAGTATGAGCCCCTGAGTTCTGGCATGGGTACACTCGTTTGCAGAGCTATGACTATTTTGCAGCTTGCAGAAGTCCAGTATCCTAGTCAAAGCTTCTGATTTTGCCTTTGCAGAGTGTCCACTAGCAATAGATGTTTTCAAGCCCTTGAAAGGAGTCACCAAGGCAGGAAATGTAAGCAGTGGGCCTTCACATCTTTTTCTGACAACATGTGCTAATGTCAAGGATTTGTCATTGGCTTGAATAGAGATATCAGCAGTCTGTTTCCAGAATCTAGAAACAAGAAAGATCTTAGCGGAGTGTGGCTACCAATATTTATCATCTGGGGAATACTAAGCTGACTGTAGCATTCCAAAGTATGGAAAGGCTTATTATTTTCCAGAGGCAACTGTGGATTGTCTTTGATCAAATATTTGATCTGTGGTGGTCATTGTAAGTCCACTTTTAAGGACAACACCTCTGGTGCCTTGTCCTAAATCTAGTTCTGGTAAACACAGATCACCGGTCTCTTATTCCCTTTGCAGTCTCCAGTGGCAGAAATTCTTCATTTCGCTTTCCAGTGAAAATAATGCACAGGTAGTCAGCTATGGTTAATACTGAGGATGCTTGGTTTATGAGTAAAATGGAAAGATAGGACTAAACATCATTCAGAGTCTTACGATTCCTAAGGGCTGGAGCTGCTCTTGTTGGATTTTTGCAAGCCTCAGCTTGGTACGCTGAAATCATGGACACAGGCTGAGGTAATTGCAGTCTATAGTATTTCTCTTGAAAGGCCTAGAAGTTGCTGAGATAAAATTCAGTCTTTTATTGATCAGTGATGTTAACTGCTGGGTGCAAGCTTTGTGTTTAAGCTGGCTTCAGAGAGTATTTTGAGAAGATGCTATAGACGCTCCTCTGAGTCAAGGATAAGAGAACAAATTGGTGGGAACTTCATCTTAAATAGGGAAGTTAGTAGGAAATTAGTAATTTTGTTCCATAGTCAACCTACATACTAACAATTTCAGTATCTTATATGATACATATGGCACTGGGGAAGGAAATACAGTCCTGTTTCTGAGGCCTTAGTTGATGATGTTTGCCCATAGTATTTGAGCATCAACTCCTCGTTGCAAAAGCAGGAGCCAATTTACTTATTTAGTCCATGAGGCAGAGCCTCTGCCTTATTAAGCCTCTACACCATTTGTAAATCAATGGTGTTCTGGTCTTGCTTTATCCATCCAGGCATCTTTGTAAGACAAATAGCAGTATTACATTTGTTTTGATTAATTTGCAGACTTTTCCTTTTTTAATTTTTTTTTTAATAACTCCATCCCCCAAACTTTCAAAACACTCATGTGAAATAACAAAGTGTTACAGATGAGGTCTTCTGATTATTGCCCTTTAAAGCTTTTTTTCACATGGCCAGGCTTCACAAAAACCTATTTTACTCAAAGAAATTAGGTTTCTGGTTAGCAGGAGCCCTAAATAGACATGAATTACAGGAACGTCCTTTGAAACCCCACACAGTACTTGTTTCATTAAATCCCATGAAGCAACCTTAATTTAGTGGAACACTGGATAGGTTGTTCTTTTAACCTATTAGCACTTTGGCCAGTCCCATAAACCATATTCATGGATGATTCCATCAAGAAGGACAACAGTGGGATTAATATTATTTCAGGATACAGTAAATGCCACAATGATGAAGCTGTTTAAGATCTGGTGCTCACTGTGTCACACTGAATGCATTGACATTTACTCTGCTATCACTTCATTTCCAATATTCCTTCCAAATCAGCCGATGCTAATGTTTCAGTGTGTGTGCAGAATACAATTCCATCAGGGCTAGGGACAAGGAGAAATGAGCTTAAAGCAAGTAACGTCTCCCTTTTCCCTCAGCCCCCTCCCTCCCTGCTCACACCCCAGCATGGCAAAATGGCTTATCTGTTGCAGCTGTGCCCATAGCTAGGAAAGCAAAACATACAGGTGGAAGTGTGATAAAACTGGGGCTTTGTGTTGTCCGAAGAGTCTGAATGTGAGTCAGCCCACTCATGGTGTAATTAGGTATTGGTGCTAGTTCAATTACAAATTTCTTGTACCAAGTGTATGAGGGGGAGAGCCCATTTACTCACACTGTGGCAGTAAGGGAGTGGGACAAAGAACTAGTTATTTTCACTGAACAAGGGCACCAGCTGGTATCTCACTTTACCTGCTACATATTATGCTGTCTTCTCTAAGGGCACCAGATGTTACGTTATGTACAGATCCCTTATGTACAGACACTAGAAAGCTTTAATGTCTTTCCTCCCCAGCAGCTTTGGAGCGTCAGCAAGGTGCATTATCCCCTTTTACATGCTGAGGTCTCTAAGGAGATTTCCGCTGTAATTCAGTGGAGAGAAACGTGTTTTTCTAGAGAGATTCAAGCAGGAGCCAAACAGCTCTCTGACTCACAGCCTGTGAAGGAACCTAAAAAGGATCCCAAATTGCAGGTTTCCCTAGTCTTTCCCTACCTAGTCTGTTCAAATAGTATTTCTTTATGTGACGGAGACCTGGGATATAGTAAAATGAGTTAGGAGAGAGCTGGGCATGGTGCATGTACAGTAGTGCTGTCAGCTATGCTGTGTGGTATGAGTCTCCTCAGATTCATCTGTCCTACTCGGTTGCAATGCAGGGGAGAAGCTTACCCAGCTGGCTTCATTAATCACCCCAGCAAAGTGTAGGAAGCAGGAAAGATCTGAGACCTCTGTAAGTCAAAATTTCTGGAGGCTGGGAAAATACAGTAGGGAACTATTTATTCACTGGCCTCATTTTTATTTTCTTTGGTAAGCTTTCACTGTTGGGCACTACACAAGATAGTGGGTGCATGGTTATTTGTTCTGAGTCTGTATGATCATTCTTGTGCTGAGTAATGACTGCTCTTCCAGTGAGGAAAAGGAGCATTATGACCATGAAATAAGAAGAAGGAGAATTAGGCAGCCATTTAAGACTTTGGACTTGTTGGAAGTGTAGGAAGACTTAAGATGGAGTGAGTACAATCAGTATCTGGTTGTAGATGACTGTAAAATAGGTAGCACTGAGAATAGCTTTCTGGCTTTTTGCCCTGCCCTAGGCCCCTTCCCCTTTGCTTTGCAGAGCCTGTTGTTCTGGGTCACTAGGCAGGTAGTGAGTACCCCTTGGTCTGTGTGGTGTACATATTCATTAATGCAGAAAGACAAGATGCACAGAAGAGGAGGAAGTATAATCTTGGGGATTTAAAATGTGTCAGAGGCTTCTTAACAAGCCCAGGATTTGTGGACTGCTATCACCAGGTATTTTTCTGAGCTGCTGTTCTCTTTAAGTCAAATCTCGTTGCAAAAGCAAATGGAGAAAACAAATGCAAGGATTTTAATTAAATCATTTTGGGATGTTGTGATGAAAAACAGAACTGATTTTGAATGGGTCAGGTAGTTTTCCCCTGTTTGAAAATCCCAGAAAGCAAAAAAATACAGGGAAAGAGCTATATTGATTGTTTGGTCTAGGTTAGTCAAACAATTACAGTAGAACTGAGGAAATAGGAAGGGTGCTGGATTGCAATCTGCATGGTGTAAATGAACATTCCTGTCTGTCTGATCTTTCTTTTGATTGATTATTTTTCATATTCACCAAAAATAATTCAATATTTGGCTGCATTACTTTTAACTATAGCAAGTGTAAAGCCCTTTATGTGTCCAGCTGGGATTCTAGAGTAAGTAGACTGTAACAGTGACTCAGTCTTTCCTTGAATGAATGTTTTCTAGAGATTTAGAGACATATGTGTCTTAACCATACTGCATTACTTTTCTGGTTTTATTGGAACCATGTTGGTTCCAACTAGATAAATACCTGAGCAGCTAAGACATAAAAATCTGTCATAGGTAGTGTAGATGTATTTTTATTGTATTTTGGGGCAAAAGCATGGGCTAACTTAAGCATTACAATTCTGTAAGCAATTCTGAAGCAAGATGCACTAAAGAGATTACTGTGCTTTGTTGCAGAACCCTGGCAAACACGTTTACTCCTGAAAGCTTGCTGATCAGTGGGGAAGGTCTATTAGGTCAGCCACTAGTTCCTAAACAACTCTGTCCCAACCTTAATTTTGGTGGCTAGGAAGCAGAGGTATTCTGTACAAACCTGTGTAGGATTGGACCTGGGGAAGGACTATGGGTGGCAGCAGAACACATCTGATTGAATGTCTTCACAAAGATGATAGCACACAGTCTACTGAAAACTTCAACCCTATTTTCATATGGTGTCAACAGGAATCCTCTGTCAGAATTTGTGTAATTTTACTGTGTCACTAAAAAAGGTGATGACTAGTATCCCATGACTGATGCTATGAGCACCTTTGCTCTCTGTTTGGAAAAAGATGGTATATTGCATTTTGAAGGCTAAGGCTTTCATCACACCCTGAGAACCCAATAAAATCTGACGCCATTAGCAAGAAGTGCTAAAATTATACATTATAGATTATAAATTATAAACACAATCAGACCCATTCTTCATAGAACAGGAATCTACTAGTGAAATACATTGCTCTTCATTATTTTGATAAAGGATTTTATTCCCTTTTCATTAAGGGAGGCTACTGAACTAACCACAGAAAGTGAATAGATGTCAATTTCTTTGTAAACAGAGAAGTGAATTTGGACTCTGTTTAACCTAGAGTGTCTGGATTCCTGTGAACTGTCTTTCTCTCAGTTATAGTTTCACCATACTCTGCAGTAAAGGTCTTAAGGGATTGCATTAAAACTGTTTTGGAAAGGAAACTGGTATTTAATTTGCTGCTTCAGTCCAGAGTCTGGTGAAGGATTTTGGTAGGGCAATGGTGAAGAAAGGGTATTTTAGGCCCAGGTCATGGAGACAAGCCAGAAGATAGATAAGGTGACCTTTCTTTACCTTGTTTGTGATCTTCATGAGCTCCCTTGCCAGAATACCAGCACCTCTATGCTATTGTTTAGCTGGAAGTTGAAATAGGATTCTTTTGTAAAAACTAATTGACTGTCCCATTCTGCAAGGGTCTAGGTGCTGCAAAATTATACACATGCATAATTTAAGCTGATTTCTAAATTGAGAAATTATGTTAGACTGCATAAAAACATTTCCCTGTGATAGTTGCACTCTCACTGCAAATGTGTGAATGCTTTAAGACAAAAATATTCTCCAAAAAGATGGTTTAATGTTTAGTATTTCTTGTTAGGAATACTCAGGAATATTCCAGCTGTAAGTGTGGGTAAGTACAATCCTCTTTGTTTTACATCAACAAATAAATTTTTTGCAATTCTAACACACAGCAGAGGCCTCAGGATCTGACTGGAAGTCAGGTGTCTGCAGGGAACTTTAATACTCTTGGTTCTTGCAGTGAAGTGTGCCTGTAGCTTTGGGCCCTTTACTAATCCCTCTGATTTGGTTTCCTCAGCTGCAAGTCAGACCTCAGAATACCCTCAGTGAATGCCATTAGCAAAGTCAACAGTTACTCATGGTTACTGCCTTGTTTAAATATAAGAAGATGGTCAGACTTTTAACCACCACCATGTGATTCCCTTTTACAAGTTTTTCAGATTTCAGATAAATAATAGATACAACATCTTGCATTTTGAAAATTGGTATTTTCAAATCTTTTGGATTTTTAAGCTCCATTCAGCTTAAAATGAGTCTTTCTGATAAATATATTTGGACCATCCCAAACATATTCATCTTTGCTTAAGACTTAATGTGCTGTGTTACAGCTCTGCTCATGGACTTCCTTTTGTGGTTCCAGTACAGAGACTGCCAGTGGAGCTGTGGCAGAGATTTTCAAAAAGGCATAAAGTGGTGGTAAGTAAAGGACTGAATTCCTGCAGGACTTGGCAGTGCTTTTCAGACTTCCATGAAAATCTTAGCCTAAGGGCTAAGCTCACTAAATGAAACCTTAAAAGGCACATTTCCACTATGTGGCAGATCAGTGCAGGGATGTTCTCTGATGTGTATCTCAAGTCTCACTTCTTGCTTTGCAAATGCTTTATCCCACGCTACAGTCCTGGCCAGGTAATCTGCACTCTGCAGGCAGAAGTCTGCTCTGAGGATTCACTGTGAGCTGATTGTTCAAACCTCCTGCCTTTCCCAACACTTTTAGCATTGACAGCCCTGCTATGTCCTTTGCTGTGTAACATGTTCACTTTTACCACCACTGTTTTGCAGTGGTTTTAATTTCCTGCTATATCAAAAGATCCAGCTTACTTCAATCACTTCCCATGTATTCTTTATCTGCTCAACTTTAGGTTACTTAATTTGAACAGTTTGCCAGATGCTTGATGATAACATGTTGTAGAAACCTTGTGGAAGTTGATAGGAACAAGATCATGCTCACAAAGGTGCCTGATGTGTTTGTTGCTAAGAAAAAAGGACTAAATTATTTGGGTTGGAGACATTCAAGTGTGGTTACGCTTATTCTCAGCAGCCAGCAGTATCCGACATTGGTTGCATTTGCTTGATCTTTAACTGAAAATTTTCAATACCTAATTTCAGTTGAACTTCTAAAATAGAATGGTAATGGTAACAAAGGATTTATTTTCGTTTTGAAAGGATGTGCCTTAGAGAACAACTTGCATTAGTAAAGAAGAGAAAAGTTAGTTACATTGTACTGGTTTAACAGAATATCGCAAGTTTGACCACATTATGAAAGTATATTGTAAATAATTTATTGGCTTCTTTTAGTTACATATTGTGAAGTGATACTTGCATTGGATTACTATGGTTTTAGATTCCTTGGTAACCTATTAATTAAAAATTGATGTTAAGACAGCTTTCTTTTTAGAAAATAAACAATAATTTAGTAAGTTGGAAATGTCGGGGAAATTTGGTGGGGTAAAGAGAAGTAATTCTTTTCAAGTCTAGCAGTCCCTATGTGGGTGTCAGTAGCTAACATTAGTTCCTTCCTTTAAGTGCCTGAGTCACACAGCCCTGTCAAATGACTCTGTGGATGCTTTTATAAGGGCACTCCAATGTGGAGGTGCTGAAAAACAGTTTGAAATCAAAACAAAAGTCTTTGGTGTCTTTTCAAGAGCTTGAAAGGCAGCCAGGGACTTTTCAGCAAAGCAGCATGTTACTGTATTAACACCAGGAAAATAATTGTGTTGATTGCAACAGGGAAGCCTGTGCAGGGCATGCTCCAGAGGTTGACTCTTTCCAATGTGGTTATTAGGCACCTAGCAAAATCAAGACTCTTTATGCTTCAGGAATATAATAATTTATATTAATTTTTTACTGATTTCTACTGGATTAAATGGCACATTTTCCTTGTCTCAGGCTAACAAACTTCACTTTTCACAAGGTCATTGGCTCATAAACAGTTGCTGACAAAACTACACTGAGCATTTGTTGGTAGCTGTGCTCCTGTCTGCCTCCTCACCAACAGGCTTCTTTCAGATTGTAGGACAATACCAGGAAGTGAGTCAGCTAAAGGGGCTTGGAGAAGACAGGCAACCAAATTGTAGCTTGGCACCACTTAGTTTCCCTTTGCTTTTGGGCAGAGGAACTCAAAGTGCTAGCTCTTACCCCAGAATCAGTCCTCATGCTTGTTGAGAGACATTGAGAGCTTCCTGCTAATTAAGGATTGGGCTTGATGATCTCAGAGGTCCTTTCCAACCTGGATGATTCTGTGATTCTGTAATTTTGGAGAACTTGTGTTCAAAGCAGTTATAATGTGTTTGTCCACAGTTTGGGGTTTTGTAGGTTTTTTTTTGTTTGTTTGTTTGTTTGTTTGTGTTTTTTTACCATTGCATAGAAACTGCCATTTTGGCTTAACTCTTGTAAATTTTGAGTTCCTTAACCTTGCCTCTACTTGTCATGAGTAAAACTGCTGATGTCAGCATGATTCTTAGTATGAGTAGGAATGGCTTCAAAGATCAACTCTTCAACTCTTTCACAGTGTCAAATCAAGTTTCTTGTTTTCAAGGGGTCAGCTGGCCCTCCTGCTAGGCAGCGGCCCAGCTGACTGTCTTGTAGCTTTTTCTTGATTCTAACTTTACTGTTTCAAAGTCAGTCTGTACCAGCTGTTTTTCTGATAACCTTATATTTAGCTGCAGAGATGCATGGCAATGTTTTTTCACATAGAATGGGAATGCTTTATTTTAAAAAGAAGAAACAGGATGACTTCCTGCTTATTGGCCACAGGGACACATTGTTGGCTCATGGCCATCCTTCCATCCACCAGCACCCCAGGTCCCTTTCCCCAGTGCTGCTCTCCAACAGCTCAGTCCCCAACCTATCCTGGTACCTGGGGTTGCTCTTTCCCAGGTGCAAGACTTTATACTTTCCCTTGTTGTAATTCATTAAATTTCTCTCTGCCCAGGTCTCCAGTCTGTGGAGGGGAACAGTCTAATTCTTCTTTCTTTTGCTTGATGCATCCCCTCTTTTGCATTCTTTTCTTGGTTTCTGTATCTGGATGGAAGTCCAGCCTTCTTCTCTTTGATGAGATACTTGCAAGGGGAAACTAGTAAGCTAGAGGTTAGTGTAGTGCAACTCCAGTCTGGGTATGCTTTCCTCAGCGGCACAGTGAAACCATCCCACGCTGGTCATTTGGTCTAAGACATGACTTATCCCATCAGCCCCAAAAATTCACAATCCCATCCTTTTGGCTGCAGGTAGCTCCTGTTGTTTTCAGCAGGAATCACCCGTAGCATACAATAGGACCTCAAAAAGTTACTGTTAATCATTTATCCACAAACATTTCAAATGGAACCTCAGTCCAGCTGTAGAAGTTTCTGATTTCCTGAGATGGGCTAGTGAGTCTGAAAAATGTTGCCTTGGATCTGTTTTTCTTTTGGCTCTCCTTTCACCCTGGCTTTTATTTGTACTTCCCCCTGTGGTGCTGACAGGATAATAATATTTTAACATTGTCACATCTGGTTAGGGAGAGGGGCAGGAGGGAGGAGGAAATGAGGAACTCTCTTCTGAACTAACCTCAACTCTGCTCTATAAACAAATGAACACAGGAAACTCTGCAGTGAGTGGGCCACAGCCTCCCTCCCTTTCTACAGGGGGATGTCTCTTGCATTTCTTGCACACCCTTAGGTCTTATTAACTTCAGTGAACTCCAGAGACCCTGGCATGTGAAAATCCAGAAAGTCGGTGATAGTACAACCTTTTATCTACTGTATTTTTTTCCACCCAAAGTCAGTTGGAGACTTGGATGCTCAAGAATGTCTGTTCACATCCAAGCACTGGGAGGTATTTCCCTTTTGCAATTTCTCAGACTGGGGTTCTCACAAAAAATAAGCAAGATGAGACAATTTTTTTTTTTTTTTAAAGAGAAATCCCTATAAGCAATAGTAAAATTTTCAAGAATGATTACTACTCAGTATTCACCATCAAATTAATTTTGAAAATAAGACCATTTTCCAGACTGACAAATTGAAGCCTCAAGTTCTGCTGCAAGTGCCCAGGCATTGTAAGTGGGTTATCCTATGCTTTCAAAACTGCAAAAAGACATCAGCATAAAGAAGGATTTTTCTTCCTGATAATAAAAAGTTTAAAAAAACCCCAAGTATCAGAATTCCTTTTTCTATTCTTTCCCATTCTTGGGACTCAATAAAATTTGCAATTGCCTGCTTTTTATGACCGTTTTTGCTTCTTAGGTTGGTAAAATCCTTCCGTGAAGTGCAACATGATTCTAAGCCTATTTTTGGCCCTGCTAATCTTGAAAACTCAGCTTCATGACATGGAGCCTGAGCTGGCTTGCCAGATCCATGCTTCTGCTGGCAGCTTGATTTCAGTCCCTCTGAGTTCTGTTGCCAGGCTCACATTTGGTCAAGTAGAGCTTCAAGCTGTGTGATGTTAGCAACCAAGTTTACCTGAGAAACTCTTCATCTTCTTGATGGATATTTGTTTGTGTATTCTTATTCAGCCCGAGTACAACAGATCTGGTCCTATTTTTTTTTCCTCTTCTCCACATCTCCCCCCACTTCTCCCACCCACAGCTCTCCTTCTGCTGTGGTCGGGAACCCCTGTATGGCAGCTTCTTTGTCTTTGCAGATGTAGCATGTTTAAGCAGCAAGATGAAATGCCTCTGCTGTCAAGGAGCCAGCCCAGCTGGGTAGGATCAAGTTACTGATGGCATGAAAATGTTCTGCTTATATCATCCTCAGGCTGAAGAATTGCATTCAGGTGTTGCACACCAGTTGTGAATAAATGTGGGGGTATGTTGGAAAAGATATGTAAAGCAGCTGGTATTCTCCACTCTCCTGGGCTTTCCTCTTGTTTTTCTAGGTTTGTGGGGGTTTCTTTTTGTTGTTTTGCTTTTTTTTTTAAAAAAATTTGTTTTGTTTAAGAACCTAAACCTTATCCTCCTGGGCCTGAGCAGTGGAAGGGGGAGTCTGCAAGGAGGTAAGGGTTCTTCTCATCTTCAGGACTTTATTTTACTTCCTTTCTCCTAAGGAGGATTCTCTCTGTAGCATCAGAAGAGAGGGGACAATGGTGATAAGGCACAAAGGTACTTAAAAGTCTTACATTGTATCTCCCTTGGACATAACAAATACTTGGCCTGGGTCTCTGCTGAGTCCTGAGCCATGGAGCCATCCTGGGCTGTGTTGGTGGGGACTGAAATGACAGCTTGAGAAGAAACATTGTGAAGGCACACGCTTAAGAGTTATGGGCCCAGCATTCCCTTTACTGGAGGAAGGAGGCTTTGCTTCTCTGTGCAGAACCTTGCAGAAATTTGTAGGAAAAATCATAGAGGTTTGCTCCTGCATTTAATTCTCCCAGTTGTTTCCATATTCAGAACAGGGAATTTTGGTTTTGTTTTCATTTTTTTCCCCTCATATTCTTTCTGCCAGGACATGTACTACAAATTATGTAGTTTAGACCAGCAACCAAACCAATATATCAGTTCATCAAATAAGGTTTCTGTACACAAAGAGCTTTTCAGAACGTGGAGAGCCAGCTCAGCCTCCAACATCAAGGAGGCTTAGACTCAGCAGTACTTTTAGTCATGCTCCATGTATACTCCTAGGTGAAAGGCAGTGAGTCCAGGGGTGTGATAGGTAATACGATATGATAGTAAGTGGGCTGCCATCTTTGAACAAAGGAACCATTGTGACTTCTTTTGATGCTTGAAAAGTGAGTTGTCTGCTGGATTCTTGGTTAAGAGATGGTATAGTCCCTGAGACGACCAGGGACATTAAGTGTTTAAATTGAAAAAAAAAGATACAAAGATGAGGATAGTACTTTCAGTCTTACTGTGTAAAGATTGTGATTATCCTGGCACTTGGGGTACTTTCTTTATAGGGTGATGAATGTTTTGATCAAGGAGGCTTTTCTGCCTCTGATACAGTATGGTTACTATAGTCAGGGAGTAGGTCATGAATACTAGTAAAGGTAGGGGGTGTAAAAGCTTTTTATGACTGCCTTCATTTGCCTGTGGGGTGAGAACAGCAGCTGACAACTAAGATAGCAACAGTCAGATCCAGCAACATCTTCTGGCAACAGAAATGGGAATTATGTGGGCCTCCAGTTCAGTGGTGAGGCACATTTGCTGACAGTGCAACATAGAATCAAAATGGATAAAGTGGTTTTGGCTATGACTTTTGTGTTTTTCTGGGGAAAGCTTTCCTTTTAGGTTTGCTTTTTACCTGAGGGAATTTTTTTACATGCTTAATTTCTGTTAAAAGTCTGACTGTTCAGGGTGTACTTTGCATCCTTGCTCTTGGCTCCGTGCTGGACCTGGATGCCAAGAGCAAAGACATTAAATATTATATTTGCTAAACAAAACTGACACATTCCTACATCCACACAAGGAATCAACGGCACTCCTGATGCTCCTGAGAGTTGAGAATGATCTATTTTATTGAGCGATATAATGACAGCACTAGCTGAGCAAAGCAGTAATTATTATCTCTAGGAGACCCCAGAGAACAATTTTTTAAGAAGGAAAATTGTGCTTTTCATGTATTTCTCTAAATTCTGATATCAGCAGTTCAAGACTTGTCAGGCGTAACTAAAAATAGGAATTGCAGCCAGACATGTTCCAGGGGACCGATTGTGGAGGCCGCATGAAGTCAATGAGGTAGGATGCAACCCGGTGTAATGGTATGGGGGTTTGTCCATTGGCTTCACTATGTAGTGAAAACTGGCACTACTCAGTGTGTGTATGATGGAGAGTCTTAAAAAAAGTAGAAGGGACTGTGTTTAACTTGTGTTCAGGCTGTTTGTGAATAGGGATAGGCCATTGGGTAGACTACTTTTGTTTCCCCTTGTATTTTTCATGAAGAGAGGTGGCCTGACTCTGGCCTGCCTTCAGTCTGAATATGGCGGTGGAATATGTGAAGTTATAAAGTTAATGAAAAGTTGAGAGGCAGCAAGCTTCTTGGAGCTTTATATTAGGAGATAAGATGATATGTCAGATCTGCTTACAAGGATGTTGCAGGAAGTCTTCAATATTTTGTGATACTGACAAGCTAGGCAAGTACAGGCAAAATACTAACAGCCAGGAAAATAGAAAAGGCTATTCAGCTCTTTTCTTGTAATTGTAAACAAACAAAATGGGAAAAATAAAGTCAGGAGATCGTCCTTTACTGTTGCTGCATGTCTGAGGCTTTCTTCTTTCTTACTACTTTGTGAGCATCCTTTCTGATAATATTGACTGAGGAACAGGACAGTACTTTGCAGGACTCCACTTATGAAGTGGTCATCCTGCAAACAGAGTTGGCTGTACAGTCTTTCCTAGTGCTATTAGATCAGACATTTGGGCTCTGTCCCAGTGGGATACAAAATAGTTCTATATAAATAAATATTAAGTTGGGTGTTTTCTTTGGACTATGGAGTCTTTTTAAGACTTGGGTGTGTGGAATGTGACATCATATATGAACACCTACTTTTATTTTCTCATACAACCAAAAAAGCCTGGAAGAAACTCTGCTGGTCAGATCATCAGCTTATGTAACTGGCCTTTCTGAATGAGCTTCGCTAGAGCTAAGCCAGCTCACTGAAAGTTATTAACTGTCTGTATATTAGCATGTCCTGCATTACTGAGGCATTCCTTTCTAAATTCAGCCAGTTGGCTTTTTACCCATTATGGTTATTTTTGCCCTTTGTCCCTAAAGACTGCCTTGTCTGAGAGCCAAGGTCCAGGTGTATTCTTGGGAGTCAGCTGCATGCCAGAGCTTATGGCAGCATTATATGCCAAACTGGACAAATAGTTCCAACTGTTCCTTTCCCACTATGGAAAAATCTCCTGCTTGATGACACAATTCCTTCATCCCCTAGATTTGCACATCATTAGAAACCCAAACCTGCTTCTAGGCTTTCAAGAGCTTGTTAGCACTTAAAACATCAAATACATGGTCTAATTTGCCAGTGGGAAGGCTTGGGGAAAGTAATATGGCACACGGAGGGTTTCTTTTATCCGACCTTTGAAAGTGATGGTAAATAATGGGGCTGGGACTTCAGGAGCAAAAAGAAGGGTAAAGAAAAAGCATTAGCACAGAAATACAACTTTAGTAAAAAGCAGTGGTGCTAACTTATGGCATAACAGAGTTAAGTCAGTATGGAAACAATTAATACCACTGTAACCATGAAACACAAGTTAAGATAGCTGATGCTACAGGATAAAATTCTTCATCAATCATTGGTTTATTTTATTAGCATTCATAGTGCTGTGTGGTGTGATTACTTCTGATGTCTTGTGACAAGCATAATGAGAAAATGCAGGGCCAAACCCAGACCTGGCACTGGACCCACTTACACGGCTCTGAATTTGGACTGTAATGTAACACATGTGAAGGCGTAAACCTTTCCTGAAGGAACACAGATTCCACCTCAACCCTTGGCCCTTGTTGAGGTTACTCCCTAAGTTCAGATTTATTGGTAAAGCACTGCTGAAACTTTGTCTCCTCTTTTAAAAATTGCCCTGCAAATGATATGCTGAAAAGTCTGAAGTTCCCATATTGTCTGAACTGTTCTTTATTGTGTGAATGGCTTGGTTTTGCTGACTAAAAGACCAAATGCTTTGCAGCCAGATGGTATTGATTTTTTACAGTTGTGTTCATACATCAGATGTAGATATTGTATTCCACTTCCCATTACATCTCAAAAATGACTGGGTCTAATTGACAATATGGCATCCACATTGAGATGTTTGCTTTGTGAAAACTGGCTGCTCCTCAGAATTATTTTGTACTATTAACTCCTATACATTGCTCCCACTGTTTGATCAGCCTGTTTCTCTTTGTTCTAAGCCATATGTGTTTTCAAAACTAATACTTATACACCTTTCAAGGCCTCTGATTGTTGTACAAAAGATGATAAATCTCTAGGGGATCTAACTATATCCTGGAGCATACAACCTAATGAGAAAAATAACTTCAGAACACCATGCTTTGGTGTTCTGATATTCTATCTCCAAGCTATAAAATTCAGAAAAAAAAAAAAAAAGATCTGCTGTAATGAAGTATTAGCTGTAGGAATAGCAAGCCTATTCAGCACAACTGAATTTAACAGGGACACTTCCATTTTTTCTGGATTTCTTATCACTTCTTTGGATGCTTTCTGGAGGTGGTAAATATCCACAGTGTTTTCAAGAGGAGAAAGAACTCTGGGTTTGGCTTTTTGTGTGTTTACTTTTTGTTTTTTCTTTGGCCCACAAAGGATTTTTTACTGCAGTCTGTGTGAAAGAAGTAGGGGGAAAGGAACAATTATTTCTGAGTCATAAATAAGTGCTGGGTTTGCTTCACGGTGACTGTACCACATATTCTCTTGAACCCTGATACAGTTATGATGTGGTGATGACTTAAGAGAAGAAAAGGGGAATGAGCTGCATGTGACTTGAAAAATTGCCCTTTCCTCCCATTGCCAGGTCTTTCTGATGTGGAGAGTGGTCTGGGGTCTCCACAGCTGTGCAGACTGATGACAGGTGTGAATTTGCCCAGACCAAAATAAACAGTGGCTGGCAGAACCTCTCTGGAAATTAATGTAGCAGTGCATCTCTCTGTGCCTCTGACATTTGCATGTGTGCCACATGAGTCCCCCAAAGATAGGTGGCTATCCTCTGATAGCCACAAGAGAGCAAAAGCCTCCATACATAAGCAAGGAGAAGAAAAGCCTGGAAAAAGGCCTCAAGTGTAAAGGCACAACAGTAATTGCATCAGGGTAAAACAAACCCCACTGAAAATATGGTGTCAAGGTTAAACTGCCAGGGTCAGGACTGTTGCCTGGAAAGAGATAGTGTAGGTCTAAGAGTGAGCTGAATTTACAGGTGGTGTTGGCTGAAAGGTGCTTTGGCCAAAGGGCAAAAGGTAAAAAAAAAAAAAAAAAAAAAGAAAAAAAGCCTTGCTTCCAGGCAAACTAGAGGTGTTCTATTTCTTTTTTCTCTGTTGATTTTCAGTCCTCATTCCTGAGGTGAAACTCAAAAGGATGCACTTTTTGAGAGGAGGCAGTAGAAGAGTGATGTGAAAAATGACCCCATTGATGTTCGGTTTGACTGTAAAAGCTCTGCCTCTCTGAAAAGACACCAGTGTTTCTTTTTGTTGGTTTGTTTTACCAGCTAAAGTGATTATAGATTGTCCTAGATTCTGCTGGTTTCAGTGCCCTTATATCAAGGCACAAATGGAAACAGGAAGTAGTACGTGTTCATGAAAAGCACATAGAAGGTGGCTCAGACTTTTTTTTTCTATAAACCCATGGAATCTAAGACTCAGTGTAGGTACTGCAGCTTTCTTAGAAAAATGTGATTTAGAGAACAATCTGATAAGATACACTTTGCTTGTCCATTGTGAACCAAGAAAATGTACTTGATAATGCAGGTAAATATGGTAAATATGCTACATCTGATGTGAAAGGCTTTCCTGGCACAGGTAGAAATGTATTTTGGTGGTGCATTTGTGTGCAATCTGTTGCTGTAGTAAGATGGTTTTCATTTAGAAAATGTTTCTGCTCAAAGGATTTTGTAACAGTGCAATAAAACAATCTTGCCTATCCATCTTGAGCCAGAAAAGCACATTTAACTTTTGTTGGTGGAAATCCTTGAAAATCCCATCTTAAAAACAGTTTGGTGATCTAAGTGAGGGTCTGAATGAAAAGCAATGAACCCGAGTTCATGGGCAACCCTGCCAACATGGGCAGATGCCAGCTGGGAAATAAATTTCAATAATCTACATACTCTTGGTGCCACCATTAATATACTGTGTGAGAACCTTCCATGCTTCAATATAGTCATATTATTTACTATATATGTATAATTAATTTATAAATATAAAATTTCACCCCTGTGTAGATGATGAATCCTCACTGGGGTACTTGCAGAGGGAGGGGTTATGTTTCAAAAAAGCTGAGTGGCACAGGTCACATAGCAAGTTTTTATGGGAACTGCCAGCTCAACCTGTTCCTTGAGAGTCCTGAGTTAGCTCTGCATTTGAACCTATCCAAATCACTAAAAATCAAAAAGCAAAACTGATTAAAAGGTAATAGGTAAAATAATAAAATGTACTCAGCACCTTTGGCATTAAAAAGCCATTATTATGCCTGGTGGCTACAAGAATACGTTGACTGTGGATACCAGTGCCACAGAAGACATTACTCCCTGAATTAAGACATGTAGGGCATACTTCTGCCAGATCTCTTTTTCCAGGGCTAGCCATAATCAAATTCCTTTCTTTACTGTTTTTTGTAACACTGCTAATTGAGATCACCCAAACTGTTACCATGAGCTGAAGTCAACATCAATTAAAAATCCCATTTATATTCCCTATGAAAACACATGGCCTTCAAAAGTGTTTGATTTTCATCAGACCTTCTCATCTGTTTGTCATTTAAAGTTCAGGCCCTTTTCCATATTTCTATCAAATGCTGCCTCACATGGAAGTCTGGCAAATGAGCTTGCAAAGTAAGTTATTTGAAGTTATAAATAATCTAATACTTGCCTGAAGCTGACCTCTCTATACAATAATATACAAATTAATGTCTGAAGCTGAGGGACATACAGTTCTCTAGTACTCCCTTGCTAGTTAAAGGCAGGTTTGCATTTGCACAGTTACAGCACTTGTGTGCATTCCCACTGGTGCAGACTTGGCCTTTAGGTAGGAGGGGAACAGAGGAGGAAACGAGGCAGACTACAATATTGGCAGCTTTTCTAGGCAGGGGATTTGACTCTGATGTCACTCCAAAGTGCCCCTTGCTTATTTACTTAAAAAAAATAAAAATGGTGAGCAAGCAAATGCACTTCTGCTGTGATTGCTTTTTTGCTGTCACATTTTTTCCTTCAAAGTCCATTCACTAGAAAATCTGGGCTCACTTATGTTTCCTGTTTTGATAGGGAGGTGTTTTGGAAACTGCTGGTGCATGGGTGGTTGCAGGCTGGACTGGGGGCCTGGTAGGGTGCTGAGACCACTCCCACCAATCATAGAATAATCTTGGAGGGATTCAGCTGTCAAACTGCTATGTATCCAGTGATTTCCCAGGTACAGACAGATACTGATGTGCTTTTTGGTTTTTTTGGATGGGGGGAGGAGGGGGGATAGAATGCAGCAGCCTCAGCCATCCTGCATCTCTGTAATGTGAAGCAGGCCATGTCCGAGTTGTGCTTTCTTGCCACTCATCTGTTACGGAGACATTTGCAGCATGATGTTCTGCAGGTTATAGCAACACTTTTTGCCTACCCTTGTCCTGCCTGAAGTATGAGGGCAGTCCTATATAACCTGTGCTGAAGTTTTCCTAGTATCACATTCCATACTGTATACATAGTGTTCGCAGGTACCCTTATACTGCTGTGTTAAAGTCTCTTTGATGGTCAGACTCAGAACTTGCCAGCCCTATGCTTGATTCCTGAAGTAGAGCTGATTTGGTGCTGTTCAACTGGTAAACCTGATAGATCAGAAGGATGCTGAAGATGATAGGCTGTATCCTGCGCTTCCAAAGCAGTCCTGTTGTGTAGACCAACCAAGGTGTCCTGGGCTTGGATCTGCAAATTACTTGGAGCTTCCTGGGTGTCCCTATCACCCCCTTCCTTTAGTCTGCTGAGAAACCCCATTTTGTCTTGAGCATGAGCAGGTGAGCTTGAAATTGGGGAGCAACTTCAAGACACTTGCTGTTAAGCAATGGACATCAGTTATGAGGTTTCAGGTTTGGACATCAGGTTACTCTGAAGACCAACCTGCAGAGCTACGCCAAAGTTGTATTAAGTAGGAATATTTGAGCGTGAAGATTTCTATTCATTTTGTGTAAAGGTTGCAAGATCTTTTTCCTCAAGTCTTTTCATTTGAATACTTATCATTGTGACACACTAGACTTGGTTGTGCTTCTCGCTGACGTTGATTACACTTTAAACGTATCACTGAAAGGACCTAAACATTTTTGGAGGTTATTGGCACCTGAAATTAGTGTGTATTGTTATCTCCTCTCTTAGAGAGGACTTTGCTAACATGAAGCTCTTGAGAAGAGTTTTCTTTTTTTTTTTTTTTTTTACTCTAATCAGCTTTGGCATAAAGTACCTTAAGTGAATGACCATATCTGGCTAATTAAATTGAGCCTTGAATGACCAGGTTAGCTCTCCCATTGTCATTATTGTTCCACTTGATCAATCGTATTTCACATTATTCTTGAGGCTTCCTTAATGACAATCAGGTTACTGGGACCTTGACCTTATGGATGCAGATGCTTTTGCTTAATTTAACTCACATAGGTGCCTGCATTGAATTCAGCATACTTACTACCTTTATAGGTTTTTGCACACAGCTGAGTGTTTAGAGGAGAGGGTTCTCAAGGAGTAGGTCTGTATCTCACATGGTAAAATGCCAAGGGCTACCCTTCCAGTCACTGCAGCTACAGCCAACAACAGTATTGGCTCTCCTGTGCACTGCTGGTATGGAAAATCATTTTAGCATGAGGCAGCAGAGGTCACTGAAGCCAGTTTAAACTGTGCTTTGCATGTTGTGCTGCCTCAGTGAGTGGCGTTTGTATCTCTGGCAGGAAGTAGTGGCTCTGAGTTGTATTGAAGGAATTGGGCCTGTGTTTATAGCTAAGAAGACCAGTACTAAGGAATTGTGTGTTTGAAAACACGATCTAGGAAAGCTTCTGGCTGTAGTTTTTCATTTCAAGCTATAACACCGTTTTGATCTTGAGAGTAATGCATAAGAAACTGAAAAAGAGCTGTATTTTGTTTCAAAAAGGATCACTAGAGAGCTACCATATAATCAGAAATTGTTCCCAGGAGCAAACACCAATAGCTAAAAAGACCAGACTCTATTCACATCAAGAAAAATATAGTCCTGTCCTGTTTTTAATTTGAAGCTATACACCCTAAAAACATTGTTTTTCTTCATTAAGGTTTTCAGGGAGCAGATCTGTACATGTATTTCAGTCTTCAGTGTTGATGCATGTTTCCTTACTACTATCTTTCTTGAAATTTTTATTTATATGTAAAACAGCAATTGGTCTGCAATCACTACTGTATGTTTGGTAAAATTAATACAAAGATTTTACACACTTATTCCCAAATTATAAAAATCTCAAAGTGGATATTTAGAAGTATTACACCTACATTTTGGTTTCTTTGTGCTTGCCTTCTAGTGTTTGAAACTTTTGAGTTAATCTTTTCCACTGAAAATTCTCTGAAGTAATGAAGTCTAGAAGTTAATCAGCCTTCTTGAAATAAAAGAAGCATGATCTCCAAAACTGGAGGTTTACAAAAGAGCAGCAGATACCTGGCAGATATCACCAGTCTTGTGATAACAAACATGAAAATTGACAACAAGTAATTTCTTTTCCCAGTAGGAATAATGTAAAGCCACATGTTTGTAATGTAGATAAGCCACAAATAGGTAGATGAGCAGTGAACTTGCTAGCCTCTTTGTTGACCACCTGCTATTCTGTGAATGCTGGCTGATAAACACAGCCATCCCATCTGTAGATGGGAAGTTATAATTAATTACCTATGACATTGATAGATTTATTTTAGGATCTTCTCTTAATCCAGTGGTGCATCTGCATTAAGTTTTTTCACTCTTCCAACATGAACGGTCTGTTTGTGGTCTCAGATTCTAAATGAATGTTTTGTTTGCAAAAAGAATGGCTTGCAGGAATATATGAGCTCTATTTCTGCTCTCATGTTAGGCTTTGTCAGACATTGCATAAAGGATTTGCTCATATTGGCCTCCTCCTAGCTTTTCAGATAATCCTTTGTATTACGTTTCCAGTGCATGTAGGTAATTTAATTTAACATTTTTCTAAATGCCTCCATGCAGGAAAGCTAACCTTATATGAACGTAATTAGAATTATTTATATACTGTAAAAATTTAACAGAATCAGTATTACTGGAAAATGTGACTTTTTTTTTTTTTTTAAGAATACATTTAGCCATAATTGAATTAAGTTTAAAGCCTTAATTATTTTTCAACTCTTGCCTTACGCTATCCTTCTCTCACTTGATGATGTCAGTTTCTTTAACTGTATATAAAGTTCACTTTGTCAGTGATGGCTGTCCTCTTTATCGCTTCATTTTGATGGGTTGTTACTCTAGAGCCCTAAAGTTCTAACAAATTGTGTTAACAGGCTTAAAAACTTGGGTGAATGATTGTCTTCAGGTTACTGATGCTAATGTAGGCTTCCATTTAGATAGCTATGAAATAAACAGAGCCACAGTCCTTGTTGCTCTACATACCACTTATACTATTAACTGCTGCAATCTGGCTTTCCTGGGAGATAAATGTGATCATTGACAAGCAATTAGGAAACAGTTTTATGGAGATCTGGGCTTTATGTTGTGGACTAGAGGGGCAGAGAAGCAGCCTGTTTTCTGAAGGTCAAAATGTGTCATGAAGGGATGAGCTCATACTAGGGTGAGGAGGGAACAAACACAGTTGTAATTAATGTATTTTGGGGGTATGGGGAAGACAGGAGGCAGAAGGCTTTTCTTTGGTGATGCAGGATTGATGACACTTAACCACAGACAAAATTGCTTGTGCACAGCCTTCAGGCATTAGAAGATTTTTATTTGTGTGTACATATATATATAAAAAAAAAAAAAAGACTGCTTAGTCTTCATTTCAAAGAAAGGTAATGTTCTAGTGATAACACAGTATAGTATGCATGCTTACCTGCCTTTAGGTGTTCCAGTATATGCAGTGAAGACACAGAAAGAAACAAGAAGCAACTTTCAATCTGCTTGTTTGGCAGGTTATTTAAATTTAAGTATGGAAACATCAACGGTGAAACATTGTGTAATGAGCAGTCATCCTCTGCTCCAGGAACAATAATCCAGAAGACCAAAGAAGGATCAAAAATTGCCTTTCCTGCTTTTTATAGAAATGTTGAAATACAGAAAGGTTTAATGCCAGAGTCAGCATAGTGAAAGGTTTGAAATAAAATGAGATCAGCCTGTCTTAGCTTCAGTTTTGGATCAAGTCAACCCTGAACTTACGGACTTCCAGAAGCTCAGGGAAATACTTTAGTTGAAGCACTTATATGTCATGCATGGCATAAGCACCTTGAATACAGATGAAGATACGGTGTTAAATACTTCAAAACTGGCTGAAATCCTGAAGTACTCTGCTTTGCTCTCTCTTCCAAAACATATGTCAGCACTTGGTAACTACAGATAGAGAAGTTTCTCTTTAACCATGTAAATGCCTAACCCTGCTTTCAGTCTTGCTAAGTTCTTGGCCTTTTTGACATCATGTGACAGTAAAATTTTAGTATAATTAGAAGTTGTGCAAAAAAAAAAAAAAAAACGTCCTTCGGTTTTTAGGTTTTTAATTTCTGACTTTCTACGTCTCCTAGCTTTTAAGTCAGAAGGCAGAACAAGGACAGAAATGTCAGGCTTTTTTAGAGGGTCATTTCCTATTAGGCTTTTGGGGTTTCTTCCCTGCTATTGTGTCTTTTTTAGTGTAACAGTCTGAGGCTTTTTGGGCACCATTGAGTGTTGTTGCCTGGAGATTCACAGGTCTCGACAAGAATCATAGTCCACCCTCATTTGAGGATTTCAGTTTCTGGGGTAGAAACCACTGGGTTTTGCCTTTTTTTGCTCCAAGGTGCTATGCAAGCCTCATGCCTGGACCTTGTACTCAGTCTCCTGAGTGACCCAGTGGCTATCAGGCTGGCCTCTTTGGCTGTTTAAATCCAAACACCAGTCCTATATCTCGGACATTTTTACCACTTGATAATTCAACTATGTGTGGGCTAAACAAAAATGAAATGTGATCATGGCAGTCTGTATGCAGAATAAATTATTTCAATCCACAGTATTCTGTAGCAGGCACTGATCCTTTGATTTACATGAACAGAAGAAATGGGACAACTGGGCTGGCACAGAGTTTGTAGAGCAGTGCCAGTAACAAGCCTGACTTCTGTGAAACCAGATCCTGCCCTGACCCTGATTAATTACTCAGGAGTTGTTCACACAACTGAATTCCTGCTTTCAGTGCATCCAGTGCTGCCTGCCAATGAAAATAGAGCAGTTGTAATCCCGGTGAATTATCCCTGTGGCTGGATGTAGTGCCCTATCAAATGATTATCATGTGATATGGCTCCCAGGGCTTTCCAGCTCTTCTGGTTCCCTTGATGAAATATTAATATGCTTTTAACATATAAGGTTATTATTCTTGCATGCTGTAATTTAGGCATATCTTTCTCTGCAGCCATCATATATTTTATTGAGCCAAAACACCCTGTGTAGGAGAACAGATCTTTCTAAGACAGACTTGTAAAGAGTGGCTTTAGTCGAGTCACTATGCTAAGTAACCAGCAGTGCTTTAAATACACTAACATAGGCTGAAGTAACTGCAATGCAGTATGAAGTACACGGCTTTTCCCAGAGGAATTGTTTCTTTCATCTCCAAGTTTGTAAGCAGAGACTTGGGACCTGCTGTAGGCCTGGCTTGCATGTGAAATTCCCATCAACAGCACAGGGCAGCTGTACCATGGCAGGGTGGGGCTGGCTGCAGGCTGCTGGGCCTGCTGACTGGGAGCTGGTTTGGATACATTTACTGAAGTGATGCGGTTTTGCTAGCCTGCAGGTATATTTCTAAGTTAAATTCCAAGCTTTTCAACATCTCGGATTCCTTTCCTCCCCAAGATTCTCTAAAGCTCCCTAAGAGGAATGAAGCAAGTTTATTTGATCATATTATTGTGCTTTGACTTGTGAAGTTCACGCTTCTGAGGTTTCTTCCTTAATTGGGTGAGATGCACATTAAAAAAAAAAAAAAATAAATTCTAATACTCGCTTTCAAGTGCTTGAAACGAGAGTGAAGGACAAAACAAAACACAAGTGTTCAGAGATGTACAGTAGAAACTGCAGGCTGGCAACATTTTTATGAATGAGTGAATCCAGGCTTTTCTCAGCATGGAACTTGCTCTGGATAGTGATTTCCTTGCACACAGGTATTTGGCTGTGCAAGGCTTTAGCTCTTGCCAGCTTTTTTTGAAAACATATTAGCTGCCTTGATGTCTGAATTTCCCTGGGGAGTACCCAAAGAGAGTTCTTAAAATGGCACTGTTTTGCTAATTAGTAAGGCCAACTGTTGTCTGGCTGAATTGTCTGCATGAACAACGGGCTCCCTCTGCCTCATCTCTCCAGTTCTAATTCTAATGCTAACAGAGCACACTGTGATTATGCTAATAATTCTGGCTTTCCTACATAAGGACATATGTGAGGTGTGCTGCATTTCCTAATTGTTTCATTCTAGTCTTGCTGATCCATGCACAATATTCAGAGGTTTTATTCTTCCTGTAAAGAAGGGTCAGCCTAGTTGGCAGTGTTGCAGCAGGCATTTCAGTGACAGAGAGCAAAGTAAAAATTAAGGGTTTAGCTTTTCTTGTTACTGTCTAGCTAGGGACATGTTGTAATGGACAGTGTTGTAACCTCACAACTCCTTTATTGCATAAAGGACACCATCCTATGGCTGGAGAATTAAAGTTATGGAGTGTCAAGTGGTTTGCTCCAGACTACTGAAGAGAAACCTGGGGCAGAGGAGACACTGAGAAGCTATAAGGTGCCACTTAGCAGTCCATTACACAGGCTTTTTCTTCCTGACCAGGAACGTGCCAGTGGGCATATCAGTAAAACCATCTTTTCTGGGGGTAAATGATGAACCTTTCTCTGAGAAACTGGAGCTGTGATTGAACTTCACAAGAGAGAAAAGTAGCTTCTTTTCCTGAAACAGAAAAATAGAAAGGCAGATGAGCTCTACTGTAGAAATCTGGCCAAAATGTGGTACATTTTGTGCATTCTTTCCCCTAAATGGTGAAGTCATGCTTTTGCAGAGTATTAAGTATGTGGTTGAATGCTGCTAATGAGTATACTGCAGAGTAAATATAACTGACATAGGATTGTCTCTCTTGCACTGTTAATTTTGAATCCAGCTATCAGAAATAACCTCACCCTGAACTGGGCACATCTACTGACACTGGTCAGTTTTCCTGCAAATTGGGAAAAGCCCAGGCTCTGGTATGTGACACTAGTACCACACTGAATCTCTACAACATTCTCATTGCACTGCAGAAGCTAGATTTTTGCCGGAAGAAAAAAAACGTGGCTAAATGTATTGAAATGCATGCTGCTGGGATTCATTCTGTACCTGTGTGCACAGGCATAGGGTAAGGAAAGGGACACAGGTGCAAGAAAATGAATTTACATGAAACCGGGCCAAGGCTGAAATGGAGAACCAAGGTTTTGGGTTGTTGTACTATATGTGCAAGTCCCATACATGCAGAGACTTCTAAATTTGGTGGACACAGCACTGATTACCTGAAGGAGACCTGGCTTTATCCCAAGATTTGCTGTTGGCTTTCATGTCCCTTTTGAAACATCACATGCTTTGCATATGTGGCTGGTCCCATCTGCAACATGGGGGTGATCAGCATGGAAGCAAAGTTTTGGTTAGGGATGGTGTTGCAGATGGGCATGGAGTGTGCAGGGGTAGCATCTCCTGGCGCAGTGTTGTGCCAAGCACTACCTGCACCATGAGATGCTAAGAAGTGCTAAATGCCCTTTGGTGTCTGTTCCCCAGTGTGGTAGACCCTGCCAGTAGCCCCTCATCCCGTTTGGTAAAGCATCTTAAGACCTGGTGCTTAAAATGTACATAAATTGTGTATGATGAGGGTTATTGAGAACACTGTGGAATTCCTTTCTATCATATCTGTTGAGCTGCTGTCCATAAACAGTGTCCTGTCTTGCAAAATTGGTACTAATCTTCGCAGCATTGAAATGCAAAAGGGCAACCCAAATTAGAGCTTTAGTATTACAACCAAGTTGTGTTGTTTTCAGGACAGTTTAAACCAGATTGTTAGCAAAAAACCTGTTTGTTACAGGTCTTGTGTGTAAGTTGCATTTTTATATCTTAATGTTATTTAAGAACATAAAAATGAGAAGCTAAAATATAGGTATTTACTTGATTGACGGAAATGACTCTGAGAGAAGCCATTTAAATATTATTTACATATTATTTGAAGCCATAATAAGCTATCATGTCAATCCATAGCATGGCATTGTTATTAACTGAGTCTCCGACAGAGTAACTTATAATGGTGTTATGCAAATTAAGCACATTTAAAAAACTTTTGTAAGAATATTACTGTTCACACAAGGTAGCCAAGTTTTCAATGTCAGTGACTCTGTCATTTTAAATTTAAAATGCACAGTCTGCATGTACAGCTAATGTCTCTGCAAAGCACTTTAATAAGGGCCAGACTCAGCAAACGATGAATGTATAAGTCCCCCCTGATTTAAACAAATACTTTAGCATGTAAGACTTCTAGTAATGTTGTTTTGCTGATCTCAAAGTAGCAACTACCCTTGTAGGATGGATAGACAGAAAATGCAAATACATTTTCTCCTCTCCCTGAAAAACTTTGGGTCTAACACAGACTTTGGCTATTGAAATCAGTTTTGGATGAAAAGGAGCGTAGGGTGTAGTTTAACAGGAAAACACTGGCAAGCTTGAAGCGTTTGTAGCATCAAGTGATGCTTTTCTGTAAATGGTCTCTGAGTGTGTAGTTCTATACCAGTAAACACCCAAACAGCTGAGTGCTTAGTTAGCTGGCCATAAGGTTTTGGAGAAAATGACTGCTCCAAGGCAGGTGCTCAGTTTTCTCAATAGGATACAGAGCCATCAGAGTGGCCTTTTCTAAGCTCTGGTGTAAAAAGACCTGAGTACAAATACTACAGGATTATGAACCCCATTTTCTGTGCAAAATATTCAAAGCCATCTGGCTGGTCAACATTCAGCTTCAGGAAAAACTACCTCAGCCGTAGAATCGAAATTTTAAAGGACATAAGAGTACTATGCTGAACATTTGATGAGAATGAGACCTCGCAAAGACAAAGTGCAGTGCTGCAGCTCTTCTGGGTAAATCCATCAATGATAAAGAAACATTTAAGAGACAGAATGGCTGTTCAGAGGTTTTTGTTTGGTCCTTGGAAAGCATGACATGTCCAGTGTGCACAGTCAGACCTTCTGCTCTAACAGAAGAAGGAGGCCTTCTTCCTAGAAGACTGCAGTGTGATACTAGAGGTGTTTTGGAGGAAAAGTGGATCTGATTTACAGAAGTCTCATAAGTTTCAGAGTAAAAGCTTATTGCACATGTTCATGTCAGTGTTTGAGGAGCAAACGTTTGAGTCTGACCAGAATTTGGAGAGTTATTCTAGCCTTTATTTTCATTGTGTGGAAGAAGCCTTAAAGGCTTTACGGCAGCCAGCAGTACCTTTTTGGAGTATGTCACTTGAAAAATGACCCCAGTCATAACATTTTCATGTAGCGTTTTCTTTGAGTTCCTGGAGTGTCAGAGAAAGAAGTGCTCTCTGTCTGCTAGGGCTGTTGAAAGTGTGTAGGATATTTTCTGTTCATTTTGTGATTTGGGCTTGCTCAACTGAGATGTTGCCATGTACAAGAGTTTATCTCCTGCTCCCTTCCTGTGTCTGCCACTGCTTCCCTCTCTCTTTTATGAGAGCACGTATTCACACACGTGCACACAGCTGCTGAAAAAAGTTTTGGGAATAGCCTAACTGGCCTAGCCAATGTGCTGTCAGCACCATTTGGAGCCAAACTTGCTTAGATTTTTTTTTTTTTTTTCTATTGAGATTCCTGAAATACAGAAGGAAACAACACCAAAAATTTATTTTAATGTAGTGAGAACCCATTCTTTCATTGCAGCCATCCCATAATGTTTGGCCAGTCCGTCAGCATAGGTTTATAAGAAGGATTCCTGAAAGTGGCTGCCAAAAGAGAGTGTCTTTGGAATGTCAGGCAAGATCTGAATAAAGCTTCTGTGATATGTCATCTGCACATCCTGGTGGGCACTGATATCGTGGGGGGAATCATAGGGTCTGATATTGACATGCTGCTGCCTTTCACTCACTCAAAATGTTCACTTCTCAGGCTAAATTCCCGTACCTTGGGGAGCCTGTGATCCCTTCAGGATGTACTGACCTAACTTCCAGTTGTGTTAATGATGAAGGTCCTGCATCATTTGGATTTCATGTTTGAATTTAAAATACACCTGGTTCTGTTTTGCTTTCTAACTGAAGCTTGACTACTTAGGAAGAAGAAGTAATCAAAATGCATTATGCATAAAACACACACACTCCCCAACAATAAACCCCCCCCCCCAAAAAAAAACGCAAACAAACAAAACCCTTTTATTTGACACGGCTGTTGAATTTCTTCCTGCTCTTACAACCTCCTTTTGATTTCCAATCCAGGTCTGCCAAAAGACTTGGATTCCAATCAAGGCAGTTCACAGAGCATTAATACTCAGATAAATAAATGCAACAGGCAATCAGGCTGCTGTGAGCTAATGGCAGGACACTTGAAAGTGCCGTATTTCAGATAATGGTGTCAGTTTCAGAAAGGCATGCAAACTGGTTTAATCAAATGTTACATTTTATTAAATTCCTGACCACTGGGAAGGTGATTGCATAGGAGAATTTAAAAGATTGGGAGTTTCTGGCTTTATTTCTGCTCTGCTGATAAGCAGTAATTTTTGCAGAAGGGGAAGAAGTAATCCTCTGCAATAAAACCATTTTCATAATACCATGGGAATGAGTTATTGCTTGAGGTGAGGCACAGTTTCTAATGGCTGCCTAAGCTTTCATCTCCATCTTTCATGGGCTAGTCAGACATTTTTATAATGCTGACACAAAAAGAGAGCATTTATGTTGCTCCCATTCTCCATCTGTCAACAGTTAGGTTAAAGTGCCACTACAGGAATACTTTTCATCTGATTTCCATTCCAACGTGGTTCATCAATATACAGTATTTGAGCCATGCCAACTCTCAGGGTCCTAATCACGTACTTTTTATGCACCATTAATGGTTAGCAAATAGGAAACTAAATTCTGTCTCTGTAATGTGAAGAGGGTTGTACTTTCTTTTATTCTGAATTTCTCTGATGTACTTCCCTTACAGTTTTTTAAATTATTGTGAGTTGTTTTTGAGTGAATGGTGTGAAAAGTCAAAATGTGTTGGGCCAGAGCGGAAGTAGATTTTAATTTTGCTTGCATGGGATACATATATGAACACCAATAATTAACTGAAATTTGGGTATCAGGTAGGAGCAAAAGGTAGAGGGAAGCATTGTAATAAACTTTCTAATCCCTGTTTTACTTACAAATCCTTTTAGCTAATGAACCATAGTTTTGTTAGTGGCATAGACCTCAAAAAAATGCTGTTCTGTGGAGAAATTTGCAGACCTCTACGAAAAATTTTACTACCTTATTCTTACTTAATGCAATTGTAAGGCTAGACAGGGGAGATTTGTTTGCAGCAAACTAAAACAGTCTGTGAGGTGCACAGATCTACTGTTCCTATCCAGTGGAAATTCTGGTTCTGGAAAAAAGGTATGTATAACAGAAGATAAAATTACAAGGGCAAGAATTTTTACCTTGGGTTTCAAGGAATGTTTTCTGGACTTATTTCTATGATTAGTGTTGTGAATTCCCAGTTTTGGGGTTTTTGTCCCTGCTGTTTGGTGCTTACCTGTAGAATAGCTCACAGACCCAGCTGCTTTCCGTGATGGTGCGCAGGACAGAGAAGTGCCTCTAGAGCACTTCAGTGTATCCTGCTGTACAAGACAGTATGTGGCAAAAATATCCTCTCTGTGCCAAGAAAGAGGTAGATGAGGGACGGCAAGCTTATTTTAAATTAAAATAGAAAAGGTAAACTCAGAAGAGGGGGAAAACAATTGTGTTTAAAGGAATTTTCTTCCAAGTACCCGTCCCTTAGGTATGCAATATTTGCTTAGTGTAAATTTCTTTCAGCTTTTTCTCAGATTTTGAGCGCCTCATTTTTCTCTAGCTAATATAGTGCAGTTCATATACTATATTTTATGGGTGGCTGGCTTCCAGAGGAAGGTAGGTGTGAAAGACCAGGCAACCATGAAACTGAGTTATATGGAGTAATCACTACAGGGGAGAAGGAGTGTTTAGTGTCTTTCTTGTCACAGTCAGATGAGGCTTTCACACTATGGGAGTGATTGTAAAGAATCCAAAGGAGGTCTTACCTGATTTTGTTTCAAGATATTTTGAGTTCACTAGCTGAGAATCCTGGCTTCTGAAAACTTTGTTATATTTCCGAGCAATCCTGAGAATGCTTTTGGCAGCTGGAGTGGGTATTATAACACTCTCACTCTGTGCCTGGCTTGAGCTACGTGATTAACTTGTTAGCCCTGGTTTTGTGGTCCGTGTGTATACAGATGTAAAGTACCGTATCTTGGCTTCACCTAAACAAAAGGCTTTTTTGTCTCAACAAAGTGTGTTGTGTTGCTTTTCTTGCTGCCATAATCTGTGTATTTGTGTAATGAGGGCTGTCCAGCTGGTGGATGTGATTGTGTTTCTAAGCTCATGCAACTGAGATCTTAGGCCTGAATTTTCACAGAATTACGAGGTCAAATCCCAAATTCCTTGGGACTTTTTTTTTTTTTTTTTAAATTTTTGTAATTTTTTTTTTAAAGTCCAGTTCTTTCTATGTTCTAATACTGTGATAGTGTTATTGAAATATTTAAACGTGCATGTATTTGGGGTTTAAGATTTTAAAAGTTGTGCATGATTTTTGCAGGTCTGCTCCTATAACTTTATTTCATGCAGCTGGGACCCGCCTGCTCTCAGCCAATCTTTCATTGTTCCCACTAAGCAGGGACTGGAGTGCTATTAGAAACAGGAACAAAAAAAAATGAATTTGATGCCTGTTTTATTCATATCTACAGCTTTCCGTCTCTTAGTTGTGCTTATTCAGTCCTCTTCTCATATTGTTGTCCACCCTCTATTACCTCCCACAATGAAGATAAATGGAATGCTCTACACTTCTTCTGAACTCTTGGTTTTTCCTCTTAGTTCCTGATTATTTTAATTCTGCCAGGCCCTTTTTCATATCCTTTCCTCATCTGCCTCTAATTTACAGTATATCATGTCTTCCACTCCGACCCCTCATTTCCATTCCTGTAGTGTTCCATGTTCTTTCTTGGAGCCTGGGCTGAGCACACAGACCAGTTAAAATGAAAATATACTTTCCAGATTTTAGTAGCCTAATTATTTTATTTTAAATGAAGCCGAGACATCAATCAGACTGTTCTCGAAATCCCAGTCACATCAGCAGCTAAATGAAAATATCAGTTATTCTCTTCCATTCCCAGCTCACTTGCCTTTAAATGGTATTATCACAGCAAATATTAGGAGTTTAGACATGTCCATAGTCTTTTGTTGAAAAGCTCTTGCAAACAAGGCGAGGGAGATGCATCTGAAATCCTAATATCTTGTGAAATAATATTAACAATAGGTCTGGCACATGTGAGCATTCAGACAGAGGCTGTTAGATCCCGTGAGGTTGCAAGTGAGAAATATTTAAAAGACAAAGAGCAAATCATAGAAATGGCAAGTCTAGAAAAAGGACCTTCTTGCTCTCGGGCCAAGCTGTGGAGACTCCTGGGGCTGGCTCTCAGCTCTGACAGCAGCTTGCTTCCTGGCTCCAGCCAAGGGTTTTTGAAGAGTCTCACAGGGCTTGAGCCTTGAGTCCAGTAACCACATCCTGTCCTCTTCAACACCTCAGCTTTTTTCGAAGTTCAGAGTGCACAGAAATGTTAGGGATTTTAATTAGAGTGGTGGATGCTCACCTCTGCCAAAACCTGGATCCATAGTGCCTCAGGTTGCTTATCCAGAAAAATAGGTGGCCACATTGTAAGTATTTGTTTTTCAGGCCTTTTAAGTTTCCCCCCTGTTTTGAATTTTCTTTCCTGTTAGTCAAAGAGAGTCTGCAGAAAGGTTGTGTAGGTGAAAAAAGCTGTGTTAAGGAAATGGACACTTAGTATATAGTCTGTTTAGGGACCCCACCTGAGCTTTTGGAGGTCCTGTGTTTTTGTTCACTGTGGAAGCATGTAATGGATACCCATACACCTTTTGATTTCAGTCTTCTCATTTAAGGCAAATATGTAGGTCCCTCTGTGACCAGTGGGGAAGGTTGATTTTTCAGAGGCTGATTTGGTGGCTCTTAAGTTAGGTTCTTTATCTCAATCAGGTTTTTCTGATATTTTTTACTGCTTCCAAACCCTGCAGTAAATTTCTCCTGCTTTCTGTGTAACCATGAGCACAAAGGAAGTTGGGAATGCTAATACAGGCACTTCAGTCATAGCCTGTATATAGTGAAAGACAGTTTAAACTAAATAGGCAAAATGATAGGAGGATGCTGGAGAAGATGAAGTAATTTGAAGTTAGTCAGCTACAGAGTTAGGGGTATAATTGTCTCCCCAGGTCCAGTCCAGTGCTTTTTTCCAGTGGACTGTGCATTCTCTCCTTGTAACTTTATATCTTACTGACAGCATGTACCAGGAGCTAGTTTTGCATTATGGATCCATTTCTTCATGTTTTTTTCCTGAGCAAGTTTATTTTGTGTTGTGTGTTTTGTTTTTTTTTTTTTTAAATACCATTGTAATGAAAGAAAGTCTGAAGTTTGCATTGCTTCTATTTCCCTTTAATACATTACTATTTCTGGTTTTATTTTCCCCCTTTTTTCTTCCTCTGAACTCTAAGGGGATGAAGATGCATGAGAGGCAATGTTAAGAGCTTTATCAAACTTCTGTCTAATAGTAATGAGATTTGCAGTGGTTTTCTAAAGGACACAGCTCAGAACCACTTACCATAATTGCACTACAAAGTAATGAAGATTCAAGTGGTTCTTGTTAGTTATGAAGCTATCAGAGTATCTGAACTCATCTAATATCCTATTGCTAGAGAAAAGGCAGTCATTGATACTGGGAAAGGTTTACTTCTATTTTGTTGTTTCAAATACAGGCAAAGCAGCTTGTAGTCTGTGTTGTTTAGATTTGTGGGACTCCAGGTGTGCATGCTGGGGCTCTCCCTCCCATTAAGCCTTTATTTAAGGTTCTAATAAATTTCCATTAAAATAAGTAGTAACCACATTTAATGACCAGTTTGTCTGAGTGTTAACAGCCTGCTGGCTAACAAACTTGTCATTAACTGGTGCTAACTTCTCCCGACTTGTTTAAATAATCCCTTAACATCAGCCCTGTTTGTATTGGAGTACTCATGTAAAATCTCTGTCTCATGCTTCCTTTTTTTTTTTTATTTTCTTAAACTGAGAATACTGCTGAGCATACTATTATCCAGTGTGGTCCTTCTGTTGTTCACTTTCCCCTAGTAGTATTTCCTCTTCATGCTGTTGATATAGCAGTTTTATTTTCTTCTGTATTTTTTCCAGATTTATCTTATATTATCTGCTTGTTCAATGAATTAGGAGACAGACCTCTAGGGGTAAATTCAACTACGGAACATAAAACTCACAAATCAGTGGAGCTGTGGGCTACATCCTGATGATGTACAGAATTCAAATGACCTTAGGGAAACTCATTTGTGTGCTGTTAGGGGAAGCCAAAATCACTTCTTTAGCCTTGCAAAGGTACCAACATTTTTCTGCAAGTCCAACGGAATGACTTATATGTAAGATTGCATCACGTTTGCAGATGTGTGTCGTGTAGGCCTAATAAGGCTGTAGCGTTTGCTTTGCACCACAAGGTGTGTTGGCTTCATCCTGTGCAAGGAAGAAGGGAGTCACTTCAGCTCAAAGAAAATCTTAACCAGCCAACACTCAGGTTAAAGTTGAAACTAGACACTCTTGAGTTGCTAAATTATGGGGGGAGAAGTGGAGATAGGGAGAGAGCATTTCAAAAGTGTTTTCTGTGCTCATTTTCTTTGACTTAAACAGATAAGTAGGGCTGGGCAGCACTTCAGGAAGTTGTCTGTATGTCTCCTTACCTCAGAGCAGGATCAATGAAAACTGTGTCACACGTGTCATGTCTGTCTAACTTCTTGAAAGATGTCCAGGGGCAGCTGCCCTGTGGCTTCCTTGGGGCTTCTGTTCTTTCACTTTGCTATTCTTATTACTGTAAATGCCAGCCTGAAATTTCCTTCCTGCAGTACAAGCCCATTGGTTGTTATCCTTCTCCAAAGGTACAGCAACAAATAATTCCTTCTTCTATGAAGTAATGTTCTTGGAATTGTTATCATATCCTCTAAATCATTTGTTCTTTATGCTAATAATCTCAAATCTCTGCTTTTTCTTCAATTAAGAGGTATCTGAAAAGAACTGGACGCAGTATCCAGCTAAAATATAATCATGGATATAACAGAAAGCTTATATCATGTATATTAGAAATTATATTTCTGTTTATTAATGCCAGTGCAAAGTTTTCTTTTTCTTTTATTTTTTTTTTCTAGAATGAGCAGGATCATTCTGCTCAGAATCAGTTACAGCCCTCTGAAGATGTGTGACCCACCAACAGATCACCACTTTTATATTTTTGCAGTTAGCTCTTCTTGCCATCTCACACTTGTCCTGTTGAATTTCATATTTTTTCTTTTTTTTTTTTAATTAGTATGTCAAGTTACTGTAAGGGGACCTATAGTCATGAAATCCCCACTGCAGCTTTGAAGTTGCAAAAATCTGAGTTATTCAGATGCACATGCATAAACCTTTGTGCTTCCTATAAGAAACAGTATTTTAAGCAGTTTAGTGTCATTCATTTCAGTTTTTACAGTTTAGTTACTGCCTCCCTCAATAGCTAATAAAATAGACAGTAAGACGTCGCATTCTGTAGGCCAAAATAGGGAATACTCCTGTTGTTCTCTTTCACTGTGAAAATAAGATATGTGATTGAGCTGTCCTTCTATCAGTTTGTCTGTGTGCAAGTGTCTCTAACTTTTTAACTTGTTATCTGACTGAGTTGACACAGGGACTGAGGCTTCCTGAGCTTTGGGGAAAACTTGTGGATGGAGGGAAGGGAATCAAACTCTTCCATCGAAGACAAAAGCCCCATCCATGTGGCATGTCCTGTTTCCCTCCTGCCTGGCAGGCACCATAAACTAGTGCTAGGGGAGTGGAAAAGGGTGCTTTTATGGTGGCTGTGGGCCCTGGGGTGGGTGCCAGGGCTGTTGTCCATTGTAAATGGACAGTGTCGTGCATAAGTTGGTTTTGTCAGAGGTTGCTTCTGTGAAACAAAAAGCAAAGCCAGGGATGTTTGTAACACTTAGGGTTTTGTTCAGGTGTTGAAAGGATGTTTCAAGGCAAGGTGGGTTTTGTGCCATCTTTCCACAGCCAATGCAGGCACTCAGGTAGGTAGCCCTGTAATAGATAGAAATGGCTGATTAAAAATAGCCTCCACTGAACTTAGTGTATTTTTTACTATAAAAACACAAGTACTGTCAAGTCTCTCTGTGCACAAAGAAGAGAGGAGCAAGTCACTCTCTTGTGTTGCTTCCTTTCATGTTAGTTCTTAACCATGAGACAGTCAATGTTAATACACACACATTTGTCTTTCCCTCTCTCCCTTTCCCTCTCTCCCTTTCCCTCTCTCCCTTTCCCTCTCTCCCTTTCCCTCTCTCCCTTTCCCTCTCTCCCTTTGCCTCTCTCCCTTTCCCTCTCTCCCTTTCCCTCTCTCCCTTTCCCTCTCTCCCTTTCCCTCTCTCCCTTTCCCTCTCTCCCTTTCCCTCTCTCCCTTTCCCTCTCTCCCTTTCCTTCTCCTTCTCCAGTTGCATTCCATGAGTGAATTGTTTCTTCATGCCAAACTGTAATGACAGTGGTTTCTCTTATTTTACTTAAGGAGCAGGGATGGGAAAAACTGATTCATAAGTCAGATCCATCTTCCACAAGGAGGAAAATGGGGAAGAAGTTGTTTCCCTTGTAGCCTGTTGGTGGTGGTGGGACAACCATAAGTGACATACCTTTTTTTCAGAATTTCTGCATTAATGGTGGCTTGGATTGAGCAGATGTTCAGGCTATTCTGGTCACTCTTCACCTTTGTCTGCAAGGTGCATCAATCACTGTAATTATAATGGGACATGGAGCCAGCAACTGAAGGAGAAAAATCAACCCAATCCTAGGAACAATCTTTCTTGATGAATTCTCCCCCCTAAATCGAAACAATTTGCTAGGTAACCCAGCTGGGGTTCATATGCTTTTGATTACTGTGGGCTATTTAGCTTTACCAAATGACATGCTGCTTAATGGACTTTTAATGGTTATAGGTTTCTCTCTTTTTTTTTAATGAGCTTCACCAGTTTGTTACTAATGCCCTGTAGAAATCTGGCAAACAGCCAGATTTTATGTTACAAATTTTCTGGTTTTCATGCAGCATAAGAGCAACCCATGCAGCCAGTGGGGATGTCTGTGTTACCAATCATGTTGTAATGCCATTATATAAAAAGGAAAATAGAGCTAATTGAGTACCCTGCAGTCCTAATAATGGCATACTCAAAGATGATATAATTAACACTTTGCAGCTAAAGTCTTGCAAGAAGTCCAGGCTGCTGTTCAGCGTCTGAAAGATGGAGTTTCTTAAAAATCAGTGTTCCCTTTGGCTACTTCCAGGTGTACGTGTCAAGTGAAGGTTATGCCACTGTCAAGGCACAGATACAGTTACATTCTTCTCAACAAGGAAGCAATAATTCTCACATTTTGCTAAATATAGGAGTCTATGTTTTCAGCAATGACTGCAATAGCTTTCAAATGATTCTTCCTAAAGGGGCTTCTTTATTTTCAGAGTGAATACTCAGCACTTCAGAAAAGCATGGTGCAGGTTTTTTTTTTTTGTTTTTTGTTTTTTTTTAAATGGAGGAGATTCCTGTTCTGCAATCACTAATTGACACTGGTAACATGAGACGATACTACCAGAGGGTCTTGATGGAAAGTTTGGGCATTGCTTTTGATTTGCAGAAATTTACAGTGAAAGAAGATTTAATTATTTAATCTCTCTTACCGCTTTAAATTGGTTGTAAGACAGACCTCTTCATGTTACATATTCCCTAATAAGGGTGATAATTCTTAATGAACTTATAGTTCTGCCTAAACTCTCTATTGAGCCTGGGCTGTTAGAATGGCTTTGTCACAAGCCCTGTCTCAGATGCCCATTTTAGATGGGCCTTAATCAGAGGATTTGTCCCATATTAACCCATGGCATGGATCTGTCACTGTGGGGATAGGCCAAGCATGAGGTGACTTTGCCCAATTCTCCATTGTGTCCCAGGAGGTGATATTGTGCCTGAGGTTCAAGAAGAGCTTTGTTCATACACACTGCTAGGTCTAGGTGTGATGTACCATGAAGCACTGCAGTAGTTTTTGGAAGCCAGCCTTCCAAAACCCAGTACTGTCAACTACTGAAGGGGTTACCCATCCTGCAAAGCTGACCAAATCACGGACTTGTCCCAGCTGTAAGGGGCTGTGTTGCTCTTCTATTATCAGCGTGTAGGTGCAAAGTATTGTGCTGTATTCCTCAGTCACTCCAAACTGTCAGCACTCCTGCAGAATTGGTGTTCATTTTTCAGGTTTATACTGAGGAGTGTCTGGGCTTTGGCTTTCTTCAGTGAACAGCAAGATCAGATACCAGCTGAAGTAACACCAATGGGCAGAGCAGTGCTGTTTCTGGCCAGAATCCAACCTGCAGGGTACGTGCTTAAGGAAGACACACACCAGTGTTGTCCTGAAGAGGTGTGGCTTTTATATAAGAATAAGAAACTGTATTTTTCTTTATTAGGAAGTGGTTGCTCTTATTCAGCAAACAGATGAGAATTTGGTAAGCTGCCATCCCAGGACAAATACAAAGGAAGCGTAGTGAATGTTCATGCATTTTTTGGAAAGGAGTAGAAGGTCATAAAAGGAGAGACTTCCAGCTTTATGCTTTGATCTTAGATCATATTTAAGTCAGAATCATGGCTTTTAGAACAGAAGACAAGAGTAAGCTGACTTCAACTGTGTTCCTGCTTGAGCTAGTTTTTCTCCTTGGCCTTAAAGTAGACTCAGGTTTCGTGTGAAGAGATTATGCTGCTTTTGCATGGAATCATAGAAACTCAGGGGTTGGAAGGGATCTTGAAATATCATCTAGTCCAATCCCCCCCTCTTCCAGAGCAGGGTCGCCAACAGAAGGTCACACAGGAATACATCCAGGTGGATTTTGAATGTCTTCAGGGAAGGAGACTGCACAGTCTCCCTAGGCAGCCTCTTCCAGTGCTCTGCCACAGTGAAAAAATTCTAATATTTATATGGAACTACCTCTGCTCTAGTTTATAACCATTGCCCCTTGTCCTATTGTTAGTCACCCCTGAGAAAAGCTTCACTCTGTCCTCCTGGCACTCGCCCCTTACATATTTATACACGTTGATGAGGTCACCCCTCATTCTCCTCTTCTCCAAGCTGCAGAGCCCCAGCTCCCTCAGCCTTTCCTCATCAGGGAGATGTTCTGCTCCTTTCATCGTCTTGGTCACTCTACACTGGACTCTCTCAAGCAGTTCCCTGTCCTTCTGGAACTGAGGGCCCCAGAACTGGACACAATATTCCAGATGTGGCCTTACCAGGGCAGAGTAGAGGGGTAAGGAGAACCTCTTTTGTCCTACTAGCCACCCCCCTTCTAATGCACCCCAGGATGCCATTGGCCTTCTTGGCCACAAGGGCACATTGCTGGCTCATGGTCATCCTTCCATCCACCAGCACCCCAGGTCCCTTTCCTCAGTGCTGCTCTCTAACAGCTCAGTCCCCAGCCTATCCTGGTACCTGGGGTTGTTCTTTCCCAGATGCAAGACTTTACACTTTCTCTTCTTGTAATTCATGAAATTTCTCTCTGCCCAACTCTCCAATCTGTCAAGGTCCCTCTGAATGGCAGCACAGCCTTCAGGGGTGTCAGCCACTCCACCCAGTTTTGTGTCATCAGCAAACTCTCTGACAGTACACTCTATTCCCTCAACCAGGTCATCAATAAGTACATTGAATAGTACTGGTCCCAGTACTGATCCTTGAGAGACTCCACTACAAACAGACTTCCAACTAGACTCCACCCCATTGACTACAACTCTCTGGCTTCTGTCCTTAACCAGCTCCTGATCCACCTCAGTACCCAGTCATCCAGGCCACACTTCTTCAGTTTAGCCCCAAGGATGCCATGGCAGACAGTGTCAAATGCCTTGCTGGAGTTAAGATAAACTACATGCACTACTCTGCCTTCATCCATCCACCTGGTTATATCCTCATAGAAGGCTATCAGGTTGGTCAGACATGATTTCCCCTCCGTAAACCCATGTTGACAGCTCCTGATAAACCTCTTGTCCTTGATGTTCCTGGAGACAGCACCAAGAATGAGTTGTTCCATTACCTTACCAGAGATGGAGTTGAGGCTGACTGGTCTGTAGTTACCCAGGTCCTCTTCCATGCCTTTCTTGGAGACTGGATTGACATTTACTTTCCTCCAGTCCTCAGGCACCTCTCCTGTTCCCAACGACTTACCAAGTGGATGGAGAGCAGCCTAGCAATGACATCCACCAGTTCCCTCCGCACCCATGGGTGTATCCTATCAGGAGCCATAGATTTATGGGTGTCCAGACTCATTAACTGATCTTTAACCCAGCCCTCATCAACCAAGGTGAACTCATCCTTTACCCTGACTTCCTCAGCAGCCTTAGGGGCCTGGGGCTCCTGAGGCCATCCTCCAGCAGTATACGCAGAGGCAAAGAAGGTGTTTAGAAATTCTGCCTTCTTTGTATCCTCTGTCACCATGGCACTCACCTCATTCAGCAGTGGGTCTACATTGCCTCTAGTGCTAGTTTTATCTGCTATGTATTTGAAGAAGCCCTTCCTGTTGTCCTTACCCTCTCTCACTAGGTTTAATTCCAAGGCAGCTAAAGCTTTCCTAGTTGCCTCTCTGCACTCTTGGACAACAGTCTCATATTCCTCCCAAGTGGCCAGCCCTTCCTTCCATGGTCTATAGATTCTCCCATTTGAGTTTACCTAGCATTTCCCTGTTCCCATACCGGTCTCTTAGTTCCCTTTCCTGATTTCCTTCCCATTGTGTATAGGCATTGTGAGCTGAGCCTGTTGACCCCACCCTAGGGGAATGGGAGTCTTTCTGGTCTTCATTCAGGCTGTACTTTGTGACACTGGCACAAACCCAGCTACACCCCCTTTGTTACCAATTCCCACCTTGAGTGGGACAGCAGACTGAAGCCGTCTTTAGGCTCATTCTCAGTGAGCCAGGCTTTATCCCCCTACTCCTTCAAGTCTGATTTAAAGCCCTCTCAATGAGGGCCGATAACTCCTGATAGAAGATCCTTTTCCTGTGGTGAGACAGGTGTACCCCATCTTTTGCCAGCAGGGTTGGTGATGTATATATTGATCCTATGATCAAAGAACCCAGAGCCCTGCTGTGGACACCAGTCCCTAAGCTACGAATTAACCCGTTAACTCTTCCTGTTAGTTCCCTCATCCATTGCTGTCATTAGAAGGATGGAGGAGAACACAACTTGTGTGCTTGACCCCTTAACCTGTTGCCCCAGGGCCCTGAAATCTCTCATGGTTGCTTTTGTTGTTCTTGATACCACTTCATCGCTACCCACCTGGAAGGCCAAAAGTGGAGAGTAATCAGAAAGCCTCACCAGGATTGGGAGTTTACTCATGACATCCCTTATCCTGGCCTCAGGGAGGCAACTGTCTTCCCTATGAAGTGGATCTGGTCTGCACCTCTCAAGAGGGAGTCACCCACAACAATGACACTTCTTTTTCCTTTCTGGAATGGGTTATGATGATTGGTTTAGGGTGAGTTGTCCTTGATGGTAGTTTTGGCCTGTGTGGTGTGTTCTCAGCACCCTCTGCCATTTGTGCAACTGAAGCCATGGCAAGATTTTCTAACCACAATTAACAAGAGTACTGTCATGGTCTTTTTTAGGGCGCTCTCTGAGGGATGTTGTCTAGGATACTGTTGTCAGTATGATTAGAGTCTTTATAGTTCATTTCTGTGTAAGAAAATTCAAATGTATGGAATTTGAGGAAATTCTGAAATGCCAAAGGCACTCCAGCAAGTTGCACTTCACTTCTAGATGGCAAGGGCAATGGACAGGAGGGAGTTGGCATAACCTACATAGAGAGAAACTGTATGTGGTGCCATATAAATGCAGCTTCAGCTATCAGAATGTACTGAACAGTAATAGTGTAACAGAAAAGGAGTAGCATTGAGACAAACTACAGAGGTTCAGCATTACTGGCCTGAGCTGTCTGTAAGTGAAAACAGTTTGGTTCCAGACTGATCTTAGCTCAGGAAGAACCACCTTATAGCATCTCTATAGTTATGGCTCCTTATCTGGAGACTTCATCTATGGATAACCAAGGGCTTCTTATGCTTTCTCTATTTTCTTTTTAATTTTTTTTTGTTCATATTCTTATGCTTTCTCTTTTCATAGTTACAGTTTGTTTTCAGTTGATGTGAAAAACAAACAAAAGAAAGTCCCAGTGAAAATCAAATTGATAAAGTACCAGTTGAGTCTGCTATTTTCTTCAATTATTATAGTTGATGCAGTTTTTTTATTCCCCATTTCCTTTTGTTCTGAGATCACAAAACTCCTTTGTGATCAAACCAGGACAAATAATAATGTTCTTACAAATAACTTGGATAAATAAACTACGCATATGAATTTTAAAATTAGTTTATGTCCCTTTTATATTTACTTCAGAAGAATATTCCAACCAGGAGATGAATTTGACCAAATATTCCTAGCAAATATATGCAAATATAAATGAGTATCAGAAGTTATTCAAAAGTAGCAAACTTCAAATGCTTAATCTGAGTATCTGCATCCTGTCAAATCTGGCCAGACTTTCAACATAAAACATTTCCAAAGATGTGCCACTAACCAGCTGCATTCAGGGATCTTGATAGAAACCATTTGAATTCCCAGGATACAAATAATGTCGATGTTGAGTGATTTCTCTGTGTAATTAGTTTGTGGACAAATAAAAAAGAGGCATAATTCATAAAGCAAAATACAGGTTGAATTCTATTTTAGGACAAATAGTGACTCCAAGATTTACGGGTCTAGAAGCTGGGTCTCAGTGAGTGTAGCAGCGAAGCTTTAAACCATTACTACCAAGGACATCCCCCCCGCTGGATGCCCCTGTCTTTTTCAGAGTGATAAAACAGGATTCTTAATGTTGCTTCAGTGGCCTCACTTGCAGCCTTGTGCCACGGTGCAAACCTCTTATCCTTGAAGGTTTAAGATGGTGTGCCAAGCTGTGATGGGCAGCAGCTGAGACCCTAAGACACATCCAGGGCTACTGTCTTGCAGTGCAGATGCTTGCCCCTAACATTGGGCTGGGGCAGGAATGCCTGAAGCTGCTGCCTCAGTCAGAACCTGGCTGCCAGAGACCCAAGTGACATGTAGCATGAGCATGTCCTGCATGGTGAACAGCAGAGACAATGATGATCCTGTGCTGTTGCTGATGTGATATACTAATTGCTGTGATATCTGGCTCAGATACAGAAGTAAAAGCTCCCTGAGTCCAGAAGTTACTAACACAGCACAAGTGGTTGTATTGTGCTGGTTGGAGCCACTACTGTCTGCATTTTGTCATCCATATGCGGCACCCCTCCAGCAGCCCCAGGACTGAAGTATGTGTAAATGGTTGTTCATTTTTCTTCCTTTCTTCATTCTAGACTATCCTTTAAGGTTTTACATGATTTACATAATTTCTTCCACATTTTAATAATTTCCTGTGTAAGGACAAAGAGCACAGGGCTTTTCTGTTGTACCCTGAATACATCTGTAAATGTATCTCCACTGTGTATGTTGTCTGGCATGAATCTGACCTTCTAAGGATGGGATTTCTCAATAGAACGCACATTTCTTAGTACAAGGAGTATATCAACTTGGTAGCATTTGTTTTTGAACTTTTAAAAAAAGCTGTGAAAGCCACCATCATATTCCCAGGGATTCCTGGTCTGGGAGGTGTCAGTTGGGTGTTTTGAATCCTTGAACAACTGTGTATTTCTCAAGTAGATGGTGAAATTCTGTAATTAAGCTCACCTGCATTTTATTTATTAATGAATACTTTGCCTTGTCTGATCTGAGGTCCAGTGAAGCTAACAGAAATATTTCTATTAAATGGCAGTAGGTTTTGGGTCCAGCTCTTCCTGGAAATATCTCAGCTCTTCCAAGCAATCTACCTAGTCTTAGTGTCATGACACTTTTTCATATTCATTCACATATTATTCACAAATGTATCCCCATTTAATTAGACCCACCACCTTCATGGCAAGGTCTGAATCTCCTGTCCCTAGCTTATTGCTGCTTCTGTGCCAGCTGGAAGACAGAGAGATGTGACCTTCCCTTACATGGCAGTTTTGGGTAGGAGAGCCCCTGAAAACCTAGTTTTGCTTTTTGCATAAAAGGATGTATTATTGGCCATAGTCACAGCATTCTTTGACTTTTTACATAGAGTATAACCATTTTCTGTCTTTTTCAATTATTTTTTCTCATTCTTTCCCTTTGAAATGGTTATAATATTCTTAAAAGTTGACATATTTATTACATTGGAGAAAGAGTCTCTCTTCATTCACAGAACAGCATAATTATATGGGCTGTGAACAGAAAAAGCTTTGTGAAAGCCTACTAGTATTTTGTCATGTCTCAGTTCTTATTTGAAGAAGGACTGCTTAGTTTTCACACTTGTAGGCATCTTGGCTTATTCTGAGAAATTGCTCCAAGCCTCTGAGTGGTGGGTTGATGGTACAGGCCAGCTGAATGACCTCAGGCAGATGACTACCCAGAAGTCCAGTGCTTTAGCCAGGAGATTTTCAAGGGCTGGCTTCAACTGGGGTTCTTCTGGTGCCTGTGGTAGAATTAGGTGGTGAACCTACCAGAAGCCTAGCTTGGAGAGCCAGTGTTTTGGGTTATGCAGCCTTCTTGAGGATTTGTTGACAAAAATGGAACCTAAAGCTTTTTATGAAAACAGTGACTTTTTGAAGATCGCTTTTACTTGTTGTTTTTTTTTCCCTTTAAAGCCCTGCACATAGCTTAATGTGTCAGGAAAATAAATAATTTGTCACTAAATTGTTGCTGTGACTAATGCTCTTTGACTAGACATTGCAAATAGTTAAGCTCAGGGTAAGTGCTCTAAAAGTCCCTAACTGGGGATCTCTTCAGCAGAAAAAGGGGAGGCAGTGAAGATTCCTTCTTCTTGTCTGACCACATACAGTCTTGGTACCAGGGTAAAGGTTTCCGATGCCTGATGCTGATTGAATGACATCTGTCTGGGAAAGGTGTGAGGAAGTAAAAGTATTGTACTTTATTGCCAATGCTGTCATTGACAAAAGGCTCCTTTTCCTATTGAGCGCTTCATCAACTATGAAATGAGATTTACTTCAAGTGGCTTTAGGGCTTGCAGTGAGGACTGCAGTGCTGCAGGCTGGTGTCATCCTCCCATAGGAACCAAGGAGTTTGTAGAGTTTTTAATAAAGATTTTACAGTATTCTAAATGCAGATGGCCTTTGTTCCTAGAAATTTGTTTTATGGTTGGGTATTTTTCTCCTTTTTTCCCAACTTACTATTATTCCTTCCTGCAACTAGTATTTTTAGGTAGTGGGTGAAAACAAGCCTTAGGCCAGTGCTGTGGCAGCACACACTCTACTCTTTTCCTTTGCCTACTTGGGATTTTAGCCCATGAAACCCCTTGGGTGGGATGTATGTTGGGCAGACAAGGAAATCCTGGAACTTATTTCCAGTTCTGACATCAGAAGCTTATGTAATGGCCTCCCTACAGTGGCTCCATCCTCGTTTGGTTGAAACTGAGATCTTTGGGTCTCAAAAATTGCTTGGCACTGAATTTTGCCTCAGGACTGTCAGAGGGAGAAAAAGTGTATGGAGCACCAAATCAATGGAGCTGAGCTCCTAGCTGTGAAAATGCTCTGATTCTTCTGGGATTGAAATGAAGATTGAATCTTTTGGGTACCGGCTTGAACCTTCAAAGCTTCAAACTTCCGAGCTGTGCTTGTAACATCAGCATAGCTGTCCTTTGACTTTGAAAGCAGCTTTTATTCCAGTGGTTTGTGCCAGCAGTATTTTCTAAATCTCCCCTTATTATGCATCTCCAGAGACAGAGCAGCAGCCATGTTGCTGCTTGCTTATTGAAACTCCCATGCAGTCCAGCAAATGATAAACAAAAGTCTTTTGTATAATATTAATATGCTTTCAGCACTTCTCAGCGTGGCCTGTTGTCATCAGAGTAAATCATGTGTATCAAAAGCCCTTGTATGTGAAAGTTTGTTTTCATATCTGGCCAGCTTTTCTATTCAAACCCTTTTATCATCTTGTAATAAAAATATTTGTTTATTTTTTCAATAGTGCTTCAGTCATGATACAGGAACTGCTTCCCTGAATAGAACAGCACTTTTCTAAGGAGCTTTCTTTGAAATCATTTCAACTGGCCCCTCCTTGCTGCCAGTGGACTTTGAATCCTGTTTAGATTAAAACAATAGTAGCAGCTTCATAAATAAACAGGCGCACACATTCCTCAAAGCCATCTTGTAACCAAAAAGTTAGTTTTCTCCTGCTCAGACTCTTCTGTTTTGTCTGGCTCACTGCAGTTTAGAGCTACGTTGAAAATGAAAATTCTATTTTTGTATTTAATGCATAGATCATATGCCATTGACATGTCCTACTGTGAAAGTTTTGAATGAAAACATTGAGGTTCTGCTATGTCAATATTTTAGAGCCAGCAGATATTTGCTAACACAAACAAACACTTTCCCCCTCTCTCAAGCTACAGGGATAACATCCTGTCAATACCTGTGAGTAAATAAAACCTGAAAACCTAGCAACCTTTTCTGTGCTCCAGAGCTACGGCTGCCTTTCTGTTTGCTTTCAAGCTTTTTCTGTGGCTGGCTGCAAATGCCAGTTGATAGACATGACAGAGATTTAATGTGTTGGATTGCCAAAGATGTACTTGTTAGGGGTCTTTTAAATGTCTCGTATCTCAGGTTCAGTGTTTGCTCCTGGGCTCTACAGGATAATTTATTGTACTTAATTTTTGACCCTTCTACATTTTCTTGAATAATAATCCCGTTATTATAATTTCTAGTGGCATACTTCTAGCTTCATGCTCAGAAACAGGATGCGAAATCACCCAAGTGACTCCAGAGTTTAAAAGGGCCTGGATAATGCTGAAATCAGAATGCTGCTAGCCTGAAGTCCACTCAGACTCTGAGTGGATGCTTAGTTAACTTGCCAGATTAAAGGCTGCATCTCTGCAACTAGGATGTGGCCATAGGTGTGATAAATTACTTGTCTCAAGTTAGGCACTGGTCTTAGAAGCAAACCTGTACTGTCACATCTGTGTGACTTGATGTCAGCAGAGCTTTGCACAGACCAGGTGTCCTTACCCAGAATAATCTGCTTGTTGGACTAGTGGTCAGTTTGTGGGCTTTGGGTTTCCCAGCATCTTTATCTGTTAGTGCCATAGAGAGCTGTGACTGTAATAAATGCCTCTGGATTAAAATGGTGTGCTTTCCATTTCCTTCTCAGAAAATATGCCCATAATTTGTAGGAAATCTCTGTAATCAAAGGAAGCGTAGTTCTTTAAGTTCCACTGCTTATAATCAAGCTCTGACCTCAGAAACTTGATAACATACTTTTAGTCCTGACTATTCCCACCTCCTCCCCTCCACCCAAGTGAAACAATGGCATCTCGAGCTGGTCTGACATCCTTCCTAGCACATCCAAAGGAACAGAGGGATGGGAAAATGGCTCAGTGGTTGGTTCAAACACCCCATGCTTCTCTTGTTAAGAGAGGTTTGGAAACATTTCCACAGCTCTAATTTCATCTCTGGGAAACCGAAAGGTTAATTGCACAATGTACAGGGGCAAAATAGATTTCCAAGAACATCTGGCACTGTATTATTGAGTCTGAAATGAGATTAAAGCCATTCTTCTGGGATACAAGATCTTGCCAGCCACTGTGGGGAAGGTGTACAAACTTTATCTGGGTTTAATGAAGACATGGTGTGTATATTTATACACACAAGCACACACACATGTGTTGGGTTTTTTTTGTTTTTTTGTTCTTTTGTCTATGTCCTGTGGTACCTGGGCTTGGTTTTGCAGGCTTTTCTTCTCACTTAATTTCCACGAGTCTCTGTTATGATACATTTTGCTTCCTGCAGTGTCTGTATTGCAGTGCATGTGGTCTTTTCTGTTTAAAAACTAAAAATAATCAGGCATCTTTTCTCTTTTATCTGCCACCATCCCTCTTTTCCATCTAGCAATAACCTGATGTTATAGAAAGAAATAATGGAGGAGGGAATAGAAGGGGACATGATAATAGCTTTTGAAATCCACCCGTGTTAAAGATGAAGACAAACATTTGCCATATCTTACACACCAACTCTATCCTGCAGATACTTGTGAGTGTAATTAAGGAAGGCAAAAACACTAACTTGGAAAATGTGAGCTGTGCTTGTGTCTGAGGTGGGGAAAAAGACATGAAAAACATGTCAAAAGGGGTGTAGGGCTGGTAGTGGGTGGTAAGCAGATGATTCAATTCTTCTCAGGGAGTTTTTCTTTGCTGAGGTCAGCTGTGATACACACTTTCTTCCCCAGCCTTTCTAAGGATGAAGGAGGAATCAGTCAGTGGAAAAAAATGGTAATGAGTAATGATTGCAGAATCATCTCTTGTACTGAAGTCCAAGTGGAGAGACCCTCTCTGAGCCATCTGTTTCCCTGAGTGGATGGCTCACTATTACTGGCTTATCTGCCTGATATGTGACACTCTGGTGTCTTTGATATGTCACGAGTTCTGACAGATTTGGCAGGTCTTTAACTTGGAGATCAGCAGTCGATCTGGGTGAGGAGACTGTAGAGGGCAGTCTGAGACCGCTGGTAATGGGCTGCTGCAGCTGCTGGAGGGTGTGCATGGACTAGGATCTGCCACCTGTGGGGAGGGAGTTCTGTGGGGGTTGCAAGAAAAAAGCAATGAGGAAGCTGATCTATTGGCTTTACGGTAAATGTCTATTTAGCTCCACCTAAAAGAAATTCTTTATAGGAATTTTTTTTTTTCCTTTTTTTTTTTTTGTTTTTTTGTTTTTTTTTTTTTGTTTTTTTTTTTTTCTTTCTTTTTTTTTTCTTTCTTTTTTTTCTTTCTTTCTTTTTTTTTTCCTTTTTCCTTTTTTTCCTTTTTTTTCCTTTTTTTTCCTTTTTTTTTCCTTTTTTCCTTTTTTTCCTTTTTTTCCTTTTTTTCCTTTTTTTCCCTTTTTTTCCTTTTTTCCTTTTTTCCTTTTTTCCTTTTTTCCTTTTTTCCTTTTTTCCTTTTTTCCTTTTTTCCTTTTTTTCCTTTTTTTCCTTTTTTTCCTTTTTTTCCTTTTTTTCCTTTTTTTCCTTTTTTTCCTTTTTTCCTTTTTTTCCTTTTTTTCCTTTTTTTTCCTTTTTTTCCTTTTTTTCCTTTTTTTCCTTTTTTTCCTTTTTTTCCTTTTTTTCCTTTTTTTCCTTTTTTTCCTTTTTTTCCTTTTTTTCCTTTTTTTCCTTTTTTTCCTTTTTTTCCTCTTTTTCCTCTTTTTCCTTTTTTTTCCCCTCTTTTCCCTCTTTTCCCTCTTTTCCCTCTTTTCCCTCTTTTCCCTCTTTTCCCTCTTTTCCCTCTTTTCCCTCTTTTCCCTCTTTTCCCTCTTTTCCCTCTTTTCCCTCTTTTCCCTCTTTTCCCTCTTTTCCCTCTTTTCCCTCTTTTCCCTCTCTTTTTCTCTCTCTTTCTCTCTCTCTCTCTCTCTTTCTCTCTCTCTTTCTCTCTCTCTTTCTCTCTCTCTTTCTCTCTCTCTTTCTCTCTCTCTTTCTCTCTCTCTTTCTCTCTCTCTTTCTCTCTCTCTTTCTCTCTCTCTTTCTCTCTCTCTTTCTCTCTCTCTTTCTCTCTCTCTCTCTCTCTCTCTCTCTTTCTCTCTCTCTTTCTCTCTCTCTTTCTCTCTCTCTTTCTCTCTCTCTTTCTCTCTCTCTTTCTCTCTCTCTTTCTCTCTCTCTTTCTCTCTCTCTTTCTCTCTCTCTTTTTCTCTCTCTTTTTCTCTCTCTTTTTCTCTCTCTTTTTCTCTCTCTTTTTCTCTCTCTTTTTCTCTCTCTTTTTCTCTCTCTTTTTCTCTCTCTTTTTCTCTCTCTTTTTCTCTCTCTTTTTCTCTCTCTTTTTCTCTCTCTTTTTCTCTCTCTTTTTCTCTCTCTTTTTCTCTCTCTTTTCTTTTTTTTCTTTTTTTTTCTTTAAAGTCCTTTTTCCCCCAGCTTGCTCTGAAAACAGCTATCCTCGCTGCTGGCTGAACAGCATGTTTTCACACTGCAGTCACTCTTCGAGGGAGAAAAGCAAGTTGTGTAAATCCTTCTGCTGACAGTTGAGATGATTTTTAGACCTTTCACAATGGGTTTGACTTCACCACACACTGAATGAAGGTGACAGCAGGCAGGGTGGTGTTCTTTAAACACCGCTTTACTGCTCACCAGTGCCACAAAGGTAGACAGGTGCCCCAGCACCTGAAGTGGGGCGCTGCCAAAGCAAGCAGCAGTGATGGATGTGCTCTCCCTGCAAGGGGAGGCAGGGCACAGTGTGCGAAACAGAGCAGTGCTGGGCCTGAGCAAATGTTTTTTTGCTCGCTTGGAGGGGCACAAAGCAAACTTGTAGCTGGGCAAAAATCTTAATTTTTTTCATCCTCTCAGCTATCTGTGAAGTATGAGAGTTTGTGGCCTGATGCTGTCTCCTTACCAGCTCAAGTAGTTCATTCCTGCCAGTCTCTCCAGAGAACTGTGGTATGGCTGTGGTGGTGATTTTATACACTTCGGGGCAAAGGGATGGGTTGTTGGTGGCTCTGCTAAAGGTGGACACAGGACTGTCTAGCAGGGTAGTTTATCAGCACAGTTGTTTCTCTCCTTTGATGGCTTCTTCATAGGGAGGGGAGGCATGTCTGAGATGTCTCCTGTTAGTGAAAAAGGAGCAGTCTCACTTTTCTGGATTAAAGCCTTCATAAGAGAGCATCATCTGAATTAATAAGCTGGGGGAAAGGGATCAGCTCTTTCTCATTCTGAAATTCCCAGCAGTAAAGCTTTTAGCTGCCCTTTGCTTTTTGCAGTAATTGAATAAACACAAAGCTACTAATAAACACACTGCTGCCCAGTTTTCTTCTTTGGATCTGATCCTACCAACCTGATTTCTGTAATTACCCTTCTATATAGTCAGGAGCAGTTGTGTAGAGCTTTCTTCTGTAAACACCTTTATGCTTCTTTTTATTCATGTTAATATTTTCTTGATTTTGTTGGAACAGTTTGTGCTTTAAAAGTCAAGAGTCTGCAGAATTTAGTCCAGAACTTAGTTTTATTTTAACTACCCCTCCTTTATAATAAGTGTCTGCAAGCAGGGTTTTTAATGTAGCTGCCCTGGTTTTGATATTACCCCTTCACTTACAGTATGCCTGGTATTTCTTGCCTGTCTTCTGAAGGACTTAGTAGTTGCCATTATTAATTAAACTTCACAGAGCTCCCTTGGAGGGGATGAGTAGCTTAGAGCCTGTGTAAACTGAGGCAGAACAAAGCCAAAAGATTGTTTTCCCTTAGGTCTCACGGCAAGCCTCTGGCAGAGCTGGGAATGCAACTCAGCTTTCCTCATCCCCAGCCCTTTTCTGTAACCATAAGCAAGCTGGAGCAAATTAAACCCAGGCAAAGGCGGGTACAACTCCTATAGCAAGCAGGGAGGATTGTGCCCATTGCACAAGCTCTGCATTTGGCCCATTGCCTGCGTGCTCCTAGAATAACAGACATATGGAACACGTTGCCAAGTTAGGTCCTTAAATCAAGCTTTTATAAATGAGTTCAGGAGGACAGGAGACATATTTTATTTCTGTAGAGAGAGAGAGGGGGATTGAAGGAGGTGGTGTTCAGCTAACCCCAAAGGGGGAACGCTTATTAGGCCAAGTGGCCTTTTCCTCCCCTGTATTGCCTTCGGTTCATGACTAAGAATTCACTTTGCAAAAAGATAACAAAATACCAGCCTTGCTTCCAAGTACATGTTAACACTTTCATTTCAGGTGATCAGATTCTGATAGGGAACCGTGCTGCATCCCAGCTGTTAAACCAGCTCAGCAAGGGTCTGTGGTACCGCCTGTGCTGGAGGAGGGAGGAAAGCTCCATTTTTAGGCTGGAGAGCACATATTCCACGCGGACCTCTTTTGCAACAGAGTAGGGGTCCAAGAATCCACTTAAGGCAAAAGAATGCTGCCATGTTAAACCCTTGGCTGTAAGCCTCAGTCAATTGCCAGCATCAACAATTGCTATTCCCATGAAAAAGGACATTTTCTGTTCTGGCAACGTGAACATTTTATATCTGAGTGAAAAAGCTGCCATAAGGCTTTGCAGAAGCAAATGTCTGCTTTTAAAAGAAGGCAGACTGTGCTGATACAGAGCATGTCTTTGCAGTGCCAACCTGTGCTGTGTTAAAGCATCTGCAATCCCTCTCCATTCTGTTTACTTCTGAGCTCTGACAAGGTCCTCTCTGTTTTCTTTTTTCCTTCCTTCACTGGGTGTAGACTTGTGAAGAGTCTGTATATAACAGTGAGTTGCTTAGATGTGGCTCATCTACTTCTGCTTGATCTCATCTTACTAAAAATGAGCGTTGATGGAAGGGAGAATATTAAACCAGACTGCCAATTTAGAAGGCTTTGCAGACCACAGCCATACCTTTGTATCCTGTGGGCTTTGATAAGGTGACAGTGAATGAGAGAAAGGGAGACAAGGTGGCTTACAGCAGAAATGAGGTAGATTGGTTGATTGTTTCTTAAAGCTAAAAAAAGGGGGAATGAATCTAATTGGTGTCCATTAGGATCTTGTACAGCCCCCAGAAACATAAAGTACAGAACTCTACATACTTAGTCTGTATTTGCTAGTAGAACTAGTGAAGTCTTATGGGCTTAGTCAATCTCTGCAGGACTGTTAGAGGCAGTCAGAGTTGTGCCTTTATCTTAATAGTTTTTGAACATTTTCAGATATAATTAGTAGGTAGAGGTTCACTGTTCTCATAAAAGCAGCTGTATCCTCATGTCCATGAGAAGTTTATTGCCTGACTGTCTTTGCTTTTCTGTCAAAAAGTAAAACTTACAGAAAAAAAACAGAATTAAAAGTAATTTTTTCATTATCTACATATCTTATACAACTATAACATGTAAGTCAGACTTCACAGGTCTTGAGTGGAGGATGTTCAAAATGAACATTTAAGTATCATGTCGGCTGAGGTATATTCACATCTGTTATTTGGGGAACATACCATGTGTTAACCCTAAATGATTTTGAGAATAGACAGAAGTGGATTTTTGAGGCAGCTTACTACCAAGAATACAGTCAAATCTGTTTCTGTCAGCTTCTGTAGACTCCTCCCATTCTTCATTTACAAGAGGAGATTCTGAATGATGAAGACAGTTTTTATTATAATCATCAAGCTTCACTGAATAGTTGGCAGAGACATCTAAAACCACGTTGAACTGTTTACCACATTTGGTAGTTACAGTAAACAGCAGCAATTTTCATTTATGCTAACATCTTTATCAAGTTCTCCCCATAGCATTCTACATATGCTAATGAGATAAATCTTACCCTCTCCCTATGCCAGGTGGGTAATGAATACTGGGTAAGTGGCCATGTGTGCATGAGTCGTTCTTACAGATAAAGATCATGTCAGAAGCAAAGAATGAGTATCAGTTTCCAGACTTTGTGCTCCTCTTCTCTAGCTGCCTGAACTGAATCAGTCTTTATTTAGGGTTTAGAACTCAAATCCACCTGAGAACTGGCAAAGGTCATCTGTGTCATACTGAGAGCTGCTGAATCAATATTTTTTTTTCAGGAAAAGATTGATTTAGTGATCTAATCCTATTTCTTAGCTGGTGTTGACACTTGCAGGTGTGTTCCTTATTTAGAAATACTTGCCTAGTGATTTAAGGAAATGAGTTCTGACCTATATGCAAAATAACTGCTCTGATGAGTAGCTTTTTGTGACTCGTGTTTGGGTTGGGCTGCCCAGCTCGTGCAACACTGTGCTCTGACTGGATGACAGAACTATTTAAAACAGAAAATAACTAATATAATTTTTACAGGAAACAGAACAGAGCATCGACTGTCCTTCTTTGCATGTGAATGTACAATCATGTTAAGATTCTTTGGATGTTACATGTGTTCTGTTCTCTTCTTTGTAGCACTCTTCTCAGCCTACTGTACTTTTTCTCCCAAATATAGAAATCAGGAGAGAATAAATTCAGGCTGCCGGTTATACAAGGCATGACTCTAGTGAAGAAAACAACTTATTTCTGTTAGTTCTTAGAGTGAACACTCCCCACTTACTGCTGAACAGAGGTTGTGTATTTCAGTTACCCTGCATTTGAGAATAAAAATTTCCTTAGCAATGCATTTTTGTGCTATTGTTTAGGGAGGTTATCAAACATATCAAACATACTTGACCGCTTTTTTCTCTGGCCACAGAGCCGTTTGTTTTGGCTGTGTCATGAAGATCCTTGGTTAGTATTGACTTTGGTGCTGATTGAGGCTAGCTGAGACTCCATCTGTTGTGTCCCTCAGCATTTTATTCTTCATTAATGTTTCAAGTGAATGTTGAAACCAAAAATAAGAAGTGCATGCTTAAAATTGAGCATATATTCTCTATCACTGCAGAAATCTCCTGCTGGTTGATAGCTGAATTTTCTGTGTTGTGAGGAGGAATAGGGTTAACAGCAGCACTTGGAGGAATCAGTACCTCACTCCAGAATGTACTGGTGAGACTATCCATCAGTCAAGAATCTGCCTGGGAGAGCTTTTTGGTACTGATTCGTATTCTTTTAATAGTTACGTATGTTATGGCCTTTCATATCAGCAGTGACATAAAAAAGGTCTCAGTGTGTAAATTACATACAATTCAGCTGCTCTTTTCCCTACTGCTGAATTCTTGCATGCAGGGATCAATCCTTTCACTTGTACAATTAATATCATCTAATTTAACCCCAACCTGTACATATAGATTTTTAAATAACAAGGGGTAGAAATATTTCATCCTTATTAAATAGGAAGAGGAGCATATGGAAACTAGTATAAGAGCACATTCTGCATAAGTGGTGTGTGTAACTACATTGCAGGCACTAGGCTTGTAATGCATATTCTGACTGACAGTCCATGCATCCTCTGCTGGTGATCAATAATGCCACTGAGAAGATTTTTAATGAACAAAATGTGCATGTAGTCACTTTTGGCCCCTTTTGAAGTGCTTTTAGAGCAACATGTCTTGGTATTTCTGCGTCTTGCCAATTAGAGTGCAAATTCATTAAATCAAGATAATGATAAAAGAAAAATTTTTAAGATATCTTTACACCTTCATAATGTTCTTTCCAAGTCCAAATCTTGACTTGAATTTGAAAACTCGAAAAATCATTTACGGCTTTTTCACTTTTCTTGTAGGGAAATTTGGAAGGGACTTTGAGGCGAAACATACCCGGTCTTCAAGATATTCCTGTTCTCAGTCTAGACCCAAATTTGAATTTTCAGTTTAGAATTTTGAATTGATGTAAATGCAGAGAACAATAAGCTCATTTGCTTGTAACAGAGCTGCCTTTTGAAAATCAAGCTGATGACACCAGACTCCTTTGAAGCCTTCACACTGAACAAAACATGGGAAAAAGGAACAAGAGATCTGATTCCCCCTGTGGTATGCAGAGGTAGGGCTAGAGGGACTTCAGTACTCCAAGAACTCACTGACCTCCTTGGCATTTCTCTTGGTTTGTATAACATAAAAATAAAAAATAACAAGAGCCAACAGTTTGTAGCAACATTTTGCTTGGAAAAGATAGAAATTCTAGCAAATGCATGGGAATTACAGATTAGGGGATATTAAACTAGTGTTTTAGAAAAGCCACAAATGTTTGGGTTTTGATTACACAACAGAACTGTGAAAATTTTGTAAGTGACTAGTTGTAGGTATCCAGTTATACAGAAAAGAAAATAAAGCCCATTTCCTTTGCAGCAAAATAAAGAAATGCAGTAACAAGGATAATTGAAGTTCTGAAATGGATAAGAAATAATGTACCGACACATATTGACCCATGTAGTGAATTGCATAACAGGAAATATAATAGAAACTCTTGGAAGAGCTGGGCTTTTGCCTTTATTCTTTATGGTTTTTATAGATGGTCATTAGATATAATCTTTAATAATGAATTATTGATGAGTTTGAACCAGGCTGTGTAATTTTACAGGTTTTTTTTCTCCTTAAACTCCTCAATCCCCTCAATTACAAACAAGTTAATTTAAAAAATCAATTTTGTTAGTTTTTTGTCTCTCAGCCCACTTCTTTCTAATTGTACCCTAAAGTTTTACTATTGTTGTTTTAGATTGGTTTTGTAGATTTTTTTTTTTTGTAATTTATTTTTATTTTTGGGAGAAGTGGGAGAGTAGACCACTTTTGTTGCTTTGTTTGGATTTAGACTCTTTCCCTTATGTTGTGGGTCATTCCTAACACCTAGCCAGTGTGTTTGCCATGAGTTGGATACACTGCCTTGGCACCATTTGTCTGAGAAATCTTTTGGCAGAGTTTGTGTAAGATCTTCTGTTTGTTGCAGAAAATGTGTGAAGGCTGCAGAGTGATGGCAGATGATTCCAAACTAAGTTCCCACCGCTGCAGATACCAAAGAGGATAAAAGTGGGATGCTAAGAAAGCAACAAACGTTTGAAATTTAATTCATACAGTTAGGATTAATTATAGGAGGTAGAGGAAAACTGGAGCAGCATTCCTAAGCCAGCACATTTGAATGATAAATTACATTAAGGCACTGAAAAGAGCAACAGCTGCAGTCCATGAAAAGCCAAATTTATCTAAATTTCTCCAGCTGATCAGTCAAAATCATCACTGAGATTTCTAAATTGTAATCGGTTTTTCACAGAAAACTGGAGTGAGCAGAGAATTTCCTGAATATAAATATGTCTACATTTATTTTGCCAATTTCTTATAGCTAATAAACCCTGATGTTACAAAATTCCATATTGCTGCTAGCAAAAGGGATTTTCAATGGATATTTTTTGGGAGTATATATTCTTTACCCCTGAAGGTGCAATAAGGGCCCTCTTGTAGTAAGCAGCAACCATTGCAGTTTGGAAGTTCAGCATCTAGATTAACTTTTTGGATGTGTGTTTTGAAGGCAAGCTCTGCCAGAGTTACAAGACTTCTCATAGAGAAAAATATGTTACTGTACGGACATTAGTCAAGTCACTCAAAAAGTGCAGTCTGGACTTTATTGTAACAGCATTTGTAAGTCGTTATCAAGAACAAGTATAGGAGGAATTTTTACCTCCTTGTAACAGTGGGGTGACTGACACAGGGAGGGGGTGATGAAATGATTTTTCTGAAGTGTGTTTCAGTCAACTGCACCAATACATGTATTTGAACCCAGTATACTAGTGTGTCCTGTCCAAGATTGCCTTTTTTCTCCTTTCAAAACTGAGAAATAAGAGACCCTTCTTTGGCTGTGTCTCTAATGATATATGACCTGATGCTAAGTCAGTCTTTTGCCATTAATTCCTCCACTAGGATCTGAGATGTCTATGAAGTGCTTTTCCATTATGGTTTATTTGGTGTTATTCCACAGAAACAAGGAGAAAAGGTAGTGGGACATGGTTAGTAAAGAAATGGGCAGTTTCTAAAGGTGGGATATATTATTTTCTTTTGGTAAACACAGAATTTTCTTATTTGATATTGTGTCTCTTCATGGTGCCTCTCATGGAATAAGTTGTTTATGCTCTTCAACACCAAGATGAGGTCTGACCCGAGCAGGGTCTGCAGCAGTTGATGCTGCTTTTCAGAGGCAATGGGAAGTGTCTGAAATTCTGTGATGCTCAAACAGCAAAAATACATTCCTGGTTTTTTGGTTTCCATGTCAATAGCCTCTGTAAGCAGACATAACCTGGCAGGATAAGGAGCTGCACATGCACAAAGGAGGCAAAATTCCCTGTCACCTTTCAGACATGATAAACCTTATCATCTCAGCCCGGTGGGGCTTGTTAGCTGTCCTGTCTTCTGTCAGGCTGGGCCACACAGCATGACAGGGTGTGAGGGAGGCCCCAGCACTGATGTGTGCAGAGACTTGTGTGGATTTTCCTTTTTGGGCAGTGGGTGGTTGAGCTGCTCTGCAAAATTTCTGTGCTAAGTGGATGGAGAGCATGTCATCTCCTGACTTTGGGGACTACGTGAGGCTGATGAGAGGAAGAGGAAGGAGGACTGGCTTGTGAACTTCCTGAGGACAGAGGACAAAAATAGGGTATATGAAAGGGAAAGCTGGTGTTTCTCTTCTTCCCCTTAAAAGCCTTTGGGTAAGGGATGAGCCTAGGATGAATTCAACATTAAGGAAGAGAAGACCAGAATTTATTCTGAGCATCCTAGAAGGGGAATTATTCTGAGCATTGAGGGTAATAGGGTGTTTGGTAACCTGGCAGCCCATGTGAGATGGTTTAGATTGCCTTCTGCAACTCCTGTAGCCCCCCAAGTCACATATCAAATGCATTCTGCTTGCCAGGGATACCAGCCCAGCCCTGAGCTCCAAGATGCAAAGCCAGCTGTGTGTCTGACACTGAGAACGGAGTTGAAAATTATGTGGGCTCATGCCAATTCCAGAAGTTTGGATGTGGCTAGATTTTGTGAGGAAACCTGTTGGGACAATAAATAAGAAGCAGCTTTGGCTGCCTGATTAGGAAGGAATCATGGTGATGGTGTTGTGTCGGATGATGTATCTCTGCGTTACCTGCAGCAGCCTGCTGACAGCTCTCTATCCTACTCAGTCCCACTGTGGGATCAGGGCCAAGGAAATTATTAAAATAAGTGAACTTGGGTATCTGTGCCTCTGGTCAGCAGGTGTGCATGATACAAATGTATTTCGTAATTCCTCCAGTCGTTTTCATTATGATGTGACTTATTTCCCATAGTCTTATGTGAATATTTTTATTCTAGATAAGGATAATTTTTTCATATTTTTATAGTATTAAATATATTTTGTTTAAGGGCATACTCATGTGCATATATGAGTTCTTCTGTGGTTGGCTTTTAACAGTAACCTTCCCAGAAGCTTCCCAATCTTGTGTTCGATTACAAGTACTTAGAAAAGAATAAAAGGAAGTAGTTTTTCTTCACTTGGATATTTTTCTACAAAATAAGACTGTGGATCACAGTAAGAAGCAATGTTCTTGTGGTGTTTTCTCTAGTTGTTCATTAGGAAATGCTGTTTTCTCTTGTTTCCATCCATTACCAGCCACTTACCCAGCATCCGGAGCTGGGTCAGCGATACAGAGTTATTCTGGTTTCCCAGTGCCAAGGGAAAGGAAGCCACCCCAAACCTTGACCCCCTTCCCTGTATATTCACCCCTTCAAATTCCTGCAGCAATGCTTTCATTTCCTGACCAGCCCAGTAACACCAAGAACCGAAGACTGAGTGTTTAACAGCCTTTTGTTTCAGACCATGTTGTGTTTATTTTATTTTCTTCTTTTTTGGTTACAGTCTGCAGAGGTAACAAGGGCATATTGAAGCGGAAACTCAACAACTTCTCTGAAAGGTTAAAAATGGCCACTTTGGAGTTATAAAGTCAGCAAGAGTTTCAGCTCTGACTCTGGTGCTATTTAATCAGTGAAACTCGCTGCTGAAGAACCTAATATTCTCTTCTTGTTGGACCACATTTACTTAACATGATCAAAGGGAGGAAATACGTGTTCTCTTTAGAGTAACTGAATTTAAAAAAACACATATTTTGATTTGCCTGTGTTCATGTGTGATTCAGTCTTGAAGGCAGATTTTAATCTAGTCTAAATGTGTATAACTCCATAAACGTGTCACTGAAGTTGTGCTGATTTATAGGAGCCAAAAATCTGCCTTTTTGGGCTCATGCACCAGCATTTGAATGATTGAGTATTATTTGCAGGAATATTCATGGAAGGCAAAATACATACTTGGTATAATTGTATTATTTGAGATCTATGCCACAGAAGTTTGATTACTTAAGCTTTGTAATCAGATATTACAATTGTCATCAGATAGCATTGTGTTAAAAAAATACATTTTTCCAAGTAGAATTTGTCAGGTTTTTGTTTTGTTTTTGTTTTTTTTTTTTCCCAAGAAATTTAACATGTCTTCTTCAATGAAAAATGCTTTTTGTCAAATCAGTGGTGAAAAACAAAAGCACGAACAAAAAATATTCCAACATGTGGTTGTTACTTTTCCATGGAAAACTAGAAAAGCTAAAAAGAAAAAAGTGTGCTGGAACAAAAAAGCATTTCCTGACCAGTCGTACTTAGAAATTCTTTTTCTTAGCTTGTCAGTGCCATTCCTCTTTTGCAGGAATATTTGAATAGCTGCTAGCTTTGTAATGCAGTTTTTATGCAGGTTCAAGTAATGATGCCACGTGACCTGTTGCACTGGGCCATACAACCTGGACGTTAAGTTCAAACACTGGACATCCACAAAGATCCCTTTGTTAGTGGTCCAGAATAAATTCACAAAGGAAATCCAAGTGTAATTAGGATTAACAAATAGTCTGCAGAACTTGGTGATGCTGGAACTAGCCCACTCCTTGGGCCAGTTTTGAGCTGTTGTTTCTCTCCTGCAGGTTTTGCTGCCTGCAGCATTAGAGACCCTAAGCCTTTTCAGCAGTTGGGCCAGCACTGCTGTCCTTGTGTTTACATTCCTCAGGGCATTTATCAGAGACAATCTGCTTTTGCCAGTTGTATTTATTTTGTTTTTCATAACAGTTTATGTATGAGAATCCCTTTAACTACAGATTTACAGAGGCTTCAACCATAATTAGTTCCTATCAAACCCTGCTATTCAGAGTATGTTTCTTAGTGTCTGCATGTTTCTGATGTCTGTGTTTGTGAACAGACACTTTTGCTTCTTCACATCATCATATTTACAGATACTTAAATCTTTTAATCTGAAGCTCTTTATCTTTTTCCTGGATATACATTTGTCTATGGTATGATTTTCTTTGGATGTTTCAGTGGTTAAGTTTATTGTTCTTTTCTCTGACATTTGTAGAGAGAAATAAGTTTGGATTTACATAATTAACTAACCTTATGTGAACTACTCAGTTACTTAAGAGGTTAGAAAGTTTGAGGGAAACTATGGGCATATTTGACCAGAGTTACCAGCTGGTTACTCGGACAGGCAATTGAGTTGGCTGAAGAGTTGCACAAGATGTTGTTTTTGTTTTTGGTTTTTTTTCTGGTTAAATAATTAGTAGGAATTAATTTGAAACTGCTGTCTAGAAAAGGTAATTTCAATGCTTATCTCAAAGGCTGTCTAATGAGTATCATAAGTGTGCACAGACACACATAAATACTCATTTCAGGGCTAATGGACTAATATCCTTAACTGGGATGCAACCTGTTCATCTCTCAGTGATCCAAGCCACTAATCTAGAATAAAAAAAATCCCAAATGATGCAGGTTTTGAGGGTTTATTCTGTAAGTGTGCAAAGTTAAGGAAAAAAGAAGAGTTTTGCTCTGTCTTGCTGCATTCCAGTACACCTGAGGCACAGTGACTAATATTTGTTAGCTTGTTGATAATTCGGAAGATCAAACAGGTCAAACAGGATTGTGTTCATTTTTGTTCACTGTCACTTATTCTGTACACTTGTAATAAATGCTGTGAATCTTCTTCTGAATGTTTTGAGTATGGTACCTGTTAAATGTATCTTAGCTCCTGTTCAGCACTATATTTTTGTACATCTGTGGATGAATAAGTGACTCCACTTAAAATGCATTTGGACATGTAGAAGTGTGGAACATAAACCTCACAGTTCTGTTCAGCAAATTTTAACAGGGTAAAATTTTCTTAATCTCCAACAGAAATCTTGAGGTACCAAAATTAAAAGGCCAGTTGTCTTTGATAAAAGAAGAGGTCAGTGCTGACAACCTGATTTAGATTAAAGTTTTGCATTAAGGTGCTTACCTACTTCTGCAGTCAGAGGGTAGAAAGAATGTGATGTACTTTCCATGTGCAGTCACTTCTTGACATAATTAGTGGCAGGAACTGAACACTTGCAGGCAGCTCTTAATCACTAGCTGGTAGAAACAGCCAGCTTTAAAATTTGATTTAATATTTGCTGTGAATTATCCACTCAGTACTAGAAAATGAATTTTTAGTCTACCTAGTTGTAGCCATTTGCATGTGTGTTCCCAGGGAATTGTTGTGGACCAAGAGGTAAGAAAGCTTTTTACTTGATACTTGAACTTGAATGGAACTTTAACAGTGCTGCTTACTGGTCTACCTCAGGCCTTTATCATGAGATGAATTCTTGACTGATGTCAATGTCTGTCTAATTACATGGGATCAAGATTTTACCCACAGTGTTGTCAGAGATAACCAGTTATATCAAAATTACATGCACTTTGCAAATTCCAGCCTATACTCTTACTGAGCCACGTTGTTGTTTTTTGGGGGGGTTTTTGGGTTTTTTTGGTTTTTTTTTTTGGTTTTTTTTTGGTTTTGTTTTTTGTTTTTTGTTTTTTTTTTGTTTTTTTTGTTTGGTTTTTTTTTGTTTGTTTTGTTTTTTGTTTTGGTTTTGGTTTTTTTTTAATTCATAGGGATTTCTGGGGATCTTTTAGCTGGCAAGCTGTTTTGACTCAGACACTTTAGAGAGCAACCTAGCAATATTATCATCTTTCTTCTCCATCTTCCTTATTGGATTCGTTTTATTGATTTCAAACCTTTGATCCTTAATATACCATTAGTTAGTACAGTGATCTAGCTACATAACAGTGTCTAAGGAGCAGCAGGTTGTAAATGAAGTACATACATCTTATACAGTGTTGTGTATCATTACTTTATCTGAAATGACATTGAGTTTTGAATATTGGGCTCCATCCTGTTACTGACTAGTCTTACATGTTTTTTACAAAGCAGGCCTATCTGGAAGTTACACCTTGAAATAATCTTGCTGTGTGCCATTGCTTGTTTTTGGCTAAATTTATCCCTGGTTTAATTCTAGTCAGGTCAACAAGATGAGTGAATTTTATTCCAGCAAGTGAAAATAAGATTATTTTTTCCCTGTGATGAAGAGCAGAGAAAGGGAACACAGTTACCTTTTCTACAGAAATTTATCAGCCCTTACTCATCAGTCTCACTGGACTCCTGCATGTACTGACTCGCTGCTCTGTAGGCTGAGTAAGAAACGAAGAGGGTGAGCACACACTATTCTCACTTAACTGCCTGCTGTTTTGAGTCTGGCATCCACACAGTTCCTCCAGTTTCTCTGTTTTCAATTTGGATTCATCTCCATAAAGATATAGCAAAAACCTGATTTCAACTAGTATAAACTGTACAAAATTAAATCTTTGACATGAACTTTGAATACTGATATCCTGGTTTGTCATCTCATGTGGAAGGTGAAGGGAAATGAAAGGAGGAAGCATATTTATTTGAAATGAGATCTGCTCTTATGCCAACCCTTCACCTTCCACAAACTTTAAACAACCAATTTCCAGTCCAGGAGTGCTTAATGTTACTCCAGCCTTTTTGGCCCTGGGGAAGAAAGTGTGTGTGTGTGGTGCTGGAGAGGGGAAGGCTTTCATCTGCTGACCTGTGAGAGCTGGATTCAAGAGCCTGTATTCAATATTGCCTTTAGTAATATGTAGCTTCTCTTAATATTTAGTCTCTGCCACTGGCTATCAGATCTCCCTGAAAAGACTGTATCAAGATGTCAAGTCTAACAACTGGAAATCACAATAGTCAGCTTTACCTCTTTGTTTTTACTTAAATACTTGTAGAAACTCACAATTTCTGCAAGCACTTCTGTACGGGGAAAATGTGCTTCTGGTGCTTCTCACACTCTTGAGTCTGTCCCTGCAGGAAAATCTGCTTTTCTGCTCTCTCTGCTCTGTGTGCAGCTCTCTCTGATCTGGGTTGTTTTATTAATAAAAATCTTTGTGTAGAGTTTGACAGCTGAACAGACACCTGCTAGTTTAAAAGGACTCGGTGTATAAGAAATCTTATCTCTCCAGAACAGGAGTAAAAATATATATCCGTGGACACGGACGTTCGGAAATGACAGGTAGGAGAAGGTTGGATAGGAAATGTATGGGAAAATATTTACTGTAAAATTTCTGGATTGTGGATGAGAATTGATGTCTATAGATCCCCCGTGGCACTACTGAATAGGAAGCTTAAATTCAGTTGAACCTGACCTATTTCAACATGTTGAATTTAACATTTTCCTGGATGAAAAGGGAGTGTGAAATCAACAGAATAGGTTTTATTTGTGAAAGACCTTGGTTTTGTGTTTTAAGTACACTTGAGGTGAAGTATGTTGAATAAGTATAGGCTATTTAGGGGCAGAATTGCTGAGGATTTTATTAAACAAAACAGTAAGAAGCTTTGTCATTCCAAGCTGGAAATGATGCCTAGCTAAGCTAGTAAAACACACATCAAAGGTGTACATATGGGTTACATTTTAATATTCTTTCAATATTATAAAGACCTGTTACTAATTTTAAACTGTATTGGTAAAAACTACTTTTTTTTTTTTCTTTTTTGGTCTTCTATATTACTAAATGATGTAAATCACTAATGTCAATTTTATCCTGATTTATGCCAGCTGAGGATCTGGCTGTGAGAGACATTTCTCCTCTGTATAATCACCCCAAATAGGGAAGGGAAAAGAGGAGGAAGGAATGGTGTCATCTGGATATGTGAATGCTTTGGCTGTAATACAGCCCTGGAATGGGCTCTGATACAAAGATGGAAATACGCGGATTATTGTAGAAACTCTTGAGATAATCCTATAAATAGCAGAGGAAATTCTGGCTAGAAGTTGTCTATTGAAACCATTTTGGGATGGGACATCTGACGGGAAGAGAATTTAAAGCCAGAAACCACAAGGCAGATCCTCACCTGGTGTAAATCAGCATAACTACATTAATTTCAGAGGCATTGACTTAAAAGAACTGAGATGATCTCCACCAGGTGGGGATCTACAACCCCAGGTACTGAGTGCCAAATGCTCTCTCTCACACCACTGTAAATCTGGAGTACCTCAACTGACTTGGTGGCATTATTTTGGATTAACGCTACTGTAAATGAGTGTAGGACACAGTCGCTTGTGTTTGGAGAGTGAAGACAGTTGATTCATAGGATGTGAAATGTGTGTTTTTAGATCAAGGAACACATCTACTCGAGAGATTGTTTTAGTCTGGTGTTGCAGATGTGGACTGTTTAACAACCAGGTATTTGCTCATTCACCCTGCTGTTACAGAAAGGTGTTGACTCCATACAAGCATTCATGATGGTTTTGGCCCCATAGCTAGTACATCAATAAATAAGCTAATAAATTCTCCAAAAAGAGAGTAGCGAGCAACATTTCACTATGTATGTACCCAGTGAGCGTTAATAATGTTGACACTGCAGATGACCAAGTTATTTTGGTGTTACACCAGAATCACTAAGGGATGAATTTGTCCCTGTGGTGTAAGGGAAATAGTGAAGCCAGAAATGAGACTTTCTTAAATATGTGTGTTCACAAATGTGGGGTAAGGTCAGTCCAAATTCTGCACATGTGAATGTACTATATGAGGGGAAGCCTTGGGTCTTCATTTGAAGCCATTGCTAAAGGACCAAGATTTTAAAAGTGTGCTTTCATTTGTGAGAATAAATTGATAAATACACCTAAGGGCCTCTTATTTCCCAATACCTTTTAGTAATAGTACTACAATACATGTACTACCTAGTAGCATTTAGTTGCTAGATCAGGCCCTGGGACTGTAAAGTACTTCAAAAAAATGACATAAAGAGGTCCTGTGTGGCTGCTTTCCCATCCTCTACAGTCAGGGACCATATGTTTAGCAGGGAGGGACATTCTGGCATATGCAGAAGAATGCATGGCTTTGTATTTCTAGTTGGCAATTCCTAATGGATTTATTATTAAAATTACTGCATTAATATATCCTGTGAGATTGTGAACGTGAAGCAGTTCTCAGAGCATGGCTAGTTCTACTGTGCCTCATAGTGTCCTATTTTGACTCTCTTTTTTTAAGTGCCACATTTTTAGGTGCTTGTATGTGGTAACTCTGCTTCAAGGCTCCAGTAGAGTTTGTACCAGCTGCTTTCATCACTCTGCTCTAAATAGCATCTAAACCAAAGTGTCCTGGTCTGGATTACTGAGGCTATATGGAAACATGAGAAGAACCAGAAAGATGAATATTTCAGATTGTATCCAGAGCATTTCCTGTAATTACTCTGTTTCCTGGTCTACTTCCTACAGGACTTCTTTACCTTCCACTGTCCTTCACCTCACATTTATTGTATTAACCCTCACCCAGTGTCTCTGAGCATTGTCTGTTCCTGGTGATACTGTGAGTGCATGTCCCATGGTGCCTGCCCCTTATTATATGAGTGACACATTTTTTTCAGCTCAGCTGCTATTTCTTACAGGCAGTATAAAATAGTAGTAGTAGTAATAATAATAAAATAAAAATTACTGGATTTATTTCAACTTGTTTGGTGAGAGAGTTATATCCATTTTTTTATTCCCAAGCACATTAAGTTGTGTTCCTGTAGCTGGATCTCTTTACCAAGCTCCACCAATGTGATGGTGAGAAGAGACTCAAGGTTGCCACTTCTTTTTTCTTCAGGCCTTTAAACTGTTTTCGGTCTTTTACCTTTTAAACTTCTGTTTCTCAACTGCTCTTCACCTGAAAGGAACTGTGATCTGGGTCACTGGGGCTAGAGTAATGATCTTTATCAGCAGAGCCACTGAAGTGAGGTTAATGTTACCATCTTTATTTACCACTGAAGCAACTGTTCCCTTCTCTTAATCCTGGCACAGCACTGGATGGGTTTTTGGTGCAGGACTGAGTATACATGTGTTGCACATAGGCATATAGTTCCATGGTTTGGAATTAAAATTCCCAGTATAGTTATGAGAAAAGTAATCCAGTAAGGAGGATGTGGGGGAGGATAAAGGGCAAGGATCTGTTGGAGGAGCCCTTGTTCTGGGGCTGGGGAGGACCAGTTTATTTTCTAGCTTTGTCTCAGACATGTCCTTTGGCAGACTCCTTCAAGAGGCATTTAAAAAGAATGACTTGCTCACTGTTGTCCAGAGAAGGACAAAGATGCCCTTGATCTCTGCTGCTCTTTTTGTGTGCATGTTTTTCGAGATTTGGGCCCTGCAGTCACTCTGCTGGATGCCTCTGGTCAGGCTTTTCTCATTCCCAGTGAGAAGCTCTGCTCTTGCTGGGAGTCAGTGGGAGCAAACCATTTGACTTCTGGTTTTGCCTTTGAAAATACCTCCTTACTCTTTCCATCCTCTGTTGTGCAAACACAAAATGAAGGTTCCCTGCAGTGATCCAGTTTGGCTTTAAGTGCTGAGATACAGTAGCTAGAGGGCTATGTAAGCAGATAGTACAGAGATGTACTTGTATTTGTATATATTTTTTTCAAACTGTGTTAATTTGTAGTGGTATTGCTACTGTCTTTGGTTGCTAGTTGTGTTTGACCTTTTCCTCACTTCTGGGTGGGATTTGTTGCTCTAGCTTTTGTTATTTAAAAGCTTCCTAAGCAACATGTTTTGACTCCCTGTAGTCAGTGCAAAAAGAAAGGGATCTCTAAAAAAGTAGATTAATCCCATCCAAAATTAGGTACGTAGATATGAAGGATGTGGGAAGAATGTTCATGGAAGACTTTTTCTTTTTTTTTTTTTCTTTTTTTTTTTTTTTTCTTTTTTTTAATAACAAATTAGGTGTAGGAAGAAATTGAAAGTGTCTTACACATTCAGAGTGCAAAACTTGCCATTACTTAAAATTGGCATCATGGTCAGTCCTTCTGCAGGCACAGGAGAATAACACAAGATCTGATTTAAAATGAAAGCAACAGTGACACCAGAATTTATTCAAGGAATTTATTCTATCTGGTTCCATCCATGTAATCTCAATTAAATTTTACAAGTGTTTTAGTATCAAAATACGGCTATGTTAATTTTTCCCCCTACGAATGGGAAAATATCTTAATAACTGGTGTAGATAATAAACTAGCAAGGTAGGGTGATTTGTTTTTATTTTTAAACGCAAAGAAGCTCTTTAGGGATTTTGAAGAGAAAATTACAATATTTTCATGCTGCTACATACAACAGACACATATTTTTATATTCCATTTTATTGATGTGCAGTTAAAAAGACCCAGATATCCCAAATGCAGGCAAGATAGATATACTTCTCATTTAAAACATCTTCATCATCTCTCTATACTGATTTGTTTCTTTAAAAACCTGCCTATTTGTGAGTGCTTTCAACAGTGGAGCTGCTGTCTCTGAAGGGCTTCTTACTGTGATTGTACACTTGCATTTCTTGTTTCCATTGTGCATAACTATTTATGTTTGTGACTATGAGCTGGAAAGGATCTGACTACAGGGAGAGTCCGGGTGTGATCTAAGAGCAGTCTATGGGTAAAAGAAATAATTAAAGGTAAACCTAAATGTTATGAATAACGTGATGAAATACAGAATCATCTGTTGTAACGATTCATAAATTAACATCTCATTTCAGTTTCTCCTCTTTTTTCACCTATGGAAATTTTCAAAACACTTCCACTATCTTCAGTCTTTTCACATAGTACCATGGATGAAATCTTCTGCTTCTCCTCTGAGGAAAAACTCATCTGATGTTTGTAAAATCTAGCGCTGTGAAGCACAAGCTATTGCAAGCTATAAATAATCACTATGCTAATATTTTGTTTGTATGAAAGAAATAAAACCTTTCCCATTTTGGGTTATGCCCTCAGTAAAGATAAATGATGTTACTATTTGTTAAAGCAAATATTTAGTCATGGAGATCTTGGTACAATGGGGTCACAAATGAAGTAAGATCAGTGATTTATTTGTAAATGTCTCACAGAAAACACTTCATCAGCTGCTCCTGGGTCTATATGGCAGCAATTTTCCATGGAAACATCACACAAGAAGTTACGGACAGTAGCTGGAAGGGAGGAGGAGGTAGGCAAGAAGTCCTGCAAGAGCAGGATCCTGGGCAAGGCTGGACAAAGCTTTCTTGCTCAGGAGAGAGTGGGAGAGACAGAAGTAGAATAGTGATTAGTTTTGCAAAGCAGCAATGCAACGGGTATTTGTCATTTTCAAGTGATGGTGAGGTCTTTCATCTCAGACTTACCCTGAAGGTGAACTCCTGACAGCTGTAGCACAATGCTTCCAGGTGATCTTTGTAAATACTGATTGCCTTTCATGCAGCAGATTATCATTACAAGTCTGGAAAAAATATGCCTGCTGTTTTTACTGTGGCTTCCAGAGAGTTTCTGAGCTGTTCCAAAGGGGGAAGCCCTATACACGTCCAGATACAGAGTTTAGATAGGAAGGGAAGCTTTCAGCTCCACTGGGAAGATGTTTACTAAGATCAGGGGTCACAATTTTGTCTTAGGTATTAAGCTTGTACCTAAATCATTTACTAGATTCACTCTTACATTGTCATAGTGTGTTGACTTCACGTACAAAACTTGTGAATGTGACAATTGCCAGTTCATCTGGAAGGCAGTAGAATTCTGGATTAGCATTAAAAAACTTCAGTGTAGTGTGACTTCAGTCACTTCTCCTTGTGGATGTGTGTCCAGGCACTGGCCTTGGCAAAGCAGGCACGAGAAATATTGAGAACATTTGATTAGAAATAGACTGCTTAAAAACATCACATTACCAGATCTAAAGGTCAGACATTTAAGGTCATCTAGGTTGTCTATAAGAAAAGAATTTACTATTTTTTCTTATTTCAAGCCCAAGATTTTGAGCTCTAATGTAAAAAAATAGTAGGTAATCTGTCACATACCTTGGTAGAATAGACATGCGATTTAAAAGCCTTAAAATACAAAAGTATAAAAGCATACTGGTTTTTTTTTTTTCTTCATAGAGGTTTTTCAGTTTTATGCTCAGAGCAGCTCTTTACTATAAGAATGCAGCTTCTGCTCCGCTCTTGGTTATATAGATTTTGTAGGAAACATGTACTGGCCCTCTTCTATGCAGAGTCAGCACATCCCCATGTCCATGGAGGCTCTTTTTTCCTGGGGCTGGACTTTGCATTTGTCCTTGCTGAATTTCACATAGTCTCTGTCTGCCTTTTCCTCCAGCCCATTTGGGTCTCTTGGCTCCCAGGCTCAGCCTGGTGGTGTGTCAACAGATCATCCATTTTGGTGTCACTGCAAACTTGCTGAGAGTGCTCTCCCTATCTCCTCTCAGTCACTGATAAGGGTGTGAAACAGCATAGGCCTCAGGACAGACTGGTGCTACCTGCTTGTCATGGGCCTCCCTCCAAGTAGAGTATGACCCAATAACCACTTGCTTCTATGCATGGTCATCCAACCACTGTTTCACCCATCTAGTTTTCCTTGTAGCTGGGATTCAATTTCTGGAATGCAGCATATGATTAGTTCTGTCATGTAAAAAAGGAAAAGGGAAGCAGTTAAAATGTAATGAAAGAGTAGCCACTTCTGTCTTTAAGAAGACACCGCCAATTCTCTGTTGCATTTAAATATAGTTTTTTATGTTTTTCCCAAACAGAGGAAAAGAACATAATTTCAAATGTATTATACAAAAGAATTTAATACTTATGAGCTCCTAGAGAAAAACGCTTGTGATGCAGACAAAATGTATAATATTTAAAATTTCTGTCACTGATAATCTTGCTTTATGTCATTCAAAGCTTTTAAAGCTGCTCTCTGAGTAGTGATCAAATGCATAAATGATATTCATGTTGCAGTCAATCTATACCTCTGTCACTGTGACAGAGTGTAGGGTGGCCTGTGAGGGTTAGGGCCAGCAGAAGATTTCATTGGTCACTCTTTGCATATTATGTGCAGTCTCGAGCTTTCGGAACTTTGGGAGCCCTATTGAGCCCGGCTAGGAGAGTGGCTGTCGAGGGTTGCTATGTTCGAGTTTTCTGGTCAGACGCAAATGCGTAGCCCGATTGTTGGTAGTGCTGTGGGTAGGGTGGCATGTGAGGGTTAGGGCCAGCAGAAGTTTTCATTGGTCACTCTTTGCATATTGTGTGCAGTCTCGAGTGTTCGGAGCTTTGGGAACCCCATTGAGCCCGACTGGGAGACATCTGGTACATTCGATTTTTCTGGTCAAAGGCAAACCCGTAGCCTGATTGTTGGTGGTACTGTGGGTGGGGTGGCATGTGAGGGTTAGGGCCAGCAGAAGTTTTCATTGGTCACTCTTTGCATATTTTGTGCAGTCTCGAGCGTTCGGAGCTTTGGGAGCCCTATTGAGCACGGCTGGGAGTGGTCTTGTACATTCGACTTTTCTAGTCAAAGGCAAACCTGGAGCCTGATTATTGGTGGTGCTGTGGGTAGGGTGGCATGTGAGGGTTAGGGCCAGCAGAAGTTTTCGTTGGTCACTCTTTGCATATTTTGTGCAGTCTCGAGCGTTCGGAGCTTTGGTAGCTCCATTGAGCCCGGCTGAGAGAGTGGCTGTCGAGAGTTGCTATGTTCGAGTTTTCTGGTCAAACACAAATCCATAGCCCACTTGTTGGTGGTCCTCTGGGTAGGGTGGCATGTGAGGCTTAGGGCCAGCATAAGTTTACCTTGGTCACTCTTTGCATATTTTGTGCAATCTTGAGCAATCGGAGCTTTAGGTGCCCTGATGAGCCCGGCAGGGAGAGGTCTGGTACATTTGAGTTTTCTGGTCAAAGGAAAACCCGTAGCCCGATTGTTGGTGGTGCTGTGGGTAGGGTGGCATGTGAGGGTTAGGGCCAGCAGAAGTTTTCATTGGTCACTCTTTGCATATTTTGTGTAGTCTCAAGCATTCAGAGCTTTGGGTGCCCTGTTGAGCCCAGCATGGAGCGGTCTGGTACATTCGAGTTTTCTGGTCAAAGGAAAACCCGTAGCCCAAGTGTTGGTGGTGCTGTGGGTATTGTGGCATGTGAGGGTTAGGGCCAGCAGAAGTTTTTCTTGGTCACTCTTTGCGTATTTTGTGCAGTCTCGAGCGTTCGGAGCTTTGGGAGCCCTATTGAGCCTGTCCGGGAGGATGGACATCGAGGGTTGCTATGTTCGAGTTTTCTGGTCAGAGGCAAACCCATAGCCCGATATTTGGTGATGCTCTGGGTAGGGTGGCATGTGAGGATTAGGGCCTGCAGAAGATTTCATTGGTCACTCTTTGCATATTTTGTGCAGTCTCAAGCGTTCGGAGCTTTGTGAGCCCTATTGAGCCTGGCTGGGAGAGGTCTTGTACATTCGAGTTTTCTGGTCAAAGGCAAACCTGTACCGTGAGTGTTGGCGGTGCTGTGGGTAGGGTGGTATGTGAGGGTTAGGGCCAGGAGAAGTTTTCGTTGGTCACTCTTTGCATATTTTGTGCAGTCTCGAGCGTTCGGAGCGTTGGGATTCCTATTGAGGCTGGATGGGAGAGTGGCCGTCGAGGGTAGTTATGTTTGACTTTTCTGGTGAAATGCAAGCCCGTAGCTAGACCGTTAGTGGTGCTGTGGGTAGGGTGGCATGTGAGGGTTAGGGCCAGCAGAAGTTTTCATTAGTCACTCTTTGCATATTTTATGCAGTCTCGAGCGTTCAGAGATTTGGTAGCTCCATTGGGCCTGGCTGGGAGAGTGGCTGTCGAGGGTTTCTATGTTCAAGTTTTCTGGTCAAACACAAAGTCATATCTCAATTGTTGGTGGTGCTGTCGGTAGGGTGGCATGTGAGGGTTAGTGCCAGCAGAAGTTTTCATTGGTCACTCTTTGCATATTTTGTGCAGTCTCGAGCGTTCGGAGATTTGTGGGCCGTATTGAGCCCGGCTGGGAAAGGTCGGGTACATTCGAGTTCTCTGGTCAAACGCAAACCTGTAGCCCGATTGTTGGTGGTGCTATGGGTAGGGTGGCATGTGAGGGTTAGGGCCTGCAGAAGTTTTCATTGGTCACTCTTTGCATATTTTGTGCAATCTCAAGCGTTCGGAGCTTTGTGAGCCCTATTGAGCCTGGCTGGGAGAGGTCTTGTACATTTGAGTTTTCTGGTCACATGAAAACCCGTAGCCCGATTGTTGGTGGTGCTGTGGGTAGGGTGGCATGTGAGGGTTAGGGCCAGCAGAAGTTTTCATTGGTCACTCATTGCATATTTTGTGCAGTCTTGAGCATTCGGAGCTTTGGGATCCCTATTGAGCCTGGCTGGGAGAGTGGCCGTCATGGGTTGCTATGTTTGAGTTTTCTGGTCAAATGCAGACCCGTAGCGCAACTGTTGATGGTGCTGTGGGTAGGGTGGCATGCGAGGGTTAGGACCAGCAGAAGTTTTCATTGGTCACTCTTCGCATATTTTGTGCAGTCTCGAGCGTTCGGAGCTTTGGGAGACCTATTGAGCCCGTCACAGAGAGGTCTGGTACATTCGAGTTTTCTGGTCAAAGGAAAACCCGTAGCCCGATTGTTGGTGGTGCTGTGGGTAGGGTGGCATTTGAGGGAAAGAACCAGCAGAAGTTTTCATTGGTCACTCTTTGCATATTTTCTGCAGTCTTGAGCGTTCGGAGCTCTGGGAGTCCTATTGAGTCCGGCTGGGAGAGGTCTTGTACATTCGAGTTTTCTGGTCAAAGGCAAACCTGTAGCGTGATTGTTAGTGTTGCTGTGGGTAGGGTGGCATGTGAGGGTTAGGGCCAGCAGAAGTTTTCCTTGGTCACTCTTTGCATATTTTGTGCAGTCTCGAGCATTCGGAGCCTTGGGAGCCCTATTGAGGCTGGCTGGGAGAGGTCCTGTACATTCGAGTTTTCTGGTCAAAGACAAACCTGTAGCCCGATTGTTGTTGGTGCTGTGGGTTGGGTGGCATGTGACGGTTAGGGCCAGCAGAAGTTTACATTGGTCACTCTTTGCATATTTTGTGCAGTATCGAGCGTTCGAAGCTTTGGAAGCCCTATTCAGCCCGGTTGGGAGAGTGGCTGTCGAGGGTTGCTATGTTCCAGTTTTCTCGTCAAACGCAAACCTGTAGCCTGATTGTTGGTGGTGCTCTGGTAGGGTGGCATATGAAGGTTAGTGCCAGCAGAAGTTTTCCTTAGTCACTCTTTGCATATTTTGTGCAGTCTCGTGCGTTCGGAGCTCTGGGAGTCCAATTGAGTCCGGCTTGGAGAGGTCTTGTACATTTGAGTTTTCTGGTCACATGAAAACACGTAGCCCGATTGTTGGTGGTGCTGTGGGTAGGGTGGCATGTTAGGGTTAGGGCCTGCAGAAGTTTTCATTGATGACTCTTTGCATATTTTGTGCAGTCTTGAGCATTCGGAGCTTAGGAATCTATATTGAGCTTGGCTGGGAGCGTAGCCGTCGTGGGTTGCTATGTTCGAGTTTTCTGATCAAACGCAAACCTGTAGCCTGATTGTTGGTGGTGCTGTGGGTAGGGTGGCATGTGAGGGTTAGGGCCTGCAGAAGTTTTCCTTGGTCTCTCTTTGCATATTTTGTGCAGTCTCGAGCGTTCGGAGCTTTGGGAGACCTATGGAGCCCGTCACAGAGTGGTCTGGTACTTTCGAATTTTCTGGTCAAAGGAAAACCCGTAGCCCGATTGTTGGTGGTGCAGTGGGTAGGGTGGCATTTGAGGGAAAGAACCAGCAGAAGTTTTCATTGGTCACTCTTTGCATATTTTCTGCAGTCTCGAGCGTACAGAGCTTTGGGAGCCGTATTGAGCCCGCCTGGGAGTGGTCTTGTACATTCGAGTTTCCTGGTCAAAGGCAAACCTGTAGCCCGATTGTTGGTGGTGCTGTGTGTAGGGTGGCATATGAGGGTTAGGGCCAGCAGAAGTTTTCATTGGTCACTCTTTGCATATTTTGTGCAGTCTCGAGCGTTCGGAGCTTTGGGAGCCCTATTGAGCACGGCTGGGAGTGGTCTTGTACATTCGAGTTTTCTGGTCAAAGGCAAACCTGTAGCCTGATTATTGGTGGTGCTGTGGGTAGGGTGGCATGTGAGGGTTAAGGCCAGCAGAAGTTTTCATTGGTCACTCCTTGCATATTTTGTGCAGTCTCGAGCATTCGGAGCCTTGGGAGCCCTATTGAGGCTGGCTGGGAGAGGTCCTGTACATTCGAGTTTTCCTGTCAAAGGCAAACCTGTAGCCCGATTGTTGGTGGTGCTGTGGGTAGGGTGGCATGTTAGGGTTAAAGCCAGCAGAAGTTTTCATTGGTCACTCTTTGCATATTTTGTGCAGTCTCGAGCGTTCGAAGCTTTGGGAGCACTATTCAGCCCGGCTGGGAGAGTGGCTGTCGAGGGTTGCTATGTTCGAGTTTTCTGGTCAAACGCAAACCTGTAGCCTGATTGTTGGTGGTGCTCTGGGTAGGGTGGCATGTTAGGGTTAGGGCCTGCAGAAGTTTTCCTTAGTCACTCTTTGCATATTTTGTGCAGTCTCGAGCGTTTGGAGCTCTGGGAGTCCTATTGAGTCCGGCTGGGAGAGGTCTTGTACATTCGAGTTTTCCGGTCAAAGGCAAACCTGTAGCGTGATTGTTAGTGTTGCTGTGGGTAGGGTGGCATGTGAGGATTAGGGCCAGCAGAAGTTTTCATTGGTTACTCTTTGCATATTTTGTGCAATCTCGAGCATTCGGAGCTTTGGGATCCCTATTGAGCCTGGCTGGGAGAGTGGCCGTCGTGGGTTGCTATGTTCGAGTTTCCTGGTCAAAGGCAAAGCCGTAGCCCAATTGTAGTGGTGCTGTGGGTAGGGTGGCATGTGAGGGTTAGGGCCAGCAGAAGTTTTCCTTGGTCACTCTTTCCATATTTTGTGCAGTCTCCAGCGTTCGGTGATTTTGGAGCCCTATTGAGCCCTGCTGGGACAGGTCTGGTATGTTCGAGTTTTCTGGTCAAATGCAAACCCCTAGCCCAACTGTTGCTGGTGCTGTGGGTAGGGTGGCATGTGAGGGTTAGGGCCAGCAGAAGTATCCATTGGTCACTCTTTGCATATTTTGTGCAGTCTCGAACATTCGGAGATTTGGGAGCCCTATTGAGCCCTGCTGGGAGAGGTCTGGTATGTTCAAGTTTTCTGGTCAAATGCAAACCCGTAGCCTGACTGTTGATGGTGCTGTGGGTAGGGTGGCATGTGAGGGTTAGGGCCAGCAGAAGTTTTCATTGGTCACTCTTTGCATATTTTGTGCAGTCTCGAGCATTCGGAGATTTGGGAGCCCTATTGAGCCCTGCTGGGAGAGGTCTGGTATGTTCAAGTTTTCTGGTCAAATGCAAACCCGTAGCCCAACTGTTGCTGGTGCTGTGGGTAGGGTGGCATGTGAGGGTTAGGGCCAGCAGAAGTTTTCATTGGTCACTCTTTGCATATTTTGTGCAGTCTCGAGCGTTCGGAGCTTTGGGAGACCTATTGAGCCCGGCTGAGAGAGTGGACACCGAGGGCTGGTATGTTCGAGTTTTCTGGTCAAATGCAAACCCGTAGCCCAACTGTTGATGGTGCTGTGGGTAGGGTGGCACGTGAGGGTTAGGGCCAGCAGAAGTTTTCATTGGTCACTTTTTGCATATTTTGTACAGTCTCGAGCGTTCGGAGCTTTGGGAGCCCTATTGAGCCCTGCTGGGAGAGGTTTGGTGTGTTTGAGTTTTCTGGTCAAATGCAAACCCGTAGCCCAACTGTTGCTGGTGCTGTGGGTAGGGTGGCATGTGAGGGTTAGGGCCAGCACAGGTTTTCCTTGGTCACTTTTTGCACTATTTTTCCAGTCTAGAGCTCTTGGTGTTTTGGGACCCTATAAAGTTCTTTGTGTGGTTTAGCACTCTTACTTTTAAACTGTGTTATGCGTTAGGAAAATATGTATCTTTTATTAGCCGTGCCTTTTGGATTGAAATAAGCATTAGAGAGGAATTATGACACTCCATCAGATTTTTACTTTTCCTATGTCATAGATCTGTGGTGCAGGTGGTTTCTGCTTCAGGCTTAAAGGATCCATATTATTCTGCCCTGAACCTTGTCCTTAAGTAACTTCTTGAAAGTTTTGAACCGGGGCAGTGTATGTTTTCTAAATCTCTGTATATTTTCAGTGCCAGGGGTTAAATTGCAGCTGTGGGCATGGAGAGTGATGATGGATAGGAGGAGGGTTTAGGCTTACGGGGTGATGTTCTCAGATTGGCTCCAGCTGTGGCTTCTTAATCCCAGGTGGGGAAAGTATAATAGAGAAAAGGGTTTTTAGCAAAGGATCGTGGGAAAGAGTTGAAGCAGGGAACCTCTATAAAAGCCTGCACTTGTGGTGAGCACCCATGTGCTTTTGTGGCTGAATGGAAAGTGGGTGGAGGTGTTTCATCCAACTCTTCAGGTTCTTGAATTGAACAAAGTAGAAAAAACAAAACACTACAAAAGGTAAGCAGATTAATTTTAAAATAATCAAAGTTATTAAAAGTTTTTGAGGCTTGATAATAAAATTGAATCAGAATTACATGAATAGAGACTGTTTTAAAATGAGTCATAAAGTGAGGAGCAGCATTTTTATATTAATAAGCAAAAAAAGAGACTAAGGAACAAAATTATTGTGGTTTTCGTATTAAAGCCTGATTTTTGGAGGTGCTGATGGTAGGGTGGCATGTGAGGGTTAGGGCCAGCAGAAGTTTTCATTGGTCACTCTTTGCATCTTTTGTGCAGTCTCGAGCGTTCGTAGATTTTGGAGCCCTATTGAGCCGGGCTGGGAGAGGTTTGGTATGTTTGAGTTTTGTGTTCAAATGCAAACCCGTAGCCCGACTGTTGATGGTGCTGAGGGTAGGGTGGCATGTGAGGGTTAAGGCCAGCAGAAGTTTTCTTTGGCCACTCTTTGCATCTTTTGTGCAGTCTCGAGCGTTTGGAGCTTGGGGAGCCCTATTGAGCCCGGCTGGGAGAGGTCTGGTATGTTCGAGTTTTGTGGTCAAATGCAAACCCGTAGCCCAACTGTTGCTGGTGCTGTGGGTAGGGTGGCATGTGAGGGTTAGGGCCAGCAGAAGTTTTCATTGGTCACTCTTTGCATATTTAGTGCAGTCTCGAGCGTTGGGAGCTTTGGAAGCCCTATTAAGCCCAGCTGAGAGAGTGGACACCGAGGTCTGGTATGTTTGAGTTTTCTGGTCAAATGCAAACCTGTAGCCCAACTGTTGATGGTGCTGTGGGTAGGGTGGCATGTGAGGGTTAGGGCCAGCAGAAGTTTTCATTGGTCACTCTTTGCATATTTAGTGCAGTCTCGAGCGTTCGGAGCTTTGGGAGCCCTATTAAGCCCAGCTGAGAGAGTGGACACCGAGGGCTGGTATGTTCGAGTTTTCTGGTCAAATGCAAACCCGTAGCCCAACTGTTGCTGGTGCTGTGGGTAGGGTGGCATGTGAGGGTTAGGGCCAGCAGAAGATTTCATTGGTCACTCTTTGCATATTTTGTGCAGTCTCCAGCGTTCGGAGATTTGGGAGCCCTATTGAGCCCTGCTGGGAGAGGTCTGGTACGTTCGAGTTTTCTGGTCAAATGCAAACCCGTAGCCCAACTGTTGTTGGTGCTGTGGGTAGGGTGGCATGTGAGGGTAAGGGCCAGCAGAAGTTTTCATTGGTCACTCTTTGCATATTTTGTGCAGTCTCGAGCGTTCGGAGCTTTGGGAGCCCTATTTAGCCCGGCTCGGAGAGTGGACACCGAGGGGTGGTATGTTCGAGTTTTCTGGTCAAAGGCAAACCCGTAGCCCAAGTGTTGATGGTGCTGTGGGTAGGGTGGCATGTGAGGGTTAGGGCCAGCAGAAGTTTTCATTGGTCACTCTTTGCATATTTTGTGCAGTCTCAAGCGTTCGGTGATTTGGGAGCCCTATTGAGCCCTGCTGGGAGAGGTCTGGTATGTTCGAGTTTTCTGGTCAAATGCAAACCCGTAGCCCAACTGTTGATGGTGCTGTGGGTAGGGTGGCATGTGAGGGTTAGGGCCAGCAGAAGTTTTCATTGGTTACTCTTTGCATATTTTGTGCAGTCTCGAGCGTTCGGAGCTTTGGGAGCCCTATGGAGCCCGGCTGAGAGAGTGGACACCGAGGGCTGGTATGTTCGAGTTTTCTGGTCAAATGCAAACCCATAGCCCAACTGTTGATTGTGCTGTGGGTAGGGTGGCATGTGAGAGTTAGGGCCAGCAGAAGTTTTCATTGGTCACTCTTTGCATATTTTGTGCAGTCTCAAGCGTTCGGTGATTTGGGAGCCCTATTGAGCCCTGCTGGGAGAGGTCTGGTATGTTCGAGTTTTCTGGTCAAATGCAAACCCGTAGCGCAACTGTTGATGGTGCTGTGGGTAGGGTGGCATGTGAGGGTTAGGGCCAGCAGAAGTTTTCATTGGTCACTCTTTGCATATTTTGTGCAGTCTCGAGCGTTCGGAGCTTTGGGAGCCCTATTGAGCCCGGCTGGGAGAGTTGACACCGAGGGCTGGTATGTTCAAGTTTTCTGGTCAAATGCAAACCTGTAGCCCAACTGTTGTTGGTGCTGTGGGTAGGGTGGCATGTGAGGGTTAGGGCCAGCAGAAGTTTACATTGGTCACTCTTTGCATATTTTGTGCAGTATCGAGCATTCGGATCTTTGGGAGCCCTATGGAGCCCGGCTGAGAGAGTGGACACCGAGGGCTGGTATGTTCGAGTTTTCTGGTCAAATGCAAACCCGTAGCCCAACTGTTGATTGTGCTGTGGGTAGGGTGGAATGTGAGAGTTAGGGCCAGCAGAAGTTTTCATTGGTCACTCTTTGCATATTTTGTGCAGTCTCGAGCGTTCGGTGATTTGAGAGCCCTATTGAGCCCTGCTGGGAGAGGTCTGGTATGTTCGAGTTTTCTGGTCAAATGCAAACCCGTAGCCCAACTGTTGATGGTGCTGTGGGTAGGGTGGCATGTGAGGGTTAGGGCCAGCAGAAGATTTCATTGGTCACTCTTTGCATATTTTGTGCAGTCTCCAGCGTTCGGAGATTTGGGAGCCCTATTGAGCCCTGCCGGAAGAGGTCTGGTACGTTTGAGTTTTCTGGTCAAATGCAAACCCGTAGCCCAACTGTTGATGGTGCTCTGGGTAGGGTGGCATGTGAGGGTTAGGGCCAGCAGAAGTTTTCATTGGTCACTCTTTGCATATTTTGTGAATCTCCAGCGTTCGGAGATTTGGGAGCCCTATTGAGCCCTGCTGGGAGAGGTCTGGTATGTTCGAGTTTTCTGGTCAAATGCAAACCCGTAGCCCAACTGTTGTTGGTGCTGTGGGTAGGGTGGCATGTGAGGGTTAGGGCCAGCAGAAGTTTTCATTGGTCACTCTTTGCATATTTTGTGCAGTCTCGAGCGTTCGGAGCTTTGGGAGACCTATTGAGCCCGGCTGAGAGAGGTCTGGTATGTTCGAGTTTTCTGGTCAAATGCAAACCCGTAGCCCAACTGTTGATGGTGCTGTGGGTAGGGTGGCATGTGAGGGTTAGGGCCAGCAGAAGTTTTCATTGGTCACTCTTTGCATATTTTGTGCAGTCTCGAGCGTTCGGTGATTTTGGAGCCCTATTGAGCCCTGCTGGGACAGATCTGGTATGTTCGAGTTTTCTGGTCAAATGCAAACCCGTAGCCCAACTGTTGCTGGTGCTGTGGGTAGGGTGGCATGTGAGGGTTAGGGCCAGCAGAAGTTTTCATTGGTCACTCTTTGCATATTTTGTGCAGTCTCGATCGTTCGGAGATTTGGGAGCCCTATTGAGCCCTGCCGGAAGAGGTCTGGTTTGTTTGAGTTTTCTGGTCAAATGCAAACCCGTAGCCCAACAGTTGTTGGTGCTGTGGGTAGGGTGGAATGTGAGGGTAAGGGCCAGCAGAAGTTTTCATTGGTCACTTTTTGCATATTTTGTGCAGTCTCGAGCGTTCGGAGCTTTGGGAGCACTATTGAGCCCGCCTGGGAGATTGGACACCGAGGGGTGGTATGTTCGAGTTTTCTGGTCAAATGCAAACCCGTAGCCCAACTGTTGATGGTGCTTTGGGTAGGGTGGCATGTGAGGGTTAGGGCCAGCAGAAGTTTACATTGGTCACTCTTTGCATATTTTGTGCAGTATCGAGCATTCGGATCTTTGGGAGCCCTATGGAGCCCGGCTGAGAGAGTGGACACCGAGGGCTGGTATGTTCGAGTTTTCTGGTCAAATGCAAACCCGTAGCCCAACTGTTGATGGTGCTGTGGGTAGGGTGGCATGTTAGGGTTTGGGCCAGCAGAAGTTTTCATTGGTCACTCTTTGCATATTTTGTGCAGTCTCCAGCGTTCGGAGCTTTGGGAGCAATATTGAACCCGGCTGAGAGAGTGAACACCGAGGGGTGGTATGTTCGTGTTTTCTGGTCAAATGCAAACCCGTAGCCCAACTGTTGTTGGTACTGTGGGTAGGGTGGCATGTGAGGGTTAGGGCCAGCAGAAGTTTTCATTGGTCACTCTTTGCATATTTTGTGCAGTCTCGAGCGTTCGGTGATTTTGGAGCCCTATTGAGCCCTGCTGGGACAGATCTGGTATGTTCGAGTTTTCTGGTCAAATGCAAACCCGTAGCCCAACTGTTGATGGTGCTGTGGGTAGGGTGGCATGTGAGGGTTAGGGCCAGCAGAAATTTTCATTGGTCACTCTTTGCATATTTTGTGCAGTCTCGATCGTTCGGAGCTTTGGGAGCACTATTGAGCCCTGCTGGAAGAGGTCTGGTTTGTTTGAGTTTTCTGGTCAAATGCAAACCCGTAGCCCAACAGTTGTTGGTGCTGTGGGTAGGGTGGAATGTGAGGGTAAGGGCCAGGAGAATTTTTCATTGGTCACTTTTTGCATATTTTGTGCAGTCTCGAGCGTTCGGAGCTTTGGGAGCACTATTGAGCCCTCCTGGGAGATTGGACACCGAGGGGTGGTATGTTCGAGTTTTCTGGTCAAATGCAAACCCGTAGCCCAACTGTTGATGGTGCTTTGGGTAGGGTGGCATGTGAGGGTTAGGGCCAGCAGAAGTTTACATTGGTCACTCTTTGCATATTTTGTGCAGTATCGAGCATTCGAATCTTTGGGAGCCCTATGGAGCCCGGCTGAGAGAGTGGACACCGAGGGCTGGTATGTTCGAGTTTTCTGGTCAAATGCAAACCCGTAGCCCAACTGTTGATGGTGCTGTGGGTAGGGTGGCATGTGAGGGTTAGGGCCAGCAGAAGTTTTCATTGGTCACTCTTTGCATATTTTGTGCAGTCTCCAGCGTTCGGAGCTTTGGGAGCAATATTGGACCCGGCTGAGAGAGTGAACACCGAGGGGTGGTATGTTCGTGTTTTCTGGTCAAATGCAAACCCGTAGCCCAACTCTTGATGGTACTGTGGGTAGGTTGGCATGTTAGGGTTAGGGCCAGCAGAAGTTTTCATTGGTCACTCTTTGCATATTTTGTGCAGTCTCGAGCGTTCGGAGCTTTGGGAGCCCTATTGAGCCCTGCTGGGAGAGTGGACACAGACGGCTGGTAAGTTCGAGTTTTGTGGTCAAATGCAAACCCGTAGCCCAACTGTTGCTGGTGCTGTGGGTAGGGTGGCATGTGAGGGTTAGGGCCAGCAGAAGTTTTCATTGGTCACTCTTTGCATATTTTGTGCAGTGTCCAGCGTTCAGAGAGTTGGGATCCCTATTGAGCCCTGCCGGAAGAGGTCTGGTATGTTCAAGTTTTGTGGTCAAATGCAAACCCGTAGCCCAACTGTTGCTGGTGCTGTGGGAAGGGTGGCATGTGAGGGTTAGGGCCAGCAGAATTTTTCATTGGTCACTCTTTGCATATTTTGTGCAGTCTCGAGCGTTCGGAGCTTTGGGAGACCTATTGAGCCCGGCTGAGAGAGGTCTGGTATGTTCGAGTTTTCTGGTCAAATGCAAACCCGTAGCCCAACTGTTGATGGTGCTGTGGGTAGGGTGGCATGTGAGGGTTAGGGCCAGCAGAAATTTTCATTGGTCACTCTTTGCATATTTTGTGCAGTCTCGAGCGTTCGGTGATTTTGGAGCCCTATTGAGCCTGGCTGAGAGAGTTGACACCGAGGTCTGGTATGTTCGAGTTTTGTGGTCAAATGCAAACCCGTAGCCCAAGTGTTGGTGGTGCTGTGGGTAGGGTGGCTTGCGAGTGTTAGGGCCAGCAGAAATTTTCATTGGTCACTCTTTGCATATTTTGTGCAGTCTCCAGCGTTCGGAGCTTTGGGAGCCCTATTGAGCCTGGCTGAGAGAGTTGACACCGAGGTCTGTTATGTTCGAGTTTTGTGGTCAAATGCAAACCCGTAGCCCAACTGTTGCTGGTTCTGTGGGTAGGGTGGCATGTGAGAGTTAGGGCCAGCAGAAGTTTTCATTGGTCACTCTTTGCATATTTTGTGCAGTCTCGAGCGTTCGGTGATTTGGGACCCCTGTGGAGCCCTGCTGGGAGAGGTCTGGTATGTTTGAGTTTTGTGGTCAAATGCAAACCCGTAGCCCAACTGTTGATGGTGCTGTGGGTAGGGTGGCATGTGAGGGTTAGGGCCAGCAGAAATTTTCATTGGTCACTCTTTGCATATTTTGTGCAGTCTCGAGCGTTCTGTGATTTGGGAGCCCTATTGAGCCCTGCTGGGACAGGTCTCGTATGTTCGAGTTTTCTCGTCAAATGCAAACCCATAGCCCAACTGTTGATGGTGCTGTGGGTAGGGTGGCATGTGAGGGTTAGGGCCAGCAGAAATTTTCATTGGTCACTCTTTGCATATTTTGTGCAGTCTCGAGCATCCGGAGCTTTGGGAGCCCTATCGAGCCCTGCTGGGAGAGGTCTGGTATGTTCAAGTTTTCTGGTCAAATGCAAACCCGTAGCCCAACTGTTGATGGTGCTGTGGGTAGGGTGGCATGTGAGGGTTAGGGCCCGCAGAAGTTTTCATTGGTCACTCTTTGCATATTTTGTGCAGTCTCGAGCATTCGGAACTTTGGGAGCCCTATTGAGCCCTGCTGGAAGAGGTCTGGTATGTTTGAGTTTTGTGGTCAAATGCAAACCCGTAGCCCAACTGTTGATGGTGCTGTGGGTAGGGTGGCATGTGAGGGTTTGGGCCAGCAGAAGTTTTCATTGGTCACTCTTTGCATATTTTGTGCAGTCTCGAGCGTTTGGAGATTTGGGAGCCATATTGAGCCCTGCTAGGAGAGGTCTGGTATGTTCAAATTTTCTGGTAAAATGCAAACCCGTAGCCCAACTGTTGCTGGTGCTGTGGGTAGGGTGGCATGTGAGGGTTAGGGCCAGCAGAAGTTTTCATTGGTCACTCTTTGCATATTTTGTGCAGTCTCGAGCGTTCGGTGATTTGGGACCCCTGTGGAGCCCTGCTGGGAGAGGTCTGGTATGTTCGAGTTTTGTGGTCAAATGCAAACCCGTAGCCCAACTGTTGCTGGTGCTGTGGGTAGGGTGGCATGTGAGGGTTAGGGCCAGCAGAAGTTTTCATTGGTCACTCTTTGCATATTTTGTGCAGTCTCCAGCGTTCGGTGATTTGGGACCCCTGTGGAGCCCTGCTGGGAGAGGTCTGGTATGTTTGAGTTTTCTGGTCAAATGCAAACCCGTAGCCCAACTGTTGATGGTGCAGTGGGTAGGGTGGCATGTGAGGGTTAGGGCCAGCAGAAATTTTCATTGGTCATTCTTTGCATATTTTGTGCAGTCTCGAGCGTTCGGTGATTTGGGAGCCCTATTGAGCCCTGCTTGGACAGGTCTCGTATGTTCGATTTTTCTCGTCAAATGCAAACCCATAGCCCAACTGTTGCTGGTGCTGTGGGTAGGGTGGCATGTGAGGGTTAGGGCCAGCAGAAGTTTTCATTGGTCACTCTTTGCATATTTTGTGCAGTCTCGAGCATTCGGAACTTTGGGAGCCCTATTGAGCCCTGCTGGAAGAGGTCTGGTATGTTCAAGTTTTCTGGTCAAATGCAAACCCGTAGCCCAACTGTTGCTGGTGCTGTGGGTAGGGTGGCATGTGAGGGTTAGGGCCAGCAGAAGTTTTCATTGGTCACTCTTTGCATATTTTGTGCAGTCTCGAGCGTTCGGTGATTTGGGACCCCTGTGGAACCCTGCTGGGAGAGGTCTGGTATGTTCGAGTTTTGTGGTCAAATGGAAACCCGTAGCCCAACTGTTGCTGTTGCTGTGGGTAGGGTGGCATGTGAGGGTTAGGGCCAGCAGAAGTTTTCATTGGTCACTCTTTGCATATTTTGTGCAGTCTGGAGCGTTCGGAGCTTTGGGAGCCCAATTGAGCCCGGCTGAGAGAGTGGACACCGAGGGCTGGTATGTTCGAGTTTTGTGGTCAAATGCAAACCCGTAGCCCAACTGTTGCTGGTGCTGTGGGTAGGGTGGCATGTGAGGGTTAGGGCCAGCACAAATTTTCATTGGTTACTCTTTGCATATTTTGTGCAGTCTCCAGCGTTCAGTGATTTGGGAGCCCTATTGAGCCCTGCTGGGACAGGTCTGGTCTGTTCGAGTTTTCTGGTCAAATGCAAACCCATAGCCCAACTGTTGCTGGTGCTGTGGGTAGGGAGGCATGTGAGGGTTAGGGCCAGCAGAAGTATTCCTTGGTCACTCTTTGCATATATTGTGCAGTCTCGAGCATTCGGAGCTTTGGGAGCCCTATGGAACCCTGCTGGGAGAGGTCTGCTATGTTCAAGTTTTCTGGTCAAATGCAAACCCATAGCCCAACCGTTGATGGTTCTGTGGGTAGGGTGGCATGTGAGGGTTAGGGCCAGCAGAAGTTTTCATTGGTCACTCCTTGCATATTTTGTGCAGTCTAGATCGTTCGGAGCTTTGGGAGCCCTATTGAGCCCTGTTGAGAGAGTGGACACTGAGGTCTGGTATGTTCGAGTTTTGTGGTCAAATGCAAACCCGTAGCCCAACTGTTTATGGTGCTGTGGGTAGGGTGGCATGTGAGTGTTAGGGCCAGGAGAAGTTTTCATTGGTCACTCTTTGCATATTTTGTGCAGTCTCGAGCGTTCGAAGGTTTGGGAGCCCTATTGAGCCCTGCTGGGAGAGGTCTGGTATGTTCGAGTTTTGTGGTCAAATGCAAACCCGTAGCCCAACTGTTTATGGTGCTGTGGGTAGGGTGGCATGTGAGGGTTAGGGCCAGCAGAAGTTTTCATTGGTCACTCTTTGCATATTTTGTGCAGTCTCCAGCGTTCGGAGCTTTGGGAGCCCTATTAAGCCCGGCTGAGAGAGTGGACACCGAGGGCTGGTATGTTCGAGTTTTGTGGTCAAATGCAAACCCGTAGCCCAACTGTTGCTGGTGCTGTGGGTAGGGTGGCATGTGAGGGTTAAGGCCAGCAGAAATTTTCATTGGTCACTCTTTGCATATTTTGTGCAGTCTCCAGCGTTCGGTGATTTGGGAGCCCTATTGACTCCTGCTTCGACAGGTTTGGTATGTTCGAGTTTTCTGGTCAAATGCAAACCCGTAGCCCAACTGTTGCTGTTGCTGTGGGTAGGGTGGCATGTGAGGGTTAGGGCCAGCAGAAGTTTTCATTAGTCACTCTTTGCATATTTTGTGCAGTCTCGAGCATTCGGAGATTTGGGAGCCATATTGAGCCCTGCTGGGGAAGGTCTCGAATGTTCAAGTTTTCTGGTCAAATGCAAACCCGTAGCCCAGCTGTTGCTCGTGCTGTGGGTAGGGTGGCATGTGAGGGTTAGGGCCAGCAGAAGTTTTCATTCGTCACTCTTTGCATATTTTGTGCAGTCTCGAGCGTTCGGTGATTTGGGACCCCTGTGGAGCCCTGCTGGGAGAGGTCTGGTAGATTCGAGTTTTGTGTTCAAATGCAAACCCGTAGCCCAACTGTTGCTGGTGCTGTGGGTAGGGTGGCATGTGAGGGTTAGGGCCAGCAGAAGTTTTCATTGGTCACTCTTTGCATATTTTGTGCAGTCTCGAGCGTTCAGAGCTTTGGGAGCACTATTGAGCCCTGTTGAGAGAGTGGACACTGAGGTCTGGTATGTTCGAGTTTTGTGGTCAAATGCAAACCCGTAGCCCAACTGTTTATGGTGCTGTGGGTAGGGTGGCATGTGAGGGTTAGGGCCAGCAGAAGTTTTCATTGGTCACTCTTTGCATATTTTGTGCAGTCTCAAGCGTTCGGAGCTTTGGGAGCCCTATTGAGCCCTGCTGGGACAGGTCTCGTATGTTCGAGTTTTGTGGTCAAATGCAAACCCGTAGCCCAACTGTTGCTGGTGCTGTGGGTAGGGTGGCATGTGAGGGTTAGGGCCAGCAGAAGTTTTCATTGGTCACTCTTTGCATATTTTGTGCAGTCTCGAGCGTTCGGAGCTTTGGGAGCCCTATTAAGCCCGGCTGAGAGAGTGGACTCCGAGGTCTGGTATGTTCGAGTTTTCTGGTCAAATGCAAACCCGTAGCCCAACTGTTGCTGGTGCTGTGGGTAGGGTGGCATGTGAGGGTTAGGGCCAGGAGAAGTTTTCATTGGTCACTCTTTGCATATATTGTGCAGTCTCGAGCATTCAGAGCTTTGGGAGCCCTATGGATCTCTGCTGGGAGAGGTCTGCTATGTTCAAGTTTTCTGGTCAAATGCAAACCCATAGCCCAACCGCTGATGGTGCTGTGGGTAGGGTGGCATGTGAGGGTTAGGGCCAGCAGAAGTTTTCATTGGTCACTCCTTGCATATTTTGTGCAGTCTAAATCGTTCGGAGCTTTGGGAGCACTATTGAGCCCTGTTGAGAGAGTGGACACTGAGGTCTGGTATGTTCGAGTTTTTTGGTCAAATTCAAACCCATAGCCCAACCGTTGATGGTGCTGTGGGTAGGGTGGTATGTGAGGGTTAGGGCCAGCAGAAGTTTTCATTGGTCACTCTGCATATTTTGTGCAGTCTCGAGCGTTCGAAGGTTTGGGAGCCCTATTGAGCCCTGCTGGGAGAGGTCTGGTATGTTCGAGTTTTGTGGTCAAATGCAAACCCCTAGCCCAACTGTTTATGGTGCTGTGGGTAGGGTGGCATGTGAGGTTTAGGGCCAGCAGAAGTTTTCATTGGTCACTCTTTGCATATTTTGTGCAGTCTCGATCGTTCGGAGCTTTGGGAGCCCTATTGAGCCCTGCTGAGAGAGTGGACACCGAGGGCTGGTATGTTCGAGTTTTGTGCTCAAATGCAAACCCGTAGCCCAACTGTTTCTGGTGCTGTGGGTAAGGTGGCATGTGAGGGTTAGGGCCATCAGAAGTTTTCATTGGTCACTCTTTGCATACTTTGTGCAGTCTCGAGCGTTCGGAGCCTTGGGATCCCTATTGAGCCCTTCTGAGAAAGTGGACACCGAGGTCTGGTATGTTCGAGTTTTCTGGTCAAATGCAAACCCGTAGCCCAACTGTTGATGGTGCTGTGGGTAGGGTGGCATGTGAGGGTTAGGGCCAGCAGAAGTTTTCATTGGTCACTCTTTGCATATTTTGTGCAGTCTCGAGCATTCGAAGGTTTGGGAGCCCTATTGAGCCCTGCTGGGAGAGGACTGGTATGTTCGAGTTTTGTGGTCAAATGCAAACCCGTAGCCCAACTGTTGATGGTGCTGTGGGTAGGGTGGCATATGAGGGTTTATGGCCAGCAGAAGTTTTCATTGGTCACTCTTTGCATATTTTGTGCAGTCTCGAGCGTTCGGTGATTTGGGAGCCCTGTGGAGCCCTGCTAGGAGAGGTCTGGTATGTTTGAGTTTTGTGGTCAAATGCAAACCCGTAGCCCAACTGTTGCTGGTGCTGTGGGTAGGGTGGCATGTGAGGGTTAGGGCCAGCAGAAGTTTTCATTGGTCACTCTTTGCATATATTGTGCAGTCTCGAGCATTCGGAGCTTTGGGACCCCTGTGGAGCCCTGCTGGGAGAGGTCTGGTATGTTCGAGTTTTGTGGTCAAATGGAAACCCGTAGCCCAACTGTTGCTGTTGCTGTGGGTAGGGTGGCATGTGAGGGTTAGGGCCAGCAGAAGTTTTCATTGGTCACTCTTTGCATATTTTGTGCAGTCTCGAGCGTTCGGAGCTTTGGGTGCCCAATTGAGCCCGGCTGAGAGAGTGGACACCGAGGGCTGGTATGTTCGAGTTTTGTGGTCAAATGCAAACCCGTAGCCCAACTCTTGCTGGTGCTGTGGGTAGGGTGGCATGTGAGGGTTAGGGCCAGCACAAATTTTCATTGGTCACTCTTTGCATATTGTGTGCAGTCTCCAGCGTTCAGTGATTTGGGAGCCCTATTGAGCCCTGCTGGGACAGGTCTGGTATGTTCGAGTTTTCTGGTCAAATGCAAACCCATAGCCCAACTGTTGATGGTGCTGTGGGTAGGGTGGCATGTGAGGGTTAGGGCCAGCAGAAGTTTTCATTGGTCACTCTTTGCATATTTTGTGCAGTCTCGAGCGTTCGGAGCTTTGGGAGCCCTATTGAGCCCTGCTGGGAGAGGTCTGGTATGTTCGAGTTTTGTGGTCAAATGCAAACCCGTAGCCCGACTGTTGATGGTGCTGTGGGTAGGGTGGCATGTGAGGGTTAGGGCCAGCAGAAGTTTTCATTGGTCACTCTTTGCATATTTTGTGCAGTCTCGAGCGTTCGGAGCTTTGGGAGCCCTATTGAGCCCTGCTGGGAGAGGTCTGGTATGTTCGAGTTTTCTGGTCAAATGCAAACCCGTAGCCCGACTGTTGATGGTGCTGTGGGTAGGGTGGCATGTGAGGGTTAGGGCCAGCAGAAGTTTTCATTGGTCACTCTTTGCATATTTTGTGCAGTCTCGAGCGTTCGGAGCTTTGGGAGCCCTATTGAGCCCTGCTGGGAGAGGTCTGGTATGTTCGAGTTTTGTGGTCAAATGCAAACCCGTAGCCCGACTGTTGATGGTGCTGTGGGTAGGGTGGCATGTGAGGGTTAGGGCCAGCAGAAGTTTTCATTGGTCACTCTTTGCATATTTTGTGCAGTCTCGAGCGTTCGGAGCTTTGGGAGCCCTATTGAGCCCTGCTGGGAGAGGTCTGGTATGTTCGAGTTTTGTGGTCAAATGCAAACCCGTAGCCCGACTGTTGATGGTGCTGTGGGTAGGGTGGCATGTGAGGGTTAGGGCCAGCAGAAGTTTTCATTGGTCACTCTTTGCATATTTTGTGCAGTCTCGAGCGTTCGGAGCTTTGGGAGCCCTATTGAGCCCTGCTGGGAGAGGTCTGGTATGTTCGAGTTTTGTGGTCAAATGCAAACCCGTAGCCCGACTGTTGATGGTGCTGTGGGTAGGGTGGCATGTGAGGGTTAGGGCCAGCAGAAGTTTTCATTGGTCACTCTTTGCATATTTTGTGCAGTCTCGAGCGTTCGGAGCTTTGGGAGCCCTATTGAGCCCTGCTGGGAGAGGTCTGGTATGTTCGAGTTTTGTGGTCAAATGCAAACCCGTAGCCCGACTGTTGATGGTGCTGTGGGTAGGGTGGCATGTGAGGGTTAGGGCCAGCAGAAGTTTTCATTGGTCACTCTTTGCATATTTTGTGCAGTCTCGAGCGTTCGGAGCTTTGGGAGCCCTATTGAGCCCTGCTGGGAGAGGTCTGGTATGTTCGAGTTTTGTGGTCAAATGCAAACCCGTAGCCCGACTGTTGATGGTGCTGTGGGTAGGGTGGCATGTGAGGGTTAGGGCCAGCAGAAGTTTTCATTGGTCACTCTTTGCATATTTTGTGCAGTCTCGAGCGTTCGGAGCTTTGGGAGCCCTATTGAGCCCTGCTGGGAGAGGTCTGGTATGTTCGAGTTTTGTGGTCAAATGCAAACCCGTAGCCCGACTGTTGATGGTGCTGTGGGTAGGGTGGCATGTGAGGGTTAGGGCCAGCAGAAGTTTTCATTGGTCACTCTTTGCATATTTTGTGCAGTCTCGAGCGTTCGGAGCTTTGGGAGCCCTATTGAGCCCTGCTGGGAGAGGTCTGGTATGTTCGAGTTTTGTGGTCAAATGCAAACCCGTAGCCCGACTGTTGATGGTGCTGTGGGTAGGGTGGCATGTGAGGGTTAGGGCCAGCAGAAGTTTTCATTGGTCACTCTTTGCATATTTTGTGCAGTCTCCAGCGTTCGGAACTTTGGGAGCCCTATTGAGCCCGGCTGGGAGTGGACACCGAGGGCTGGTAAGTTCGAGTTTTCTGGTCAAATGCAAACCCGTAGCCCGACTGTTGATGGTGCTGTGGGTAGGGTGGCATGTGAGGGTTAGGGCCAGCAGAAGTTTTCATTGGTCACTCTTTGCATATTTTGTGCAGTCTCGAGCGTTCGGAGCTTTGGGAGCCCTATTGAGCCCTGCTGGGAGAGGTCTGGTATGTTCGAGTTTTGTGGTCAAATGCAAACCCGTAGCCCGACTGTTGATGGTGCTGTGGGTAGGGTGGCATGTGAGGGTTAGGGCCAGCAGAAGTTTTCATTGGTCACTCTTTGCATATTTTGTGCAGTCTCGAGCGTTCGGAGCTTTGGGAGCCCTATTGAGCCCTGCTGGGAGAGGTCTGGTATGTTCGAGTTTTGTGGTCAAATGCAAACCCGTAGCCCGACTGTTGATGGTGCTGTGGGTAGGGTGGCATGTGAGGGTTAGGGCCAGCAGAAGTTTTCATTGGTCACTCTTTGCATATTTTGTGCAGTCTCGAGCGTTCGGAGCTTTGGGAGCCCTATTGAGCCCTGCTGGGAGAGGTCTGGTATGTTCGAGTTTTGTGGTCAAATGCAAACCCGTAGCCCGACTGTTGATGGTGCTGTGGGTAGGGTGGCATGTGAGGGTTAGGGCCAGCAGAAGTTTTCATTGGTCACTCTTTGCATATTTTGTGCAGTCTCGAGCGTTCGGAGCTTTGGGAGCCCTATTGAGCCCTGCTGGGAGAGGTCTGGTATGTTCGAGTTTTGTGGTCAAATGCAAACCCGTAGCCCGACTGTTGATGGTGCTGTGGGTAGGGTGGCATGTGAGGGTTAGGGCCAGCAGAAGTTTTCATTGGTCACTCTTTGCATATTTTGTGCAGTCTCGAGCGTTCGGAGCTTTGGGAGCCCTATTGAGCCCGGCTGGAGAGTGGACACCGAGGGCTGGTAAGTTCGAGTTTTGTGGTCAAATGCAAACCCGTAGCCCGACTGTTGATGGTGCTGTGGGTAGGGTGGCATGTGAGGGTTAGGGCCAGCAGAAGTTTTCATTGGTCACTCTTTGCATATTTTGTGCAGTCTCGAGCGTTCGGAGCTTTGGGAGCCCTATTGAGCCCTGCTGAGAGAGTGGACACCGAGGGCTGGTAAGTTCGAGTTTTGTGGTCAAATGCAAACCCGTAGCCCGACTGTTGATGGTGCTGTGGGTAGGGTGGCATGTGAGGGTTAGGGCCAGCAGAAGTTTTCATTGGTCACTCTTTGCATATTTTGTGCAGTCTCGAGCGTTCGGAGCTTTGGGAGCCCTATTGAGCCCTGCTGGGAGAGGTCTGGTATGTTCGAGTTTTGTGGTCAAATGCAAACCCGTAGCCCAACTGTTGATGGTGCTGTGGGTAGGGTGGCATGTGAGGGTTAGGGCCAGCAGAAGTTTTCATTGGTCACTCTTTGCATATTTTGTGCAGTCTCGAGCGTTCGGAGCTTTGGGAGCCCTATTGAGCCTGCTGGAGAGTGGCCACCGAGGGCTGGTAAGTTCGAGTTTTGTGGTCAAATGCAAACCCGTAGCCCGACTGTTGATGGTGCTGTGGGTAGGGTGGCATGTGAGGGTTAGGGCCAGCAGAAGTTTTCATTGGTCACTCTTTGCATATTTTGTGCAGTCTCGAGCGTTCGGAGCTTTGGGAGCCCTATTGAGCCCTGCTGGGAGAGGTCTGGTATGTTCGAGTTTTGTGGTCAAATGCAAACCCGTAGCCCGACTGTTGATGGTGCTGTGGGTAGGGTGGCATGTGAGGGTTAGGGCCAGCAGAAGTTTTCATTGGTCACTCTTTGCATATTTTGTGCAGTCTCGAGCGTTCGGAGCTTTGGGAGCCCTATTGAGCCCTGCTGGGAGAGGTCTGGTATGTTCGAGTTTTGTGGTCAAATGCAAACCCGTAGCCCGACTGTTGATGGTGCTGTGGGTAGGGTGGCATGTGAGGGTTAGGGCCAGCAGAAGTTTTCATTGGTCACTCTTTGCATATTTTGTGCAGTCTCGAGCGTTCGGAGCTTTGGGAGCCCTATTGAGCCCTGCTGGAGAGTGGCCACCGAGGGCTGGTAAGTTCGAGTTTTGTGGTCAAATGCAAACCCGTAGCCCGACTGTTGATGGTGCTGTGGGTAGGGTGGCATGTGAGGGTTAGGGCCAGCAGAAGTTTTCATTGGTCACTCTTTGCATATTTTGTGCAGTCTCGAGCGTTCGGAGCTTTGGGAGCCCTATTGAGCCCTGCTGGGAGAGGTCTGGTATGTTCGAGTTTTGTGGTCAAATGCAAACCCGTAGCCCGACTGTTGATGGTGCTGTGGGTAGGGTGGCATGTGAGGGTTAGGGCCAGCAGAAGTTTTCATTGGTCACTCTTTGCATATTTTGTGCAGTCTCGAGCGTTCGGAGCTTTGGGAGCCCTATTGAGCCCTGCTGAGAGAGTGGACACCGAGGGCTGGTAAGTTCGAGTTTTGTGGTCAAATGCAAACCCGTAGCCCGACTGTTGATGGTGCTGTGGGTAGGGTGGCATGTGAGGGTTAGGGCCAGCAGAAGTTTTCATTGGTCACTCTTTGCATATTTTGTGCAGTCTCCAGCGTTCGGAGCTTTGGGAGCCCTATTGAGCCCTGCTGGGAGAGGTCTGGTATGTTCGAGTTTTGTGGTCAAATGCAAACCCGTAGCCCGACTGTTGATGGTGCTGTGGGTAGGGTGGCATGTGAGGGTTAGGGCCAGCAGAAGTTTTCATTGGTCACTCTTTGCATATTTTGTGCAGTCTCGAGCGTTCGGAGCTTTGGGAGCCCTATTGAGCCCTGCTGGGAGAGGTCTGGTATGTTCGAGTTTTGTGGTCAAATGCAAACCCGTAGCCCGACTGTTGATGGTGCTGTGGGTAGGGTGGCATGTGAGGGTTAGGGCCAGCAGAAGTTTTCATTGGTCACTCTTTGCATATTTTGTGCAGTCTCGAGCGTTCGGAGCTTTGGGAGCCCTATTGAGCCCGGCTGGGAGAGGTCTGGTATGTTCGAGTTTTCTGGTCCCCAAGGCACAGGTCTGGCTGTCCCCATGCTGTCCCCGGGGATCCCTTGCCACCCGTAGTCGCAGGAGGTGGCTCTGTCCCCACGGGTGACAGCCATGGAGGGACAGAGGGTGCCCAGCCCCACAGCGCACCCATGGATGCGGTGGGGGTGATGAGCAGGGAGCTGGCAGTGTCCCCCACCGTGTCCCCAGAGACAGGGACAGTCCAGGTGACCCTCTGTGTCCCCCCTCTGCCTTTGCCAGGGTGACAAGGATGCCCCCAGGAGCAGCATGGTGACAGGTGGGTGCTGCTGGGACACGGGGTGATGGTGACCTGAGGGTGACAGGGCCATCAGGGACAGTTAGGGACACCAGGGACAATGGGGACCTGAGGGTGACAGCCACACAATGGACGTTGGGACCCCCAGGGATAATGAGGACTCCAAGAGGTGACGGGAAGAGATGGGAACCATAGGGTGGTCTGGGGACTTGGACACAGGGATCCTGGAAGGTGCCAGCATCTGGGGACCCTGGCTGTGCCACCCCAAGACCCCTGAGCTGGGGACACACAGGGGGTGGTGTCCAGGATCTCTCCCTGTGCTGGCACGTGGCACCAGGTGAAGGAGCTGGGTGGTGTCACCTCACCCTTGGTGACTGTGTCCCAGGTTGGCTCATCCCTTGTGGTGACCCCATACCCCATGACCCCATCCTATGGTGACCCTCTCCCACTGCTGACCACAGCCCTCCTGATGACCCCATCCCACGGTGAGCCCACCCTACAGTGACCCTGACCCCTCGTGACCACGTCCCTGGTGACCCCGTCCCCTCTGACCCTGCTGCCCCTCCAGAGGGTCTCAGGGCTGATGTCCTCTCCCCAGCCATGGCCACCGATGGCCACAGGGGCCTCATCCAGCCCAAGAAGGTGCCAAACCCGGTCCGGGAGTCCCGGAGCCACCGGGAGCTGCACCGGGAGCTGCTCTTCAGCCACAGCAGGTGAGGGGGACAGGGGCTGGGGGCGGGATGGGACAGTCCCCAGCGGGGTGGCCGCTGATGTCCCTCTGTCTGTCCCACAGGGGCCTCCTGCCCCGGCACCGGGCTGAGCTCCCACGGGTGCTGGAGAGCAGGAGGCTGAGGCAGCTGCGGGAGGAGCTGCGGGGACCTCCCTCTGACCTGGAGCAGCAGCTGAGGAAACGACACCAGAGGCTTGAGGAGGTCTGTGGTGGCCCATCCATCTGTCCCCACATCCATCTGTCCCTCCATCCATCTGTCCCCACATCCATCTGTCCCTCCATCCAGCCCAGTTCCTGTCTTTACCTCAGCATTCTTCATCCCTCCCTCCATCCATCCTTCTCCCTCCCTCCCTCCTTCCCTCCCTCCCTCCCTCCCTCCCCACCATCCCTGGGTTTTTGGGGCACCCGGGTCAGGCTGTGTCCTGCTCATGGGGACACTTGCTGATGGGACACCCATGTTGGGAGGTGGCCGGGTCATGGGGAGAACTGTTGGAGCCGGAGCTGATGGACCACCCGGGTCAGGAGAGGTTCCAGGTTGTGGGGACCCCCAAGGGACCCCCAAGTGGGACCCACAGCCACCCCCACCCCCAGCAGGAGTGGGCGTTGCCGGTGGGCCCTGACCCAGAGCCTCGTCCCGAGTTCCTGCTGGCACGGGAGGGGCTGAGGAAGCTGCCACTGGTGGAGCCCAGCGCCCGCCAGACCTGAGAGGGACCCAGCACGGACAGAGGGACCCCCGGGACCCCCCCGGGCACCCCCCCAGCCCCGGCACATCCTGGCACTGGAACCGGAGATCTCATGGTGGGGGGAGGGGGCTGGTGGCAAGTGCCACCTCCCTGGTGTCCCCAGTGTGGTGAGAATGGGGACACTGGGGCTGGACTGAGCTGGCAGCACCATGGTGGCAACCATCACCCCCCCCCCCCATCACCAAAACACGGGAAATAAAGGTGTCCATTGGGTGTTCTTGATGTAAATGTGTTGGGGACAGGGATGGGGACATTGGTGGCATTGGTTGGGGTTGAACAGTGATGGTGGAGAGCTGCCAGGAGGGCTGGTGGCTTGCTTGGGTGGTGGTCCCACCAGCCCAGCTGCGGATTGGTGTCCACCCAAGGTCTGCAGCCATCACGTGGAGTCTTCTCCCCCCCTCCCCCCATTTTTGGGGGGTTCTGTCCTCTGGTGGAATGTTCTTTTGTTCTGCTTCCCAAGTGAAAACTTTGTCACCTCCTGCCCCTGCCCCCCCCGGCCTGCTGGGGAGGAAGTGTGAGCTATGGGGTGTCAGCAGTTCCTCACACCCACACCCCAACCACTGCCTCGGGCACTGGGCCAGCTCGGGTTACCCACCAGTGACCAGCTGGGAGGCCTTCTTCACCATCATCTTCATCCCCAGCCTCTGCTCCCTCATCCTCCTCAGCCTGGTTCCTCTGCAGCACCGTGCAGGAGGAGCAGCACAGGGGCTGCAGACACCTTGGTGCTGAACCTGAACCAGCACCTTGGGCTGCACCGAGCGGGGCTGGGGGGGAGCTGGGGGGTGCTGGGTGAGGGGCTCTGCAAGGTCAGCAGCTATGTCATCACCCCCGATACCCCCTGATACCCCCCGGTATCCCTCTGGTACCCCCCCCCATACCCCCTTATACCCCCCAATATCCCCCCGGTACCCCCCCGGTACCCCCCGGTGCCCCCCCGGTACCCCCCCGATACCCCCCGGTACCCCCCCGATGCCCCCCTGATACCCCCCCGGTGCCCCCCCGGTACCCCCCTCCCCACCCCGGGCGCTCAGCGCAGGGGCGGCCCCGAGCGGGGGTGTCTGGGGTTAATTCCCAGTTAATCCCAGTTAACACCAGTTGAACCGCAGCACTAAGGAGATATTTCAGTCTTCGCTTTGTTTTACCCCCCGTCAGGGGGAGTGGGAAGAGGGGGGGGGACACACACACTGAAATCTCGTTTTTTCCTTCAAATTCACCGTTTCTCTTTCCCCAACCCGCCCGTTCCCGGCGCTGCCGCGGATTCTCCCCGTGCCGCGAGGAAAAGTTGGGAAATGCCCCAAAATCAGGGGGGATGCGGGGAACGGCATCTGGGGGGGGCGGGGCTGAGGGTGCGGAAGTGTAGGGCAGCGCTGCTGCCTGTCCCCGGCCTGTCCCCTGCCTGTCCCCTGCCTGTCCCTCACCTGCCTCTCCCCCGCACCCTACCTGGACTCTGTTCCCTTCCCGCACCCTTCCCGCACGCTCACAGCTCCTCTGCTCCCCGCACCCTTCCCGCACCCGCCCTGCTCGCAGCTCTCCCTGCCCGCCCCCTGCCCTCTGTCCCTGTCCCCAGTGCAGGATGTGGCCGCTCTGAGTCACCCCTCACCGCACCGGGCACCGCAGCGCCTGCCCGCAGCCTGGCACTGTCCTTCACCTGTCCCCTCCAGCCTGGGGACAGGGACAGGGACATGCCACCTCAGCTGCCGGCAGGTCCCACTTTGGGGACAGTGCCATCCCGCACTGCCAGCACCGCGTCCCTGCCCGCCCCCTGGCAATGTCCCCACCCCGCTCACTGTCCCTGTGTGTCACCAGGAGGTCACTGGGCCATGACGTGTGAGGCTGTGCTGGGTTACACTGTGCCACCTGTGCCATGCCGTGCTGTCCCCTGCGTGCCACACACAGTGCCATGTCACCCCCAGTGCCAGGCCCTGCCACACCCCCTGTCCCACGCCACGCCACGCCACGCCATGCCACTCCATCCCTGGCCACCACGTGCCACGCCACACCATAACCCTCCATGTCACATAATGTCACACAGTGTCATGTCGCCCCCCCAGTGCCAGGCTGTGCCATGTCACACCCCACAGCGTGTCGTGCCACCCCATGCTACTCCACACCATGTCACAGCATGTCACACAGTGCCACCTGACACCCCCCCCCCAGCCCCAGCCCCCCCCTGCCATACCCCCCAACCCACACCGTGCCACTCCATGTGCCACCCCCCGCCATGTCCCACCCTGTCCCACAGTGCCACCACCTCACCCCCCCAGTGCCAGGCTGTGTCCCCCACATCCCGCAGTGCCACCTCACCCCCAGCCCGTGCTGTCACAGCCTCCGCCACGCTGTGCCACCCCAGCCCGTCCCCTGCCAGCGGTGCCACAGGCCCCGTGGTGGCGGCCATGGCGATGGGGCGAGGCCGGGGCTGCTCCTGCCCCGCTCCTCCCTCCGCCTCAAGCCCCGACACGTCCCCGCGCCCGCCCCGCACCGCAGCCGCCAGAGCGGACAGCGCCCAGGTAAGGCCCCGGCCCCCCGCAGCCCCCTCCAGACCCTGCCTCAGTTTCCCCAATCGCTTCCCCTCCCCAATGAGGGAAACTGAGGCACGGCGGAGGGGTAGGGGGGGAAGAACAGAGTTGGGGAGAGACCCCCCCAACCCCCACACACCTCCCGGGCTTTGCTCGCACCCATCCCCCCCCTTACCATGCCGGGGAGGGAGTTGGGGGGCTGAGGAGGGGGGGGGACACCCCCATCCCCGGGGTCCCCACCGCCTCCAGCCCAGGTGAGGGAATCAATGAGGGGGGGGGGGGAGGGAGAGCGAAACCATCAGGGGTGGGGAGATGGGGGTGGGGGGGAACCGAGGGGGCTGGGGGGGGGGCCGCACTCCCAGCACCTTTGCCCCCGGGATGGTCCCGGCCCCCCCGGCACGTGCACACCTTTGTTTGTCGCGGGCCCTCCAGGAAGGCAGAAACGGAACCAGCACCGCGCCTGCCCCCCACCCCCCAAACCCCCCCCCCCCCGACGCCATCGCTGCCCGCAGGGACTTGGGAGGGTGGGGTGGGGGTGGGGGGCGATGCTGGGAGCTGAGGGGGCTGCAGGGAGGGGGGCACCCATGGGTGCTGCCCGGGGGGTGGTGAGGGGATAAGGTGTCTCCTTGGTGTCACCCTTAGGGTCCCGGCCGGGCATGGGGGAGGTGAGCGACAGCGACAGCGGGATCATGCTGCACTCGGGTGAGTGCCGGGGGGGGGGATTTTTTTTTTTTGAAGGGGGGGTTGTGTGTTTTTGGGGTGCCCCTGACCCCTAAATGTGCCCTGGTGGATCACCCCTCCCCCCGCGCCACTCCCGGGGCAGTTCAGTGCATGGGGACACGTTGGGGACACAAAAAGCTCCTGGGGGAGTGGGGGGGGGGGGAGGACGGGGTTGGGGGGGGGGCAGCGGAGAGAAGCGTGGCGGGGGGGCCCTGGGCTGGCTGTGACTCAGCCGGGTTTCGCTGGGGGGTGGCTGAGTCAGGGCGAAACCTTTCCCGTGTGTCCGTGTACCCCCCTCCCCCCGTGCTGGGAAAGCACGGCTGCACCCATGGGTGCTGCTGGGGGGGGGCACAGCTGGTGTTACATTCCCCCCCCCCTATTCCTGGGGATGGGGGGAAACTGGGGCAGGGGGGGTAGTGAGGTTGGGGGAAAATGGGCTGGGGAGTTTGGGGGGAAACTGAGTCAGGGTTTTGGGGCCTTTGGGGAAACTGAGGCAAGGAGTCTGGGGTTATTGAGAGGTGTTGGGGGAAACTGAGTCAGGGAGACTGGGGGGCTTGGGGGGAAACTGAGTCAGGGAGAAGTGGTGTGTGTGGGTCTCTCATCCCATCCATCTGCCCACCTGTGTGTCCCCCCCCATCCCCAGGCCCCCAGAGCCCGGTGCCCCCCCCCAAGGAGCGGGTGCAGGCGGGGCGCAGGCAGCGGCAGGCGCTGGAGCTGCGGCTGGAGGGCTGCGTGCAGGAGCTGCGGAGGCTCTGCCTGCGGGAGGCGGTGAGTGGGGGGGGGGACACCCCCTGCCCCAGACCCCCCCTCTGCTGCACCCCTGCATCACTGTCCTCCCTCCTCCTCCCCCCCACCAGGAGCTGACGGGGACGCTGCCCCGCGAGTACCCCCTGAAAGCCGGGGAGAAGCCCCCCAAGGTGCGGCGCAGGATCGGGGCCGCCTTCAAGCTGGATGAGACCCTCGTCCTGCACAGGGCGGTGAGGAGGTCCCCGGGGTGCCAGAGGATGGGGTGGTAACTGGGGTGGGTTTTGGGGAGCAGCTGCTAAAGGTGTCACCCAGCAGCATCACAGAATCACAGAGTGGCTGAGGTTGGGCGGGAGCTCAGAGCTCATCTCCTCCAACCCCCATGGCCAGGGACACCTCTCAGCCAGCCCAGGCTGCTCCAAGCCCCATCCAGCCTGGCCCTGAACACCTCCAGGGAGGGGGCAGCCACAGCTTCTCTGAGCAATCTGTTCCAGAGGCTCACCACCCTTCTCCTGTGGAACTTCTTCCTAAGATCCAGTCTGAACCTCTTCTCTTCCAATTTAAATCCATTTTCCCTTCTCCTATCATGGGACACTCTTATAAAAAGTCCCTCTGCAGCCTTCCTGCAGCTTCCCTTCAGGAATTGGGGGGCAGCTCTAAGGTCCCCCCAGAGCCTTCTCTTCCCCAGACCAAACAATCACAGCTCCCTCAGCCTCCCCTCGTAGCAGAGGTGCTGCAGCCCCTGGATCATTTTTGTGTCCCTTCCTCCATTTGTTCCAACAGATCTCTGTCCTTCTTCTGGTGAGGACACCAGAACTGGACACAGTGTTTGAGGTGGGGTCTCACGAGTGCAGAGTAGAGGGGGAGAATCACCCCTCCTGATCTGCTGCCCATGTTCCTCTTGATGCCTCCTGGGGTAGTGTTGGCTTTTCAGCACTCTGCTGGCTCACGTTGAGCTTCTCATCGATCAACACACCCAAGATGTCACCATCACGTGGGAAAAACCCTCATTAGGCCAAACCTTCATAAAACCATAAAATCATAGAATCATGGAATGGTTTGGGTGGGAAGGGACCTCAAAGCTCACCCAGTGCCACCCCTGCCATGGGCAGGGACACCTCCCCCAGCCCAGGCTGCTCCAAGCCCCATCCAACCTTCAACACTGCCAGGGATGGGGCAGCCACAGCTTCTGGGGGCAACCTGGGGCTCAGCACCCTCACCCCAAACAATTTCTCCCTAATGTCCAACCTCAATCTCCCCTCCTCAAGTTTTAACTCATTTCCCGTTGTCCTCTCCCTACCCCCCGGTGCCAAAACCCCAACCCCAGCTTTCCCGTAGCCCCTTCAGATATTGGTGGGTGCTGGGAGTCTGGGTGGGTGCTGAACGTGTCCCCTGTGTGTCCCACTCCCCCAGGACCCTCTGAGTGCCCTGGAGAGGGACCTGGCCCTGCAGCTGCAGATTGCCAAAGCCGCCCGGCGCCTGTGCCGCGAGGAGAACATCGGGAAGAGGCTGCGGAAGAGGCGTCTGACGGCGGCACTGCTGGAGGAGCAGAAGCTGAAGGATCTGGAGAACATCCTGCACCAGCACCGGGGGCTGGCTGCACGGCGCCCGCTCAGCGCCAGCAACACCCTTGGTGCAGAGGGTGAGCACCCACCCTGTGCCCCCACCCACCCTATGTCCCCCTCCCCTCCTGCCTTGGGAGGGGATGGAGGGGAACACGGGGGCAGATGGGCTGGGGGGTGGGTGCTGCAGACCAGAATGTCATATGGGGGGAGGGAGGGTTGCACCCCAATTCTCTATCCCTGGTGAATGCACCCCCCTGGATGCACCCCAAAAATCCCATCCTGAATGAGGGCACCCTGTTTTCCTGTCCCCTGGATGCACCCCAAGATCCCATCCCTGCTGTGTGCTGCCAAAATTCTCTCCCCAGGAATGCACCCCAAAATAAGACACCCTGACACGCTCTCCTGGTGGGTGCACCCTGGGGAATGCACCCCAATACTTCACCTTTTGAGTACACCCTGTGATGTGATCCCCAGTGACTGCACCCTGAAACCTCATCCCTGGTTTTTGCACCCCTGTCACATCCACTTCCCCGTGAATGCACCCCAATAATTCACCCTGGGTGATTGCACCCCTATGAATGCACCCCAAACCTTCATCCCAGCTGGCTGCACCCCCAAAACCTCACCCCTGGTGACTGCACCCTGAGACACCATCCCTGGTTGTTGCACCCCTGAATGCACTGTCAAAACTTCATCCCCTGTCATTGCACCCCAATACCTCACCCCTAGTGCATGCACCCTTATGAATGCACCCCAATAATTCACCCCCAGTGATTGCACACCCATGAATGCAACCCCAAAACCTCACCCCTGGTGATTGCACCCCGATACCTCATCCCTTCTGCATGCAGCCCCGTGGCTGCACCCCAAACCTTCACCCCCAAGAGAACCATCCTTGGCTGTTGCACCCCCAGAATGCACCCCCAAAACCTCAGCCCCCATTATTGTACCCCAAGACCTCATCTCTTGTGCATGCACTCCAATCATTACACCCCCAAACTTTCCCCCCCCACTGGCTGTACCCCAATAGTCCCTCTCTGGGGATTGCACCCCCTAAACACACCCCAACCCCCCCCCCCCAACCCAGTGCACCCACCCACTGGGAGGCTGGCGAACCCCCCCTCACCCTCACCCCTTCAGGGACGGGGGGGGACACGGTGGCTCCTTCCCGCCGTCCCCTCCCGGTACCCCCCAACCTTTCCGACACCCCAAGTCCCGCCAGGTCCGGGCAGGCCGGGAGCTGCCGCTGGCAGAGCCGGCCCAGCCGGTACCGCCGGCCCGGAGCGTGTCGGGACAAGCGGCATGGGAGAGCGGGGGGGCGGGGGGACCCGCGGGGAGAGGCTGGGTGGTGGCGGGGGCTGTGGGAGCCTCTCGGGTCCCCCCGGTGGCCTCAGCCCCCTCCCCACCCCCCCGCTGTCCCCCCCCCCGTCCCCGCAGAGCTCAGCACCTCGGAGGAGAGCTCCCTGTCTGACAGCGCCCTGCTGGAGGAGGGTGAGGGGACAGGGGGGACACTGGGGGGGTCCTGGGGTCCTCTTGTACCCCCTGTGTCCCCTTGTGTCCTGCTGTGTTCCCCTGTCTCTCCTTGTGTCCCTTTCTGTCCCCATATGTCCCTTTGTGTCCCTCTGTGCCACCTTGTGTCCCTTTCTGTCCCCCTGTGTCACCTTGTGTCCCTTTGCTCCCCTGTGCCTCTTTGTCCTGTGTCCCCTTGTGTCCCTTTGTGTCCCCTGATGTCCCTCTGTGCCACCTTGTGTCCCTTTCTGTCCCCCTGTGTCACCTTGTGTCCCTTTGCTCCCCTGTGCCTCTTTGTCCTGTGTCCCCTTGTGTCCCTTTGTGTCCCCTGATGTCCCGCTGTGTCCCCTCCATCCCCACCATCTCTTCCCTAGAGGACACGCGGCCGCTGGGCCCTGCCACCCCGCAGATGTCCCCGTCCCCCCAGGAGCCCCCCCAGGAGGGGGTCTCGGGGCTGCCCCCCAGCCCCTGGCGGGAGACCAGCCTGGATGGACCCTATGAGAAGACCAAGAAACCACCGAGCGGTGACCCCGGGGATGGGGACAACAACCGGGGGTCGAGGGGCTACCCCGGGTCCTCCCCCCCGGCCGCCCCCGGCAGCCCCGCCCCCGGCAGCCCCTCCCCAAGGGGCGGGGGGGGCGGGGAGGTCCCTCCCTACCGCTTCGTCCCCGTCAGGACCCTGGTGCTGTGCCGGCAGGTGGGATCCAGTGCCCCCAGCACCCCGGAGCCACCTGGCCGGAGGGGACAGTCCCAGAGCCTCAGGTATGTCCTGTGCGTGGGGAGGGGGGGACAAGGGGGCGGGAGGGGGGGGGGGATGGAGAGAACCCCGCGGGGAGGAGGTTGGAGCTGAAGCTGTGGGGAGGGGGATGGAGGTGACCCCCTGGAGAGGAGGCTGGAGGTGACCTCCTGGAGGTGATGGAACTCGAGCCATGGGGAGAAGGTGGGAGATGGTTCTGTGGGGAGGGTGGAGCTCAGCCCCATGGGGAGGGGGATGGAGATAACTCCAGGAGGAGGAGGTCGGAGATATCCTCATGGGGATGGGGAGGATGGAGCTAAAGCCATGGGGAGGGGGATGGAGGTGATCCCATGGGGAAGAGGGTGGAGAGATCCTCCTGGAGGTGATGGAGCTCAGCCCGTGGGGAAGAGGCTTGAGATGGCCCCAAGGAGAGGCTGGAACCAAACCATAGGAGAAGGGTGGAGATGTCCCCATTGGGGATGGAACCAATCCATGGGAGGCTGGAGATAACCCCTGGGAAGAGGTTGGAGATAACTCATGGGAAGAGGTTGGAGATAACCCCTGGGAGCAGGAGGCTGGAGCCCCCCCTCTCTCTGCAGGGTGGAATCCTGCTGGCAGCCCACTGAGACTCGGGGTCGCAGTGCTGTACCCCGCCGCCGTCCCACCTACTACACGGTGACAGTGCCCGCTTCCTGCATCCCCACCCCGGGCCCCAACTGCCACTCGGGTTCCGATGACAGCATCTCCGACCTCTCCAGCGTCTCCCACGCCACCTCCCCGGGCAGCAGCAGCCCCGACGTCTCCTTCCCGCCGCCTGCCCCCCAGCAGCTCCCGCCACCCCACGCCGAACCCCCTTATTACCCTCGGGCTGCCCAGCGTTTCCTGGTCCCCCCCGGCCCCCCGCCTTTCCTCTACGAGCAGGATTTGGCCCCTTTACGCTACCAGCGCCTGGTGGCTTCCCACAGCCGCATCGTCCGCACCCCCTCGCTCAAGGACTACGCCCCGGCGGGGGGACGGGGGCTCTCCAAGGCCACTGTCACCGAGGAGCTGAAGTCCTGGCACCAACGGGCCCGGCTGCGGGGTGCCCCCCGTCCCCACTCCCTCGACAGGCAAGGAGCCTTCCGGGGACCTCGTGGTGGGACCCTCAGGGACGTCCCCATCACCTTGGGAGTCCTGCCACGGGCTCAGGTAGGGCGCGTGGGGTTGAGGAGGAGGAGGGGGGGGGGTAGCGTGGGAGGGAGCCACGGGGTGACAGGAGGTGGCACCCTCTGGTGGTTCTGGTGGGGGCCCTCTGAGGGTCTCCAGAGGAGGAGTGGGGTCCCCAGGGGGTTCATAAAGAAGAACTGGGATCCCATGAGGGTCCCCAGAGGAGGAGCATGGTCCTGAGGGGAAAAGAATTGGGGTCCCAGGAAGGTCCTTGGGGCAGGACCAGGGTCACAGGGAGGTCTCTGGGGCAGGACTATGGTCTCAGGAGCATCTTGGGGACAGGACCGAGGTCCTTCGGGACAGGATCAGGACCCTCTGAAAGTCCCTCTGGCCAGGTCCAGGCTTCCACAGGCCAGGCCTGAGGTCCCATGAAGGTCCCTGGGGTAGGACCGTGGTCCTGAGGGGGTCCCAGGAGAGGATCAGTGCTGAAGGAGGAATTGGGGGTCCCTTGGGACAGGACTGGGGAGCCACTAGGGGTCCCTGAGACAGGACCAGGGTGCCAGAAGTGTCCCTAGAGCAGAAATGGAGCCCTGAGGTGGCCCCACAGGGCAGGACAAGGGTCTCCTGAGGGTCTTGGGCACAGGACCAAAGGACCTAAAGGTTCTTTGAGGCAGGTTGGGACCCTGTGAGGGACCCTCTGGCTGGTCTGGGGGTGCCAGCAGGGTCCCTAGGACAGGACTGGGGTTCCTTTAGGGTCCCACGTGGGGTCCCACAAGCAGGACCTGTGTTCCCAGGTGGCAGCATCGGGTGCCCCAGGGTGGGGGGGTTTCTGCAGACATTTTGGGGGCCACCCCCACTACTGGGGTCCCTGCCCATGGGCTCTTTGTCCCTTCCCAGGCCACCTCGCTCCAGGTCCTGCGGCGTGGCCCGGACGCTGTCCCTGTCCCTGTGCAGGTCTACGTGCCTGAGAACGGTGAGATTGTCACCCAAGTGTAAGCCTGGAGACACCCCCTCCCCAAAGCCCCCCCCGGGGGGCCCAGCCTGGCTGGCCCAGGGACAATGGGGACTGGGTTGTCCCATGCCCCCCACACCTCAGCAGCCCTGGGGAGCGTGGGGTTGGGACAAGGTGGCCGGGGCTGGTGTCCCCTCACTGTCACGGTGACCCCAGTGCTGATGGTGGCACCGTGACCCCGATGTGACAGTGCCACCATGACCCCGATGTGACACTGCCACCGTGGTTGGGGTGTCTAATAAAGGTGGTCGTTGGGGTGCTCCTGTCCTCGTCCAGTGCCTTGGGATGTGTCACCTCTGTCCCCCATCTGGAGTGGGCACCTTGCCAGGATCAGGCCCTGGTGGTTTTGGGGTGCAGCCCTGTCTCTGGGGCTTGGGGTGGTGATGGGGTGAACCTACTGACAAAGGGGGGTGTCCCCCACACTGCCACCCAGTGACTCCCTGGACCGGGTGGGAGGGGGGTGCTGAAGGATGCTGGGGAGGGGGGTGTTTGGGAAGGGGGTGCTGGGAAAGGGGGTCCCGAGGATGAGGGTGCTGGGGGGGTGCGGGGGGAAGGGAAGGGACAGGGGTAAAAGATGGGGGGCACGGGAAGGGTGCAAGGGGAAGGGGTGCAGGGGGCTGCAAGGGTGGGCAAAAGGATGGGGTGCAGGGGTGCAGAGGGAGGGGAAATCAGGGGTGTTGGGGTGGGGAGGAGATGCTGGAGGATGGGGTGGGAGAAGGGGTGCTGGGAAGTGATGGGGCGTGGGGGTGTAGAGGGGTGGGAGGGCGGGGAGGGGGTGCAGGAGGTGGGGAAGAGAGGAACGGGGGTGCAGGGGGGGGGGCAGGGAGGGGTGCAGGGGGGGGGGCAGGGGGGGTGCAGGGAGGGGTGCAAGGAGAAGCGAAGGGAACACAGGGAGCCGGGTTGGGGTCTGATCGCCCGATGCCCCCTCCCCAGCAGCCTCTCCCGGCCCTGCCCGTGCCCGCGGGTCCCGGCGGCGCCGCTCCGCCCGGCGGGGGCGGGAGGGACCGGGGGGGCCGGCGGCTGCGGCGGGAGGGGCCGCGGCGGGGGGGGGGGGGGGGGGGGGGGGGGGGCACCGGGCTGCGGCGTCACTGCGGGCCTGCGCCGGCACCGGGAGCCACAGGCACCGGGAGCCCCCGGTACCGCAGCACCAGGCCCGTTGCGGCCCTCGCAGCCGCCGCCCCCAGCCCGGCCCCGGGCAGCGCTGAGCACCGGGCCCGGCCCCGGGATGGGGAGCGGGGGCTCCGGTAGCGGTTGGCCCCTGGCCGGGACCGTGCTGGTGGCCGTGGCCACCTCGCTGGGTAAGAGACACGGAGGGAGCTGGGGACAGCTGGGGGGGGAGGAAAGCCGGTGCCACCCTGCGATGGGACCCGGTGTCACCGTGGGGCACCTCGGGGTGGGACCCCCTGCCACGCGCAGCCCCTTTCCACAGGGGTCCCTCGCACCACCAGGTCCCGTTGGGCACTGTGTGTCCCCCCATCCCCCATTTGACACTTTCGGGGTGTCCCCAAGAGCCACTTGCCCCCGCGAGCAGCATGCCCGGTGGCCACTGGAGCCAGGTTGTCCAGGTCCCAAGGGATTTGGGTGTTTCCCACGCACGCTGCCCGTGCCTCAGTTTCCCCTCTTGGCTCGGAGTCGCCGTGGTCCCGTCGAGTGACGAGTGAACCCCATATGAGACCCTTGAGAAGCCACTTGGAGCCGGTGGGGAGCGAGCTGGGAGGCCTGAGGGACGTGGCACAACCCTGGTGGCTTCCCGGCCACTGTCCCGGCACCTCCGGCCGCCCACGGCCTCGTCCCGGGGCTATTTCTGGGAGCGCAGGTGGCACCGGCCCGAAATAGAGCCCGGAGGCCTGGGGGGCGGGGAGGAGGCCCGGGGGGGGGGGGGGGGGGGGAAGAAGGCGGAGCGGGGGCTGTGCGGGGAGTGGGGTCTGCAAGGCTGGGGGGCAGGATCCAGGAGTAAGTGGGGAAGCATGGGCAGGGGGGCAGAGGGGTTATGGGGCAGGATCCAGTGGGGCACGGCAGGGAGCAGTGGGGTTTGGGGCCGGGCTGTCCCCCAGGGCAGTGCTCGCTGTGCTGGTGCTGCTGGTGGCACTGGGCTGCCCGTGCCCGGGGGTCCCGCTGTCCCGAGGCCCCGGTGACAGGCGGCTGTCCCCAGCGGCGGGGGACGAGGACTGCCTGTGGTACGTGGACAGGAACGGGTCCTGGCACCCCGGCTTCGACTGTGAGTTCTTCACCTTCTGCTGTGGCACCTGCCACCAGCGGTACTGCTGCCGGGACCCCCTGCGCCTCCTCACCGAGCGCCAGCAGCGCCACTGCCTCGCCTTCAGGTGACACTGGGGCTGGGTGGCAGGTGGCACCGGGCTGGGTGGCGGGGCTGAGCCTGCAGGTGGTGGGGCTGGGTGGTGGGTGATGGGGCTGAGCCTTGGGGTGCTGGGTCCTGGGAACCTGCGATGGCTGGTGGGGTGCAGCCTTCATGTGCTGGGTGCTGGGCAATGGGTGGGGGGCTGAGCCTTCAGGTGCTGGGTGCTGGGTGCTGGGGCTGAGCCTTGGGGTGCTGGGTCCTGGGAAACTGTGATGGCTGGTGGGGTGCAGCCTTCATGTGCTGGGATCCGGTGCTGGGTGCTGGGCAATGGGTGGTGGGGCTGAGCCTTCAGGTGCTGGGTGCTGGGTGCTGGGGCTGAGCCTTGGGGTGCTGGGTCCTGGGAAACTGCGATGGCTGGTGGGGTGCAGCCTTCATGTGCTGGGATCCAGTGCTGGGCAATGAGTGGGGGGCTGAGCCTTCAGGTGCTGGGTGCTGGGTCCCGGTGAAGGGTGTTGGGCGGTGCACCCATCGTCTGTGGGGCTGAACCTTGGTGCTGGGTGCTGGGGCTAAGGCTTTAGGTGACCATGAGATGGATGATGGTCCTGAGCAGTGGGTGCTGGGAGCTTGCCTCGGGGTGCTGGTCATGGGGACAGGGTGCAGGTATTGGGCACTGGTACTGGGTGCTGGCTACTGAGCAGTGGTGCTGGGTGGTACTGGTGCTGGTGCTGGTCAGTGACAGCGGGTCCCTGTCTGGACGCCCCCATCCCTCCATCCCCAGGTGGGTTCCCTATGGGTGCCCCTCGCTGCTGGGCACTGGGCTGACTGGTGGGTGGGTGTGCACCCCACCGTGGCGTGGGGGGGCTTCTGCCTGGGTGTCCCCTCCCAGGCCCTGCTCCCCCACGTCCCCCCCGTGTCCCCAAGCAGCCCCAAAACCATCGCGGGCATCGCCTCGGCCGTTGTCCTCTTCATCGCCATCGTCACCACCATCGTCTGCTGCTTCATGTGCTCCTGCTGCTACCTCTACCAGCGCCGGCAGCACCCCCGCACCCCCCTGCAAGGTGGGGGGATGGCGGGAGGGGGTGGGATGCCGGGTGGGGACTTTTGGGGGGGGGGGTTTGGTGTGAGGGGATTTGGGGTTCCTGGGAGGATGGGGGAGATGTTGGGGTATGGGGGGGCACTGGGGTGCAGGGGGGGCCTTGAAGGTGAGGGTTGGATGCAGGAAGGGGGTGGGGTACAAGGAGGCTGGAGATAGAGGGTGAGGGGGGTTTGGGGTGCCTGAGAGGGTGGGGGGCACTGGGGTGCAGAGGAGGGCACTTGTGTGCCGGTTTGGGGGCTTTGGGTGCGGGGTCCTGGAGCGGGTGCTGCTGAGCTCCACCCTCTGCCCCCTGAGACCCACGGACACCCGAGGGCCCCCCTGGGCTCTGCCCCATCCCTGGGTGTTGCAGCCCCCTCCCCCCAATCTCTCCAGCAGGCCCAGAGATCCCGCTCACCAGCTACCCCCCCGCACCCCCCACGGCCCCATTCCCCATGGACCCCAAAGACGGCCCCGCACCCCCCCCGCCTGGCTTCACCCCCGTCCCCGTGTACCCCCCGCCCGGCCCCGCCGCCCAGTACCCACTGTACCCCTCCGGACCCCCCATCTACAACCCCACAGGTGAGCACGGTGAGGGGGGGGAGGGAAAAATGGGGAGCTCCCCCCCTATTCCCCAGGTGGTTCCAGTGGATTGGTGGGATCTGACCCCCCCCCATCCCACTCCCCTCACAGCTCCTCCGCCGTACGCTCCGCCACAGCCCACCTACCCCGGAGCCTGAGCACCCCCAGCACCCCCCCACCCATTACTGGGCTGGGGACCCTCAACCCCTCCGTCCCCCGCACCCCCCCGGCAGGATCGGGCCCTTCCCGGCGGTGGCGGGGGTGACGCGGTGCCACCAGCACAGGGTGGCTCTTGTCCCGCACACTGAGCCCTTTGTGGGTGTCTCCGCCCCGGGTGCACCCATGGAGGGGGGGGGCAGCACCCGCGGGGGGGCTGGGGGAGGGTCTGAGCCTCGCTGCACCCCTGCACGCCCACACCCGGCCCCTGCGTGACCCCCTCCCCGGGCTGACATTAAACTTGTGCCCCACGGACGCTGTGGTCTCGGTTGCTCCATCCTGGGGGTGGGGGTGGGGGCGGGAGGGGCAGAACCCCAGACCCCTCGTCAGGGAGATGCAAGGACACACACAAAACTTCCTTCCTCTTCCCCTCCCAGGGCTTCTCCATCTGAATTGGGGTTGGAATGCCAGGTCCCGGCCCCACTGCTCAAAACGGGGGGGGTGGGAAAAAAAAAGAAAAGAAGGATGGTTTTGGGGTAGAAAACAGCAAATTCTGGGAAGGGGGCAGGGGTGGGCTGCAGGTGTGAGGCCAGTCCCTCCATCCCAAATCACGGGGGTTGGGACCCATCTCCCATCAAAGCACGGGTGACCTCCCCCCCGAGCAGTGTCACCGGGAGGGGGGGTCCAGCCCCCGGCTACAGGCGGTGCCACCGAGTCCATGACTCCAGCAGGTGAAAAGCCACAGGGGACAAACCACTGCCCCATCTCCCATTGCCTCCCCCCCCCAAACCCCTCAACGACCCCGTGGGGGGAGGGGGGGTGGGCATGATTTGGTGGGGGGGAGGGGGGACCAGCTCTGACTTTTATTCAAGTGGGCTGAAGGGAAGAAAAAAATAAAAATAATAAAAGAAACAAACCAGGCGCTGGAAGGGAGTGGGGGGGGGGGGCCGGGGGGGGAAACATCCCCGAGGGGAGAAGGGGGGGGGGCGGTCACACAGCCAGCTGCGTGGGGGTGGTGGTGGGGGGGGGGTGTCAGGGTTTGGGGACCCCCCGCTCTTGGAGGTAGAGGTCCCGGATCTCGGCCAGGCTGCGGCTGAGCCCCCCCAGCGCCTGAGCCATGAGGCGCAGGACCCCGCTGGTTTCCCGCCGGCTCTCGGCGTATTCCCGGCGGAAAGCCCGCACCTCCTGCACCAGCCGCTCGTTGGACTGCACGATGCGTTTCTCAGCTGGCGTCAGATGGGGACAATCGGGTGACGAACCCCCCCTCCCCTCCTCCAATAAACCCGTCGTCCCCCCCCCCACCGGGGGTCCCGTTTGGCCCCCGCCGCAGTTAGTGAGGTGGGGAGGGGCTTCGTGCTCCAAGAGGGTGCTGGGGAAATCCGAGCCCAAGGGCTCCTGATGCCCACCGAGGTCACCCAGGGGGAGTTCTGGGGGGTGCGGGGGGCTGCGGCTCCTCCAGCCCTCACACACCTCACCGGGCGGGCGGCGTTCGGGGCCGGGCCCGGGGAAGGGCTCAGTCTTCACCTCCACTGGTTCCTCCTTCACCGCTTCCCCCTTGACGCCTGCGGGAGGGATGGAGAGCACGGGGCAGCTGGCGGGACCCCCCGTGTCCCCAGAGCCCCGGGGACCGAGCCACCCTAACCCCTCTTCTGTCTCCAGCACCCTCGTCCATGTCCCTGTCCTCCTGTGTCCCCTCTCCTGCACCCGGTCCTGGTCTCATCTGTGTCCCTCAGCGTGTCCCAGCCCTGTCCCACGGCCACTGTCCCTCTCCTGGTCCCAGGTCTCCCGTATCACTGTCCTGAATGTGGTCCCCACGTCCCTGTGTGGTCCTGGTACCTCCACGTCCTCGTCCTGGTCCCCACATGTCCCTGTCCTACTGCCAGTTACCTCCACGTCCCTGTCTTGGTCCAAGTCCCCAGTGGACCTGTCCTGGTCTCAGTCCACTCGTGTTGCTGTCCTGGTGACAGTCCCCTGTCGTGACCCAGGTCTCCCCATGTCTCTGACTTGGTCTCAGTGCTCCTGTCACCATCCTGGTCCCCTGCCAGTGTCCTGTCCCTGTCCTGGTTCCAGCCCCTAATGTCACCATCCAGATCTTGGTATCCTGCTGTCCTGGTCCCAGTACCCTTGTTACTGTCCCCATCCCCAGTGTCCCTGTCCTGGTTACCCCACATTCTTGTCCCCCTTGTCCCTTTCCTGGTCCCCCAATATCCTTGTCCCCCAACATCCCTGTCCCAGCCCTCCATGTCCCTGACTTGGTCCCCCACGTGCTGGTCCCAGTGCCCCTGACACAGTCCTGGTCCCGCTGCATCCTGGCCCACGTTCCCGCACATCCTGGTCCCTGTCACCCCATGGATCTATCCTAGTCCTGCTCCCCTGTGTCCCTGTCCCAGTCTTCCATATCCCTGTCCTGTTCCCCTGTGTCTGTGTCCTGGTCCCTCCACATCCTGGCTCCTGTCTCTCATGTCCCCCTCTCCTTGTCCCAGTTCCTCCACACACCTGTCCTAGTGCCCTCATGTCCCTGTCCCCCACGTCCCTGTCCCAGTCCTCCATCTTCCTGCCTATGTCCCTCTATACCTGTCCCAGTTCCCCAGTTATGGTCCCAGTGTCCCTGTCCTGGTCCTCATCTCCTCTGATCCTGTTCCAGTCACTCCACACACCTGTCCTGGTCCCACTGCCCTAATGTCCCTGCCCTGGTCCCCTGTGTCCTGGTCCTCTGTCTCCTTCCTTGTCCCTCCATGCCCCTGCCCTGATCCTCCATCTCTGCATCCTGCTCCCGGTCCCCGGTGTCCCTGACCCTGTCCCTCCATGCACCCATCCTGGTCCCAGTGACCCCCTGTCCCAGTGCCCCATGGCCCTGTCCCCTGTCTCCATGTCCCGGTCCCCAAATCCCTGTCTCGGTCCCGTGTCCCTGTCCCAGTCCCTCCTGTCCATGGCCCGGCCTATCCATCCATCCATCCATCCATCCATCCATCCATCCATCCATCCATCCATCTCCTGCTCCCTCGTGGCCGTGTCCCGGTCTCACGTGTCTGTCCCGCTCCCCCGTTTCCCTGTCCCGGTGCCTCACGTCCCGGTCCCTCGTCTCACCGTCCCGGTGCCCCGTGGCCCTGTCCCCCCCTCTCCTCCCCGCACCCACCGTGCGGTGCCGCCACCTCCACGCTGAGAACCGGCGGCTCCATCCCGGCGGCGGCTCCGCGCTGGCCCCAACCGGGAGCGGGGCCGGGGCCGAGCTCGGGGGGTCCCGGCCCGGAGCCGTTCCCGTTGCCGTTTCCATTGCCCGCTCTGGGGGCGGGCCGGGGGTTCGGTCCTTGCCTTTCCTGCCGGTGCCGGGTGATTTTATCGTTCGCCCTGCGGCGCAGCCCCCGCCAGCGGTTCTTCACCTCGCCGATGTCGCGCTGGTTCCGCCCGGCCGCGTTGATCTTGTTGGTGATCCGCCACCAGATCTTCTGCTTCTCGTAGGCGTTGACGGTGCTGGCGGCGGCACCGAAGAGCAGCTGCTCGTACTTGAGCACCTCACTCATCAGGATGTCGATCTCCTGCAGCGTGAAGTTCGGTTTCCGCTTCAGCAGACCCCGCCGCGCCCCGCCGCCTCCTCCCGCCGCCGCCATCTCGCCGCCTCCTCCTCCTCCTCCTCCTCCTCATGGCGCCGCCCCAGCGCCCATCGCCCCGACGCCGCCGCTCCGCCTTTTGTCCTCCACCGGCTCCGCCATCCCGAGCGCCCCGGGACCGAGCGAGGCCTCCCCAGCCCGAGCGGCACCGGCGGCACCGCCACCCCTACGGACCGCAGCGCCCCTGCCGGCTGCTACCGAGCACTGCCGGTACCGGTACCGTTACACCGCCCCCTGCCGGCTGCTACCGAGCACTGCCGGTACCGGTACCGTTACACCGCCCCCTGCCGGCTGCTACCGAGCACTGCCGGTACCGGTACCGTTACACCGCCCCCTGCCGGCTGCTACCGGGCACTGCGGGTACCGGTACCGTTACACCGCCCCCTGCCGGCTGCTACCGAGCACTGCGGGTACCGGTACCGTTACACCGCCCCCTGCCCGTTCATACCGAGCACTGCCGGTACCGGTACCGTTACACCGCCCCCTGCCCGTTCATACCGAGCACTGCCGGTACCGGTACCGTTACACCGCCCCCTGCCGGCTGCTACCGAGCACTGCCGGTACCGGTACCGTTACACCGCCCCCTGCCGGCTGCTACCGAGCACTGCCGGTACCGGTACCGTTACACCGCCCCCTGCCCGTTCGTACCGAGCACTGCGGGTACCGGTACCGTTACACCGCCCCCTGCCGGCTGCTACCGAGCACTGCCGGTACCGGTACCGTTACACCGCCCCCTGCCGGCTGCTACCGAGCACTGCCGGTACCGGTACCGTTACACCGCCCCCTGCCCGTTCGTACCGAGCACTGCGGGTACCGGTACCGTTACACCGCCCCCTGCCCGCTCATACCGAGCACTGCCGGTACCGGTACCGTTACACCGCCCCCTGCCCGTTCATACCGAGCACTGCCGGTACCGGTACCGTTACACCGCCCCCTGCCGGCTGCTACCGAGCACTGCCGGTACCGGTACCGTTACACCGCCCCCTGCCGGCTGCTACCGAGCACTGCCGGTACCGGTACCGTTACACCGCCCCCTGCCGGCTGCTACCGAGCACTGCGGGTACCGGTACCGTTACACCGCCCCCTGCCGGCTGCTACCGAGCACTGCCGGTACCGGTACCGTTACACCGCCCCCTGCCGGCTGCTACCGAGCACTGCCGGTACCGGTACCGTTACACCGCCCCCTGCCGGCTGCTACCGGGCACTGCCGGTACCGGTACCGTTACACCGCCCCCTGCCCGTTCATACCGAGCACTGCCGGTACCGGTACCGATACACCGCCCCCTGCCCGTTCGTACCGAGCACTGCCGGTACCGGTACCGTTACACCGCCCCCTGCCCGTTCGTACCGAGCACTGCCGGTACCGGTACCGTTACACCGCCCCCTGCCGGCTGCTACCGAGCACTGCCGGTACCGGTACCGTTACACCGCCCCCTGCCCGTTCGTACCGAGCACTGCCGGTACCGGTACCGTTACACCGCCCCTGGCAGCTGACAGCCCCCCCAGCCCTCTCCTCCCGTCCCCTCGGGGTGTGTGACCCGAGCCGGTGGGGACACCCCGGGGGACATCCCGAGTCTGGGGGCTGCGCGAGATCCTGGCCACCACTCTGGGTGTCCCCGGGGTCTCGGGGTGTCCCCAAGGTGCCCGGTTGAGGGTGTCCCATCTGGGGGAGATCTGGGGGGGTGGGTGACCAGGGACACCCGGGCTGGGGTCTCCGGGTGGCTCCTGGGTCCCCAGTTGAGGTGGCCCACAGTGGAGCTCAGGTTGCCACCCCAAACCCCCCCTGTGCCACCCCCCCGCCATGCCACCCCTCCTGGGGACCCCAGGGGACCCCAGGCTTCAGTGTCCCCGAGGCGATGGCAAGTGCTGGGTGAGCGTTTATTGCTGATGCAGTGGCTGCCATCATACAGGTCCCCAAGGTGGCTTCCCACCGGGGGGGCACCAGCGTGGCCCCCAGACCCACCTTGGGGACAGGCAGTGTCCCCTGTGTGCCACCCATTGCTCTCCATCTCCCCATCCCTGGGGAGCCCACCCTGCTGTCCCCAGGGTGGGTGTCCCTGCTGTCCCCAGGGTGGGTGCCCACATGGGGGACAGGTGGAGGGGGCGGGTGTCACATCAAGAGAGTGGGGGTCAAGAAGAGAAAACCTCCAACCACCCCCGAACCCTAAATTGGGCTGAAAAGCTCCAAAATTGGTCCTGGAGGCTCCAGCCCCCACTCTATCTTCTTGCTGCCCCCATCCCCTCTTTCTCTGACCCTCCCCAACCTTGAGACCCCCCTGGGGCCACCCAGCTATGAGGTGACAATGGTCTGGCTGTCCCCTGCCAGGTGAGGAGGGTCCTTCTGCTCACCCCAGGCTGGGCCACCTCGAGGGCCCTCAGGCAAGCTGGGACGGTGGGTGCCCCCCCCCACCCCTGCAGACCCCTCCTCATCCCTCTGCCCCTGGTGTCCCCAGGTAGGCGGGGGGGGTGGTGGTGGCCCCAAGAGCCACCTGGGAGGCTTCACAACCGTCAGCATCACAAATATGACAACATCGTCCCCGCCACGAGGTGCAGAGGGGCCGTGGTGGCCTCCTGGGGCCAACCCCTCCGTCCGTCTGTCCGTCTGTCCCAGAGGGATCGCTGCTCCTCGGCGTCGGTCACTGCAGGGTCCCAAAGGGATTGTCATGGAAACAGGAGAAGGGCCACTGTCCCTTGGGCTGCCACGCCAGGCCGTGGGGACAAAGCCCCCCCCAGGTCCCTACTGCAGGAGCTTCGGTACTGCCACCTGCCAGAGAAGACACCGTGTTACTGGAGGGGACAGGAGGGGACAGGAGGGGACAGCGGGCTCCCCCATGGCCCTGCCCTTACCTTCTTGAGCTGTTTGAGGTTGCTGGAGCGGATGGCTGCCAGCAGCTGGTCCCGGGAATTCTTCTCCTGGGCCGGCAGTGCCCGGTCCCCCAACTTCCTCTGCGTGGCCGGGGAGAGGGAGTTCCTCAGGTCCTCGGTGATCAGCGGGGGGGCGAGAGGAGGAGGAGGGGGGGGGCGGTGCGGCGGGTGCCCCCCCTTTCTTAGGAGAGCTTTTGGGGGAGGCTTTGGGGGACGGCTGTGGGGACGGCGTGGGGGAGCCTGGTGGCCGAACTCCGGGTTTGGGCACCTCCAGGAGATCTTTCTTCTCCTGTGCCAGTTTCTGCTCCTGGAGGCGTTTCTGCCTCTGCCTGTCCATGTTCCGGCTCAGCAGGTTGGTGACGGTCATGCGTGGTCCTGCCAGCTCGAAGTGGTAGCCCAGCTTCAGGAGCGTGGTGTTTTCCTTCAGGAGCTTGGCGATCTCCATCTCCGTCTTGCCCCCGCAGATGTGCCTCTGGTTGTGGAACCTCAGCTCCGTCAGAGTGGTGTTCTGCAGCAGGGCCCGGAAAATGGCCAGGATGCCTTTGCCCGTGATGTGGTTGGAGTCCAGGTTGATGCTCCTCAGCACCTTGTTGGACTTCAGCATGATGGCGATGGCGAAGGCCACGTGGTCGTCGGCACGGGTGTTGGCCAAGGCAAAGAGCTTCACCACGGTGTTGAACTCCAGGGCCTCGGTGAAGCGCACCAGGGTCTCGGTGTTGATGCAGTCCGAGTTGTTCACGTTCACCTCGGTGACCTCGGCGTCGTTGTTCTTCACCTTCTCGATCAGCTCATCAAAAATGCTGGAGGCTTCCTCAGCCTTGGCCTGATCTGCAGGGCTGGGGGGAGGGGGCTTGGAGGGGCTGCTCTCTGCTCCTGCCTTCCTCTCCTCTTTCTTCTCTGCTGCCTTCTCCACCTCGGGCTGGGATTTCTCCTCCTCTGACTTTGTTTTTTTCGAAGCTGAACTCTTTTCCTCTTCTTTTTTATCTTCTTCTTTCTTATCTTTTCTCTTTGTGTCTTTTCCTGCCTCTTTCTTTATCCCTGAACTCTTCTCTTCCTCTGTTTTGTCCTTCTCTGGAGCCTTCTTCAATTCAGAATCCTTTACTTCTTTCTTCTCCTTCCCTGTGTCCTTCTTTGCTCCCGAGCTCCTTTCTTCCTCCTTTTTCTCCTTCCCTGAGTCCTTCTTTAATGCTGAGCTCTTCTCTTCCTCCTTTTTGTCCTTCCCCATCAGCTTTTTCTCCATGGCCTTGACTTTGTCATTGGTAACCTTCTCCTCTCTGGTCTTGGAGTCAGCCTCAGCTTTAACTTTTGGGTCCAGTTTCTCAACACGTGCTTCCTTTTTAGCATCTTTCCCAACTTTTGTATCCCATTTTCGAGCCAGGTCTTTGGAAGGAGCTTCCTTTCCCTTTTCTTCTTCATTTTTGTCTCCTTTATTCTTCTCACTCAATCTGCTTTCCTAACAAGAGAAATAAAAAAAAAACAAACCCAACCCATGGTGTTACAGACACGAGCCTTTCACCTCCACCCTTGCCACCCTGTCCCAGTGTCACCAGCTCTGTCCTTCTGTCACAGGAGCAGCCCTGGGGCACAGCTGAGAGGATGGGACAGTCCTCAGGGAGTCTGGGACTACACCTGGAGGGGATCAGCTGCCCTGAGCTGGGGGGTTCGGAGAGAAACCTGGTGAGAACCTCATGCAGAGTGCCCAGGAGGCCATGGGGACAGAGCCGTGGCCAGGACTCTGCAGGGAGGTGGGTGACCTGCTCCCCAGGGGATGCTTTGGCCCTGAAGAGTCTCCTGCACCTCACCCGGGTAATTTCCCCCCCATGTTCACTCACTGCAGACCCCAGCTGGGCTCGGGGAGAGCAAAGTGAAACCCAGCTGAGGTGCTGGGTCCAGGTTCAGCACCTGAGTGCCTTGAATGTGGGCAGAACCAGCAGGACCCAGGTGCTGAGGTCCTGCTGCACCTCTCCAGGCCGTACCTGCTCTCCTTCTGCCTCCAGCCCCTTCCCAAAGGGCTCTGGGGTCTGTGGGTGTCCTCCTCATCCCTGGTGAGCAGGGGAGATCCTAAGGAGTGTCAGGATGCCTGTCCCTGAGCACGCTGTCCTGTCTGACCCCTTCCTCACACACCTCCTACCAGCCAGCACCCCCTCCTCTGCCATTCCCTCTGCCTCCAGCCCGATCATTAGGGGGGGAATATTTCTACACAGCGTGTCAGACCTTTAAAAATAATCCTTATGAAAACAGCCTGGGACTTGGCTGATTAATCACCAGTGTTTTGATGAACTGAAATGCCTCCCTGTTTCCTCTAAATAGACTGAAAGCAGCATTGCCATCCCTCGTTAGCATTTGGAACCCTTGAACCCGCTCAGATGTTTCCTTAAAAGGCAAAGGAGACTTTGGGAGTTCTTGCCTGGAATCCAAGCACTCGCAGCACCCGGGAGGCTGAGCTGGAGGGATGGGGATGGGGCTGGAGAGGGATGGGTGGGAGTGGAAGAGCCCATGGCCTCTTGTCTGACTGAGAGCTGCCTGGGAGAAGAGCCTGACCCCCCCTGGCTCCAACCTCCTTTCAGGGAGGGGTAGAGAGTGATGAGGTCTCCCCCAGGTGTGAAATGTCACCCCCAGGTGTGAGATGTCACCCCCAGGTGTGAGATGTCACCCCTAGATGTGAAATGTCACCCCCAGGTGTGAGATGTCACCCCCAGGTGTGAGATGTCACCCAGCTGACAGGAGAGCACCCAGAGCAGGAGAGGGGAGGCCTGAGCCAGGATCAGACCCACCCCAGCCCTGGGCACTGCTGGAAAACTCGGGGTCAGCTCCAGGGGGCTGAGGGCTCCGGGTGCTTTGGATGGCACTGGGGACATGGGCTGCAGAGCCCAGGGCAGAGGGGCAGGGTCCTCACCTGCAGGTAGGGTGGGGACATCTCTTCTTGGGGAACAGGGAAGGAAAATGTGGAGCAAACAAGAGGCAAGTGTTGGTGCCTCCAGAAACCACTCATATGCTGAGATCCCATCAGAGCCCATTGGGCTCCAGGTCCCCTTGTAGCTGCAGCTCCTGTTCCTACACTCCTGCAGGCACCAGGGAGTTCTCTCTGCTTGTAACCAAAGTGCCCTACCCCAGGGCATCAGCCTCCTACACCAAGATACAGACATCTGCCGAAGGACAAAAATTACTCCAGCCATTATCTCAGCCACACAAGGTGATTCCTGGGGCCCATGGCTCTCCCCTCCTGTCCAGCTACCTCAAATCCCAGTGCTGAGTGAGACATCAACATCCCTCCAGCTCCTCAGCCTGGGCACAAGCCACGTGAGAGCTGCCAGGGGACAGAGATGTCCCCGGAACTGTGCCACTGCACCCAGAAGTCCCTTGAGGTGGCCAGTGGCTAAGGACAGGTTGCTTTGGGTACCTGTTGCCACCAGGCTCTGAGGCACATGAGAGGGTTGCTGGAGCCAGCTCCAAGCTGGCCAAGCTGGTCCTTTCCTCAGCCAATTTTCAGGAACCCAGGGATGACTCAGAGCCAAGGACATTCCTGAAAAAAACACTGAGTCCTTGGCCAAGTCCTGGGAGCTACTAAACCCGGACTGAGGAGACCCCCAGAGGCAGCAGCAGCACCGGGAGGTTTGCTCAGAACCCCCCTCCTACCCACACCAAGGTGATGGTGCTCTGCCTGCAGCAGTACCAGAACCACCCTGCTGGGCTGAGCCTCTGGAGCCTTTCCAACCCCCCTGGATGTGTTCCTGGGTGATCCTGCTGTGCAGGGGGTGAGACTGGATGAGCTCCAGAGGTCCCTTCCAACCCATAAACATGCTGTCATTCTATGGTCCTCATCATCCTCATCCTGGGCTGGTGGTGGGACATATCCTGCTCATCCTGCCAGGATCATACTTCCAGATATTGGAAGGTTGCTCTGAGGTCACCTGGAAGCCTCCTCTACTCCAGGCTGAACAACCCCAACTTCCTCTGCCATTTCCTGTGCTCAGCTTTTTCATTCTTCATTTCTGAGGATGGCCCAGCCCTGGGGGAGGAGGATGAGCACCAGAAGTGAGAGCTCTCAGCTGGCACCAGGCAATGAAACAGGTCCTGGGGTGGAAAGAGAGGCAGGAACAATCCCATGGCAGATAACCAAAGGCTCTGCAGCCTAGAGAACAAGCAGAGCAGCAGGAAGATCACAGCCTGACTGGTGCTGAAACACAGCAACCTCCTTCTGCCCTGGAACTCCCTGCAATTCCCCACCCATCCCTGCTTGAAGCACCATGGAACTGAGTGCATCCCCACCAGGAGGCAGGACTGGGCTGGTGATGGGACTGGGACACTCAGGTGTCCTCTCCTCCCAGATGAAGTTGAGGGAAGGAGGCTTCAGCCATTCCCAGGGAAGGTGGTGGTGCTGGAGAAGCACACAGAGGGATGCTCTGGGGGTTCTGGAGTCACCTGGGCCCCATGGGGAGGCTGGATGGGAATCCCAGGAGATGCCAGGAAAAGCAGCAGGTGGATTTTGTGGCATTCCTCGAAAAGTCAAACGGTGGAGCACATGTCCACCAACCCCCCAGCCCCACAGCACGAGTGGTTCCACTGAGGGATGGTCCTTCTCTTGGGGAAGCTCTGCTCAGCCTGGTCCCACCTGGCAAAGGCAGCCCTGAGAGGGTTCAGGAGGGACAGAATGCCAAGGGGCATGGGAAGGACATGTGCTGGGTGTAGGACAGAGTGCTGTGGCACAGGGAGGTGCTTCTTGAAGACGCTGTCACCAACAGCAGAGGAAAAAGGTGACAAAACCAGAGTAGGACCCAAGCAGCCACCTGCTGACACAACTCAGCTGCCAGAGGAGCCCACCCCATCCTTGGCACAAATGGCTTTTCCTCTTCCACAGGGACATCCCAGGCATGGCACAAAGGATTCAAACTCAGCCCCTTCCCAGTTGAATCACCTCCAGCTCCACAGCCTCTCCCCATCCCAGGGAAGAGCCCCGAGCTGCTGGGAGCCACCCCCTCCTTTATCCACTTGTGGCTCTCGGGTTAACTTTGGCTCCCTTGGTGCCTGGAGCTGCAGGAAGGACCTGGCTGGGGGCAGCTGAAGAGAGGCAGTGCCCGAGCCCCAGGGCTGGATTCCAGGGCTTCTACTCCCTAACACCACAAACTGCAGATTAATTAATTAATGCATCACCAGGATGTGAATTTGGCTCCCCCAGCATGGAGCAGTTAGGGCAAAGCTCCCATCTATTTTGGGCTGTTTATAAACTGCTTCCTAGTTACCCAAGTTTGCCCTTTTCAGCACGAAGAAGACGTGTTATTATGCAGTTACAATATTGCTAAATATACCCACTCCTGCCAATATTTAGAAGGGAAGGGGGGTGCCTGGAGCTGGTCCAAGAGGAGAGCAATGATGGCAAGAAGAACTGTGAGATGGGCAGAACCTGAACCTTCCCTGATTTAAAATACCTTATTTTGCACTTTGGAGAAGTCCCTGCACATCCCAACTTAACCAGGCCATGTACCCCCAAAAATTGCCCAGGGAAGAAGAGGAAGGAGGAGGAAAAATCAATGGGGGGACAAGAGGGAAGCACCCAGGGTCAGTGTTGCAGTGCAGAGGGTCTGTAAAGTCCTTCTGGTTCAAGAACAAGAACCTCACCTCCTGTCCCCCCCTACAGAAAAGCAGAGACACAGGAGAACATCACCTCCCCAGGCCCTGCCCTGCCTGGCCCTGCTCATGCATCTGCTTCTTGCTCACCAAGGCTTTGCTCCATGATTTGCTCCATCAGGAGTGGGGGGGTGATGCACAGCTCCAGGAGGGGGATGCCCAGGGCTGTGCCCCCCGGGGGTGTGCAGCCACAAGCACTGGTGGTGGCAGAACAAGTGTCTCACTGCCCACTGCAGTGTGAAATCCACTGGGAGGAGGGAGGGATTTGTCAGCACTGAGCTCGGGGCTCTGAGCAGGCAGGGCAGGGCTGGGGAGCTCCTGCAGCAAAACACAGCCCTGGGGCTTCCTGGGATGGAAGGAAACATCACCTCCCTGGGATGGAGTCTGGGATTCTTGGTTCTGTGCTCTGATGATCACAGAACCCCAGACTGGTTTGGGTGGGAAGGGACCTTAAATCCCCCCCAGTGCCACCCCTGCCATGGTCAGGGACACCTCCCCCAGCCCAGGCTGCTCCAAGCCCCATCCAACCTTCAACACTGCCAGGGATGGGGCAGCCACAGCTTCTGGGGGCAACCTGGGGCTCAGCACCCTCACCCCAAACAATTTCTTCCTTACATCTCACCTAAACCTCCCGTCTTCCAGTTTAAAGCCATTCCCCCTCACCCCATCCCTCCAGGCCCTTGTCCCAAGTCCCTCCCCAGCTTTCCTGGAGCCCCTTCAGGCACTGGAAGGTGCTCTAAGGTCTCCCCATTGCAGCCTTCTCTTCTCCAGCCTCAACACCCCCAACTCTCTGCCCCTGGCTCCAGAGCTGCTCCAGCCCCCAGATCACCTTTGTGGCCTCCTCTGGACTTGATCCAACAGCTCCGTGTCCTTCTTCTGTTGGGGACCCCAGAACTGGACACAGTGCTCCCCAGTGCTGGGTGAGCCTCTGCCCCCACCCCCTCCCTGCTCCACCACCAGCGTGGGCTGTGCCAGGTGGCATTTCCTAGCTGCTAATCCCAGCTCCTAACAATGCCAAGGAGGAAGGGGTGGAGGATATTTTTTTCTTGTCCTCTAGGGATTGAAATAGAAGAAGAAAGGCAGTTCTGCCCTATCCAGTTACTGCAATGCAATCTAACTGGGCCACTCACTGACAAATGTGACCAGCAGCCACCCAGCTTTGTCTTCCATCTCCTGAAGTTCCATGGAGAGCACAAGGAGCACAAGGAGCACCTTCCCAAGGACCTTCCTGGCTGTCAGAGCTCTACACCCTCTCCTGGGTGCCTCTCCTCCTCATGCCACCTCCCAGACACAGACAAACCCTCTCAGGTATCTTCCCAATTCCAGATTGTTTCATGGGATGATTTCCCAACTCTTTTCCCAAGCAACACAGATTTTCTCCCTTTCCTCCCTTCCAGTCCCAATTCCCAGTCAACTCCTAATTCTCCCACCTTGAAAACCAAACCAGCATCACCAGTGACACTGAATGCAAATCCCCCCCCTGCTTAGAAAAGAAGTTTCTGCAGGGTCAGCTCCCGGTGCTGGCATCACCCACAAACCAGTGCAAACTGGGATAACTGGTCCCACATTTCTCACCCCGGGCAGGTTTTTCCTGCAGGATTGGTAATTCCCCACCACGTCAGCAGCAAGACAGAGCCAGGGCTGTGGTGGGCAGGGAGCTTTCTGTCCCCCAGCCCACGCCAAATGCCACATATAGAAGGTGAAGGCAGCGAGTGCCTGGTGCTCAGAGCCAGGGGAAAGCTCCCAGCTTGGAGAGGCTGCAGGGAATGGTTTAACCCTTTCTGCAGGTCTCCAAAACAAACCTTCATTTATGTCTCCTATAGCTGCAGTTTTCATCTTTTTCTCCCCGTTTTCTCCCAGAGGGTGGTCGGGAGTGAACCCTCCTGTAATAAACTTGGTGAACATCCAGAAAAAGCTATTTCTGAGTGCTCAGGGGCTGGTTAGAGTTTGGTAGAAGATCCAGGGTAGTGCTGGGTAACCTGGAATACACCAGGAACTGGAGGGGTATCCACGTAAACCTCTGCTTTGCTCCCACTGCTGCTACTCCCCAGCCCTGTCCCATCCCAGTGGATGTGAATCCAGCCTGGGACACAAAATCTGCCCGTGACAACATGGATAAACAGCTCAAGCCTCTCCTTCTTTCATTTTCTGGCTCAGACAGCTCTGAAAAACCAGGGAAACCAAATGCTTCCCAGCCTCCCACACACGAAGCACATACCAAATATTCTTAGTGCAGAGGTTAATAAATGTTCCAGAGAAGTGGGACCGACTCCCACTGAAGCAAAGCACAAGAGGAGAGGGGCTGGAAGGGTGCTTTCTGTCTCAAATGAAGCTATGAAAAGATTTGCCAGATGCAGAGAAGGGGATAAATGTACCCAAGTCAAAAGAAAAGAGAGAATTCAAACTGAACAATAAACATGAAACAAATGGCTTGGGGCAAAACCTCTTCCTCGGGGTGATTTCCAGAAAGCAGCAAACTTTAATATTGTTCCCCAAGAACTAGAGACTTTAAACTTGTGCACAAGAGGAAGTGAAGGGACTGAGAGTCTGGAGATCTCCAAAGGAAAATAAAACCCCCAACAAAACGAAGCAAAAAATAGGAGGAAAAAGAAAAACAGCTGGTGGGATCACTGTCCCTGCATTGTCCCCTCCAGCCACCTTCTGGGAACACCACCTCTGCTCCCAGCCCTGCCAAAGGATGTCAGAGCAGAGGCAGGGAGCAAATCCCTGGCACCAGCACAGGTTTTGGCTTTGTGAGCAACACTGGGATGTGGTGAAACACCCTGGAGTGCCTGGCCCAGCTCCCTGCCTGGCTCCTCTGGTCCCCAGCTGGCAGCTCTCCCTCCTCAGCAAGCACAGCTCCCACCTTCCTGGTTCCATCTCATCCTCAGCCCAGAGGAGTTCCCAGGTACATCCCTGCCTTTCCGATGGGAAGAGCTCAAGCCACGGGACTTACATCCACGGAGTGTTCCCTCTGGATGCGTTTCCTGCTCTCCTGCTGGCAGTGGTTGAGCCTGGGGTCGTGGTTCTGCTGCCCACCTGAGGAATTGGCTCCTCGGGTTTTCTGACCCGGCTCCGGCGGGACGCTGCTTCCATCTGGCTCCACCACATCCAGCTCCTTTTCCAGCTCTTCCATCTCCTCTGGAGACAGAGTCGACAACAAGTTGTCAATGTCTGGGTCCTCGCTCACTTGCCGCCGGTATTTGGCCACTTTGGACATCTTGGCTCTCTGGTGAGACACGGTGGCCGTGGTGTCCAGTCCCCACGGGAGGAGAAAAATAAAAAAAGAACCCAAGGCTCCCCCACTGCTTCCCTGGGAGGCAGCAGGTGCTGAAGTGTTAAACCTCAGCAGCTCCCAAGCCTACAGCCCGGGTTAGAGTGGTTATAAAGAGGGGACAGCCCTTGGCCCAAGGCTTGGCCAATAACAGGATCCAGGCAGGGCCCGGGTGCTGGGAAGCCAATGGAGCCCGGGGGGAGGCGGGGAACGGTGCTATCAGAGGAGCCTGAAACCCGAGGACATTCCAGGGAACCATGCAGAGCTGCATGACCAAATTTAGTCTGGAGCATTTAGCCTTTTAAAGGCAATGGGCCAACCTAAGGAGAAAACAGGCAAAAAAAATGCAGACGCTGGGAGGCTGGGGGATGGGGAGATGGAGCCCCAACCCTTTGGGGCTGGAGGGTGAATAGAGAAGCCAGCGTGGCTCTGGAGATATCAGCCTGGAGATATCACCTCCTGGCTCTGGAGATATGGGGTGTCACCTCCTGGCTCTGGAGATATGGGGTGTCACCTCCTGGCTCTGGAGATATGGGGTGTCTGCTCCCTTACAGGAGGGTTATGAAGTTTGTGCTGTGAGAGCAGCAGCTCTGGGCTGAAATCAGGAAAAAGGGACCCAAGCTGCAGAAAGTTTTTGTCTTTATCTCATTGCTCTCCAGGATCTGTGGGGACAACCAAAAGCACAGAGCCCTTTGGGAAAGAGGCGTGGGGGCTGTGCAGGATGGGTTCTTCAGCAGGGACATCCAAAGCCTTGGCAGTAGGGAGGGGGCAGACAGGCCACCTGAAGTTCCTTCCCTGCCCATCTTCTTGGCTCTGTTCCCCCCCAGGCACAGGGTGCTCCAGAGCAGTGTCCCAGTGCCTTGTTGCAGAGCAGACATTCCCCATCCTCAGGGGAAACTCACATTCCTGCTGAGTTCTGGGATTTCATTTCTCTCCAGCCTCACAACACCCACCTCCTGCTCAGCACCAACCTCTGATTCACCAGCAAGACTGAGGTTTTTCTCTGGATTGTAGAAGAAAGGCTTGGTCTCCATTTCCAAGCACATTCCCTTCCCCAGCAGCATGCTGAATGCCAGCCTGCTCCCCCCATCACTTTTATCTCCCTGGTATCACAGCTCTCATCCTGCTGCTCACTCACACCAAGGACTGGGGGGGGGTCCTGGCCACCCCCTGTGTTATAAAAATGACCACTGATCGAGACTCAATGTTCTCTTTAGTAGATTGGTTTAATTAATAAAATTGCTGTAAGCAAGGCAGCGCTGGGTGCGGGGGACGAGCAGAATCCCAATCCCTCACGCACACCGATCAAAGCTCTGACATTATCTTATATTGAGTACAATTCTATGCATATTCATTTCATTATAATATTCATAATAGGTGGAGTCTGGGTGGAATCTAGGCGGAGTCTTCTTTTTGGGGAGATGTATTGGGGTCTTCAGGGGGTCTTTGGAGGAAGTAAGAAGTCTTCATCAGGCTTGAAATTTTACCTTTCTTGGTTCTGCTGACTCCTCTGCTGACTCCATTGTGTTGTTGCAAGACAATATCAGACTTTGACCATAACCATTGTCTCTTACCTGTTTGTTGTGACATCTTTGTGGGGGGATTTTGTGTAGGTGTTTGCATTCCTTTGGTGCCTAGTTAGCCTTTGGCTAACAGGAGTTAGTAGTATTAGGGGTTTGCTCTATTTTTTACTGATATTTAGTTCTTACTCATTTAATTCTTTTCCTGAATTTTACTTGGTTAGGAATATAAATTCATCAACATACATAACAGGAATACAAATTCATCAATGTATATCACACCCTGCACCTTCTCCCGGGGGTCTCAGCTCAGCCCACGCTGCAGAAGCACTGTGGGGGTCAGGGAGCAGAGTCCCTTTAGGGGTTTGATGCCCATTTGGTGCCTTCTGCACCCAAAGACGCCAAACGAGCATCTCGCCTGCTTCACCTGCCTCTCTAACTGCTCTCAGGACACAAACTTCAAAAGGTTTTAACACCGTGAAGGGAAATTGAACCGCCCGGAGTGTGTGGCTGGAAGAAGAAATGACCAAATATTTGGTGTTTCCAGGCATCAAGTGCTTGCAGGAGGCTCAGCTCCCGGGCGGAGAGGCCACGGATAAAAGCTACGGAAGAACCACAGCTCCGGGGCTCCCTTTTCCAGGGAAAACCAAGATTTCCCAGGCCTGGCTCCCGGGAGAGGGCACATGGACAGCCCCAGGGACAAGCTGTGGTGCTGCAGCAGCAGCAGAACGTTCCCGCTGGTGACTAAACCCCAGAACTGCCTCTCTGTCCCTCTGCCTGCCCTTCCTGACCCTTCCCGGGGCTGTCACCGGCTCCGCCACCCACCCCAACCCCAGCGCTCCCGGCACAAGGAGCAGCAGGGACTGAGGAGAAGCGGCCCCACCCATCCCCTCACCCCGCTCTGCTCTGCGATTGGTCAGCGCGGGGGTGATCAGCCAATGGGGGAGCGGGGGAGGAGATCAGCCAATGGGGGAGCGAGGGGGAGCCATCAGCCAATGGAGGAGCGGGTGGGCGGGATCAGCCAATGGGAGAGCGGGGTGGGGGAAGGGATCAGCCAATGGAGAACGGCGGGGAAGCGATCAGCCAATGGAGAAACGGGAGGGAGCGATCAGCCAATGGGTAAGCGAGGATGGAGGGGCGGTCAGCCAATGGGAGAGCGGGGCCCGGAGGAGGCCGGCGGGGCCTGGCAAGATGGAGGAATACGCACGGGAACCCTGGTGAGAGGCACGGGGAGCGGGAAGGGGCCGGGGAGCGGGGCCGGGGACAAAGCGGCCGGGATCGGGAGGGGCCAGGCGGGGAGGGACTCCCTGGGGCCGCGTCCCGGCCGGACCGGAGCTGGGGAATGCGTGACCTTGGCGGGACCGGACGGGACGGGGCTGCGGGGCTGCCGAGGGGAAGCGCTGCCGGTACCGGGCCTGGCCCAGGGTCCCTGCAGGGAACGGAGGGAGCGGCATGGCGGCTGGGCCCTGCGGAGTGTCCCGAGCCTGGGACTGCGGCGGCGGGAAGGGCTCCGGGGGGCGGGAAAGGCTCCTCATCCCCTTCCTCATCCCCTTCCTCATCCCCTTCCTCATCCTCCTTCCTCAGCTCCTTCCTCATCCTCCTTCCTCATCCTCCTTCCTCATCCCCTTCCTCATCCCCTTCCTCATCCCCTTCCTCATCCTCCTTCCTCAGCCCCTTCCTCAGCCCCTTCCTCATCCTCCTTCCTCATCCCCTTCCTCAGCCCCTTCCTCATCCCCTTCCTCATCCCCTTCCTCATCCCCTTCCTCATCCCCTTCCTCATCCTCCTTCCTCAGCTCCTTCCTCATCCTCCTTCCTCATCCTCCTTCCTCAGCCCCTTCCTCATCCTCCTTCCTCATCCCCTTCCTCAGCCCCTTCCTCAGCCCCTTCCTCATCCCCTTCCTCATCCCCTTCCTCATCCCCTTCCTCATCCCCTTCCTCAGCTCCTTCCTCATCCTCCTTCCTCATCCTCCTTCCTCATCCTCCTTCCTCATCCCCTTCCTCATCCTCCTTCCTCATCCTCCTTCCTCATCCTCCTTCCTCATCCCCTTCCTCAGCCCCTTCCTCATCCCCTTCCTCATCCCCTTCCTCATCCCCTTCCTCAGCCCCTTCCTCACCATCCCCACACCTCACTCATTGCCCCTCAGCTTCCCCCCCTCACCCTCCTTCCCTTTCAGTTTTCCCCTTCCCATTTCCCTCTCTCCCCTTCCCATTTCCCTCTCTCCCCTTCCCATTTCCCTCTCCCCCCTTCCCATTTCCTCCCCATTCTGATCCCCCCCAGCCCCTCTCTGCCTTTCCCCCCCCGCCACTTTTTTTTCGGGGCCTTTGTAACCGCGTTGGTTGCAGCCGAAAGTTTGGATTTGTATTCATAGAACCCGGGGCCAAGAGCCCGTGCTCCGGATTCAATCCAGATTCGGGTCCGGGTTCCTCCCTCAGGCGGAGTTGGGGGAGCAGGGAAGGGCTGGGGGGTCTTGGCTGCTCCCGGGGGCTCCTTCCCCCCGGAGGGGATGGGGAGGTTTGGTGATAAACACCCGGGGGGTGCTGGGTTCTGTCCCCTGTGTCCCGGGAGCGGTGTCACCTCCCTGTAAGGTGACACTGCAGGCACTGCCTGCCCTGGCAGCCCGGGCCGGGGAGGGGCAGTGGGGGTGGTTTAAAGGCTGTCCCCAGAGCTGGGGGGCTGGGAGGGACATTGTCCCTGCTCTGGGTCACAAAAGGTGTGGTGTGTGCAGGGAAGGGAGGTGACGTTTGTCCCTCCTCAGAGCAGGGGAGTTCTCACCTGGGTGCTTTGGGAGATGTGCAAGGAAGGTGAAACTCGGAGTGAAACTGGAAATTTCCAACCTGAGCTTGGCTGCCAGGAGCAGAGAGTGTGCCCTGGGGTCCAGTTTTGTGTCTGGGGCTGTGGGGGGGTGGGTTGGAGGGGGGTTGGAGGGGGGTTGCTGGGATTCCTGATGGTGCAGGAGTTGCAGTCCCCTGGGTGCTGGGCTTCTGCTGCAAGCTGCTGCCAGAAGGTTGGAAGGGAGCTGAGGGATCACCCAGCCCAACCTTAGCAGGGAAAAATCTGGTTCACATGAGGTGGCCCAGCTGAGAGTTAAAACTTTCCAGTGCAGGGGAATCCACCCCCTCCCTGGGAGACCATTCCAATCTCTGACTGTCCTCATGGGGAGAAATTTTCCTTCTTTGTCCAATCTGAATCTCCCCAGGAGCAACTTGTGCCCATTCCCCTTGTCTTGTCCATGGGATTCCTTGGAAATCAGGAGTCTCCATCTTCTTTGCAGCCCCCATTAAGTACTGGAACATCATTACAAGGTCTCCCTGAGCCTTCTCCTCTCCAAGCTGAACAGACCCAGGTTTCTGAGCATGAATATTTTCATCTTTATGATTTTTTACAGTCCCTGGAGGATAGTAGATGACTGTGGAGGGGCTTTCACCATGGGAGCAATAGGAGGAGGCATCTTCCAGGCTATCAAGGGCTTCAGAAATTCCCCAGTGGTGAGTAAAATCCTTTGAGCATGCCCTCAGGGTGCTCTTCTGCCTTCTCTGCCCATCAGCAGAGACTCTGGGCAGCTGCAAGTAGGTGTAAAATGGATCTTCTCTCAGATCTTGAAGTGCTGAAACATTTTGGTGCTGGGCCTGTGGGGAGTTTTGGCAGGAAGGTTCCTTTTGTTTATTTTGATGACCATTGTTGTGTTTGCTTAGGGTGTGAACCACAGGCTGAGGGGCAGCTTGACAGCCATCAAAACAAGAGCTCCACAGCTGGGAGGTAAGGAGTTCTGGGGTGTTCCTGCAGCCAGGGGGGGTGTGGGGGGTCACCCACTTCAGGAATATCCCCTGGGACAGCTGAGCTGTGACCCAGCTGAGTTACAGGGGGCTGTTAGTCCAGGTAAGCTGTAAGCATGGTTCTGCTGGAGCCAGAATGAGTCCAGGTGTAGGGGACACACACTGGTGCTGGGGGGTGATGAGCAGGATTCATCCTTGTCACACTTGTGCCAGGGCTCATCCTTGTCACACTTGTGCCCAGGGACCTGTGTGGTTTTAAAATAAACTAAAATGTTGACTCCTTCTAAAATGACCAAACTGGAGGCAAGAATGAAGTGGGGCTGAGGAGGAGCTGGGGCTGTACCCCTGGGCCCAGCCAGGTGGGTGTCAGCTGCTTTGTGAAGGGAATTTTGGGTGTGAAAGCCTAGGAAAAAAAAAAAAATGACAAAACTGGAGTCAGAATGGTGCCATAGGCTCTCCAAGGTCAGGCACTGCATGGAGCTGTTGGGATGAGGAAATGGGATGAACACATCAGAGAAAGAGCAAACGGGAGAGGTGTTGAGCAGGGAGACATCAGAGCAGCAGAAATCATCGAAGAAATGGGGGTGGGAAGGAGCTGAGTGTGCCCAGAGAGGGGCACCTCCTGCTTTCCAGCTGGTGGGAAGCACTGAGACATCTCAAGTTCACTTGGAACTGCTTCTAAATAGTTTTTCCACACTGAGCTTGGAGAGGAGTATGTGTTTTCATTTATAATACAAGTTATTGTTAATTTAGAGTTTGCATTCTGGAAACTCTCAGAGTCTCCTTAGGTCCAGCAGCACCTCAGGTGCCAGAAGCAGGATGAGGGGAAGGGGAGAAGGACTCTGCATCCTTCTCCATGAGGAAATAGGTGTAAAAAGGGAACAATAGGAAAGTTCCCTGAGCTTGTTTGGCTTCAGGAGGATGGAAATTCCATTCTAATCACTGCTGGAGAAGCTTCCTGCTACTGAGTATGAGTTAGTGAGGTAATCTGTAAAATGTGTGTCAAATGTGGGGCAAGCTGAGTTTTGCTCAGTGTTGATTTTAACCCACACTCGGTGGGTGTAAATATTTGCTCTCAGACTCACTTTTGCTGTGTCTGGCAGCAGAACACCCCCTGCTGCAGCAGCACAGGTTTCTCTGCCTTCTTTAAACTGTTTGGTTTCTTCTTTTGTCATTTTTTGAACAGGGAGCTTTGCTGTCTGGGGAGGTCTCTTCTCCATGATTGACTGCAGCATGGTCAGAATGAGAGGGAAGGAAGATCCATGGAATTCCATCACAAGTGGAGCCCTGACTGGAGCCATATTAGCTGCCAGAAGTGAGAACCTGAGGGCTGGGGAGGGGTTAATCCAAAAACTTGTGTGCTGTAAATGCACAGCTCTCATCCTCAGGGTGGTGCAGCAAGCTGTGATACACAAACTGGAATTTATTTTCTTGGAGAAATGGAAAGTTAAGTCTGGAAGTCTCATCCTGTGCTTATGAACAATGATGTTCTGAGACATCACCCATGTTCCTTTCTTTCCTCAGGGAGGTGGGGGAACTTGCCCAGCAGTTTTCTTTTTCTTGGGGATGCTGATGAATCTCAATGGATGCCAAGTGCCCTCTCCTGAGTCTGCTTCTAGGAGAGATGATAACTAGAGAGAGAGGGACTCATCATGTGCCAATTAATGCACCCAAAACCTGTGGTTTTGTGCTTTTTGTTTGCAGATGGACCCGTGGCCATGGTTGGATCTGCTGCCATGGGGGGGATTCTCCTGGCTTTGATTGAAGGAGCTGGTATTCTCTTGACAAGATTTGCCTCCACCCAGTTTGCAAACAGTGAGTGTGGGATCTCAGAGCTTTTCTTGTGTGGGTTTTAGTGCCTCTTCAGCCATCACCCAACAAAGCTGCTCTGCCAGTTGCCAGCAATGTGTGGCTCCTCCTGGAAGGCTGCAGAACCCCAAGGAGGAGCCACACGGGGCTGATGAGCATCAGCAGCTCCTCCCCACTGCATGGGGCTGGGGACAGGGATGTCCCTGCTGTCCCCATCTCCTGATGCAGCCACAGGGGTGTCATCAGGGCTCTGATCAGCAGTGGGTGACACCAGAGGCTTGGGAGAGCTGTGGGTGCTGCCTCTGGTCTGTGCAGGCAGCCCTGCTGGGACTGAGATGAGGATCAGACAAGATTCCTCAGGGGGTGGGTGGATGGAGTGGTTTGGTTTTTTTTTTTTCCTAAACTGCTTCACAAACTGGAGTTATTTTTATTGTTACCAAGTCAAATGCAAGCTGAAGTGTCAGGCAGTCAGCAGGCAGTTGTGTCAGTGCTTGCCCGTGCAAAAGGCTCCATGCTTCTCCTGCCTCCCCATTTTTGGGAGGAATGCAGACAAACCCCTGGTGTGGGGTGGATTAGCAGCAAACTGCCCATTTCTGAGAGGTTTCCACTCTGAGGTGTCTTCTCTGACATTCTTTGTTTGACCTAAATTATACCAACTTCTGGGTTTAATGCCAAAATGTTTTTAAAATCAATCTCTCTGCCTTAGAGAAAGGGTGTCACCTGTCCCTCACAGTTTGTCCTCTCTCACACCAGCACCCAGTGAGCAGTCCTTCCCTCCAGCAGAGCGTCAGGCAGAGGAGTCTGGAGGCTGACTCTGCAGTGCCCCTTTCACTGCCCTGCTGCACTCTCAGGCAAGTGTCCTGGGGCAGAGCTGCAGTGTGACAGGCAAGGGACAGGCTCCCAGCTCCTGCAGGGGACTGGGAATGTTTCCCTCTCACTGCTCTTGGTTGGTTTCCCCATTCCACACTGTCCTCGTTGGGGTGAGGCTCCTGTCCTGCCTTGGACTTCTCTGAATGACAAAAAAAATAGCAAGTCTTGGTTTTGGCTTGGTTAATTGCAGTGGGGATTTGCACTAAAAAATTTCAGTGACTGTTTCATGCAGTTAGGAGGAAGAATCTCTTGTCTCGTGGTGTTTTATTATTTACCTTTTCTTCCCTTGCCCTCCTCTCAGGCCCTCAGTTTTCAGATGACCCCTCCCAGCTGCAGTCTGCTCCCTTTGGTGACTACAGACAATACCAGTGACCTTCCTCCTCCTCCTCCTCCTCCTCCTCCCAGCTGTCATGTCAGACTCTGGAGGCCCAGGCCATGGTCTCTCACAGGGGCAGGCTCTTCCATCAACAACCCCACCCAGGACCTCCAGCACTTCTCAGTGTGAAGCCACCCAGGGGAGCTTTCAGAAGATGACAAATCTATTTATTGATGATAAATTCCCTTGCTGTAATGTTGACACCTGTCTGATAGAATACATGGAGATTTGAGGCAAGGACCAAAGGGAGTCTTGTCATCCTTTGGACATGGACTGAAAGTTGGAAGTCTCTGGAATCCTCTTTGGGATGTGGTGTTGGCCACCAGCAGTGAACCCACTTGGGATTCAGCTCCTTCCCCTG